>JAREIK010002838.1:7450457-8115457 GCA_029783825.1 Sapria himalayana | reverse complement strand
ATGAGTGTGCTTCTTGGCTTATCTATCAATATTTACCATGATAACACACACAAATCCACCAATCATCTATATAAATATCTCATCTATTAATAACTAAACCATAATAAAATCAAATACTAAACTCAATTAATTAAGCATCTATTACATGAAATGAAATATATCAAATATAGATCTCAATTTAGTCTAATATTGGGGAGGAATTAATATGAGATAATTTGAGATATATCTTATAGAATTTTGGATTCCCAATGATAATTCTCAAGTGTGTCTAGGAATCAAATCCTAAATCAATAATTCTCATCCGTGCACCTAAAATTTTTCTTTAGGTAGGAGTTAAAATGTGCTTCACCCCTTATGATTTTTGCTTGTGCCTTGCATCGTGTCTTTGCTGATAGATCTTTCTTAAGTTTAGAAAAAATGATACTCCCAAAATCCTAGATTTCCATATTTTCTTCATGGCCTAAAAATTGCTTTTAAAATTCTTGTTTTGTACTTTTATACTCAATTAGATGGATGTGAATTTTAAATGAAAGTCATGAATTTGAGAAAAAACATGGATTTAACTTTTCATCTCTATAATACAAAGTTGTGATATTGGAAATGAGTTATATTTATGCATTTTCTTTATAACACAAAGTCACGGCACTGTGAATGAGCCACAATTTGATCATTTTCTTGCATCAAATTATCATGGTGATGGGGGTGGCCTCAACCATGAATTTTTTATTTGTAACAAAAAGTTGTGGTGTTGAGAATGAATATGGTTTGTGTATTTCATCTCTATAACCCAAAGTTATAGTGCTAGGAATGAGCTGTGACTTTGATCTTTTCTCAAGAACAAAAAGACATGAACTTGAAAATGGGTGTGACTTAAGTAAATATTCTCTAAAACTTTCTATAGCTAAAATACATAGTAATAAAGAAGTATCACAATTTTTGCCTTATTCTTGGTGGTTGTGTAATGAGAAAGTCACAATGTTAGAGGATGTCATAGCTTTTAATATTAGTAGGGTACTTGGTTGCTGTAACATAAAATTATTATCGCACACATAAAAATTTTTATGAGCTAGTATAGATGTGACTCCAAGAAAGTTTTTTAGTCAAAACAAATATGTTACATAGTAAAATGATCATGTAAATGAAGTGGTAAAGTCATCATATATGAAGATTATCATATCTATTTGCGTAGAGCTTCATCCAGGATTTGATACTGAAATAATCTTATAAGCTAAATGAGGTGCAACAAAAGTACAACACAAAGAATGTTATGACTTTACATGACTTTTTTTTACTCTTCTACTTCTCAACAAATCCAACATTCTCATATTTCACATAAAAATTATTAAATTTCATTATTATTCATCAAAATCCATCAAAACTTTAATTTAGCAAAATAATTTTATTTAAAACTTTTTTCTTTAGAAATATAACATGCATCAAAACTCTCACTCTAAAGTGAATGCTTGTCCCTGAGCAATTACTTCCCTTTTATATAAAAAAAATTATGTACTTTCCATTTATCACAAACAACACCAGCACAATAAGATTATAAAATCATAATGTCCATGAAAACAAAATTACATATCAATGAGGTGAGAAAGGTTGGCGGCATGACTTCTCTTTAGGATTAAATTTCTTAAAGGGGGAGTACTCTAAAGTATTCAAATGGTAGCATAGAAGTGGTCAATCTCTTTGAATCAATTTTATTAATTTCTAACCAATCCAATATCTTCACCATAATATTATGCAATACATTTTGTCTTTTTTTAATGAAGTTTAGTGATCCTTCAAAAAAATCACATTGTAAAATATAATTCTTTTTGGTTTAAACTATATTTTATTAGAGGTGTCGAGTTGGTTGGGCAACCTAGGTACAATATAAGGCATGACCCAAATTAGTGGTGCCTGTCCTTGTATGCCATAATCCAAAACTATGCCGAAACTTGAATCATGGTGGCTCGAGGCCTGACTCATGTTAGGCCTCATGTTGTCATGCTAGGCTGGGGCTAGTCGTCCCTCATGTTGGGTTAGGCATGACCCATGTTTTTGGCTCATTGGCATTGTCAAGAGGGACATGAACTATGACACCACCTGAACATGTCATTGGTCATGGACTACCGAAGCATGGCTCAATTTTTTTTAATGGTAGTCAAGTCAGTGACATGTTATGGTTTTAGTTTTCACATAATAGGCACCAACATGAAAAGCGACATGAATGGCATCTCGCTTTCCATGTCGACTAAAAAATTTAAAATAATTAATTTCAAAATTCTATAGTCATCGGATTTGTTTCCAATGGCTACAGGCAAAATCGAATGGCTATTAGATTTCTGCTCATTTAAAATTTTAAAAAATAAAAAAATACATTATTTTAACATGAAAATTTTCTATAAATAGATTATATAAATTTCTTGAATTTTATTGTCTCATCTCAAATTCTCTTACTCTTCCTCTCCTCTCTCTTTTTTTCTATCGAGTAGTATTCATTTATAATTTTAATTTTTCATTGTTAATTATTTATGCTGGCAGCTATCCTAACTTATTAAATTTAGAAAAAAAAGTAGAGGCAATAAAAAGTTGAAGTATGGGCTGCTAATCAAAAAGATTTATGTGGTTGTGGTTATGATATACAAATTTTTAATTAGTTTTTTATATTTTATTAATAAATATTTCATAATTCAAAACATAAATAAAAATTTGATAAATTGTGAGTTTAATGATAATGAATTTGATGTAGATATATATAATACTAACAATCTGATCAAAAGGTTCGAGGCCGAAAATAAGTTCGAGACCGAAACTATGTTCTCTTCATTAGCTTCAACCCAGACCCATTTGTCTTATAAACTTAAAAATTGATGAATTTCAGTAGTATGAATTTATTTTAAGATAATAAAAAATAAAAATTAGATGGATATCAAAAAAGAATTTATATAATATATATATATATATTTATAAAATATATATATATATATACACACACATATATATGTTAATATCAACCCCAACTTCTTACCAAATTTCTTTGAGTTGATGGAATCTAATACCATCAGCCAAATTTAGTAGTCGTATTCATTCTATCATCTATATTTTGGACAATTGTAAATAGTTTTTCCTGAATTGGACAATCATGAATTAGGTGTGATCCACCACATAAAAAACACATTAGTAGTTCTCTTTTATTTTTTTTTCTAACACAAATATATCTCTATATGGAGTAATTTTTTTATTGGTACTCATGACTTTTTTATCCTTATACTTCTATCTTTGTTTCTAAAAATATTCTTTTCTTTATTGTTTCTTGAATTCTACAAGGGACTCAACCATTATTATGGCTCGAGTGAGATCTTAAACACCCCTATTTTGTTGTTTTTTGTTTTGATTAGAGTTTTATACCATTCATGAAAGAGAAAATTATATTTCTCCTAAATCATAGATATGGAGCATGACCTCTAAGATTTGTCGAACATATGTACGCACTTTCTACATTGCATAAGCCTTCGAATTTTGTCATCATCTCATCTTCCATATATTCTAGGTAAATTAGTTGATGGAACTCTCTCTTAAATTCCTCCTAATTATTATTGGGAGTACACTCATGCCTTATATCATCGTTTCTTTGATTATGCTAGAATATTTTTATATCAATGAAATTCATTGATATAGTGCTAACTTTAGTGTATTTCTGATGATATGCATTACTTGGAAGTATTGTTCCATCCCCAAAATATAATTATTCATATGTTTCACCAATCATGTACTCTTACAACCTTACATGCTTTCGGCATGGGAACATCCAAACAATATGATGGAGTTACAACAAACCCACCACTTTTTATTGTCCTTTTACTTGTTGAGAGTTAATTTCTCAAATTTTACATCTCTTGTTGCATGAATATGCTTGTCCATAGTAATGTTAGATTCTAGATATTCATGGCTCGATTTAATATTAGATTGTGAGAAAATTTTGCATCTCCTAAAGAGATACATCTCTTGAATTCTACCCATTAAATTCTATATATTCATCTAAACCTATTGCTCATAGTAATATTGGATAATTTGGGGTATGTCAATCATTTTGCTATAGACCAGTGCAAATTAGTCAATGACTCATTAGTCTTTACAAATGGAATGAGGCTGTTTGACACTCAAGTAAAAGTATTTGGAGATCCAAAATATGTAAATCAAATATACAATATTAGTCTCGAGCATAGAAGATTTCATTATGTAAGCGGGAAGCACCTTCACTATTAGCTAACAAGGATATCTTGTCTATTTATCATTATATCATCTATTGATGAGTTTATGGATCCAAAAAAAATCATATAGCTATTTTTCATTCTTATCCTCTATGAGGAGATTAAATATTCTTGATGTTATTCACTCTGATATTTTCTCTCTACAAAGTAGAACACTAGATAGAATTATTTATTTTATAACTATTATTGATGATTACACTAGGAAGGTATAGGCTAGAATATTGCAGACTAAAGACAAGGTATTTCGAGTCATTAAAGATTTCAACACCATAGTTGAGAGAGAGATTGATAAGAAGCATATTATTTGTAGAGAGAGACAGAGTATAAGCATCATTTTGAAAGGTATTACATATCCTATGAGATTAGACTTGAGAGAATCATAATACTCTCAATTGAATGGTGTTAACGAAATAAATGAACCAGGATAAATGTTAATTTAATCAATTGGATGACATTACATATCAATATGTATTTTCCACTCTAGATGGTGATATGTAATTATGTATATATGTTAATTTAATCAATATGAATGTTATGGGACCAAATAGTCATACTTTCTCATGTGTAATTTTTCATATAATTTTATGAAGAAGAAATGTATATGAATGTTAATTTAATCAATATAATCTTTCTGCCACTCTATATGGTGATGTATTTAATTGAGTTCAAACAAGGGTATTTCTTATGAGAGTTCAATATTGGATGACATTACATATCACTGTATCTTT
Source organism: Sapria himalayana (assembly GCA_029783825.1). NCBI lineage: Eukaryota > Viridiplantae > Streptophyta > Magnoliopsida > Malpighiales > Rafflesiaceae > Sapria > Sapria himalayana. The sequence goes on along the minus strand of JAREIK010002838.1, from coordinate 8,110,470 downwards.
TTTAGCTAAGATCATGAGAAGTTCAGATAAAAATTATGGGACCAAATAGTCATAAAACTTGTTTAGAGCAAAAATATGACTTTTCAAAGACTAACTTATAATTGGTAGTCATCTTATTACTAAGAAGTATGAACCAATGGATATTCTTATTCATAGAAATCTGATACCTCTTCCTTCCATAGAACATATAGATTTGTAGTTGAGGAGGTGAATGATATTATTCTAATAGGAACTAAACAAGTCTATGTTGATCCTAATGATACATCTTAGCCCAAGCTGAGAAAATCTTCTAGGCTTCATCAGCTATCCTCTATATTTCATAACTATGTATCACTCATGAATAATAGTGAACTTGGGTCATTTTAGGAAGTTATCTCTTTTCAATTTAAAGAGGAATGACTTCAAGCTATTAAGGAAGAGATCGAGTTCATTCATATCAACTATACTTGTGATTTGATTCCCTTATAGGGAGAAGAGTGACAATGAAAAATATCTTGATCTTTATACTAAAACTTGATGAACATGATTCTCAATCGAGATTTAAAGTATCAATAGTCATGAATAGTTTTGGTTATAAAAAGCAAGTTAACTTCAATGAAATCTTTTTTGCTCATGAAGAAATCTTCTATTTGAGTAGTTTTGAATATTATTGCCAGCTTAGATTTATAAATGATTAAACTCAAAATAAAAACAAATTTTCTTCATATAGACATTCATCAGATACTTTACATGGAGTAGCCCGAGGAATTTCATGTAAGGGGAATAAAAGTTTGACATGCAATATCAAAAAGAGTTTGTATATGTTTAAGCATCTACCACTGAGAAATTCTATTTTATTTATGGAGTTTCATTAATTTTAACATATTTCATGTGACCACTCTATATTTGTTAGTTGTTAGTTTGATAATAATCAACTTATACTTTTACTATATATTGATTATGTATTAATCATCATCTACAATATAGAACAAATTAATGAGTTTAATGGGAAGTTAAAAATGGTTGCTTCTATGAAAGACTTAGGTCTAGTAAAAAAAAATTATGTATGAGCATCATATGAGATAGGACTTCCAAAAATATTAGTTACCTCATGAATAATATGTAATGAACATTCTTGAGAGATTTTTTCATGAAGAAGAAAAAATTAGTCTTAACTCCCTTAGCCAAATAATTTAAGCTAAGTTTTGAACAAATTTCCCAGGACTAGTAATAAAAAAGAATACATGAGCTCTATTCCTTGTGCCTCACATATTAGTATTTTTATGTTTGTTATAACATTAACTAGACTATATATAACACACATGCATCAATTTCATGAGTTACTTTCTCTCAAAACCATGTAGTTCACTTTGTAGCTGTGAAATATATTCCTAAGATAACTTCAATGTACATCTTGATCATCACTATTTCTTAGTGAATGAAATCTATTTCTTTTATGATACATAGATTTTGAGAACTCTGGCGATCATGATTCAAGGAAGTCCATCTCCAATTATTTAATAACCTTTGGAGGTGGATTTGCATCTTAAAAATTCAAGCTACAAAAGTAGTCAACAATATAAAGTACTAAAATCGAGTTTTTTGTAGATACTAATGCTTGCAAAGAAACTTCGAGGTTGGAAAAATTTCTAGCAGACTTAGATATGCATCAAAATTCATTTATTATTTGATGTGATTGTCTAAATGTAATACATATCTCCAAAAATGGAATATTTCATAGTAGGCCTTAGTACATTGATGTGAGATATCAATGAGTTTGAGATGTTCTATAACAAAAGTCTATTGTGCTTGTGAAAGTTCATACAAATAAAATTATCATTGATATACTCACAAAAGACTTGATTATAATAAAACTTAATTTGTTTAAATGATATATTGGTATTTACCTAGCAACTTGGGAGAGAGATTTTTTGAATTTGCTCGAGTTTGGCGAACTAGTTTATTTTCTTAGTTTTGTTTATTTTTTGTTTTGGTTGACTTAAATTAAATTTTCAGTGCATGTTATTTTATTTTTTAAATACTATAACTTTTATTTTTTTAGTACTCTATTGGTTTTTTGTTTTATTTTTTTAGAGTTTCAAGTTCACGGTGGACTAGGAACACATAACTATTTCCTAAGAATGGGATAACATGCTTTCTCATGTTTGGCTTACCTATTGGTGACACAACATAGGTTCACATAAAAAAAAATAAAAGAACACTATTCTTCTTTCTTCATTCGATAGAAAGACAAATTAAAAAAAATAAAAGAAGAAAGTTGTTTTCTTCTATCATGGGGCATGTGACATAATGCAGAAGTTAAACAAAACTCTTCTCTACTTTTTTATTCTAGACATAGAGTGTGTATGTGATTTTGTGTTTTCATCTATTGTTAAATAGTAGGAGAGAGAGAGAGAGAGAGAGAGTCATTCCTCTCTTCTTTAATGTCATTTTTTTCTATCAAGAAGAGGTACATATGTGTGTGCATCATGTGAGACAGATTGTGATGGAGTTAGGATTCTTCCCTCAAATTTATCTCTATTCTAATTAACCTCCTTTGTCACTATATCAATTTGACCAAAACCTTGATCCATGTTTTTGTATTGATACTTTCAAAACTTAGCTCTCTTGTTATTGAATCAATTCTACCATGAACACACTAACATAAAATATAATGATTGAGATCCATTGTGCAATCAACACACAAATACCCAAGTTACATGAATACGCCGTGGCTTTCTTTGTTCATAACATAATATTTTGTGTCTGAAATTATATATCATGGGTGAAATTGTATATGATTAATAGCTTTTTAACATTTGTTTTTTTTTGTGATGGTTGGAGTTTTTTGTCTGTTTAGATATTGATAGGTTGAATCTTCATTATGGAAGATCACAACTCATTTCAGATGATAAAATTGGAACAATCTAATTATCCAATCTTAAAGGCCAAAATATTTCATCTTTCAGTGGTTAAGGATTTTTTTTGAACAAGCTGTAGGTGAGCCAAAATAAGAGAGAACATGTGAACGAGAATTGATGAAAGTTCACTAAGGTCTATGTCATGATTTGATAGTGGGTTGGGCTAAGAATGCCACTATTTCATCACAATTAATTGTGAATGTCATATGGAAAAAATTAGATTTGATGCACAAAAAAAAACTTCAAAAAATAAGATAGTTAATTTAGTGTCTGCTAAACCTGAATTACTAGGATTGAGCTAATATATCTGTACATAATACACATGAATAGCTTCCAAGCACTACCAAAGCAACTATTATTTAAGATGATGAACTTACAATATGAGCTCTAAGCATCTTTTCCTCAACTCTCTTCCCAGTAATTGAGAAACATTAATTATATTTTTGAGTAGCTCGACTCTAGATAATATCTTAACCATGACTATAGTTGCTGATAGTCTATTAAATGAGATAGAAAAAATAGAATAAAAAGTGACTCTTTTAGATGTTCTCATTTTAGAAGAAAATGAAAGGAGAAGTAGACTTACTTTTAGGCATTCACTTGGTCAAGGAATGAATTATATCCTTCCCCAAGAAGGTTCAATAATAATGTTATTGCAAAGTATTAAAAATATGAAAAGGGATATATCATGATGTTTTATAAAAGTAGAGGAAACTCTAATATAAACATAAGAAATGAGATGATAACAAGAAAGATGTGAAATATTTTGCCACAAAGAAGTTTCTTTTGGGGTATTGCCTATGTTTATCAACTATTATGAATATAAAATGTTTCATATGGCTTTAACATAAGCCCATTTAAACTATGGTATCAACTAGTTTGAATAATAATTAAATAGAAAATTATTCATGTTTTGATAACCTTCTTAAAAATATTTAAAATAACCCCCCCGGAAAAAATAAACATTTACATTTTGGGGACACAAAAATCAGAAACCAAGATATGCCACCATGTTTTTACATCAGAGTTTTAAAAAATTATGTTGTTTTTGAATTTGAAAACTAGCTAGAAAAAAAGCACAACCACTTTTTAAATTCAAAAGCTAGTTTTGTTTTTGGTAAATCAAAAACAAAACCACTTTTTATCTATATGTGTGTGTGTGTGTGTGTGTGTGTGTGTGTGTGTGTGTGTGTGTGTTGTGTGTGTGTATACAATCTACATATACTACATATATTATCATATTTGAAATAATTTTTGAATATATAATCAGTATGTGTGTCTGTCTATGCACACATAGTAGCATGTATATATAAATTAAAAAAACAATTCATACATGGAATGCTGGTGTATTATTTTTAATGGTGATGTGGAGTTTTTAAAGGGAGTAGTATGTTTTAATATGTATAAAAATATATTTGATCTAATAAGAATTTTCAAGTTAAAAATAATTGAATGAAAATAATATTAAGATGATTGATGATAAGCATAAATGTTATATATATTTTTGATTTATTATTTGCATAATTTTCATGCATTTTATCTAATTTAAATTTTAATTATGGAGACTTTACCAAATATGAATATTTTATAGGTTTTAATTGAAAAGAAAGAATTCAACAACAAAAAAGCAGTGAAGTTGTTAAGAAATAATGTTGCAACTTAGATATTTTGGTTACTACTACATTCTATGAGGAAAATAAAAAATATTGGTTGCGATAGAATGTGGCAAACTCGTGAAAATATTTTTTGAAGATAAGCTAAACAAGTCAAGTTATTAATTCATGACCATGATATTATTTCTTTGGTCATGATATTAATTCTCAGTCATGACACTATTTCATCGACCATGACATTATTACTCTGTCTTGACATTATTCATTCATCATGACATTTTTAGGCTATGACATCTTGTTTGGACATGACAATATCTCACTACATTATGATATTAATTCTCTTTCATTATATTCATTCTTGGTCATGACATTATTTCTAGGTCATGACATCTTCTTTGGTCGTGATGATATCTCACTACATCATGACATCATTACTCTTTCACAAAGTCTTATTATGTTGCAACATTAATCCTCTATCATGATATTCATTTTTGGTCATGATATTAATTTTAGTTGTGACATCATCTTTCCTAGTCATGACACCAAATAGAGCAATAAAGTTGTAAAAAACCCACTTCAACAATACATGTGTTACCTTCATCATTAAAATTATTATTATTATTTTGGGTTTAGCAAGAAAACATATAAAAAGGTAGGACAAAGAAAGCAAAAAATGGAGGACAATATTTGAAACCAAATATGGGAACAATGAAGAGGGGACAAGGTACAACCAAGCAAAATAAAAGCACAAGGAGTCTATCAATCTAATCCTAATGAAGCAGAGCGACATCTATTAGCATACACCCAAGGCTAACAATAGAATGACTAATCCAAGAGAGCTATATATGAATATCATTACAAAGAAGATGACAAAAAAATAATTTTAATTGTTTCTCACCTATTTCTCTATAGTTGGGAAATTATGGTTGTTCCTAAATGTTGCATGAATTACTTTCTAATAATAAAATAAATTTTATATTTGGGGTTAGTTTGTGAATTTGTATATGAGGATTGCTTCATGTAATTTTTTGAACCAATTGAGTTATAGTTTTTGAAAATAATTATATAGGTATATCTTGGTTATGACTAGGATATAGATAGCTTATGCCATGATATTAATCTTATATGGCTTTTGATAGGTGAATAAGCCTATATATATATAGTTTTTATCATATAGACTATGACAGGTGAACAATTAATTACTTATAAAACTCTTTGAATAACCTACTTTGCATTGTATTATGTGAATCTTATATTAACTATGAAATGTGAATAAGCTACATAATCAAGGTATTTATCATAGGGACTATGAAAAATTACTAAAAAATTGCCTTTATTATTCTTTGAATATTCCACGACCCATACCATTGTGTGATTCTTAGATGGACCATGATAGGTGAATAAAAATAAACAATTAAGGCACTCTTCGTATGGATTCTGATGGGTGATTAAAGTCTTGCCTCAAAGAGATAAAAATACTTTATTATTTTTCTTATTACCTACATGAATTGATATCGATGACTAGTTGATGAGCTTGAAAAGTGTGACCAATATGTGCGAGTAGAGGTTGCATATCTTATCACCCTTTTAACAAACAACTCAAAAATTGCATGCCCATGGACCTTGTGGAATGGACATCCTTAATATATAATAAACTAAACCAACCCTAGAACCATCTAGATGAGAAAACTCTATAAACTAGTAATTCAAGTTTTAAGCTGCAATAAACATGATACACTTGCATTAATTTTACTATTCATTTTGTTTGATATATTTGACTTTATCTGATCTTATTTTGTTCTTAGACAGTAAAGATTTCATTGAATTTGGTATTTACTCAATCCAACTAACCAATCTTGGTGGGATGATAACTTGGACTCATATAGTCTATTTTATTATTTGTTATAATCATATACTTGTGGTAGATTTTAATGTGTTGAAAATTTAATAACAAGTTTTTGGCACAACTGTTGGGAATTAGCAAGTGATTTGATATAGTAAAGTTGATGTACATTGATACTATCTATATTTTGTGTTCATGTTTCTTAATGTTTCTTTTTTGACACATTGTGCATGCTCGAAAATCAAGATATAAACTACTATCTCTATATCTATAAAATGAAAGAACTTAGATAAAGTTGAGAAATCATAAAAGTGAAATCTTGCCATTGAAGATGATGGAAGTGATAGAAATAGTATTGGTTGTGATGAACATCATGAGTAGCTTCATATGCAATACTACACCTTTAGATATTATTGGAGACTCTGAGTGTTATTTTGGCATTAGAAGAAAGCCAATTCAAGCAAATAGTTTTGAGTTGAAACCAAACTTAATAGCTATGGTACAACAACATTAGTATCCGTGACATATTTCTAAAGATCCAAATAACCATATTATAATTTTTTTAAGCTGTGTGATACTATAAAGATGATAGGAGTCAATCATGATGTGATCAAGTTGAGGTTGTTTTCCTTTTCTCTGCAAGATTAAGAAAGAGTTTGGTTCGAATGCCTATTGTAGGGATCTATAAAGAGTTGTGGAGAGCTAATTCAAACTTTTCTCACTAAATTCTATTCACCACAAGTCGCTTTATAGCTATAACATGATGAGAAGTCCCCAATGTGGTTTTGAGCTATATTTCCAAGTGCAATCATTCTATAATGAATTAAACTATGCTACTAGTTGCACAATGGATGCTACTTAAAGGATGATCAATTATAAATAAATCATCTAAAGATACTTGCAGACTCTTTGGGGAGCTAGAAAATTATAACTATTAAGCTCATTGTGAAAGGACTATCAGAAGGAAACCAACAATAATTCTTAAGCTAGACAAAATTTCAGCCATGAAAGCCAAACTTGTTTCCTTCATGAATCATCTCATGTTTCGAAGTAAAAAAGAAATGATAATGAAAAAATTGCAGCTATGAAAACTCAATAAGAAGTGGGTGTAGATCATGATTCATGCATTCTAAGTGGAAGATATACATTTTATGCAGAATAGAGGATATGTCTTCTGTATGAAAACAACTTGCCCTCTCATTATCATCTGATTTTGAAAAATCATGAGATTTGACAATTATGAAAATGTGCATTAGAGTCTTCAACAATTCCATTTAATCAGAGTCCCTATTGGATTTCAAGGTTAAAGAGATTCGAGCTCAAACTACCAATGGAAAAAATTTCATCATCATTTGAAGATATCACTTTGGCCCTTTTGAATGAGATAAATAAAAGGAATGATAGATATAAAAACTAGATGGACCAAATGGAAGAAAAGGTCAACAAAGTGGATGACATAATAAAAACTATTGAGACACAAGTTGAACAATTAGTCTTTACTATGAAAGAAAGATCTTCGAAGATATTCACTAGTGATAACAAAAAGAAAATGAAGGAATATACAGTCATTACTCTTAAAAGTGGAAATGAGATATAAAATCAACAAAGAGTTGTAAAAGAGAAAGTGAAAGATGCATATAGAGAGATCCAAGTGACAAATGAAGAAGCCAATTCAAAATATTTTAAGAAGAGGATAAAGAAATTTATTATAGAAATAATAAAATTTTTTGACAACCCTCCCCCATATACTTGTTTGACACTTCATGTACTTACTTTTTAAAGTGGGTTGGAGTATATATATTAGTGTATTTACACATATTTATGCATTTATCTAAGATATTTCACCAACTCTATATTTTTAAGGATTTTGAAGATTGTTAGTTAAATTTTAGCTATTTGAGTAGAAATTAATAGAAATTAGTGAAAGCATGGAAGGGATAAAGAAGTAATGAAGAGTCGTGATAATTTCTTTGTCACAACCTAATTTCACCTTCAATTACATTATTGAGTATTTACAACATTTTTCTCGGCTGTAACTCTACAAAAGTAGTGGTAATTTTTTATACCATGACTCTAATACTAAGATGACATAATATTTCTACTTTGCAACATAATCTTCGTAGCTGTTATATTATTTTTACATCATGATAGCCAAGTAACTCATTGATATAATTTGTAGAGGTGTCAAACAAGATGTGTGGGTGGGCCCAGCCCAGCCGTGCTTTCGTGCTGGGCTAGGCAAGCCATAGTTACTGTACCATGTAGTGTCTGGCCCGGCATGGTTCTGTGGAGGTCAGCCTAGTGCAGGCCTGTGGCACGTATCCGCCAGGTACGGCCTAGTCGGGCCGAAACTCTAATTTAAAAAAAAAAATTAGTTTCTCGGCTCGTGCTGAAGTACCATGCCAACGGGCCACAATACCGTGTCGGGCCAGGCACAGCACAAAGCCTAGTTGGCCTAGGCATGGCAAGGCATGATTGGTGCCATGGTCGGCACGACATGAGCCCGAGTACGAAAAATTCCCGTGTTGGGCCAGCCCAAGCATGGCCAAATCATGCCATGCCTCGTGCCGGATTGGGTCGGCCCAGCCCGGTTGACACCTCTAATAATTTTTCATGATAGATACCAGTACCATGACTAATTCATTATAGAGCAAAAATACTAAATGTTTTATGTTGTAATATTATTTTCAACCATAATATTTAGTTCAATAGAAAAAGTTCAAAGCCATGACATAATATTTTTGTATGGCCATTCTGAGAGCCACAATGAATTTCTATATAAAAAATATTAATTCCATGGTAATTCCCTTTGTTTCCAATTTGTGTGCCACAAAGTAAATGAATTAGTCATGTCATTCCCTAAGTCATGACAATTTGCTCTAAAAAAAATCAAAGTTATGACCATTCATATTGCCATGACATTATGTTTTAGAAAAAATTTGTCTTAACCATAACATTTTCACTATCGTGACACTTTTCTTCAAAGAAAAGTTACTTGAGTCATGATATTTATTGCCACCATGACTTTTGAACTCCAGAGAAGATCTGACAAGACAAAAAAGTCACAACCTCAAGCCAGCACCGCGACTTCCAACTTAAAGCATCACATGAATCTCTGAAGTGTAAAAGCAATAATTAGTAGACTTCATAAAAAAGACAAGAGGGATAATGAATATTGAGCAAAAAGCATGCAAAAACTCTATGTGACACAATTCTAATTCCCAATTAGGAGCAAATACAAGGAAAACATGGGTAATATTTGTTTAAGATTTTAGATTTCAGACTTAGATATTCACTCGGGCTTTCATTGAAAACCCACAATTCCATGAGATGCCTCTCAAAATATTTCACACCAATTATTCTCCAATGTTAGGCTAACTTCATATCTAAGGTTAGTTTTATGTACTCGATTGATGATTTGATTTTATAAAATTTATGTTTTTGATATTGTTGTGATTTAAATAATGATGGATATGAATATTATTTAGAACTGAAATATAAGTTTTTCACTAAATCATAGATTTATACATATTGGCTATGATGAATGGTCATAGGTAAGTCATAAGAGAAACACAAGTGATATGATAAGAAGAAAGTGACAACTTTTCTAATCTTAATACATGAGATAAATCTATGTGTAAATATCTAAGATTGAGATAAGTTTAATCATCAATTATGTGGTACTTATGAAGCCAAAAGTAGTAATATATTTATGACAAATCCATTATATTTATTCTAGAAGAAATAGCCTTCAAGTAATGTTTAGGTTAAGTAGAATATCTAACCTAAGGGTTTTATCAAAGTGTGGGAGTCAACCTATCAGCTATTGTGGATAATAATTGATATGTCATGGAATACACACAAGTAGAGGAGACTCGTATGATGGCGAAAAACCTATGAGTTATTTTCTCTCGTTTGACTTATATATATGAGTTTCATTGGAAGATGTAAGTTAATTTTCACAAGTATGATACTTATGATGTAAAAAGTTCAAATATATTTAGTACCTCATTATTTTATATCTTTGAGATATTAGAGGTAAAAGAATAAATATGCATACTTGAAATAGGCATAAAAAGTAGTTGATGTATTTTTTTAAAAGGAGTAGACATGTGAATGACCCATAAATAGAATGACATGTGGTCTTAGTTGTAAAATATCAAGAGTACATTTACGAGGGGATCATCTTTGGAAGTAACAATCTAAGTTGTAAAACCATCTTGTATGCCAAGAGAGCACAAGCCATAAGTGTATTTTTTCACTCATCTATCTTTCATATGATAGATGAATATGACATTGCCTAAATACTTAGGCAACATCATCATACGCAAGTGAGTGAGCTAATTTTAGAGTCTAGGTTCTTTAAAAAACTTAAGTCTAACTACTCAACTTGGGTAGTAGTTAATTCACTGATAGTTAATCAAACTACATATACAATCTCTTGGAGATTAATATCTAGGCATAAATATACTATACTACATGTATAATTAATATACTTGTGAAAATCTATTAGATGAGAAATAATTACCTAATAACCTTTTAGCTCTGTATCATAAATTAGAAGTTTTGATGCCATAACAAAGTCAAAATAGTTTTCGGCACACCTATTGGAAAATTATTAGTTTTATTAGTCAACTTTAGATGATATAACTATCTTTAAAAAAATAGTTCTATTTCTAATTATTTAGATATAATTATTACTTAATATTTATATTGTATTTATGTTTTGTGTTTCTTTGTTTTTTTTGTTTATTGTGTAGCCAATATCAAATTATGAGTAGAAATTCTAGGGTTGCGTTAACACATCTGAACCTAAAAATTGAGAAAACCACAAAAAATACTATTTAGACTAAAAGATGAGAGTGAGATAATGGAAGGAATTGACTGAAATAGAAACAACCAAGGTAGTGAAGGAAAAACTATCAAATAATCCAATCCTCACCATACCTTAGATGATTATTCGTAAAGGTATCAAATAGGTCATGTCATGCCAACATAGCCAATTTTAGTGTGGCATAATCATGCCACCATACCATCCTGGGTACAACATAAGAACCAACTAGCTAGTCCAACACAACATGATTGGCCAACAAAGTGTGAGTTGTGGCTAGCATGGAGTAAGTCGTGCTTGTTCGAACCATCTAATACCTAATATGGTATTAGATGTTATTTAAATTTAAAATATAACAAATTTTATATAATTTCAATTAAGTATTAATGGAATTTGGTCATGGGTTAGACTCATGACCCATGACATGATCATTGTTGATCCCATGTCCCTAGGCTAGTGGATCGTGCCACCGAGCTAGGCACATGGATCATGCATGGCCCAACATGAGGCATGACTCACACCAGCCTAGCATTGCATGAGCTGTGCCATGGACTAGCATGGTCCGAGATGAGTCATGATTTTAGACTATGTCATGCTGGGCCAAGCATGACTAAACCATGCCATGTTAGAGGTGTCAAACGAGTCAACCACTGCACAGTTATTGTACCGTGTTATGCCTAGCCCAACATGGTTATGTGGAGGTTAGCCTAGTAGGGCCCGCATCATGAATCCGCCAGGTTTAGCCCACTTCGGCCCAGTTTGGGTCAGGCAAAAAACCCTAATTTTTAAAAAAATTAGGGCTTCGAAAGTGCGCCGCCGCGAATCTTCTTCACTTTCGGGGCTCAGCTTCTACTGTTGGAGTGGTTTCTCAGCTCATGCCTAGTTACCATACCAACGGGCCATGGTACTTTGTTGGGCCAGGCACGGCCAAGGCCTGGTTAGCCTCGGTACGGCACGACACAATTAGTGTCGTGGACATGCACGACACGGGCACGGGCACGTCCGAATTATGTCGTGCCTAGTGTCGGACAGGCCAGCCCGGCCCGGTTGACACCTTTATGCCATGCTGTCAGCATTGCATAGGCCACCCAACCTAGTTGACGCCTCTAATTATTAGTGGTCAACAATGATGGATAGCTACTCTAGGATTCAAATATAGCTTATTCAAGTGAATTATCAAAAGTTGAAGCTAATTTTAATAGCTATGATACAACATCAATACCATGGAAGATTTTTAGAAGATCTAAATAGTTATATCACAACTTCTTAGAGTTGTGCAATATGATGAAGATGAATCGAGTTAGCCCACATGTAATAAGGTTATAACTTTTTAGGAACAAAGCCATTAGCTAGTTCTAATGCTTATCTTGAGGCTCGATTGAAAGTTGAGATAAACTTATGTAAGCTTTCCGTACCAAGTTCTTCCCAACTTAATCACCTCTCAACTTAGGGGAGAAATAAGTTAATTTTAACATGATGAGCAAGATATTTTATATGATGTCTAAAATTGATATAAAGAATTCTTGCGGAGATGCTCACAATATGGATTTGAATTATAGTTTCAAGCTCAAACTTTTTACAATGAGCTAAACTATATGATGAGATTCATGATTGATACGGCCTCAAGTGACTCTATTATGAACAAGCCTCATGAAAAAGCACATTATTTATTTAAAGTACTAGAAAATAATGACTATCAAACTCTAAATGATTGAGTATTTGGAAGGAAACAAGACAAAGTATTAGACTTGGATAGATTGTCCACAATGGAAGCCAAGATGGATGCATTTTTCAAAAAGTTAGAAGCCTATATGACACATTTAAGTATGAAAGAAATGCTTATATTGAAACAACAAGAAACAATAAATGTTGACCCTATGTATCATGTGGAGAAAGCTAGAATTTTGTATAATAAATGGTATATATTTTGACCCAAGAATAATGTCTCACAAACTATCATCCTAATATGAGAAATTATGAAAGCTTATCATTAAAAAGTAATGAGAATATGCAGGTGAATGTGTGTTATTTCTAGAAGAAATTCAAGAATAATTTATTGGGATATCAAATGCAAGAAGTATCAAGATCCAATTATAACTATCCAAAGATAGTAGAAAAACTATCACCTGAAGACGTGATGACATAGAGATTATTAAAAATTAGCTTGGACAAGTAGCACTATAGATGAATAAGAAAAGTATGGATGATGGACTACAAATAATAGTGATTAAAATCCAAAGAAGTACCTATCCATCATACTTAGAAGCGGCAAAGAGTTAAATGGGCAACAAATAGAAGATAAAGCCAAAAGATAAGCTAAAATAGAGGAGGAATCTATGATTGATGAAGTCATGACTTTTTTTCCAAGTCATGAAAGAACCAACAACACCACTACCTGATGCCACAATATTTTCCAAATTCATGGCATCCACACAACTAATTGCCCAACTCATGCCCCTTGCCATGAGAAATGATATAGTGAAGAAGGAGGAGATGTAGAGTGCTAGAATATATAAACAAAAGGATGTGCTAAAGAATAATCATGTAAATGATACTTATTATTTCCCACTTAACCTTCCTTTTCTATAGTATTTTAGAAAAGGAAAGCTAGATGAGAAATTTGAGAGATTTTTCACTTTCTTCTGAAAGTTGAAGTCATTAATCTACTTTCCAAAATGTTATATCAGATGTCAAATTACAAGAAGTTCCTGAAGGATATAATGAGTAGAAAGACACAGTTATAGATTTATGGAATGGTAAATATGATTGAGAAGTATAACACTATTATCTAATGTAAACTCATAAGAAAGTTGAAGGATTTATAAAGTTTTATGATTTCATGTATTATTGGGGAACACACTTTCCGGAAGGCACTATGTAACTTACGATTAATTATTAGTTTGATGTCATTATCCATAATGCAGGGGTTAATCTTGGCGAGATTACTCTAACTGCTAACTCACTTCAAAAAGTTAATCATTCAATCAAGTCTATGAAGGGTATTTTTAAGATGTGTTTGAAAAGGTTGATAAATTCAGTTTTCTAGAAAATTTTACAATGCTAGATATGGAGGAAAAACAATATATGTCTTTAATCTTAGAATGACTATTTTTAGCCCATAGATAAGCATTGGTCTATGTCAAGAATGGATAATTTATACTTCATATGGGAACAAAATAAGTGAATTTTAGCCTCTACAAAAGATGGTAGAATTCAAATAATGACGTGAAAGATTATGAAAGAATAGATAACCTCCTACATACTACCATGAGATATAATATATATTTGAATCAAAAATTTTTGTAGAAGATTATTTTCCCAAAGAAGGTGGAGAAGATGAAAATTAGATGAATTTTAGATGAAAAAAAATAAAGGAAGTGATGATGAAGAATAAGACTACCATGAAGTCATAACATTCTTCAAAGTAATGAATTTTGGAGGATCAAGTCACACCACTCCAAAAATATGGTGTGACTTGGAAAAATTACTAAGGAGATTTTTGAGATTGTAGAAGTATAATAAAAGAAAAGTCTTTCATTGATTGTTGATTTACTAGAAAATAAGGACAGGGTGAAAACACAAAACATGGAATATCCAAAGATAGATGAAGAGGAAGTAGCTATAACAAAGAAATAGTGGAAGGAATTGGAAAGATATTTTATGAAGAATCACTACTTTGATATGATTTTCTAGTGGGCAGACAATGATGATTGGAAGAGATCCTCAACCTATTGAAAAGTATGAACTTGGAGGTAGATGATAGGAAGATTTGTTTGAAGGCAAAGATAGATGTATCAAATTGATCATGTTATGCCTGCATGGCCCATATGAGTGTGTCATGGCCATGACATGATGCTATGTCGGATATGGCATGGTATGATTCCCATGTTGTGCTAGGCATAATATGGGAACTAGTCTTCGGAATCGGCATGGAAAGGTTGGCCTACTTAATATAGGGTCGTGTCAGGCCAGTAGTGGATCATCTTGGGCTGTGCTAGGCATAGAGAGGGTCTTGTTAGTTTGGGTAAGATTTGGCAAGTTTATACTAGCATAAATTGGCCTTTCCCCCCTAATCCTAAATCCTAATATGATTTATGATTATTTAATTTTATTTAAATTACAAGATTAATACATAAATCTAATTAAAAAGACATCAAGATTTAAAATGATAAAAACTATAAAGTGTAATTCATATCCAATCTAATACCAATAGAATACATACTATATACATAAATAGATAATAGTATATAAATCAAAATGGAAGATAAAATGACAAAAATAAATAAGCAATAATAATATAGCATAATATAAAAATCATATAAATCAAGAATCATCAATGATCAATTAGTATCTATGGTATGGTACTGTGGATAGAGATGTTGATTGTCATCATTACCATCATGATTATGTCTGAAGATATTACTAGTGGCCTCAATATCCTTGATCTCTATGTCCCAAGAATCATCAATTTTCATCATCTATTGAATCTTACCTTGATTTCCAATCTCGAATCTTCCCTATTCTTTTATGCACGCATGATTCTCTATGATATCAAGTCATAATATCGATCTTTAATTTTAAATGACATTGGTTGTTATAGAAAAAGCTGACTCTAATATTATGCTAGACATTGGAAGTCTTTGTAGATCACTTGTTGTCTTATATAGCACGGGATAGGTAAGTTCATATGATTTCTACCATATCAAAATATTTAAATTATTATTATCATCATGTGAAGAAATGGAGTAGTAATCAGTATCTAAGTACCGAGATAACTTGCTCCTATTTGATGGATCACCCTATCATTTGCACCTAACTAACTGAATAGAGAAATCAACATCTCCAAATATGTTATCCATGTCCAAACTCAAATCATGACTATAACTACCAAAAACCTAGTGTTTTAATATGAAAATTAGTTAGTTAATTTTCCATGAATGAACTTTATAGGTTGGTGCACTGGATTCATCCATGTGGATATATATGTCAAAATGTTTTTTATCCCTTCTACCTTAACCCTATGATCCAGACATGCATCCAAAAAATATAGTGTTGGAATTAAAGACTAGTATTTCAAATACTTAGATTCCACCTCAATAGCCATAGACCGAATCTTCTAATACTTAGATTCCACTTATGTGTGTCCAATGACATACATATTACTATCTCACTTAGCTGATACATGACTCTTAGATTATAGTGAAACCCATATGTTAGATGTTTTATTAATCTCAATATTACATGAATGTTATTTCTTTTTTTTTTGATAAGCAATAAAATTTCAATATCAAAAATTTTTGTATAACCTTAGAGAAGATTCAGACTATTACAATCTTTGCTAAAGACAATGTAAGTTTTTATTTTGATTTTCCTAACTAAAAATTCTGCATCATGGGCATTTCCTTCTAAGCATCTCTTGTTTCTTTCTCTCCATATGTAGTATATGGTTACTACAAGTATAGCCTACCCTATATTGTTTTTCAGTGTGTTTGCTGCATGAGCTGTCTTCATCTCTTTGAAAATGAATGATAAAGAATCCGAGTTCATGTTAAGTCCTATCCAATACTTTAGCTTGCTCCAAATGTCATTGGAGTATTTGCATTCAAAAAATAGATGATCCATGGATTCTGTACATGGACACAATTCACAATTAGTATTCATGGGAGTTGAAAAAAGTTGATCTTTTGTGTTTAGATTCCCATATTTGGCAATCTACAAATGTACAACATGTTTGGGCACATAATGTCTCCCTCTCCCCCATATGATTTTTGCCCAAGCTTTTTCTTTTTGGTCGTTAGCTCCAATTAAAAATTTGTATGCATCCACTATAATTTTCTCATCATCTCCCCATTTATCCAGTAATAAACTTGCTTGGTTCCTTAACCCTATTTTTGTTATCAAGATATCCCCAACCGAAGTGGGGACTTCCAGAATAGGGGATCTTCTTTAGTAACCAGAATGTTAGTTCTTCTAGACAATATAAAATATATTAGTCAAAAATATATTTGTACTTTTAACTATATTAAGCACCATACTTATAACAATTAAACTTATCTCAATCTCTATTTTTTTACATATAGGTTTATCTCACACATTAAGATTAAAAGGGATATTATTTCTTTCTTATAATTTCCTATTAGTGTGCCCTATGACTTATTTGTTACCATTCACTATAGCCAATATGCTATGCATAAACATATGATATATTGAAAACCCTAAATTTTAATTCTAATTAGTATCTATATCCATTAATATTCTAGATGTGGCAAGTGGGCCAGGTGGCCCGGGCATGACACGAGGCACGACCCTGCTGAGCTGTGCTTGGCCCATGTTGGGCCAAGCAAGACTTGGGAGTTTAGACCATTGGCATTGTCCACCAGCATGGGTACCATGACCCAATACCTTTGTCTAAGAAGCAGGCTCGGACCCTCGGTTCAATTGGTTCATGCTTGCTCCACCCATCAATAAAAAAAAAACCGACCCACTTAGCCCACCCAACCTAGTACACATGGTGAGTTTTTTTTTAAATAGCATGTCACATGGTTGGCTGAACACGACAACGCGACATGACCAAGGCTCACGTGGATGCGCCCCCATGTGTGTGTGTGTGCACGCGTGCGCGCGCATGTGTGTGCATGCGTGTGTGTTTATGTATGTATCTACATGTAGATTTGTGTATTCATTTGTGAGTAATATATGAATATATTTATATCTTGCAAAACTAGAATGATTGCATTTTTCTTCTTGCAAAAAGTACCCCATATCATGGCCAATCATGGCCAAAACCATGCTTCGTATATGCTCGAGCCATGTCGAGCTAGGGTTTCTATCTTACATGCTGCAAATAATGTGGCACGGCATGACCATGCATGTCGGCTCATGTGAGCAAGTTTAGCCAACTCATATTAGCCAAGATATCACCTAGGTTAGTTTGGAACAAATCTAGGCTAGCTTGGACCTAACCTAGGCTAGCCTGGCATGAAACCATGCTAGAATGGACCTCACTCAAGCTAGCTTAGAAAAAATCCAGCATATCCTTGGATCCTATGCGTGAGCCATGTCTAGTGTATAGGCATGTCGGGTTTGGCATGGCATGACCCGACTTGGCATGACCCTGCATGACCTAGGCAGCTGACGAAATTAGAGCAAATACATCATATAGTTTTATATCCAATTTTTGTGTCTTCTTTTTGTTTTTGTCATCAAAAAAGGATTCATCATATAGTTTTCTACTGAGAAATTAGAGCAAATACATGATCATAATCAATCTCATCTTTTAAACTATAATATTTTGCAACCAGCTTTCTCTTGTCATTTTTTATCTTTTCTTTAGTATTTTGCTCTATTTTGTATACCCATTTGACACTCATTACTTTGTTCCTTTTGGGATACAAAATGAGTTCTTCTGTATCATTTTTCTCGATTGCCTTGATATCTTCATTCATTACATCTCTCAATTTCTTTTATTTTGTTACTTTTTTATAGTTCACTTATTCACATCAACAAACATATAAAAAATGTGGAATTATTTGATCATTTAGGTATTTCATATAAATCTTAAATGCTTATTGTAAATTGCAAAACTTTTTCATATTTAATCCTACTTATATCTAACAAATTTCACTCATATGTGTGGGTAGTTGATGTTGGTGAAGCATGTTGCTCTTGTTGGGCTTATATATGTTATTCTATTTATGTTAGCTCATCTTCAAATAAAGAAAAAAATCGAGTTGTACATATGATATCCAAAATCACATATTTCTTCTTCATTAAACATCACATATTTACTAATCATAATTCTTTTATTATTAGGATCGTATAGCTTGTAATTTTTCAAATTTGTGTCATAGTCAATGAAAATGAAACTCTCACATTTATTAATAAGCTTTATTCTATTTTAATTTGATAGATGATCATGTGTTATGCTTGTATAGACTATTATGTGTGAGATATTGGGCTTTTTTCCACTCCATGCTTCTCATAGATTGTTTCATCAAAAAATTTTGCTGGAGATTAGTTGGACAAGTAATCTGTACATGCCACTACTATGGCCCAAGGCCGATTGGGGTGTTTATTGTTTTTGTGTTTGTGCATACTTTGAAATATATTCAGAATGGTTTAGTTTTTTCTCTCTATTATACAATTTTGTTTCTAGAGATGTTTGAACTATCATTAAATGATGAATTTCATTTACTTCATAGAACTTTGAAACTCTTTGGATGTAAATTATTTTCACCAATCATATCTTGTAGTTTAAATTTTCTCTCACTTTATTTCTCTTATATTTTAAAGACTCAAAAAGTTTTGACTTTAAGAAAATGCTTTTAGCATTTACTTTAGGAAATACACTGAGTTTTTCTTAAAAAATCATCAATGAAAAGATAGTAAAAGTTATTCTTGGTGAGCAAAATTGGTTTGATTGGTTTGTATACATCAATTTGGATGAGCTTGAGCGGCTTCTTGGTTCTTGAGTCCGATTCAATTGAAAAATCTTTTCTAAATTTCTTTCAAACTAGATAACCTTCACAAATTTCATTATCATGGTTGATGCAAGGCTATCATTTCATCAACTCATTATTACATAGTAGCTTTACACTTGTAAAATTGAGTTTCCAAAGCAAGGATGTCATTTCCATGATGTATTCTTGTAGGAAACTTTTGGGTATTTTACAATATCATTTTTAATGCTAATCATGAATATTTTATTATTTGAAACTATTACTTTAGCAACAATAATATTCTTATCATCAATTATAGAATGATTTGATCATTCATATGAATGTCATAAAATGAAACTCAAGATGTTGCTTTTCATTTAAGGAGCATAATAATGGTCGAAAATGAATTGATGTCTTTTATCTTTTAAATGAATAAGAATTTTAGATTTTTTTTTTTCACTACTACTACAGGATTAACTCCAAATGAGACATTTCTATTTGATGATTCATCTAAGTCTTTAAAAATAATTTTATTTTTTCACACATGTGATTACACTGCCAATATACCATGAATTTTTTTGTACACCAATAGTCTTCTTTCGTCTAAGAAAAACAATTAATTATTTTTAAATTTCTCCTCCAAGTATTTAGCATTCTTTCTAATTCCATAATTGAGAGCTCTACATTCTAAAGCATATTTCCCAAACTTCTAATTATTATGTATAAGATTGAACTTGATATTTGTAATAACTCTAACTTAGAACTCTTCTTTCATGACCTCCTATTGTACTTTCTCTTTTTTCTCATAGTATTATGAAGTCATCCTTATTATAATTTCAACCTTGTCCATGACCATGACTTCTTTCACATCCATGGTCTATGACTTTTCCTCAAACAAGTTAGTTTTTTTTATTACCTTCGCTTATATATATATATATATATATATATGAGTTACAACTTGAAATGATCTATAGAATTACTCAATCATCATTACTTCCAAATTTTTGTCTTTGAATCATCATGGGTAGGTAATAAGATTTGGGACCCAACGAATAATGTATCTTCTCCATTATCCTAATATTTTTCTAACATTTTGCTATTTCTTTAACATTGATTATAAATAACAATTGTTCTTGAGAAATAAATAGAAATGAACTCTACTATTTTCATGTGTAAGGATTCAAATTCACCACTTAGTATTTGAAGAAAAAACTTCTTTATTTGTAGCTTTTCTCATTCTTGTATGACTAATTTAATACTATAAATCTTCTCAAAATTATCATCATTTAATGTTTGATATATGAATCATAGTACTTTCTTTTTCGGTTGTGATTAGCATATTTTAATTATTTGACTCGTTAAAATTATTTTCTATTATATTCCAAATTTCATGGATGACAATAAATACTTTCATATTGATGCTACAGTTATAATAATTATCACTATTAAGCATTAAGATTGGAAGGATAGCATGTCATTTTTCATAATATTCACATGACTGAATTAATAATATTAAAAAACCTTTGAGGAAACTCTGAAAAAAAAATCAGAATTATTTTTTGATCAAAGATCAAAGTAGTTTTGTAATATCTACTTAATTATGTCAACACATGAGAGCACGTAAAAACTCTGGTGAGAATGATCATAATGTTTTTGGATTTCTCTTGTCAAAATTATTGATTTGATATATTGTACGATGTACTTCCAATTAACTTTACTTCAATACCACTTAGTAGGAGATAAGACACTTTGTAAAATTTTATTGAAAATTAAATATTACAATATAATCATTCTTAGGAAGTTATATGTTCTTTCTTTTATAACCACTTCTAATATTAAAGTGATACTTAATATGATAAATAATAAGACAATTAAAATTTAGAATGTTCTAGATATGTCTTTCATTTATGAATGAGCTCAAGTACATGATCCAACACACACACACACACATAAATACGCTCACACACATAAATACACACATAAATACACACACACACACACACACATGGGCACACACTCTCATAATATATATATCACAATACATACACAACTTTATATTTATAATTAAAAGATTTCAAAACATTATTTGTTTGTTTTTTTTTTTGTTATTACGTGGCATGCAAAAATAATAGTTTAAGGATATTTTTGGGATTACAAAAAATGTACACCATGCTAAAATTATTTGTATGTCATGGTACCACATGCCAAATAAAGTGTTTTGGGTCATAAGACCCAAATACTTTAAAAATAGTACACTTAACTCTTATATAAAATTTCCCAAAAACGTTATTTATTCAAATTGACAAAATTTTCATATTTTGCATCTTTTTGTTATGCTCCATTGGAAGTTATAAATAAATAATCAACCCATCAATTAAAAAAATTAAAAAAACGTAAGCAGATAATTGATAATTCATTGATTAGGTGGTAAAATTTTGAAATTATCAAAACAATTAGGCATTAGCTCGATTAGTATTCTTTAAATTATATTTGTAGAAACAAGGCCCATGGCTATGTGCTCCAATTAAAAATCATGTGCCCAAAATCCAAATATATAATTATTTTTTTGTATAAAATGGACTCTTGCCTGCAAAAGTTCATCGGTAGTTTATTTTTGGTTAAATATTTTTCTGTAAATCATTGCTTTATCTGATGGTTCTATCCCTCAGCTAATTTTCAAGTTATGATTTTCTTTTTGAGTTTGTCAAGCAAGTTGTTGAGTTCATCGTCCTGCTTTATTGTAAACCCTTTCTTCGTATGTTCCTATTTCGTTTTAGTTTCTCTTTCCTTCAAATTTCTTTCTTTTAAAGTTGGGCAAGGCATCTGCAGTTTTATAAAATTAATTTTCTTCACCTCTAATGGATGGAGATGAGTAATTTTACTTTTCTTGAGCTCTACTATTAGTTTCTTTAAAATTATACACGCGGTTTGACACCAAAGATACGGTAACGCAAGTTATTAAAGCTTACGTTTGTCGTCCTTGCTCGTACTTTAGGGTCGAAGTTCAAGTTATATTGATGGATTAATTCCGTCTGAAGCAAACTAGTCTACAAAACCAAGTTTACTGAAATTAATGTATTTTGTGCATGGCCTTTTGTATTTATATCTATGCGCATGTTCTATACGCATAATGTTTATTCACATCATTACTCGTTATGCTGACATGCGATCATTCTTTCAGATAGATCCATCTGATGTGTCTGTGTGTGTGAGTGTGTCTATTAATAAAATACAACTTAATAATTTTTAGTATATAATTCATGTATACTCTCTTCTATGACAATAGCATATTATATATATATATATATATATATATACATCTATCATAAATTTAGTATATATATATATCCATATAACTCTTTATTAGCTTTGCTAGTACATCTAGGTTCTTCAAATGATTCTTTTAGTATATATATGTTTTTTTATTATTTTTCATTGTATAAAATAAGCATACATTTTTGTAGTAAAATGATGTATTTTGTAGCAAGCATAATTATTTACGAGATTTGTGTTTTCGAACCTAATGTTGCTCTAGATATACCTAGTTCTAAAGAAATTATTATGTAGCGTGCATTATTAATTAAAAAAATTTACTAAATTTTAAAATAATTAAGTTTTGGGGTACTAAATTATTCAATTTTGTTTGACCTCAGTTTGAAAAAATAATAAAATGAAATGTAATAAATTTGAAATTGATAAACCAAATAATTATGTAGACTTGTTTTTGGTGGAATTTCAACTTGTGTCCTACTTATAAAACCTGTTATTAAATTGAAGTATTTATGTATACATATAAAATAAAAGTTACACAAGTATGTGTGTGTGTGTGTGTATATATATATATATATATTAACATATATAAATTGACAAATATATATTGACCTATATATGTACTCATGTTTAATATTTATTTTGTATGTATTTATAAATATTTTGATTTATTATTTATGATAAACCATTTGTCAGAATGATCTATTATGATTTTTGTAGGTAAGACATGGGTTCAAGTCTCACCAATATCCATTCCATATAATTATATAATTTCTTGCTTTTCAACATTTGTTTTCAAAATTTATTAAATTTCATTTTATTTTATTTTTTTTTTCAAATTTTGAGGTCAATTTGTTTTATGAATTTTATTGCATCTAAAACTTTATTATTTTAAAATTTGGCATATATTTTCTAATTATAATAAGTTTAGTACACCATAAATTAAATATTTTGTTTTTGATATATCAAAACATAAATCTACCTAATTATTATATTTTGGTTTACTTAAAATTAAAAAATCAAATTTGACCCCACCTGAAGCAATTAAAAAATAATAAAAAATATAGTAAGAGCCTCTACGGCTCAACCTCCCAAATACATGAAACAAAAAATATGTGAATATATTCATTATGTTTTTGTATATAATTAAACATATTTAAACATAAATATATACAAATCTATATATAAACATAAACATATAAATATATAAACAAACATAAACATATATGTATATGTTTATATAAATATTTATGATTATGTACTTATTTATGGTATATATATGTGTGTTTGTGTGTGTTTATATATTTAAATATTTAGTTGTTTAGGGGCTTAGTAATTTATAGATTTAGAAGTTTAGGAATTCAATGGCTAAGGTGATTTAGAATTTAGTTAGAGGGGGGGTCAAGTGGATTGGGTTGCCCATACATGGCCTGGGGCCTGGTCTAGTTCAATAGTGCTTGGCTCGACACAACAAGGGCTAGAAATGTGTCGTTGGCCGAGCTAGCCACGACCCATGTGCTTGGCCCGTGGCATTGTTAATCATCCCGAGTGTTCACTTTTTAAAAAAAATAATCGGTCACATGACCGATTGTAATTGGCTGGCTCATAAGCCGGCCACTCATCAGCCCTGCAGTTGAGGCCATGCCATCCTTTGGTTGTTGGGCATGGTCTGGCATGGTCGTTCCGCATAGACGGGCACTGATGTGCTGCCATTTGTTGATCGACATGGTTGGACATGCCCATGCACTTGGTCGTGCCCACCATGACGTACTGGGCTAGTGAACCATGCCATTGTTCCGTGCCTGGAATAACACGGGAATTTTACCATGATGTGCACGATACAACCCGTTTGACACTTCTAGGTTTAGTAGTTTAGTTTAAAAAATGAACTAATAATTTTTTGTTATAGATTGTCTTATTTTTTAAGGTTAATGCATTTAGAAATACCACAATTTTTTATTTTTTTTATCTAAATTCAATATTTATACTCAATATATTAGTTATAATAATCGTAAGAATAATAAATCATGTTAGTTTTATATATATTAGTTTTCTGATTAATATTATAATTATGATAAACTATAAATTAATAGAATTATGAAATGAGATAAATAACTATTAAAAAATAATTAGAATATTTAAAATAATTCAAAACCTATGTGAAACATATTACCAAATATTAAGTTTTAACTTTAAAAATTTTTTTTTCCTAAAATTATATAGCTTATGAAAATTTTTTATATTTTTCAAATTATACTTGTTTCACTCAAAAAATTTTATAATCAATATTTTAGTAAAAAACAATTCATAAATAGTGTATTTTGTAAGTAACAATATTGATAAAAGTATTTGTTCATATTACAATGATTGCAAAAAAAAATGTAGTTTTGTGGTTTAGGGATTTATGAGTGAATTTAGAGGTTTAATAGTTTAGGTGTTTAGAGGCTGGGGATTTATGAGTAAGGGATTTGGATTTTTAGAAGTTCAAAGGTTTGGAGTTAGAGTTTGGGTGTTTAGAAGTTCACGGGTTTATAAGATTTAGGGGCTTAGGAATTTTGGGGTTTGGGTCTTTAGAAGTTCACATGTTTAAAGTATTTAGGGGCTTAGGGATTTAGGGGTTTTAAGGGTTTTTAATTTAGGAGTTTATAGGTTTATTGGTTTAGGCATTAACGAGTTTATGAGTTTACGAATTTAGGGATTTAAAGGTTTAAGGGGTTTAGGAGATTAAGAATTTATAGATTTAATGGGTTTAGGGTTTTAGGAGCTTAAGTGATTAGCAGTTTAGTAGTTTTGTTTGTAAAATGAATTAGGAAAAAAATTTTATTTTACTAATTTTGTCATTTTTTTAAGGTGCCTTTGGGAACACCAATTTTTAAATTTTTATTTCAATCTAAATTCAATATTTATACTCAATATTTTAGTTTTTAATATTATTAAGAATAAAATATCATGTTAGTTTAATATAAGCTAGGTTTCTAATTAATATAAAAATTATGTGCAAAAGAATAAATAATAAAATATTAGAAATTAGATAAAGAATTATTAAAATATAAATATAATATTTAGAATAATTCAAAATATCACAGTTGTTATTAATACTATATAATTAATGACCATTATTTTGAAATAAATTAATGACCATACATCATTTATGCAAGCCTTTTGGATTTCTCACCATGACTTTTTGATTTCTAAGAATTATAATCTTTTACCTTCTTGTAAGCCTATAAATAGGCCTAATCAGAGTCAAATATAATAATTAAAATTTTATTCTTTGTATTTCTTCTTCTTTCTTTATAATATGTGAAATATTTTACCAAATAATAATTTTTAACTATTAAGTTTTTGTATTGTTTCTAAGATAATATAGCTTCTGAATGATAAACATAATTTTTCAAATTATGTTTATCTCAACTCATTATAAATTTTATAATCAATAATTCAGCTAAAAATAATTTATAAATAATATATTTTATAATGATGACAAAAAAATTGATGCCTAAGAATTAAGGGGTTGGTGGTTTAGAGATTTAGGGATTTAGGGGTTCAAGGATTTAATATACTTTTTTACTAAACCACTAAACCCCTAACCCCCCTAAATGTTTAAATGCATAAACTAATAAACTCTGAAACCTCTAAACCCTAAAACTCCTAAATAACTAAATTCCTAATCCATACAACTCATTTTTGTATAGATTATAATATTAATAGATATCTTAGTCTATATTTTTTCTAAAAAAATATATTATTTAAAAGTTTATTTTAACTAAAATATTGACAATAAAATTACTTATTAGTGGGACAAATGTAATTTGAAAAACATTTTTTATCATAATGAAAATAAACAAATTCAAAATACTTAATTATTATTTAGTAATATGTATCACTTAGATTTTGAATCATTTAAGTATTTTGATTCTATTTTAATAATTATTTATCTTATTTCTAATAGTTTACTAATTTATTTTTTGGTCAAGTTTATCATATCAATAAAATAACTAGCTTATATTGAAATAATATCATGCATCATTATTTATAAAAATTATTATAAGTGAGACAAATATAATTTAAAAAAAAATTATTTGTCATTCATAGACTTTATAATCATATTAAAAATGAGAAAAAAATATAAATCAAAAATTATCGTTTAATAATTTGTTTTTATTAGATTTTGAATCATTTTAAGTATTCTAATTATATTTTAATAATTATTTATGTAATTTCTAATAGTTTAGTAATTTATTTTTTTGTAATGATTATAAAATCAATAAAAAACTAGCTTATATTAAACTAACTTAATGCATTATTCTTAAGATTATCATAACTAAAATATTTAATATAATTATTTAATTCATATAACCTTAAAAAGGAGAATAACTTCATAAAATTAAAAATTTTTCCGAGTATATTTTTTAAACTC
The DNA here is from genome assembly GCA_029783825.1 of Sapria himalayana. NCBI lineage: Eukaryota > Viridiplantae > Streptophyta > Magnoliopsida > Malpighiales > Rafflesiaceae > Sapria > Sapria himalayana. The sequence goes on along the minus strand of JAREIK010002838.1, from coordinate 8,083,155 downwards.
GTCTAATAAACCTCAAAACTCTAAACACCTTGACCACTAAACCTAAACCCATTAAAATCAAATCCCCTAAACCACTAATCCCCTAAACCCCTAATTCACTAAACCCAAAATCTCATAAACTCTTAAATCTCTAAACCCCTAAATTACTTAACTCTTAAACATCTAAATTCATAAACTAATAAACCCTTAAACTTATAAACATCTAAACTAATAAACTAATAAACCCCTAAACTTATAAACCCCCAAACCCCTATTTTTCTAAACTTATAAACCCCCAAACCCCTAAATCCCTAAACACCTAAACTCACAAATTCCTAAGCCCCTAAACCCCTAAAACACAAACCCTTAAAACCCTAAATGTCTAAACCCTAATCCTAAACCTTAAACTCCTAAACCCATAAACCCTAAAACCAATAAACCGTTAAATTCCAAAACTCAAAAATATTAAACCTTATTTTTTGTCATGATTATAATATTAATAAAAAATTTATCGATATTTTTATTCACAAAATGTATTATTTATACATTTATTTTAACTAAAATATTGATTACAAAATTTATTAAGAGTGTAAATAATATAATAATTTAAAAAATTAATTATCATCTAGAGGTTATATAATCTTAGGAAAAAGAAGCAAAAAATTAAAGTCAAAAAATATTTATTAGTAATATGTTTCACTTAGATTCTGAGTCATTTGAAATATTTTAATTATATTTTAGTAATTATTTATTTCATTTTTAATAGTTCACTAAACCATTTTTTTGGTCATAATTATAATATTACTCAAAATCTAGCTTATATTTGAATTAACATAATGCATTATTTTTTTAATATTATTTCAACTAAAATATTGAGGATAAATATTAATATTTATTTGTAAACAAAATTTAAATATATTGTATTTAAAAATGTTATAACAGTAAAACATAAAATAAAAGTCATTACATAAATTTTTTTTCTTTTTACATTTTTTAAATTAATTACTTAAATTACAAAATCACAAAATTATTAATCCCTAATCCCCTAAACTACACAACTTCTAAACACCTAAACTTATGAATGCCAAAACTCCTAAACTTTTAAAGCCCTAAACCCTTAAGCAATAAATCCTAAATTTATAAACTTATAAACTCTTAAATTTCTAAACTATTTAACTATAAACCATAAACCATAAATCTCTTTTTTTATCAAGATTATAATATTAACAAAAACATTTATCTACATTTTTATTAAATAAAAAGTATTATTTATACATTTATTTTAACTAATATATTATTTTCAAAATTTATTATAAGTGAGACAAATATAATTTGAAAATTATATATTATCTAGATGTTATATAATTGGATGGAAAAGAAGTAAAAATTCATAAGTAAAAAATAAATATTTATAAATTTATTTCACTTAGATTCTGAATCATTGTAAATATAATATTTATATTTAACTAATTATTTATCTCATTTATTATAGTTTATTAATTTATTTTTTGGTCATGATAATAATATATCAAGAAACTACATTATATTTGAATTAATATGTTGTATTATTGTTAAGATTATTATAATTAAAATAGTAAAGTCAGATTTTCAAAAAAATTAACTAAAATATAAACTATAGATAACCTTCAAAAATGAGAAAAAAATCGTAAAATTAAAATTCCTTACACTACATCTTTTAAACTAAATCCATAAAATTAAATTTAACTAAAATATTATGGTTTAGGAGTTTAAAAAGTTTAGGAGTTTAGGGGTTTAGTTTAAAAAAATATACAAATAAATAATTTTTATTTTGTAAATTTTCTCTTAGATTTTAAGATTATAGACTTTGGAAAAATAATAATTTTAAAATTTTTTTTGTAAATCTCAATCGAATAATCATAGTTAATATTTTAGTTATAATAATCTATTATAAATGAGATAAATAATTTTAAAAAAATTAATAAACTATTATAAATGAGATAAATAATTTTAAAAAAATTAATTTGCAATATTTAAAATGATAAAATCTAAGTAAATACATTTGTAAATATTAATTTTTGACTTTTGATTTTTTGATTTTATTCCATGAGATTATATAGCATCTAGAATTCTAGATGATAAACAAAACTTAAATAATAAATGAAAACTTAATTTTTGACTTTTGAATTTTTGTGATTTCTAAAAATTAATGTTTAGAAATGTATTTCACTTAGATTTTAAATTATTTTAAGTATTAAATTATATCTAAATAATTATTTTATCTTATTCTCAATAGTTTATTAATTTATTTTTTGGTCATGATTATAAAATTAATCAAAAAGCTATCATTTTTTGAACTAATATGATGTATTATTCTTAAAATTATTATAAATAAATTATTAACTATAAATATTAAATTGAGATTTGCATTAAAAATTATAAATTATTGTTTTTCCTAAGACTATAAACTTAAAAAAATAAGAAAAGATTCATGAATTAAAAATTATTTATTAGTACATTTATAAAACAAAACATTTAAACCCTTAAACTCTTAAACTTATAAGGTCCTAAATCCTAAACCTAATTGTTTGTCATGGTTATAATATTGTAAAATATATTTATCTATTTTTCTATTAACAACTATATTATTTATAATTTTATTTTAACTAAGTTGTTAATTATAAAATTTATTATCAGTGAGATAAATATAATTTGAAATTTTTTTTTATCATCTAGAGGTTTTAAAATATTATGAAAATAAATTAAAAAGTAAAAAATTATTATTTAGTAATATATTTGACTTAGAATTAATAATATATATCTAAAAGTTTTTAAATTTATTTTTTGGTAAATACTATACTATTAATCGAAAAAACTCACTTTAATGAAACTAACATTATACATTATTTTTAAACAAAACCACTTAACTCCTAACCTGCTAAACAATAAAAATGCCTAACCCACTAAACTCCATAAACCTCTAAAATTTTGATCCCCTATATCAATAAATTCCTAATCCATACAAATCATATTTTGTTTTAATTTTAATATTAATAAATATATTTGTCTATATTTTTTCTAACAAAATATATCATTTATAAGCTTATTTAAACTAAAATATTGACTACAAAATTTATATTACTTATTAATTATTATTGGAACAAATATAATTTAAAAAAAAAATTTATATCATAATGATAATAAGCAAAGATTCAAAACTCAAGAATTATTAGTTAGTAATATGTATTATTTAAATTTTGAATCATTTTAAGTATTTTTATTTTTATTTTTATATGCATAATGTTATATTGAAATAACATTATGCATCATTATTTATACAATTTATTTTGGTTATGATAAATATTTTTTGAAAAAATTTGTTTGCCATTAAGGGGCTAAATAATCTTATGAAAAAAAAAAGAAAAATACAAAATTAAAAAATTATTATTTAGAAATATGTTTCAATTAAATTTTGAATCCATATAACTATTCTAATTGTGTTTGAATAATTATTTAGCTTATTTCTACTAGTTTATTAATTTATTTTTCGTTCAGAATTTTAATATTAATAAAAAAACTAGGTTATATTGAACTAAGGTGCTGTCTGATAACACACTTATAATCTTCAAACCCTTGAAAATTAAAATTTTCAATAGTTTGAAATTTTAAGCACATTTAATATAAAAATGTTGGGAGCAGAAAGTTTAAAATTTTGAGTGAAAATTCATTGAAAATTTTAAGTAGGTAAAAACCTACTTAATATTGAATGCTGAAAATTTTCAAAATTTTTTTTTTTAATTTCCATTTTTTTTATCTTTTTTCATTTCTTTTTCGTTTTCTCATTCATGCTACAATTCAATTTGTGAATCTATCTTCTCTTCCTCCTTTCTCCACCACCACAAACCCTAACCCTAACTCTCTTTCATGATTAATTTGACAGAGGAAATAGCAAATCAACTAGTTGTTCATTAATTTTTGTTTTTATATTAAAATTTTGGATAGTTTTAAAGAGTTTAGATTTTATTACTTATTTTTTAAACATTTTTATTTCTTTTTTGGATTTATGATTTATTTATGGATTTGTTTTTAGGGATTTTATTTTTTTTAATAATTAATAATTGTAGTGAAAAAAAAATTGTTAGAAATTCTATTTATGTTGGATAATATATAATACAATGATAATAATGATAAATATGCAAAATACATTATTTTCAGCATTCAACATTTACCGTTATCAAACAATATATTTATATTCAATATTCAATTAATAGTAATTTATTAAATTAATTTTTAATACAAATTTATCACTTATAAAATTCATCCTTAATTTTTCAGCACTTATTTTTCAGTTCTTAATTTTTTCAATTTTATCAAATGGGTCCTAACTTAATTCAATTTTATGATGATTATCATCATTCAAATATCAAGTATAATTATTAAATTCATATAACCTTAAAAATGAGATAGAATTCATATAATAAAATTTTGTCTTAGTATATTTAAAAAATTAAATAGTAATCCCTTATACCCCTAGACCATTAAACCCCTAATTGCTTGAACTCCAAAATTCATAAACTTCTAAACTCATAAAACTTTAAATCCCTGAACTTTTAAATCCCTAAACCCCTAAACTCATAAACCTTTAAACCCCTAAACCCCTAAACCCCTAAATCTTTAAACCCTTAAACTGCTAAATTGCTAGACCCCTAAACCACTAAATAATTAAACCACTAAATCCCTAAATTGATAAACCCTTAAACACCTTTTTTGGCATTATAAATTATTTTTAAAAAATTATTTATCATCTAGAAGATATATAATCTTAGGAAAAGAAGAAAAAATTTTAAAAGTCAAAATATTATTTAGTAATATGTTTAACTTTGATTTTGAATTCTTTTAAGTATTCTAAATATATTTTAATAATTATTTATCTTATTTGTAATCGTTTATTATTTCAATTTTTTGTCATGATAATAACATTAAACAAAAAACTAGCTTATATTTGAACTAGCATGATGCTTTATTCTTAAAATTATTTAAACTAAAATATTGAGAATAAGTATTGAATACATATTTGCAAAAAAAATGTAAAAATTATTATGTTTCCAAAGGCATTAACCTTAAAAATAACATAAATTTCATAAAATAAAATATTTTTGTTGTACACTTTCAAGACAAAATACCCAACTCATAAAACCACAAAACTACTAACCCCTAAACTATTAAATACCTAAACCCCTAAACTATATGCCTAAACTCCTAAACTTCTAAAGCCCAAATATCATAATCCATAAACCCTAAATTTATAAACCCCTAAACTTCTAAAGCCCAAAAACCATAATCCATAAACCCTAAATTTATAAACTCCTAAACTCCTAGACCCCTAATCAATTAAACAATAAACCATAAACCCTAAATCTCATGTTATCATTATTATAGTATTAACAAATATATTAATTAAAAGTGTACTAATAAAATATATTATTTATACGTTTATTTTAGCTAAAATATTGATTTTAAAATTTATTATGAGAGATAATTATAATTTAGAAAATTTTGTTTATTATCTAGAGGTGTATAATCTTAAGGAAAAATGAAAAAAAAAATCAAAATTCAAAAATTAATATTTAGATATGTGTTTTACTTATATTTTGAATCATTTTAAGTATTCTAATTATAATTAAGTAATTATTTATCCTTTTTCTAATAGTTTATTAATTTTTTTTAGTCAAAATTATAATATGAATCAAAAAAACAACCTTATATTGAACTAATATGATTTATTATTTTTAAGATTATTGTAACTAAAATATTAACTATAAATATTAAATTTAGATTTGCAAAAATATTAACTAAAATATATACTATAAATAACCTTCAAAAATTAGAGAAAAAATCATAAAACTAAAATTATTTATTAGAATATTTTTTAAAGTAAAGCCATAAATCCCTAAACTCTTAAACCTAAACTTTTAAACTCTAAACCTCATTTTCTATCATGATTATAATATTATCAAATACATTTATCTATATTTGTACTAACAAAATGTATTATATATAATTTTATTTTAACTATAATATTCATTACAAAATTTACTTTGAGTGAGAAAAATATATTTTGAAAAAAAAATTATTTATCTTCTAGTGGCTATATAATCTTAAGAAATATCTTAAAAGTAAAAATTTATGATTTAGTAATATGTTTCTAAAAGTTTTTAAATTTATTTTGTAGTATTTACTATAATATTAATCAAAAAACTAGCTTATATGAAATTAATATGATACATTATTCCTAATATTATTATAATTAAAATATTAATTATAAATATTGAAGTCATATTGGTAAATTTTAAAAAAAATATTTGTGTTTCCAAAAGCTGTAACATCAATAAATAAGACAATTTAAAAAAAATGATAAGTATATTTTTTAAACATAATCACTAAATCCCTAAACACGTAAATGTCTAACGCTAACCTAGTAACCTATGAAACCAATTAACTTTTAAACCCCAAAATAGCTAAATTTATAATCTATAAAACTCATTATGTCAAGATTATAATATTAACAAATATATTTGTCTATATATTTTCTAACAAAATATATTATTTATATTCTTATTTTAACTAAAATATTGACAAAAGAATTTCTTATTAGTAAGACAAATATAATTTGAAAAAATATCTTTATTATAATAAAAATAAACAAAAATTCAAAACATAAAAATTATTATTTGATAATATATATCACTTAGATTTTGAATCATTTAAACATTCTAATTACATTTTAATAGTTATAATTCTTATTTTTAATAGTTTATTAATATATATATATTTGGTCTTGATTATCATATTAATCAAATAACTAGCTTAATTTAAATAATGTTATGCATAGTTATTTATACAATGTATTATATAGTCTTTTGAAAAGTATTTTGTTTTTCATTCCGAGGCTATATAGTCTTTGAAAATAGTGAAAATTTATCTTATTAGTAATAGTTTATTAAATTTTTTAAGATCATGCTTATAAATCAATATAAAAACTAGCTTATATCAAACTAACTTAATGCATTATTGTTAATATTATCATAACTAAATTATTGAGTATAATTATTTAATTCATATAACCTTAAAAATGAGACAAATTTCATAAAATAAAAATTTTTTCTTAATAGATGTTTTAAACTAAATACATAATCCCTTTAAGCCCTTAACTCCCAAACACCTAAACCACTAAACAAGAGATAAAATTCATAAAATAAAATTTTTTTTCTTAGATTTTATCTCATTTTTAAGTTTATATTAATTAAATAATTATACTCAATATTTTAGTTATGATAATATTATGAATTATGCTTTAAGTTTGTTCACTATAAGCTAGTTTATTTTATTGATATTATAATAATGACTAAAAAAACAAATCAATAAACCTATTAAATATAACATAAATAAGTATTCAATTATAATTAGAATATTTGAAATGAGTCAAAATCTAATTGAAATAGATTACTAAACAAATTCTTTTGAATTTTGATTTTTTTTATTTTTTTCATAAGATTATATAGTCTATGATGTTGAGGGCTTTGGGGATTTAGAGGTTTAGAAATTTAGAGGTTTTAATGTTTAAGGGTACAAGGGTTAAGGGGATAAGCATTTGGGTGTTTAGGGGTTTATAGATATAATTTAAAAAATGAACAATGAAAAAATTTTGATTTTGAGCATTTTATATCATTTTTCAGGTTATAGACTGTAGGAATACAATAAATTTTAGATTTTTTTAATTATTATATTTCTACATATTATAAACTTAAAAAATGATATAAAATTCAAAAAACATAATCTTTTCTTAGTTTATTTTTTAAACTAAACTCATAAATCAAAATTATTGAATTCTAAACACTTAAACCTCTAAAAACCACCAAATGTTTAATCCCCTAAACTCATTAACCTCTAAGCCCCTAAATACCTAAAACCCTAAATCCATAAATTCATAAACTTTTAAATCCAAAATCGTAAACCATAAGTAATATTTTTTTTTTCATCATCATAATTTAAATTATATATTTTAATTATTAATAATATATCTTTACTAAATTATTAATTATTAAATATATTATGAGTGAGACAAATATAACTTGTAAAAATTTGTTTATCATCAAGAGAATAATCTAATAAAAAGATGCAAACATTTATAAGTTAAAAATTATTATTTAGTAATATATTTTACTTAAATTTTAAATCATATTAGGTATTATAAATATATTTTAAAAAAATATTTATCTCAATTATAATAGTTTATTAATTTTTTGTTTATCATTATTATAATATCAATCAAGTAAGTAGTTTATATTTAATTAACATGATATAGTATTCTTTAGATTATTATAACTATAATATTAAGTATAAATATTGAATTCAAATTAAATAAAAAAAATTAAAATTATTATATTTTCAAAGGACATAGCCATCAAAAATAAGACAAAATTCATAAAATGAAAATTCTTTATAAGTTAATTTTTAAAACAAAAAAACATAAACTCATAATTAGCTAAACCCGAAAATCCCTAAACCTCCAAACCCATATACTCCTAAATACCAAAACCCCTAAACACTTAAATCCCAAAACCCTTAAACCCTTAAACCCCTAAACTCTTAAACCATTGAACTCCTAGACTCTTAAACCATTGAACCCCTAAATCCTTAAACCCCTAAATACTTGAACCTTAAAACCGTAAACCATGAATCTCATTTTTTTTTGTCATCATTATAATTTTAACTATACATGTTAATTACTTATAAGTTTTTTCTACTCAGATACTAATTATAAAATATATTATGAGTGAGACAAATATAATTTCAAAAAATTAGTTTATCTTCAGTAGAATTTATAATCTTATAAAAAAAGTAAAAATTTAAAACACAAAATTATTATTTAATAATGCTTTCTTATTTTTTTGAATCATTTTAAGTATTATAAATATATTTTAAAAATTATTTATTTAATTTTAATATTTTATTAATTTATTTTTTGGTCGTTATTATTATATCAATCATGAAACTAGCTTATATTGAATTAACAAGATACAATATTATTAAGACTTTTATAACTAAAATATTGAGTATAAATAATAAATTGAGATTAGAATTTTTTTAAAAAAATTATTATATTTCTAGAGACTATAAACTTAAAAAATGATATGAAATTCCCAAAATAAAAATTTTTTCTTAGTTCGTTTTCTAAACTAAATTCATGAATACATAAACACTTAAACTCTTAACCCCCAAATGCCTAATCCCATTAACCCCTAAACTCTCATATATCTAATCCCCTAAACCCCTGAACCTCAAAATATTAAACTCTATAAACTTTTAAACCCCTAAATTCCTAAACCCCTAAACACCTAAAGTCCTAAATTCATAAACTCGTAAACCTTTAAATCCTAAACTATATTCCATTAGTCTCATTTTATTGTCATCATTATAATCTTAATAATACATTTTAAATATTTATAAGTTTATTTTTAATGAAGTACTAATTACAAAATATAATTTGAAAAAATATTTATCATCAAGATATTATATATTCTTATAAAAAGAAACAAATATTTAAAAGTCAGAAATTATTATTTAGTAATATATTTTACATTGATTTTGAATTATTTTAAATATTATAAATATATTTTAAAAAATATTTATCTCATATATAATAGTTTATTAATTTATTTTTTTTGTCATTATTATAATATCATTGATGAAATATGCTTATATTGAATTAACGTGATATAATATTCATAAGATTATTATAACTAAAACTTTAAGTATAAATATTGAATTCAAATCATCAAAATATTTTAAAAATTAATATATATTTCAAAGGCAAATACTTTAAAAAATGATAAAAAATCTACAAAATGAAAATTTTTATAGTTCATTATTTAAACTAAACCTTTAAACCTATAAAGACTTAAATCCCAAACCCGCAAATACTTAATCCCCTAAATCCCTAAATGTCAAAACCTCTATACCACTAAATGCCTAAACTCCTAAACCTCGACTTTTAAATTGCTAGTCCCCTAAACCCTTAAATCCCCAAACCCTCAAACTCATAAACCCCCTAAACCCCTAAACCCCTAACCTTCTAAATTCCTAAATCTCTAAACTGGTAAATCACTAAATCGTTAAAGCCTTGATCTCATAAACTGATAAACCCTTAATCCCCTAAACCTTTTTACCCCTTAACCTTTAAACCCTCTAAATCCCTAAACATTTAAACATCTAAACGCCTGAACCCTAAAACCCCTAAACTCATAAATTTCTAAAAACTCCTAAACCCTTAAACTCGTAAATTTTTAAAAACTCCTAAACCCTTAAACTTCTAAACTCGTAAATGCCTAAACCCTCAAACTCTTAAACCCTAAAACTTCTAAACAGCTAAACTCCTAAACCCATAAACCCATAAACTCTTAAACCCTAAAACCCCTAAACAGCTAAACCCCTAAACCCATAAACTCTTAAACCCATAAACCCATAAACTCATAAACACATAAACCTCCAAACCCCTGATTGCCTAAACTCCTAAACCCCTAAACTCATACACCCCTAAACTCATAAACCCCTAAACCTGAAAACTCTTAAACCTCTAATCATCTAAACCACTAAATCCCAAAAATCCTAAACCATTTTTTTAATTATTTATATGTATATTTTTACTATAATATTATTTACAAAATATATTATGAGTGATATAAATATAATTAAAAAAATTTATTTATCATTAAGAGACTACATAATTTTATAAAAATATGAAAAAATTATTTATAATTAAGAGACTACATAATTTTATAAAAATATGAAAAAATTTAAAATATATTATTTAAAGCCCTAATCTCATAAACTGATAAACCCTTAATCCCTTAAACCTTTATACCCCTAAACCTTTAAACCTCTAAATCCCTAAACATCTAAACTTCTAAACGCTTAAACCCTTAATCCCCTAAACCTTTTTACCCCTAAACCTCTAAACCCCTAAATCCCTAAACCTTTTTACCCCTAAACCTCTAAACCCCTAAATCCCTAAACATTCAAACTTCTAAACGCCTAAACCCTAAAACTCCTAAACTCGTAAATTTCTAAAAACTCCTAAACCCTTAAACTTCTAAACTCATAAATGCCTAAACCCTCAAACTCTTAAACCCTAAAACTTCTAAACAACTAAACTCCTAAACCCCTAAACCCATAAACTCTTAAACCCTAAAACCCCTAAACAGCTAAACCCCTAAACCCATCAACTCCTAAACCCATAAACCCATAAACTCATAAACACACAAACCTCCAAACCCCTGGTTGCCTAAACCCCTAAACTCATACACCCCTAAACTCATAAACCCCTAAACCCGAAAACTCTTTAACCTTTAATCATCTAAACCACTAAATCCCAAAAATCCTAAACCATTTTTTTAATTATTTATATGTTTATTTTTACTATAATATTATTTACAAAATATATTATGAGTGATATATATATAATTAAAAAAAATTATTTATCATTAAGAGACTACATAATTTTATAAAAATATGAAAAAATTTAAAAGTCAAAAATTATTATTTAGTGATATGTAGAGGTGTCAAACGGGCCGGGCTAGCCCGTCCCGGCAAGAGGCACGAGATGGTATGCTACAGTGTCGTGCCTAGGCCCGTGCCGGGCGCACCTACTGCATGAGTCACGTCAACACGGCACGCGTGACCACGCATCGAGAGTGGTCACAATAAGCTGATGCCCAACAGGCAAAGCTAGCCGAGCCCCGAAAGCGTGAAGACACGTGCAGCTCGCTTCCGAAAAACTAATTTTTTTTAAAATAAGATCCGACCCGAACTGGGCCGGACTCGGCGGATTTCATGTCGTGGGCCCATGTCGGACCTAACCTTTACAGAACTGTGTCTGGCCAGACATGGTAGCCCAGTTGGGCAGCCTAAAACCTATATTAATATGTTTTATTGTTAGGATAATTATAACTAAAATATTGAGTATAAATATTGAATTAAAATTGAAAAATGAATTTGTAAATTATTTTATTTCAAAAGTCTATAACCTTAAAAACTAAGATAATATTCATAAAATTAAATTTTGTTTTAGTTCATTTTTTTTAACTAAACCAATCAATCCTTAACCACTAAAATACTTAAATTCTCTAAACTACTAAACCCCTAAACCTTAAACCATAAATCATAAATTTTTTTGTCATCATTTTAATTTTAATTATATATTTTATTTATTAATAAGTTTATTTTTACTAAAATATTAATCACTAAATATATTGTGAGTGAGACAAGTATAATTTAAAAATATTTATTTATCATCAAGTTATTAAATAGTTTTAAAAAAAGAAGAAAAAATTTAAAAGTGGAAAAGTTATTATTTATTAAGATGTTTTACTTAGATTTTAAAATATTTTAAGTATTTTAAATATTTTTTAATAAATATTTATCTTATTAAGAATGATTTATTAATTTATTTTTTGGTCATTATTATAATATTATTAAACTTGCTTATATTGAATTAATATGATACAATATTTTTAAGATTATTATAACTATTTTTCTAAAATTCAGATTTGAAAAAAAAATTATATATTTTTTTATATTTTTATAAGCTATAACCTTAAAAATGATAGAAAATTCTCAAATTGAAAAAATTTTCATAATAAATTTATTAAACTAAATATGTAAAACATTAAATACTTAAACCCTTCAACACCCAAATTCCTAATCCCAAAACCCTAAACATCAAAACCCCTAAACCTTAAACTCCTAAATCCCTAAACCACTAAATCCCTATAGTCGCGAACCTTTAAATCATAAAAAATAAATCTCATTTTTATGTTATCATTATAAATTCATAATATATTTTTAATTTTTTTATCGATTTTTTTTTGAAATATTAATTAAAAAATATATTATAAGTTATACAAATATAATTTTAAAAAATTTATTTATCAATAGAATATATATTTTTATAAAAAGAAGCAAAAAGTAAAAGTCAAAAGTCATTATTTAGTAATTTATTTTAGTTAGATTTTGAATCATTTTTAGTATTTTAAATTCATTTTAATAAATATTAATCTTATTTATAATTGTTTATTAATTTATTTTTTGGTCATTATTATAATATCAATCATAAACAAGCTTATATTTTATTAACATGATAAATTATTCATAAGATTATTATAACAAAAAAATTAAATTAAAATATTGAATTAAGATTGAAAAAAATATATAAAAATACATTATTTATAAAAGCTATAACTTATAAAAATGAAAAATTCACAAAATGAAAAATTCTTAGTTCATTTTTTAAACTAATCACATAAACTCTTAAACACCAAAATCCCTAAAAATCTAAACCCATAAGCCCCTAAACTCCTAGACTCCTAAATCTCTAATCTTTTACACCCCTAAACCCCATACCACTAAATCTATAATCTTCTACACCCCTAAACCACTAAACTACAAACCCCTAAATCTTGAAAACTCTAAACCCCTAAACCACTAAATACCTAATCTCCCAAACTCCTAAATCCCAAACCTACTAAACCAATAAACACTAAACCCCTAAAACCATAAATCACAAACCATAATTTTTTTTTGTCATCATTATGAATTTTATTATACATTTTAATTATTTATAAATTTATTTTTACTAAAAGATTAATTATAAAATATATTATGAGTGAGAAAAAAATAATATGAAAAAAAATTTTTATAGTCAAGAGGCTATATAATTTTATAAACAGAATCAAAAATTTAAAAGTCAATGATTATTATTAAGTAATTTATTTTATTTATATTTCGAAACATTTTAGTATTGTATTAATATTTTAAGAAATATTTATCTTATTTATAATAGTTTATTTGTTTTATTTTTTGGTGATAATTATAATATTAATCATGAAACTAGCTTATATTGAATTAACATGATATAATATTCTAAAAATTATAATAACTAAAATATTAAGTATACAAATTGAATTCATATCACACAAAAAAAATTAAAAATTATTATATTTCCAAATGTTACAACCTTAAAAAAATGATACAAAATGCATAAATAAAAAAATTATTTCTTATTTCATTTTTTAAACCAAACCCATATACCCCTAAATACTACAAACCCAACACACAAAAATGCTTAATACCCTAAACCCAAAAACTCCCAAAACCCAAAACCTTTAAACCCCAAAACACCTAACCCATAAATCACTAAACCTATAAACCCTTAAATTCTAAATAATAAACCTAAAATCTCATTTTTTTTTGTTATCATAATAATTTTAATAATATATTTTAATTATTTATAAGTTTATTTTTATTAAAAAAATAATTACAAAATATATAATGAGTATAACAAATATATTTTGAAAAAATTATTTTATCATTAAAAGACTATATAATCTAATTAATAAAAAAAAATTAAAGTCAATAATTATTTTGTAATATGTTTTACTAAGATTTTGAATTATTTAAGTATTCTAATTATATTTTAATAAATATTTCTCATTTATAATAGTATATTAATTTATTTTTTGTTCATTATTATAATATCAATCATTAAACTAGCTTATACTGAATTAACTTGATATAATATACTTATGATTATTATATCTAAAATATTAAGTATAAATATTGATCTAAAATTACAAAAAAAAAAGATAAAAATTATTATATTTCCACAGTATATAACCATAAAAAATGATATAAAAACCACAAAATAAAATTTTTTCTTAGTTTATTTTTTAAACTGAATCAAGAAACATATAAATATTTAAACTCCTAAACACTCAAATGACTAAACCCCTAAATCCATTGACCCCCAAACCACTAAAGTCATAAACCCTTAAAGTCATAAATCCCTAAAGTTATAAATTCCTAAACCCTTAAATGTCTACACACTTAAACCCATAAATCCCTAATCTCAGAAACCACTAAATCCTAATCTATAAACCATAAAATCTTATTTTTTTTGTCATCATTCTAATTTTAATCATACATTTTAATTATTTATAAATTTAATTTTATTAGAAAAATAATTATAATATATATTATGAGTGAGATAAATATAATTTAAAAAAAGTTATTTATCATTAAGTGACTATATAAATTTAGAAAAAGACGTAAAAATTTAAAAGTCAAAAATTATTATTTTTTATATATTTTACTCACATTTTAAATCATATTAAGTAATATAAATAATTTTTAATAAATATCTATCTCATCTATAATAGTTAATGATCGTTTTGGTTATTATTATAATATCAATCAAAATACTAGATTATATTGAATTAATATGATACATTGTTGTTCAGATTAATATATTAAATAATATTAAGTATAAGCATTGAATTCATAATGAAAAAAAAATAAAAATTATTATATTAACAAAAGCAATAACTTTGAAAATGAAAAAATTTTATAATAATTTTTTTTTCGTTTTTTAAACTAAACCCATAAATTTTTAAATAATAAACCCTAAAATACCTAAACCCATAAACCCATTAACACCTAAATTTCTAAACAGCTAACCCCCTAAACCTTTAAACACTTGAACTCCAAAACCACTAAACCCCAAAACCCCAAAATTTCTAAACTCTAAACCATAAATCATAAAACTTATTTTTATATCATCATTATAATATTAATTATACATTTTAATTAATTATAAATTTATTTTTACTAAAATATTAATCTCAAAATAAAGTAATAGTGAGACAAATATAATTTGAATAATTTTTTTTATCATCAATAGACTATATAATCTTATAAAAAGAATCAAAAATTTAAAAGTTAAAATTTATTATTTAGTAATATATTTACTTAGATTTTGAATAATTTTAAGTATTGTAGCTATATTTTAATTAATATCATTTTTGGTCATTATTGTAATATCAATCATTAACCTAGCTTATATTGAATTAATACAATATATTTTTTTAAGATTATTATAACTCAAATATTAAGAATAATATTGAATTCATATTAGAAAAAAATTTTAAATTTATTTTATTTTGATAGGCCGTAACTAAAAAAATGATCTAAAATTCACAAAATAAAAATATTTCCTTAATTTATTTTTTATACTAAATCCCTTAACACTTAAACTCATAATCCCCAAAATGCCAAATCGCTTAAACCCCTAAACTCTAAAACTTATAAACCCCTAAACCCCCAACTCCCAAAACCCCTAAATCTAGTAATACATAAACCCGTAAATACCAAAAATCCATAAACCCTGTAAAGCCTTAAATCCTAAACAATAAAAAGTAAATCTAATTTTTTTATCATCATTATAATTTTAATTATATATTTTATTTATGTATAAGTTTATTTTTACTAAAATATTAATAACAAAATATATTAGGAGTAAGAGAAAAATAATGTGAAAAAATATATTTATCATCAAGAGATTATATAATTTTATAGAAAGAATAAAAAAAATTTAAAACTGAAAATTACTATTTAGTAAAATGCTTTAGTTAGATTTTGAATTATTTTATGTTTTTTATATATATTTTAACAAATATTTATCTCATTTAAAATAATTTATTAATTCATTTTTTGGTCTTTATCATAATATCAATCATGAAATTAACTTATATTGAATTAACATTATATAATAATGTTAAGATTATTATAACTAAAATGCTAAGAATAAAAATTAAATTTATATTGAAAAAAAAAATTAACATTATTGTATTTCCAATGGCTATATAACCTTGAAAATGAAACAAAAATCACAAGATCAAATTTTTTTTTTGTTCATTTTAAACTAGACTCATAGAACCCTAAACACCTAAACCTCTAAACCCTCAACTATAAACCATAAATCTCATTGTTTTGTCATTAATTATAATATATATTAATAGTGAGATAAAAATAATTTTAAAAAATTTGTTTATCATAGACTATATAATATTATAAAAAGAATTCAAAACTTAAATCAAAAATTATTATGTAGTAATATGTTTTACTAAAATTTTGAATTATATTAAGTATTATAAATATATTTTAATAAATATTTATCTCATTTATAATAGTTTATTAATTTATTTTTTTGTCATTATTATAATATTGAATGAAACTAGCTTATATTGAATTAGCATGATATAATATTATTAAGATCATTATAACTATAATATTAAGTACATATATTGAATTTAGATTATAAAAAAATTAACTATTATTGTAAATCTATAGGCTATAACATTAAAAAATAAAAAAAAAAAAATCATTAAATATAAATTTTTTTTAGCTCATTTTTTGAACTAAATTTTCAAACATCTAACACTCAAATCGCTAAACTTCCAAATGCTTAATCCCCATAATTTCTAAACCCCTAAACTCCAAAATTCATAAACACTTTAACCCGTAACTCCAAATCCCCTAAAAATTTTAAACCCTAAACCTTTAACTCTTAAACTGCTAAATTCCAAAACCATTCAACCCCCTAAAACCCTAAAATTCTAAACTCCTAAACCGCTAAATATTTAAACCCCTAAATGCCTAAACTTCTAAACCCCTAAACTCCAAAATCTATAATTCCCTAAAACCCTAAACCCTAAAACTCCTACACCCCTAAACCCTAAAACTCCTACACCCCTAAACCCAACAACTTTTAAACTCCTAAACCCCTAAACCCTAAACCATAAAACCTCTAAACTCTAAACCCTAAAACCCCTAAATTCCTACACCCTGAAGCCCCTAAACTCTTACACCCTGAAACCCCTAAACTAACACACCCTGAAACCCCTAAACTCTTACACCCTGAAACCCCTAAACTCTTACACCCTGAAACCCCTAAACTCCTACACCCTGAAACCCCTAAACTTCTACACCCCTAAACCCAAAATCTTTTAAACCCTAAACTATTAAACTCCTAAACCCTTAAATGCATAAACCCCAAAATCTATAAAATCTTAAACTCTAAACCATAAGTCTCACTTTTTGTTACCATTAAAATTTAAATTATACATTTTAATTAGTTATATGTTTATGTTTACTAAAATATTAATTACAAAATATATTATGGGTGAGACAAATATTATTTAAAAATTTTTTTTTATCATCAAAAGACTATATGATCTTATAAAAAAAAGCAAAAATTTCAAAGTCAAAAATTATTATTAATTCATATGGTTTATTTAGATTTTGAAAAATTTTAAGTATTGTATGTATGTTTTAATAAATATTTATCTCAAGTATAATAGTTTATTAATTTATTTTTAGTCATTATTATAATATCAATCATATAACTAGCTTATATTGAATTAACATGACATAATATTCTTAAAATTATTATAACTAAAATATTAAGTATGATTATTGAATTCAAATTAGCAAAAAAAAAATTAAAAATTATTATATTTCCACTTGATATAACATTAAAAAATGATACAAAATTCGCAAAATGTAAATTTTTTCTTAGTTCATTTTCTAAATTAAACTCATAAACCCTTAAACACATAAACCTCTAAACCCCAAATGCATAACTTCTTACACCACTAAACTTCTAAACCATTAAATCCATGAACCCCTAAACCCCTAAGCTCTTAAACCCCTAAACTTCAAAACCCCAAAAAATCCAAAACCCCCTAAATCCCTGAACAACTAAACAACTAAACTAATAAAACTATAAAGCACTTAAATCTTAAATCCCTTAACTCATGAACAATTAAACCCCTAAACACTAAATTGTATAAATAGTAAACCCTAAACCACCAAATGCCTAAACCTCTAAATGCCTAAACCCCTAAACACATAAATCCCTAAAGTCTCAAACCCCTAATCCTAAATAGTAAATTGTAAAACTCATTTTTTTTGTCATCATTATAACTTCAATTATATATATTAATTATTTATAAGTATTTTTGCTAGAATATTAATTAAAAAGAATATTATATGTAAGACGAATGTAATTTTGGAAAAAATTATTTCTCATTAAAAGACTATATAATCTTATAAAATGATGCAAAAAATTAAAAGTCAAAAAGTTATTTTCTATTAATATGTTTTAAAACTATATTAATATGTTTTACTAATCTTATATATAAATTTTAATAAATATTTAATCCCATTTATAATAGTTTATTAATTTATTTTTTTGTTATTATTATAATATCAATCAAATAACTCTCATATATTGAATTAAGAATATTATAACTAAAATATTTAGTATAAATATTAACTTTAAATTGAATTAAAAATTTAAAAATTATTATATTTCCACTATAACCTTAAAAAAAATAAAAAATTCAGAAAATCAATTTTTTTTTTTAATTCGCTTTTTTAACTAAACTCATTAACCCCTAAACACTTAAACCCCTATACCCCCAAATGCCTAATCCCATTAATCTCTAAATCTGTAAATCCTAAAACTCCTAAACCTCTAAACCCCTGAACTTATAATCCCTAGACTCCTAAATCCATAAACTTTAAAACCCATAAATCCCTATACTTCTAAACCCAAACCTATAAATCATAAATATTTTTATTTTGTCATCATTATAATTATAATTATACAATTTAAATATTTATTATTTTATTTACTGAAATATTAATTGCAAAATAGATAATTAATGAGATAAATATAATTTGAAAAAAATTTAATTATTATTAAGAGATTATATAATCTTATAAAAAGAAACTAGTATTTTTACTATGTAATATGTTTTACCTAGATTTTGAATCATTTTAATTATATAAATATATTATAATAAATATATATCATATTTATAATAGTTTATTAATTTATTTTTTGTCATTATCATAATATCAAACATGAAATAAGTTTATTTTGAAATAACATGATATAATATTCTCACAATTATTATAACTAAAATATTAAGTATAAATATTAATTTCAGATTAGAAATAAATTTAAAAATTATTATATTTGCAATGATTATAATCTTACAAAATGAGACAAAATTCATAAAATGAAAACCATGTATTTGAAATATTTCTAAATATTAAACCCTATAAACCTCTATAAACACTAGAACTTCTAAACCACAAAATGCCTAATGCTCAGAATCATGAAACCCCTAAACCCTTAAACCTCCATAACCAATAAACTAATAACTCCTAAACCCCTAAACCCCTAAACCTTTAAACCCCTAAACCCATAAAATGCTTAACTCCTGAATCCTTTTTTCCTAAATCCCTAAAACCAAATCATAAAACTTAAATCTCATTTTTTTGTCATTATTATAATTTTTATTGTACATTTTATTTATTTATAAGTTTATTTTTACTGAAATATTAATTATAAAATATATTTTAAGTGAGACCAATAAATTTGAAAAATATTGTTTATTATCAAGTAACTATATAATCGTATAAAAAGAAGAAATGATTTAAAAGTCAACATTTATTATATAACAATATGGTTGCTTAGATATTGAATCATTTTAAGTATCGTAAATATATTTTAATAAATATTTATTTAATTCATAATAGTTTATTAATTTTTTTTGGCAATTATTATAATATCAATCAAGAAACTAGCTTATATTGAATTAATATGATATATTATTCTTAAGAATATTATAACTAAAATATCAAGTATAAATATTAAATTCATATTGGAAAAAAATGTTAACAATTTTTATAATTTTAAAGGCTACCTTCAAAAATGAGTGAAAATTCACAAAATGAAAATTGTTTTTTAGTTCATTTTTTAAACTAAACTTATAAACCACTAAAAAGTAAAACCCCAAACCCTTAATCTTCTAAATGATTAAATTTTTAAACCCCTAAATCCTTAAAATCCTAATTCCTTAAATCCATAATTCCTAAAACCATAAACATAACTTTCATTTTTTTCATCATTATAATTTCAATTTTACATTTTAATTATTTATAAGTTTATTTTTACACAAATATTAATTACAAAATATATTATGAGTGAGACATATATAATTTGAAAAAAAATTGTTTATTATCAAAATATTATATGATCTTAAAATAAGAAGCAAAAAATTAAAAGTCAAAAATTATTTATTAAATAATATGTTTTACTTAAATTTTTAATTATTTTAAGTATTGTAAATATATTTAAATAAATATTCATCTCATTTATAATATTATATTGCTTTTTTTTTATCATTATTATAATATCAATCAAGAAACTAGTTTATATTTAATTAACATGATACATTATTTTAGGAATTATATAACTAAACCCTTAAATTATTAAAAACTTTGAATTATTGTAAATTTTAAATGCTACAATCATAAATAATGAGACAAAACCCACAAAATGAAAATTTCTTTAGTTCATTTTTTACTAAACCCCTAAACACCTAAACCTCCAAACTCCCAAATGCCCAATCTCCTAAATCTTTAAACCCCTAAATTTGTAAACTCCTAAACTTTTAAACTCATAAACTGTTTAACTCCTAAACCTGTAAAACTTTAAACCCTAAACCCCTAAACTCCTTTATTATTTATAAGTTTATTTAAACTAAAATATGAATTATAAATCATATTTTGAGTGATACAAATATAATTTGGAAAAATTATTTTATTATCAATGGACTATATAATCTTATAAAAAGAAGCAAATATTTAAAATTCTAAAATTATTATTTTGTAATATAATTCACTTAGATTTTGATTCATTTTAAGTATTATAAATTTATTTTAAAAAATATTTAACTCCTTTTTAATAGTTTATTAATTTGTTTATTAGTCATTATTATAATATATATTAGAAGACCTAGCTTATATTGAATTAACATGAAACATTATTTTCATGATTATAATAACTAAAATATTAACTATAAATATTGAATTTCCAAATGCTATAATGTTAAAAAATAAGATAAAAATTCACAAATAAACTAAACCAATAAATTCCTAGGCACCTTGATCCCTTAACTAAAAATACCTAATTCCATAAAGCCCTAAGATCTTAAATGCCTAAGCCCCTAAACCCGTAAAATCCTAAACTCCTAAACTCGTAACCCTGAAACTCTTAAACCCCTAAATTTGTAAACCCTAAACCATAAACTATAAATCTCATTTTTTTTGTCATCATTATAATTTTAAGTATACATTTTCATTATTTATATTTTTATTTTTACTAAAATATTATTTACAAAATATATTTTGCATGAGACAAATATAATTTGATAATATTTGTTTATAATAAAAGACTATATAATCTTATAAAAAGAAGCAAAAAATGAAAAAAAAAATTATTTTGTAATATATTTTATTTATATTTTAAATTATTTAAAGTATTACAAATATATTTTAATAAATATCTATCTTATTCCCAATAGTTTATTAATTTAATTTTGGTTATTATATAATATCAATTAAAAAATTAGTTTATATTGAATTAAAATGATACATAATTCTTAAGATTATTATAACTTAAATATTAAGTATAAATATTGAATTTAGATTGAAAATAAAAATAAAATTATTATATTTTCAAAATCTATAACCTTAAAAAAATGAAACAAAATTAAAAAAAAAATATTTTTCTTAGTTCATTTTTTTAATCTTAACTCGTAAACACCTAAACCTCTATGCCCTTAAACTTATAAACCTCTAAATCCATAAACCCCTAAACCACTAAACTCCTAAAACTCTAAACCCCTAAACATCTAAAGCTCTAAACCCCTAAACACCTAAACACTAAATGGTAAACCATCAATCTTTTTGTCATTATTATAATTTTAATTATTTTTGAGTTTATGTTTACTGAAATATTAATTAGAAAATATATTATAAGTGAGATAAATATAATTTGAAAATTTTATTTATAATCAAGAGACGATATAATTTTATAAAAAGAACCAAAAAACTTAAAAGTCAAATTTATTTAGTAATATATTTTACTTAGATTTTGAATCATTTTAAGAGTTATAAATATATTTAAATAAATAATATCTCATTTATAATAATTTACTAATTTAATTATTGGTCTTTATTATAATATCAATTAAGAAACTAGCTTATATTGAATTAACATGATATATTATTCCTATGATTAGTATAACTAAAATATTAAGTATAAATATTAAATTAATATTTGAAAAAAAAATTAATAATTATTGTGTTTGCAAATGCATAAAAAATGAGACAATATTCATTAAATGAAAATTTTTCTTAGTTCATTTTTTAAACTAAATTCATATACTTCTAAACACTTAAACCCCTAAAGCCTCAAATTTCTAATTTCCAAAACCTTTAAATCCTAAATAGAAATCTTATATCTCATTTTTTTGTCTTTATTATAAGTTTAATTATACATTTTAATTTTTTATCAGTTTATTTTTACGGAAATATCAATTACAAAATATGTTATGAGTAATATAAATATAGTGGAAAAAAAATATTTATCAAAAGACTATATAATCTTATAAAAAGCAACAAAAATTTAAAAGTCAAAAATTATCATTTAGTAATATGTTTTGCATAGATTTTGAATCATTTTAAGTATTGTAAATATATTTTAATCAATATTTATCTTATTTGTAATATTTTATTAATTTATTTTTTGGTTATTATTATGATATATAAAGAAAGTAGTTTATAATGAGTTAGCATAATACATTATTCTTGACATTATTATAACTAAATTAGTAAGTATAAATATTAAATTTAGATTGGAAAAAAATTTTGAAAATTATTGCATTTAGATTTATCTCATTTATAATAGTTTATTAATTTTATTATTATTATTATTATTATATCAATCAAGAAACAAGCTCATATTGAATTAATATGTTATGATCCCCATGTACTCCCACTCAGGAGCTGTGATTGACTTAGTTTGATTAGTTAAATTTAACTAGAGTTATAGTACTTTAAAATCCAATGTGAGGGTTTCTTCTATTTTTAATGGTCAGCTTTTATAATTATAGTAAATTACCCATAATGTAAATTTAAAAATAATGGGAAGAATGTTCATTCATGAATTTTTTTTGAAAAATCAAGAAAAATATTTACTGTAATAATACTACTTATGATCGACTACATGAATATAGAAAGCTATAGACAAGTCAACAATAACTTCCTTTCTTTCCATTTTTTCATGTTTTTTTTCTCATAAAACACAAACAACCTCAAAATATCAGTGGAAGCATATGAAAAAATAATTATTCCAAGATCCCTCACATTCAATCATGTAGAACGGACCGTATTATAGATAACATCATGAATATGCATAATCCATCAAGTAAACATATTCACGGACAAAAGTCAAGTTATTTACACAAAATAGCCCTTATGTCCAAACATACAAGTTTTAGAAAAACAAAAAAAACCAACTAAAATATCCACCAAAACCATCACATAGTTCTGCAAACTTCAAAATCAAGATTGATCATCATTGTTTTTTCCACCCGAGGAAAATAGAAGTGAGCAACTAATGCCCAATATAAAAGTATAAAAAATATGGAACTCTCTGTTTTACCTCCATAGCCACATATGTTTTCAATATATAATTTTAGAATTTTAGAATAACTTTTGAAACAACCATACACATTCTTTTTTATATACATAACTATACAATTTCATATAAAACATAATATGTGTGTGAGTTCTCAAAATATTCATTTTTCAATTTCATCTTTTTTTCACAAACACACATAATTTATGCATACCAAAGCTCCACTAAGTCAAAACGAGACATGTAGAGAAAAAAACTAACCTGCTAGCTCCAGCTTAGCTACCACCTCTACTAGGGAACATAGACATCCATTCTCATGATTCAAAGACCCATAAGAGTTTTATTAGTTTCTAGTTTGGCAACTACTACCTCCACATTGTGGA
Source organism: Sapria himalayana (assembly GCA_029783825.1). Taxonomy (NCBI): domain Eukaryota; kingdom Viridiplantae; phylum Streptophyta; class Magnoliopsida; order Malpighiales; family Rafflesiaceae; genus Sapria; species Sapria himalayana. The sequence continues at coordinate 8,058,360 of JAREIK010002838.1, read as the reverse complement.
ACTCCACCACAAGTGCATAAGGGGGTTTAGGGTGATTCTTCCAAGGGAATATCGAATCCCTACCTCTATGGATAATTATTCCATTTTATCCCTCCATGTCATTGCTAGGGCAAATAGTCACCTCAAAACCGCACATCAAAAATGTGCATTTTTTGAAAATTATTTAAATTTCTTTTAAAACATCATATAGCCTATATAGCTTTAAATTGTTTCTCATAGGGTTTTACGCATATATTCCAGCATATTATAATTTCAAAATTTGACACAAAATCCATCAGTGATGATTTTTGATATCATTTACACATTGCTAAAGACCATTTTCAAAGTTTAGAAAAATAACTTTCTTAAAAAAATACATGGATAAATGGATTTCTATATTTTTAAAAAAATCAATTTATGGTGTCAAATCAAATATATGAGTTTCCATTCATTAATCATATATCTTAATTAAATGATATATATTCCAATGAAACTAAAAATAAAGGTTTATAGTTACATGCATAACATCACACTTAAAAAATCATATATATATATAACTAACAATGCAACATATTAGAATTTCACAAGGTTTCTAGTGATTTCAAACCTTAACAAGGCTTTTCCAAACTTTAAATATCAATCTCTCACTCCAATATATATCAAACCGAACTATGTATCCATAATTCAGACTCAAACTAAAATGAAAAGAAAACAGGGTGAGATTTACATAATTTCAAGCCCGATTTATAAAATCAAGCAAGGAAATGAAAATTACACAAAATAAACCCACATATAACCATCCTTGTAAAGATTACAACCATTCTATGAATATTTTTGGCAGAAATGAAGGGATTATTTATCTTAATCACTTCATAAAATAAATATTCACCAAAAATAATGACTTTTGTATTTTATTGATTTTGGTGAATAAATGATGAACCAATGGGGGCTGAGAAAGAAGAAGTAAAGAATAAAAAAAATATAATTTTTATCTTTCATTTAAGGGTCAAATGGCCCAACTTTTTTTGATGGTTCAAACTGGCCTAACTTTCTCAATGAAATTTTAAAACTAATAAATTTAGTATCATTCTTCTCCATTTTTCATTCCTTATTAATTTATAAACATGAAAATGAATTATAAGAACTTTATCTATCCTTATCTAACAACTTATCCAATTTGAATCAATGGCTAAAATAGAGAATAGTATTTTTTTTCTCAAGGCCTGATATAACATTATATATTATTCTTAAGATTATTATAACTAAAATATTAAGTATAAATATTAAATTCAGATTAAAAAAAATTAAATTATTTTATTTCCAAAGTATATAATCTTTAAAATTGAGACAAAATTTACAAAATAATTTTTTTTTGTTAGTTTATTTTTTAAATTAAAATAATAAACAGTTAAACACTTACACCCCTAAACCCCCAAATGCCTAATTTACTAAACTTCTAAATCTCTAAACACCTAAACGCATAAATCACAAGACCAAAAAACTCATAAACCACTAAGCCCCTAAACCCATAAACACGTAAACTTATAAACCCTAAATGTCTAAACCTCTAACCCTTAATTAGCTAAAACCCTAAATGATAAACCATAAAGCACAAATTTCATTTTTTGTCATCATTATAATTTTAATTATACATTTCAATTATTTATAAGTTTAGTTTTAATGAAATCTTAATTATAAAATATATTATGAGTAAGAGAAATATAATATGAAAATTTTTTTCATCATGAGATTATATAATCTTATAAAAAGAAACAAAAATTCAACAGTCAAAAATTATTATTTTATAATATATTTTATTAGATTTTGAATCATTTTAAGTATTATAAATATATTTTAATAAATATTTTTCTCATATGTAATAGTTTATTAATTCATTTTTTAGTTATTATTCTAATATCAATCAAGAAAGTAGCTTATATTGAATTAAAAATATAATTATTCTAATTATTATAACTAAAATATTAAGTATAAACATTGAATTAATATTGGAAAAAAAAATTAAAAATTATTTTATCTCCAAAAATCATAAGCTTACAAAATAAGACAAATTTAACAAAATGAAAATATTTTATTGGTTCATTTTTTAAACTAAATCCATAAACCCCTAAAAATCTAAACCCCTAAATGCCTAATCCACTAAATTCCTTTACCACCAAATGCTTAATCTATTAAACCCCTAAACCCCTAAACATCTTTAAAAATTATTCTATCATGAAAGGCTAAACCCCCAAAATAAAATTTCTTTATTAGTTTATTTTTTAACCAAAACCCATTAATCCCGAAGACACCTGAATCCCTAAACCCTCAAATGCCTAAATGCCTACTCAACCCCTTAAACCCCTAAACCCATAAACACCTAAAACACTAAATCCCTAAACCCGTAAACTACTCAACCGCTAAATGCCCAAATCCCCAATTCTTAAACTATAAATTATATATCTTTTTTTTGTCATCATTATAATTGTAATTATGCATTTAAATTATTTAAAGTATATTTTTAATGAAATATTTATTATGAGTGAGATAATTATAATTTTAAAAAACGTATTAATCATCAAGAGATTATATAACCTTGTAAAAAGAAGAAAAAATTTAAAAGTCAAAAATTAATTTTTAGTAATATGTTTTACATAAATTTTGAATCATTTTAAGAATTATAAAAAATTTTTAATAAATATTCACTTATTTATAATAATTTATTTTTTGGACATAATTATAATATTGATCAAGAAACTAGCTTATATTAAATTAAAATAATAAATTCTTTTTATGATTATAATAACTAAAATATTATGTATAAATGTTGAATTTAGGTTGGAAAAAAATTTTAAAATTATTGTATATCCAAAGTGTAAAACCTTAAAAAATGAGATTAAAATTTATAAAATAATTTTTTTTTCTTAGTTTATTTTTTAATATAAATCCGTAAACCCCTAAACTCCCAAATATTTTATCCACTAAATCTATAAACCTCTAAACCCCTAAATATTTTATCCACTAAACCCATAAACTCATAAACCTTTAAACCCCTAAACCCCTAAAAGTCTAATCTACTAGATCCATAAACCCCTTAATCTCTATACCCTAAACCTCTAAATCCCAAATCCCTCAAACTTATAAACCACTTAATTTCTAAACCCTTGGAACCTCAACTTTCTTAAAATCCTAAGTAACTAAACCTCAAAATCCTAAATCATAAACCATAAATCTTTTTTTTGTCATTATTATAATTTTAATTATTTATAAGTTTATTTTTATAAAAATATTAATTATAAAATATATAATGAGGGGGACAAATATAATTTGAAAAAAAATTATTTATCATCAAGAGACAATATAATCTAATGAAAACAAGCAAAAAGTTAAAAGTTAAAAAATATTATTTAGTAATATAATTTACTTAGATTTTGAATTATTTTAAGTATTGTGAAATATTTTAATAAATATTTATCATATTTATAATAGTTAATTAATTTATTTTTTGGTTATTATTATCATATCAATGAAAAAACTAGCTTATATTGAATCAATAAGATATATTAATTAAAATTTATTATAATTAAAATATTAATTATAAATATTGAATTCAGATTAAAAAAAAATTTAAAATTTTTTGTATTTCCAAAAACTATATAACCTTAAAAATGAGATAAACTTCACAAAAAATATTATTACTTCAAATTTTAGGCTAAACACATAAACCCCTTAACTTGTTAAATAAAAGGCTTAAACCATATTAAGTATTATAAATATATTCCCTCACTCAAAATATATTATGAGTGAGGGAATATAGAGCTTGTAACTTGTTAAAAAAAGGATTTATCAATTTGCAAGTACTTTAAAATTTTATAGACTTTTTGAACTAGGAATAAAGCTTTATCATTGCATAAGAACTTACAAAATTTCAAAGATCACATCAATTGGGCACAATGCTTCATTAATTCACCACTACATGTGAAATTCCTTTTTTAATGTCTCTTGGCTTCAAAAATCCAAAAGCACTTATGAACTACTAAAGGCATTTATAGATCACCAAATTCTTTGGCTGTCATTCAACACTCCATGTACTATTTTTTAGGATTTTTTGGTATGTACTTATTGTTGTGTTTATACATATTTTAGTGTTATAGGAGTGATTTCACTATATGTATATTTTGAGAAAATTTAAAAAAATTTAGTGAAACTGGAGTTATTTTAGGTGAGATTATTAAACATTGTGGAGTGTTGACCTGGATTGGAGAAAAGTAATATAGAGTCATGATATTTTTCATGTTATGACTTGGTTACACCTTTGATGATTTTATTGAGTTGTTATGGCATCTTTTGTTGGCTATAACTTTAAAAATCAATCATGATAATCTTTATATGTTGTAACTATTCCATAAAATTAACATAGTTTTATATAATGCAACAAAATTTTTATGACAATGATAATTTCTTTGAGTCATTGCCATACTATTTCTAATGCACCATGATGGTTATGATCTTATTTTCACGTCGTGGTAGCTAAGTACCCCATTTGTACAAAAAAAAAAACACTATAATTTCTAGCATCATGACCTAATTGATATAGAGCAAAAATAAAGTAAAATCAGTCATGATAATATTTTATACCATGATTTTTTGCTTCATATATCATTACTGTAGTCATGGCATTTCCAACAACCATGATTTTTTATTATAAAGAGTATTTACTTTAATTATGATATTTTCAGCACTATAACTTTATGCCCTAGTGAGAAAACATCAAGTATTGTGATATCATGCTCTAGATGAGAGTCCCCCGAGTTACATCATTCATTATCATTCAACTTTTATAGTCAAGAGAAGATCCAAAGAGACAATAAATTTATTATCTCAAGCCAGCATTGACTTCTAGCTTAAAAAATATGCAACTCCAAAATATAAAAATAACACTTAAAAAGATTTAAAAAAAAAGAAAAAAGAGATGAGAGGAGAGGGCAATTGGATTTAAAGCCAAAAGCACTAAACCTTAGGCAGCACACCTTCCAATCCATGTTTAGGAGAAAATCCAAGGCGAATGGAAGAGAAATTTATTTGTAATTAGGTTTTAAGATTTAGATTCTCACTTGGGCTTTTATTAGAAACTCTTAATTTCATGAGATATCACTCAAAATATCTATACAAATTTTTTTCTCAATGTCATGCTAAATTAGAATCTAGGATTAGCTTTTATGTAGTTATTTATGAATGATATGATATGGTAATGTTTATATTTATAATAATATTTTTATTTGGATGTTGATGAATATAGATGGTATTTAGAAGTAAAATTAGGGTTTTCATAATATTATGGATTGATATGTGTCAATTATGGTTGAAGGTAATAGGTATATCATGAGATATACTCATCTAGTATGATAAGAAGGAAATGAAAACTATTCTAATATTAATATATGAGATAAACTTATGTGTGAAAACTCAAGATTTAGATAAATTTAATTGTTATGAGTATAATACTTATAAAGCCAAAAGCACAAGCATAATTAAGACCAATCCATTGTGTATAATATAGAAGAATTAACTTTTGAGTGATGTAGAAGTTATGTAGAACATCTAGCCTAGGAGTTTCACCATTGTGTGAGAGTCATGTGTATATTCTAAGGTAGATAGTGTTATGTATGTCCTAGGATACATGCAAGTAGAAAGACTCATACAATAGTAATAACCATATGAGTCATTTCCTTTTGTATGACTTCGTTAAGTAAGATTTGTGGGAAGATGTATGTTAATTATCATAAGTATGATATTTATGAAACCAAAATCACAAACATATTTAGCATCACATGATTTTATATCTTTGAGATATTAGTGGTTAGAGAAAAGAAATACAAACTCAAAATAGTCATCAATAATAGTTGAAGTGATGCCTAAAAAAGTAGAAGTGTGAATAGCCCTTGAACAGAATGATATTTGGTTTCAGTGATAAATTACTAAGGGCATAACTACTAGGGAATCATATTTGATAGTGAAAATCCAAGATGACAATCACCTTGTATGTCAAGAAAGAATATGAGCATTTCACGCTCAACTACCTTTCATTTGATAGATAAACATGGCAATGCCCGAATACTAAAGAAAGTATGATACACAAGGAAGTGAGCCAACCTTAGAGTCTGAGTATCTTTCAAAAACTAAAGACTAGATACTTAACTCGAGCAGTAGTTAGTTCAATATTGGTTGGTCATACTACCTACATAGTTCTTATAAGATTGATATTAAGAATAAAGTTTACTTAATTATATATATGACTCATACACTTACAAAACTTTATTGGATGAGAGAAAATCTCCCAACTAGCTTTTGAAATAATATCATAAAAGTTAAGTTTTTATATTATAAAAAAGTTATAATAATTATTTTATACATTTTTGAGTTTTCTTTTTGGAAATGAGCTCAATTACATATGATTGTATGAAAGATATTTTATCAGACATAATCTATAATCATAGGTTTTTTTTTTCAATTTTTATAAACTAGTTATTTGATATTCTATTAAAATATCATAAATGCTTGTCACAAGATCTTTTATTTTCTAAAAATATCATATATTATTTATGATTAGGTAAACCAAAAAGAGAACGTGTGGATTATAGAGTTAATATTCAAAAATCTCTTAAATGATTTAGAGATTTCAATCCTAAATGAAAATATAGAAAGTTCATACTTTAATCAACCATGAAAATAGTATCTCCCAACTTTCCACTCCTATGATCCTACTCAATACCATATCGTTTCAACCTGATATTTTAGTAAATTTCACATGCTGTTATAAAATTATCAAATAACTCAATTATTACTAATTTTTACAAACATTTCTCTCCCTTAATTCTTAAACAAAGAAAATCCTTAGTAATGGATGACAAGAAAATGCATATTTCATGGGAATATAAGTTAAGTAATCTTTGATTGCACAGAAACACTCTTTGGTAAAAAGGTTAGGTTTATGAATTATTTATGAGTTCCCCTAGTTGAGCATGAGATCAACATTCTCCTATTAGTTGAACTTCAACAAACTCTATTGTTATGATTGCTTCATAGGTGATAAATAATAATTCCTTTGTCACCACCTCTCCACTTAAAGGTATCCAACCCCTCTTTTGCTTCTTATCATCGAAAACTACAATAGCAAAACAAGAAGACTTTCTAGTCTTTGCTATACTATTGTGCATCCATAAAACGATTTCAATTTACAATGTTATTCATAGCATTTTTATCTCCCCATTGATAGATCATTATACTACTTTAAGGGAGTGAATCGTTAGGATACTTTATCTAGCTCCATATGGCTTTAAAATTCTCAATTAATATAACACCATGTACATATTCTAGAAAGAATTGTTTGTGGAACTAGAGGTGTCAAACGTGTCGGCCCGGCACGTTCTTAAACCATGCCCAGGCCCGTGTTGTGCCCGGGTTAAGTTCATCTCGTGCCCTGCCGTGCCTGGCCCGGCACGACTTGTGCCTTGGCACGGCACGCCGGCACGGGTCCATCCCGTGCCGGTTCACGCAGGCACGCGTGGCACTGGCGGCGTGCCACGTGTGGCATGGGCCGCGTGGCGTGAGTCGTGAGTCGTGACCCGGCCATCCGCCCGTCCCTTGGCCCCCCCCCCCCCGGTAAAAAGACCGTGGGTCGGGTCCAATCAGACCCGACCCGCGGTCTTTTCTGCCGAAACTCGAGTCTCGATCCGAGCAATTCCAACGGCAAAAAAAAAAAAATTCAAACTTCACCGATTTTCAGCCCTTGGATTCACCTCCAACGGCTAGGGGGCAGAATCCAACGGTCCTCGTGATTCTGCCCCTTAAAAATCATAAAAAAATTCAAAAAAATAATAAAAAAATATCTTTTTTTATAAAAAAAAATATTTATTAGCCTATAAATTCTACCCCCCTTCCTATAACATTTATGTTTTTCAAAAACATAAAACCTCTCAATACTTTCTCTTTCTTACATAACCGTGCATCTCTCTCTCGGGCCTCGTGATTTTGATTTCGGCTTGGATTTTCGTGAAATTCAACTTGAATTTTGAACATCAGAGCTTCCTGCGGTGCACCTTGCACGTGACTGACCTCATTGCTTTTACCGGGTAATATATTTTACGTTTTTTTGTACTTTCTCTCTCTAAACATTCTCTCTCTAGAAAAACTTACGAAAATTAAAAAATGACAAATACACCTGACACGTATTTAAATTTGGAAAATGAAAATGTTAGTGTTACACAGACGTCTGTGGCTCCTGAAACTTTGGTTTCTCCTATCGTCTCAACCCAAAGTTCTAAAAAACAAAAAACTAGGACTTCTGTAGTTTGGACACATTTTAAAATCATAACACAATTAAATGTTAGGGGTGAGGAACTTGAAATGGCACAGTGCAAATATTGTATGAGACTTTTAACATGCAAGAGTACATGTGGGACTGGGCACCTCAAGAGGCATGCTGAAATATGCTCCAAAAAACATGGACCCTTAGATCCTAGTCAAACCCAACTTGGCACTACATTTTTTGAGACTGGATCGAGTTCAGTCTCAAAGTTTACTCCCTTCGTATACTCCAGCGAGTTGGGTAGGGACGGCATGGCCAGGCTCATCACATTGATGGGTCTTCCGATCAGATTTTCGGAAGATCCGAGGGTAGTGCGCATCATGCAGACTTATTTTCAGCCTTCCTATCGTAGGATTCCTAGGTCCACATCTAGGAGTGACATACTAAAGATATATAAGTTAGAAAAACAAAAATAATTAAGGAATTTTTGGCATTTAGTGGAGTGGTGTCCGTGACGTCCGATATATGGACATGTCACGATGATTCTTCTTATGCATGTCTCACGAGTCATTATGTAGATTCTAACTGGACAATCAATAAAAAAATATTAGGATTCACTGAGATTCTTCATCCTCATGATGGCCCGGCCATTTTTGAGTGTATGATGAAAATATTTAGGGAATATAAAATTCAAAATAAAATTTTCAGTGTTACTTTCGATAATGCTGCGAATAATGGAGTAGCGATCAATATGTTTGTTAGGAATATTAGAGACGCACCATTAGGAGAGATCTTTCATGTCAGATGCATGTGTCATGTTATTAACCTGATAGTTCAAGCGGGTATGAAGGTCTGTTCCCCCGCGTTGGAAAATATACGCAATGCACTCAAGTATATTCGCGCTCCTCGCAGACTACAAGAGTTTGGTAATCTCTGTTTGTCTGTGAATCTTAAGAAAAAGAAATTCCAATCGGATGTGAGACATCGTTGGAATTACACGTACCTGATGTTGGAATCATGTGTTGGATACGAACACGTGATATCCGACTACGTCAATAGTAAGAGTGGCGAACTTATTATTGACGACACTGACTGGGCTTCAGGAATTTCATTTATGAAATTTCTGAAGATATTTTATGACACGACGAACATGTGTTCGTCGGTTTATACGCCCACCACTTGCATTGCACTCCGTTGCATATGCAACATTAGTAGCATGTTTAGGAAGTATCGAGCGGACCCGACGCTTAGCCATATGGTTGCAGAGATGGAGACTAAGTACTTGAAGTACTGGTCCACCATTCCATCTCTTTATTGCCTCGCATCATGCATGGACCCTAGGGCTAAGGTGGAAGGGGTTGAAAACACCCTGACTTTCATTTCCTCGTGCATGAACCTCGAAGAGCCACCTGAAGGGTTCATTTACGAAAAGTTGACTGACCTGTTCACATACTACGATACTAGGTATGGTGGTGGTGGTGGTGAGACTATGATTACGGACACTGATACCTTGTTCGGAGATGACGATTATTCCATTAACCTAGCGAGGGGGAAACGTAGGGGTGGACCATCACATAGGAGCGAGCTGTCTCGGTACTTAGATACCGATTACTGCTCAATCCTATCACCTTCTGATAATAAGAATCTTGATTTATTACAGTGGTGGAAATCATATGAGCCCACCTATCCCGTGCTATCTAGGATGGCACGGGATCTACTGACTCCTCCGGTGTCGAGCATAGCATCGGAGTCTGCTTTTTCTGTTGCAGTGAACGTGATTTCGGATAGGAGATCGAGATTACGTCCAGATATGGTTGAGGCCTTGGCATGTTTGAAGGATTGGGAGGAATCGAGATTTAGCATCAGTGATCGTGCTGAAGCTGGGACTGTGACAGACACTGCAGTCGCATCCACATCCACTACGATGGCAGAGGAGCTGATTGCCGATGATGATGATCCATATGATACTGATCTTGATGTTGCGGCTGATGATTCTCATTATATGCCGCTTGACGATTGATGCTCATGAGCTCATCTGCTCTTTTTTTTCGATGTTTTTTTATTTATTTTATTTATATACTTTGTTTGTACTTTGTACCATACGTTGTGTTAAAACTTATACTTGTTTTGTTCGGACTATTGGTTTCAAAAGCATGATTGGTAATTTTTCATTTGTGTAGTTTAATTTTTTTTTAATTTTAATTTTTACTAACTTAATGTATTTATTTATTATTTTACGATTTAAATTTTATTTTAAAAATTAATAACTTTAAATTTTAATATATAATTAATACATTATAATAATAAAAAAAGCTAAACTTAATTGAATTTGATAAAAAAAAATTTTTCTAATATTTGTTTGTTTTATTTAATTTTAAATTTTTACAAAAAATTATATTTTTTAATTATTACTAATACTCTATACGGTTACTTAATCAAAAAATTTTCAAAAAAAAAAAAAAAATTTTAATCTGCCATTAGCCCGTGAGGCCGTGACATTGAGGCCTCACGGACACTGACCCCGGTTGACCCGGTCCCGCGTTGCGGCTCCCGCCTACCCGGCCGTGCCGCCTGGCCTGTATGGCCAAGGCGTGCCCGCCTATATACTAACCGTGCCGTGCTGGGCACGGCACGGTAGCACGACCGTGCTCGTGAAAAACGGGCCGTGCCGTGCCGGGCCGGCCCGTTTGACACCTCTATGTGGAACCCATATGCGGGTGAAACTAGTTGGGATATGTTGAATACCATAAAAGGAGGAGGATGGATCGTACCCACATTAAGAGTATTATTTAAGTAATTATTGATATCTTCATCTATCCTCATCATTATGTTATCATTGACCTTGAACCACTTGGCTACATAATGAGACAAGCCCAACTACTCTTGTCGAAATAAAGAAAAGAGAGAGTATGATAAAATGCAAATCCAATACTAAAATAAAAAGAAGACTATGTCAAGCTAAAGAGACTATCCATTGAGTCTCATTCCAACAAACTTTAATCAAAAATACTTCCTTTCAATTTGTATTTATGGAATTATGGATGTTAGTAATCATTTAAAGATAAGGTTTTTGCATCAACATGGAATGCTACCCTCTAGTCTCATATTTAAGTGTATAGAAAAATAAAAACTATATTGGTGTAAAATAAAAATCATATTTAGGATTCAAAACATTGTATCCCATCATGATACAAATGATGTTGGGATGACAAAGAGGAATTGACAAGTCAAAAAAATTTAAAAATTATCAACTAGATATGAAAAAGAAGTTATAATCATGCTAGGGATTACTCATTCATGTAGTAAATATCATGATCTTTTTATTTCTTATTTGATTTATTAGAACCATCAAAAAGTCTATCCCTAGCTTAGGTGGAATACTATAGAAAGTAATGAAATTCAACCTTATTCTTGGCATTCACTCAATGCCTAAAAGAACAATATGACCCAATAGATCCCTTTGTATGGGTCGACCCACTAGTGGAGGCTTCATACTTGACTCGTCTCATGATGAACTTACACAACACTGATAAAGGATAAGGAATCAAACAAGATCTTTTCAATTAATGCAATTGCCCAAAAGATCTTAGAATGTTGAGTGGAAAAACCATAAAGGATTTTATACTACGTGTGCCATGATCTTATCTTGGGATATGCAATCAAAAAGCTTTTAATTTTCTACCCTATTTTATGTAAAAAGATTTACATATTTTTCCTCCACCTAGATTAGTAAATAGTAAGATTAGTAAGAATTTTCTGCCCTATTATCATAAGATGAGTAAAACATGTGTAAATAGGTTTACAATAAGAAACACACTTATAAACTTATTGATGTGACATATTGCATTCATTCCCTCTTGTAGATTTATCACGCACAACTTCTTATTTTGGTAATGTCTTTTATTCAAAGATTTTTGAATACAAGTGATTTCCATTTTTTTCTCAATAGCGGGGACAAAAATTTCCTCATTACTATATTTGGTATTTCTAATACAAGAATAAGTAATAAAATGCTTACTTTTTAAACTTGTAGTTCTCCATTCATCTATTTTCATATTTATTGGCTTATTCTTAAAAAAAAATAGGAAGCCTCATTGAACTAGCACATCATTTACAACATATCACCAAATAAAAAAATTAGTGTTTTCTTCAAAAGGTGTCATCTCAAACATAAATATTTTCATCATACCAAAGTTATTTGTTATACAAAAATTAGTAATCATGACACATAATAAAAATATGGAAAAGAAGGAGATCATGATTTCTTACAATAATAAGACCATAAGTGGAATATAAAATAAATTACTCAAAAAGTGCTTCTTGCTTGAAACTTTTTTTTTTTGCTTCTTTGCTTGATACTTTTTTTTTTGCTTCATGCTTGATTCTTAAACATAAAGATTGATAACATGTTCATATGTAAAGCCTTATACGAGACAAGGACTTTAACACATTGTGGTTTGCTATTCAAAAATCTTGATGGTAGACATACATGAAAGTCATAATAGACAATGACTTAATTGAAGTCATACAAAAAAAAATCATACCTTAAGAACCATGTAATAGATACCATATATAAAAATTATAACAAATAATCATGGGTATCCTAAATATTTTTACATATAAGTACTCTAACTATAAGTATCTTACCCCATCAAAAAATGCTAAAAAAATCTAGCCCCAAGCAAGGGCACGTAACCCAACTAAGGACAATGAGTCTCACTTATGGGCATCTAGCACTAGTGATGGATACTTAGACCCCATCAAAGATGCTTGATCCCTAACATGAAAATTCACTTAGAAAGGATCAACTATCCAAGAAAAACATCACTTAACCTAGTAGGTGCAAAATGTCTATCTAGATACTAGAAGTTTACAGTTGAGTATATTTTAGGTAGATGTTTCATACATTTTCATATTCTTGCTCAAATAGTTTGATGCCCCACTAAAAAAAAAGTAATCAACGATGTAAATATTTTCCATTAATTAAAAATGGTTTATTATTATACACTAGTGGTTGAAATCACAATAACAAATATGACAGGTAATCATCACCAAACAAAGTAAAAAAGGCATGATAAATGATGCAAGCTATGTTCAACCCCCCTGGCTTTCTCTTTCTTTTCCTATCATGTTTAAATTCTAAAATGATTTGGAAATTACTATCTCTGCAAGAAACAAATTGTTAGCATCAAAGATAGTGTCTGACTTACTAGGTATGCCACTCTTCCTATGTGAAATCTTTAAATCTTGAAGTATGGCCAAGAGAAGGATATGAAGTTTGATGTTCGACTAATCTAAAGTATGAGGCCTATCATTTTTGTGACTTTATTATAGTGAAAAACTCATTATTTGTAATATGACACCAAAAGTTTATTGGATAATTAGATATATCTAATAAAATTTATAAGTATACAAGTCATATAAGTAATAAAGTATATATAAGTACATATATCAATCACATAGGAATTATATGAGTTGTTTTACCAATTAACAATGAATTAACTATAGATTGAGTTGAGAAGATAAACTTGAGTCTCGAATTGATACTCAAAGTCTATAATTGATTTACTTCCTTGTGTATGATAAGTTTTCTTTACTATTGAAGTGATATTATTATTGATTATTGGATAATTATTAGGATGTTGTGGATTTCCTCAATTATCTCCTTGGCATACAAGGTGGTTATCAATCTTGGACTATCACTCTCAAGGATAGTTCATTTCTAGTTGTTCTTTAGATATTTTACTACTAAAATTATACTAATTTTATTCATGTATCATCCATACTTTTACTTCTTCTAGGCAATATGTTAGTTGCTTATTTGGTATGTGAAATACAAAATATTTTATAATAATTGTGTGGTTTATGAAGATCTGTAAGTGTGGAAAAGAGCGATAATATTTATTTTGGTTATTAATAAGCAAAATATTTATTAATAAGTCTCAAGAATTATTAATTTTGTGGTTGCGATAATATTTATTTTGAAGATCAGTTGATAATATTTATATTTTGAAGATCAGTTGAAGATCAGTTGATACGATTTATTTTGGAAAAGAGCGATAATAATTTTGTGGTTGCGATAATATTTATTTTGAAGATCAGTTGATGATTGTGATGAATATTAGTCTCCATATGATTTCACTTATATTTTGGTTATTAATAAGTTTATAGTTAATATTTATTTATAATAGTCTCAAGAATATTATCTCATGTTAGTTTCATATGAGCTAGTTTTAAAATTAATATAATATAATTATTAAAAAATAAATTAAAAATCTTTTAGAAATATATTATATAATCTAAATCAAAACTATTACTAGATATTATTTTGTACTTTTCAGATTTTTGCTTCTTTTTTTAGATTATATAGCTTCTAATGATAAATAGTTTTTTTTTAAATTATATTTGTCTCACTCATAATAAATTTTGTAATGCACATTTTATTTAGAATAAAATTATAAATAATATATTTTGTTATTAAAAATATAGATAAATGTATTTGATAACATTATAATTATGACAAAAATGAGGTTAGGGTTTTTGAATTTAGGAGTTTATGGGTTTAGGGTTTTAGCTTAAAAATGTACCAATAAATAATTTTTATAAAATTATCACATTTTTTAAGGTTATAGCATTCAGAAAAAAAATAATTTTTAATTTTTTTTGCCAATCTAAATATAATATTTATAGTCAATATTTTAGTTATTATAATCCTAAAAATAATACATTATATTAGTTTAATTAAAGATAATTTTTTGATAATTATTATAATAATAACCAAAAAATAAATTAATAAATTATAAGAAATCAGATAAATAATTATTTCAATATATTACTATATGTAAATTATATTTGATTCAAAATCTAAGTAAATTATATTTCTAAAAAATAATTTGACTTTTGAGTTTTTGATTCTTTTCCAAATTATATTTGATTGAAATATAATTTGAATATAGCATTTAGGTAATATATAAAAGTTTTAAAATTAAATTTGTCTCACTCATAATAAATTTTGAAATCAATATTTCTACTAAAATAAACATATAAATTATACATTCGTATAGTAAATATATAAATAAATATATTTGTTAATACTATAATCATGATAAAAAATGTGATTTAGAGATTAGGGTTTATAGTTTAATAGTTTAAAGGTCTAGGAGTTTAGGTGTTTATACTTTTTTTAAGAACAGACACTTTATTATAACAAAGTACACAACTTACAAGTGGCTAAAAAACTAGCTAATTTAGGCAAACCTACCAAATCCTAAGCACCCTAGTAGTTTTATGCATATGAATGCAAATAAAACCACATCTCTTAGTAATTCTATGTATATGAATACAAGTAAAACCACGAAGTATTATGTGGCTCAGAAATATGGCATTGGGGCTTTGTTTGCACTCCCTATTTCCTTTTTAGCTCCTAGCGAAGCCTACTAGAAGTAACTGCATGCTGCACCAACAAACACAATGCAAATATAAAATGGTGCATGTTTGTGGTGTGTGGTGTCGGACATCAAGCATCTTGTCTTATACTGGGTCTATACTGAAGAATACATGTAGAATTGAATACACATAAATCAACAAAATAATAAAACTGATTTTTGGATCTTCCATTTGAGCTCCTAAAGTCTACATAGAGGTGCTCCTACCACTCCTCGATATGCTAATGAGGTTGCACTGGGACTTGATGCTTCCTTCTTGAGCTCCTGGGCCCCACTATGAGGTGCTCCTGGAAGCAGCTGCATGCTGCACAAAAAAATGCATTATAATACAAAAAAAGGTGTGAATGTGTGGCATGGTCCATCTCGTCCTTGTCCGATTCTATGCGCAGAATACATATAAAGATAGAATACACTTTAAAGCCACAAAAGAAGTAAAGCCAGCTTTTCAACTCCCAGAGATGGCGTGGTGGCCATGCTGGGACTTGCTGCTACCTTTTTGGGCTCTTGGGTCCCTCTTTGAGTTGCTCCCGGATCTTGCTGTCATTGCTGCGTTTGCATCCACAAGAAAAATGCATGCACGGGCAACAACGTGGGCTCGTGTGGCAATTTAGGCATCCTTTTAGTCCATCATAGCCTCATCCGTAGCAATTGGATGTGTTTGTGGCCGTCTCGGCTTGAGGGCTTGGCTGATATTTCTCAAGAGCATGTCTATCATGGAGATGATATGTAAGGCCGCAAATGTTTTCACCCTGAATCTAGCATCTTTGCATTCCTTCCAAGTCTCCTAGCAGATCTGTAGAGGTATGTACCTTTTGATCCACTTGAGGTCTGATAGATCTTGGGGATGGTGTCCCGACAGATGGCCTGCTTGAGGTCCAGGTCCCCACTACGGATCGTCGGGTAGAACTCCTTCCATACATTGTGTACCTTTCTACACTATATGAAGAGATGGACATGGACCTCCTTAGATTTGCAGGTGACACACTTAGATGTGATGTGGAAGCCTTTCTATTTGAGAGTCTTGTTCATCAGGACATAGTCGCTCAGAAGTCTCCACTCGAAGAAGGGGATCTTCGGGGGATGTGGCAGTGCCAGATGGTAGACCGCTTGGGGTCCTCTGGTTCCCTGTGCCTGGCTATCTCCTAGGCCGACCTGTAAATGAACTGCCCCATTTGGGGACCCATATCGACACGTCATGTCTGAGCTTGTTGATCCTGAGTATCCTGTCGATCAAGTCGGAGGGTAGGTGGTAGCCGATCTTGTCAACGTCCCAGCTATAGCCCAAAAGAACTCCTTAACGAGGGTCTTTGAGGGGCCGTTCCAGGACTGGTCGCTGATGCTCTAGCCATCCAGCCACTTGTCCTTCTACAAGGATATCTCTCTGTCTCTCACGTGCCAGAAAAGGTTCTGCTCAGTGAGGGATGCCTCGCCCTTGAGGCGCCTCCAGAGGGGCATGTTAGAAAAGTAGTCCCCAAGCATCGGGTAGTTGAGGCTCTCATACCATCTCTAGAGGAACTTGTTGAGGAGCAAGTCATTGGTGCGGAACTCCCAGCATAGCTTGGTGTCCATGGCCTTGGTGATGTCCCTGAAGTTGTAAAAGCCAAGCCCATCCTCCTCATGGGGCCAGAAAAGTCTGGTCCACCTGGCCCATCAGACCTACTTGAGGTCACGTCTGTGTCCCTAGAAGAACCTAGACATGAGTATTTTCATCATCTTTATGGTGATCAAAAGGGCATGACGACCTGCATCATAGAGCGGGATGGCTGAAAGGACATGCTTAATCAAGATGATCTTGCCCCCCTTGGAGAGGAGCTTGTTCGACCAATCCTCGATCAACCTTCTGAACTTTATGATGATGTCATCGAAGTACTTGCTTTTGTTGTTGCCTTTGAAGAGGGGGCAGTCGAGGTATGTGATTGGTGTCCCCTTTCTCCTTGCCAACAAGGCCCCTCATGTCTGCGACCCTCTAGGGTGCCATGTTTTTCCTATAGTAGAAGGCTCTCTTCTACAGGTTGGCCGTCTGATTGGAGACCACCTAATACCTCTCGAGGATGCCCATGACCCTGGCAATCGAGCTCGCTTGGCCATTGGTAAATATGATCATGCCATTGGCGTATGCCAGGTGGCTGACCATGGCCCTGCTATTGGAAAGGTACTTGACACATGGGCTATCTCAGTCCAAGTCATTGAACGACCTCGAGAGATACTCCATCGCCAGGATGAAAAGCACCGGGGAGAGAGGGTCCCCTTGGAGGAGACCCAGAGATGAGTAGAAGAAGCTCACGACCTCATCATTTATCTTCATAGAGAACTAGTTTTGTGAGATGCAACACTCGACCATGCCGTTCCAGGCATCCAGGAAGCTCATTCTTGACATCACCCTCAGGAGGAATGACCAGTCGACCCCCAAGAACATAAGTCTAGTTGTTAAGGAGAAGAGCCTTAACCACTAGCCCTAAATCCATAAACTATAAACCCTAAACCTTAGTAATACAATAATTTTTAGTTTTTTATTTCTAATCTAAATTCAATATTCATACTTAATACATTAGTTATACTAATCTTAAAAATTTTGTATGTTAATGCAATATAAGCTAGTTTCATGATTAATATTATAATAATGACCAAAAAATAAATTAATAAATTATTATTAAAAAAATAAACATTTATTAAAATATAGTTACAATTCATTAAATCATTTAAAATCTAAGTAAAATATATTATTAAATAACAAAATTTAACCTTTAAATTTTTATTTCTTGTTATAAGATTATATAGTCTCTTGATAATAAATAATTGTTTTCAAATGATAGTTATCTAACTCATAATATATTCTATATTTAGATTTTAGTAAAAATAAATTATAAATTATTAAAATGTATAATTAAAATTATAATCATGTCAAATAAAATAATATTTAAGGTTTATGGTTTAGGGTTAATGAGTTTTGATATTAAGGGATTTAGGGGCTTTAGGGATTTTAGGATTTATATGTTTTAGGATTTAGGGATTTAGGGGTTTATGAGTTTTAAGATTTATAGGTTTAAGGATTTAGGGATTTAGGTGTTTAGAAGTTTAATTCAATAGAAACTATTGAATATAAACTAGTTTCTTGATTGATATTATAATAATGACCAACAAATAAATTAATTTACTATTATAATTAAGATAAATATTTATTAAAAAATATTTATAATATTTAAGATAATTCAAAATCTAAGTAAACATATTACTAAATAATAATCTTTAACTTTTAAATTTTTGCTTATTTTTATATGATTATATATTCTCTTGATGATAAACAAATTTTTTCAAATTATATTTGTTGCACTCATAATATTTTTTTAATTAATAATTCAATAAAAATAATTTTATAAATAATTAAAATGTATAATTAAACTTATAATGATGCCAAAAAATGAGATTAATTGTTTATGATTTATGATTTAGGGGTTTATGTGTTGAGGAATTTAGGGATTTAGGTGTTTACGGGTTTATGGGCTTAGCAGTTTAGTTGTTTAGGTATTTAGTTGTTTTAGAGTTTAGAGGTTTAGTAGGTTTGGGGTTTAGGGGACTAGGCATTTTAGGGTTTGGGGGGTCTAAGTGTTTAGGTGTTTAGTGGTTTATGGTTTTAGTTTAAAAAATGAACTAAGAAAACATTTATATTTTATGAATTTTGTTTTGTCTCATTTTTGAAGGTTTATAAGATTTGGAAATATAATAATTTTTATTTTTTTTATAATCTTAATTCAATATTTTTTTACAATCATAAGAAAATTGTATCATGTTAATTCAATATAGATTTGTTTCATCATTAATATTATATAAATGACCAAAAAATAAATTTATAAACTATTATAAATATGATAAATATTTATTAAAATAGATGTACAATACTTAAAATGATTCAAAATCTAAGAAAAACATATTACTTAATACTGATTTTTTAAATTTAAAATTTTTTATAAGATTATATAATCTCTTGATGATATATAAATTCTTTTAAATTATATTTATCTCATTTATAATATATTTTATAATTAATATTTCAGAAAAAATAAGCTTATAAAATAATTGAATTTATAATTAAAAGTATAATGATTAAAAAAATGAGGTTTTTGGATAACATTCTAGAATTTATGAGTTTATGGTTTAAGGGGATAAGATATTAGGTATTTAGGGATTTACATATTTAGTAGTTTAGGGATTTGGGGGTTTAGGGCTTTAGGGGATATAGGTTTGGAATTTTAGGGTATTTGGGTATTAGGGGTTTAGGGGTTAGGAGTCGAGGGGTTTAGGGTTTAATGGTTTAACAGTTTAGGGGTTTATGGATTTAGGGTTTTAGAGTTTATGGGTTTATGGGTTTAGCAATTTAGGGGTTTATGGATTTAGGGTTTAAGAGTTTATGAGTTTAGCAGTTTAGGGGTTTATGGATTTAAGGTTTAAGGGTTTAGGAGTTTAGCAGTTTAGGTGTTTATGGATTTAGAGGTTCAAGTGTTTAGGGCTTTTGAGATTTAGGGTTTTAGAGTTTAGGTGTTTAGGGGTACATGGGTTTAGTGTTTTGGGGGTTTAGGGATTCTGGAGTTTTTGAGTTTTGTGGTTTAAAAATTTAGGAGTTTAGTGGTTTATGTGTTTATGAGTTTATGAATTTAGTTTAAATAATGAACAAAGAAAAAATTTACATTTTGTGAACTTTATATCATTTTTTAAGGTGGAGAAATAAAAAAATTTTAAATTTTTTTTTTCTAATCTGAATTCAATATATATATTAATATTAATAAGAATAACTAAAAAATATTTTTATAAACGAGTTTATTGATTCAAAATCTTAAAAATAAATTTTTAAATTTTGTGAACTTTATATTAAATATTTTAGTTATAATAATCTTAAGAATATTATATAAAATTAATTAAATATAAACGAGTTTATTGATTGATATTATAAGAATACCTAAAAAATAAATTTATAAACTTTTATAAATGAGATAAATATTTATTAATATATATATATATATATATATATATATATATATATATATAATACTTAAAATGATTCAAAATCTTAAAAAACATATTATTAAATTATAGTTTTTGACTTTAAAATTTCATTTTAGAAGATTATATACTCTTTTAAAAAATAAAGTTTTTAAAATAATATGTGTTTACTTATAATATATTTTATAATAAATATTTTCATAAATATATACTTATATATAATTAAAATTATAATGATGCCAAAAAAATGATATTTATCATTTTATGGTTTATTGTTTTTGGATTATGAAATTTATATGTTTTGGGGTTTATTGTTTTGGGATTAGGAAATTTATATGTTTTGGGGTTTATTGTTTTGGGATTAAGAAATTTAGATGTTTTGGGATTTAATGGTTTAGGGGTTTAGAGATTTATGGGTATATGGATTTTGGGGTTAGGCATTTAGGGGTTATTAAGTATTTAGGTGTTTAGTGGTTTATGAGTTTAGTTTTTTAAATGAACTAGGAAAAAAATGTTAGAAATTTTGTCTCATTTTTGAAGGTTGTAGCATTTGGAAATATAAAAATTTTTAAATTTTTTGTTGAATCTGAATTCAATATTTATACTTAATATTTTAGTTATAATAATATTAACACTATTATATTATGTTAATTAAATATAAGCTAGTTTCTAGATTGATATTATAATAATAACAATAAAATTAATAAACTATTATAAATGAGATAAATACTTATTAAAACATATTTATAATTCTTAAGATGAGTTAAAATCCAAGAAAAACATAATAATGAATAATAATTTTTACTTTTAGATTATTGAATCTTTTTATAAGATTATATAATTTTTTGATGATACATGATTTTTTTCAAATTATATTTGTTTCACTCATAATATATTTTGTCATTAATATTTTAGTAAAAACAAATTAATAAATACTTGAAATATATAATTAAAATTATAATGATGACAAAAATATGAGATTTATATTGTATGGTATAAGATTTAGGAATTTATGGGTTTAAGGATTTAAGGTTTTAGGTGTATAGGGGTTTAGCGATTTAGGGGTTTAGCAGTTTAGGGGTTTAGAGGTTTATGTATTTTTGGATTTAGGGGTTTATGAATTTAGAGGTTTAAAGATCCAGTAGTTAAGTATATTAGTGGTTTAGGGATTTATAGGTCTAAGAGTTTTGGTATTTAAGGGTATAGAGATTTAGGAATTTAAAGATTTAAAGGGTTAGGGATTGAAAATTTTATGAGTTTAGAGGCTTAGAAGTTGAGGATTTTAGGAGTTGAAATGATTATGTGTTTGAGGGCCAAGGATTTAAGTATTTAGACATTTAAGGGTTTTGTTTAAAAATTAAACTAAGAAAAAATTTTTATTTTGTGAATATTATATCATTTTTTAACATAATAGACTATAGAAATGCAATAATTTTTGAATTTTTTTTATAATTTGAATTCCATATTTATACTTAATAATTTAGTTATAATAAACTTAAGAACATTTTATTGTGTTCATTCAATATATGCTACTTTCATGATTGATATTATAATAATGACCAGAAAATATATTAATAAACTATTATAAATGAGATAAATATTGATTAAACTATATTCACAATACTTAAAATGATTCAAAATCTATGTAAGATGTATTACTTAATAATAATTTCACTTTTAAAATTTTTTTTCTTTTTATAAGATTATATAGTTTTTTAATGATTAATATATTTTTTCAAATTATATTTATTTCATGAATAATATATTTTTTAATTAATATTTCAGTAAAAATAAATGTACAAATAATTAAAATTATAATGATGACAAAAAAATATTAGATTTATGTTTTATGATTTAGGGTTGAGAAGCTTTGAGGTTTTAAGTTTTAGAGGTTTAGTGATTTAGGAGATAAGGAGTTTAGGAGTTTTGAGGTTTTGGAATTTTAGAGTTTAGGTGTTTAGGAGTTTTGGGGTTTAGAATTTAATGGGTATTGGAGTTTAGGGGTTAGAATTTAACGGGTTTTGGGGTTTAGGTGTTTATGGGTTCGAGGAATTATGAATGTAAGTATTTAGGAGTATATGGATTTAGTTTAAAAAATGAATAACAAAATTTATTTTGTGAATTGTCTCAATTTTTAAAGTTATATCCTTTAAAAATATAATAATTTTTAATTTTTTTACAAGCTAAATTCAATATTTATACTTAATATTTTAGTTGTAATAATTGTATAAATAATATATAACGTTAATTCAATATAAACTAATTTATTGATTTATATTATAATAATGATTAAAAATTAAATTAATAAACTATTTTAAATAAGATAATTATTTATTAAAATATATTTATAATATTTAATATGATTTAAAATCTTAGTAAAGCAAATTACTAAATAATAATTTTTGACTTTAGAATTTTTATGCCTTTTAATAAAATAATATAGTCTCTTGATGATAAACAAATTTTTTAAAATTATAATTATTTCACTCAATATAATTATTAATAAATATTTTAGTAAAAAATAAAGTTACAAATAATTAAAATGTATAATTAAAATATATAATTAAAATATATAATTAAAATGTATAATTAAAATGTATAATTAAAATCATAATGATGACAAAAACTTGGGGTTTGTGATTTATGATTTATGATTTTTGGGTTTGTGGGTTTGGGATTTAATAGTTTCGGTGTTTAGAGGTTTAGGAGTTAAAAGGTTTAAAGGTTTAGAAGTTTAGGATTTAGGGGTTTACGGATTTAGGGGTTTGTATGTTTAGAGGTTTATGGATATAGGTGTTTAGGTGTCTAGAGGTTTACAGGTTTAAAAGTTTAGGGGTTTAGGGATTTAGGGCTTTATGGGTTTTAAGTGTTTAGAGGTTTACGGATATGGGGGTTTAGGTGTCTAGAGGTTTACACGTTTAGGAGTTTAGCGGTTTAGGAGTTTAGGGGTTTAGGGATTTAGGGGTTTATAAATTTAGGAGTTTATGGATTTAGGGGTTTAGGAGTTTAGGATTTTAAGGATATAGGGATTTAGAAGTTTATGGGTTAGAAGTTTAGGGGTTAAGGAATTTTGGGCTTTAGGAGTTTAGGGGATTAGAAGTTTATGAGTTTAGGGAATTTAGGGGTTTTAGAGTTTTTATGTTTAGGGGTTTAAGTGTCTTAGGGTTAATTGATTTAGTTTAAAAAATAAACTAATAAAAAAAATTTATTTTATGTATTTTATATCATTTTTAAGGTTATTTAGCCTTTGAAAATACAAGAATTTATAAAAATTATAAGATTATATTGTCTCTTGAATGATAAACAAAGTTTTTCAAATTATTTTTATCTTAGTCATAAATCATAAAATATTTTATAATTAATATTTCATTAAAAATAAGCTTATCAGTAATTAAAATGCATAATTAAAATTATAATGATGGAAAAGAAATGACACATATGGTTTAAGATTTATAGTTTAAGGGTTTATAAGTTTAATGATTTAGGGATTTAGTGGTTTAGGGGTTTAGAGGTTAGGGGTTTAGGCATTTAGAGGTTTAGATAAAAATTTAAGGGTTTATGTGTTTAGGGGTTTATGGGTTTAGTTCATAAAATTAACTAAAAAAAAATGTATTTTTGTGAATTTCATCTCTTTTTTGGAGGTTATATCTTTTAGAAATACAATAATTTTTTAATTAATATTTTAATCCGAATTCAATATTTATATTTAATATTTTATTTATAATAATCAATAGAATATTGTATCATGTTAATTCAATATAAGTTAGTTTCTTGATTGATATAATAATAATGACCAAAAAAGAAATTAATAAACTATTTTAAATGAGATAAATATATATTAAAATTTATTTAAAATACATAAAATGATTCAAAATCTAAGTGTAATATATTACTCAAAAATAAATTTTACTTTTAAATTTTTACTTTTTTATAATATTATATAATCTCTTGATAAAAACAAATTTTTTCAAATTATATTTGTCTAACTAATAATATATTTTATAATTAATTTTTCAGTAAAAATAAACTTATAAATAATTAAAGTGTATAACTGAAATTATAATGATGTTAAAAAAATTAGATTTATAATTTATGATTTAGGGTTTATGGGTTTATGACTTTCGGGGCTTAAGGGTTTAGATGTTTAAAAGTTTAGGGATTTAAGAGTTTAGGCATTTAAAGATTTAAATGTTTAGAAGTTTACTAGTTAAAGGTTTAGATGTTTTAGGGTTTAAAGGATCAGGGTTTTAGAAATTTAGTTGTTTTAGAAATTTAATGGTTTAGGGATTCAGGAGTTTAAGAGTTTAGGAGTTTATGTGTTTAGGGGTTTAGGGATTTAAAGATTGAGGTGTTTATAAGTTTAGAAATTTAAGGGTTTATAAGTTTATAGGGGTTTAGATGATTATAGGTTTAGGGATTTAAGAGTTTAAGGGATTAAGCACTTGGGGGTTTTGGGGTTTATCTATTTAGGTATTTATGGGTTTGGTTTAAAAAATAAATGATGAAAAAAAAATTCATTTTGTGAATTTTGTTTCATTTTTGAAGGTGTTAGACATTTATGAGTTTATTTTAAGTGATTAGGCCTTTGGAAATACAATAAATTTTATTTTTTATTTCAAATTTGAATTAAATATTTATAATACTTAATATGATTTAAAATCTAAATAAAATATATTACTAAATAATATATTTTGACTTTTAAATTTTTGTATCATTTTATAAGATTATTTAGTCTCTTCATGTTAAATAAATTTTTTAAAATAATATTTGTCTCAATCATAATACATGTAATAAATATTTCAGTAAAAATAAATTTATAAATAATTAAAATATAGAATTAAAATTATAATGATGACAAGAAAATGAGATTTATGCTTTATAGTATTGGATTTAGGATTTTATGGTTTTAGAAATTTAAGAGTTTTGATATTTAGGAATTTAGAGATTTAATAATTTAGAAGGTTATGGGTTTATGTATTTAGCGGGTTAGGGATAAGGTGTTTGAGGGTTTAAGGGGATTAAGGGATTAGCCATTTTAGGGGTTATAGGTTTAAGTATTTAGAAGTTTATGGATTTAGTTTAAAAAATGAACTAAAAATAAATTTTCATTTTGTGAAAATTTTATCATTTTTTTATGTTATAGCCTTTGGGAATATAACAATTTTAAAAAAATATATAATTTGAATTTAATATTTATACATAATATTTTAGTTATAATAATCTTAATAATAATTTATAATATTAATTTAATATAAGCTAGTTTTTTGATTGATATTATAATAATATCCAAAAAATAAATTTTAAAACTATTATAAATGAGATAAATATTTACTGAAATATATTTATAATACTTAATATGATTTAAAATCTAAGTAAACCATAATATTAAATAATAATTTTTGACTTTTAAATATTTGCATCTTTTTAAAAGTGTATACAGTCTATTGATAATAAATAAAATTTTTTGAATTAGATTTGTTTCGCTCATAATATATTTTATAATAAATATTTCAATAAAAATAAACTTATGAATAATTAAAATTATAATGATGACAAAAAAATGAGATTTATGATTTATGATTTAGCATTTTTTGGGTTTTGTAATTTAGAATTTTAGGTGTTTAGACATTTAGTGATTTAGGGGTTTAAGTGTTTAGATGTTTACGGATTTATAGGGTTTAGGGGTTTAGGGATTTAAGTGTTTATTAGTTTAGTGGTTCAATGGTTTATTATTAAGATTATTATAACTAAAATATTAAGTTTCCAATTTGAATTTAGACTGAAAAAAAAAATTAAATTATTATATTTGCAAAAGATATCATTTTCAAAAATGAGATAAAATTAACAACATATTTTTTTTTCTTAATTCAATTTTTATGTAATCTCATTAAACCCCTAAACATTTAAATCTCCTAAACCACTAAATGCCTAAACTCCTCAATCACTAAACCGATAGACACCTAAACTCTTAAACTCAAAAAACCCTAATTTTCTAAACCGTAAACCATAAATCTCATTTTTGTGTCATCAAATAAATTCTAATTATATATTTAAATTATTTATAAGTTTATTTTTATTGAAATATCATTTACAAAATATATAAGGAGTCATACAAATATTATTTGAAATATATATTTTTTTTAATATATATATTTGGTAATTAATATAATATTTAAAAAAAAATAGCTTATAGGAAACTAACTTGATATATTATTCTGAAGATTATTATAACTGAAATATCAATAACAGATATTGAACTCAAATTGGCAAAAATATTTTTGAAAATATAGAACTCATATTGGCAAAAATATTTTTGAAAATATTGAACTCATATTTAGAAAGTCTATAACCATAAAAAATAAGATAAAACCCACAACATAAAAAATCTTAGTATATTTTTTAAACTGAACCACTACTAAGCCCCTCACCCTATAAACACTAAAGCAACTAACCTACTAAACTCTAAAACCTATAAATTCTTAAACTACTAAATCACTAAATTCCAAATCCATAAAACTCATTTTTTGTTATTATTATAATAGTAACAAATATATTTGACTATATATTTTTAAACAAAATATGTCATTTATAAGCTTATTTTAAGTAAACATTGAATATAAAATTTCTATTTAGGGAGTAAATATAATTTAGAAGAATAAACTCAAAGATTTTTATTTAGTAATATGTATCACATAGATTTTGAATCATTTTAAGTATTATAATTAAATTTAAATATTTATTTATCTCGTTTCTAATAGTTTTTATTAAATTTTTTTAGTCATGATTATAATATCAATCAAAAAACTGCAATATATTCAACGAATATGATGTATTATTCTTTAAGATTAGTATAATTAAAATATTAATTATAAATATTATATTGAGATTTGTAAAAAAAAATTTTAAATTATTATTTTCTCAAAGGCTATAAACATAAAAAATAAGAGAAATTTTACCAATTGGAAATTCTTTATTAATATATTTTTTTAAAATAAACCACTAAACCCATAAATTCTTAAACTCTTAAACTCTTAAACCATAAATCTTATTTTTTATCATAATTATAATATTATCAAATACATTTAGCTATATTTTTATTAAGAAAATGTATTATTTATAATTTTATTTTAACTAAAAAGTTCATTATAAAATTTATTATGAGTGAGTTTAATATAATTTGAAAAAAATATATATTTATAAATTTAGAGGCTATATAATCTTAAGAAAAGAAGTAAAAAGTTAAACGTAAAGAAATATTATTTAGTAATATATTTGACTTACATTTAATAATATGTTTTTAAAAGTTTTTAAATTTAGATTTTTTATATAATTACTATAATATTAATCAAAAAACAAGCTTATATGAAAC
Source organism: Sapria himalayana (assembly GCA_029783825.1). NCBI lineage: Eukaryota > Viridiplantae > Streptophyta > Magnoliopsida > Malpighiales > Rafflesiaceae > Sapria > Sapria himalayana. The sequence continues at coordinate 8,030,267 of JAREIK010002838.1, read as the reverse complement.
TAACATGATACATTATTCATAAGATTAATATAACTAAAATATTAAGCTAAGGGATTCCACTCTCCTTCTAAGAGTGGAATATCTTGGAATATTGAATTAATATTGGCAAAAATATTTTTAAATAGTTTTTTGTTTACAATGGCTATGACCTTAAAAAATGATTAAAAAAAATCATAAAATGAAAGTATTTTCTTATTATAATTTTTAAACAAAACAACTAAACCCAAAACCCCCTAAAAACATAAACTCCTAACCTGCTAAACTCCAAAATATCTAAACTCCTAATCACCTAAATCACTAAATTCCTAATCCAAAAAACTCATTTTGTTATTATTAAAATATTAAAAAATATATTTGTCAATATTTTTTGTAAAAAAATATATCATTTATAAGCTTATTTTAAATAAAATTTTGACTAAAATTTTTCATATTGAGACAAATATAATTTGAATTTTTTTATCATAATAAAAATATGCAAAAATTCAAAACTCAAAATTATTATTTAGAAACATGTTAACTTAGATTTTGAATCATTTTAGTTATTCTAATTATATTGTAATAATTATTTATCTCAATTCATATAGTTTATAAATTTATTTTTTAGTCATGAATATCATATCAATAAAATATGTAGTTTATATTAAAAATCATTATGCCTCATTATTTATAAAATTTATTATGTGTGAGATAAATATAATTAAAAAAAATTATTTACCATTCAGATGCTATATAATCTTATAAAAAAAAGAAAGATTTAAAATTCAAAAATTATTATTTAGTAATATGTTTCAATTAGATTTTAAATTATTTAAATATTTAATTTTTATTTCAATAATTAATTATCTTATTTGTAATAATTTATTATTTTATTTATTGATCATGATTATAATATCAATAAAAATACTAGCTTATATTTAACTAACTAAATGGATTATTCTTAAGATTACCATAACTAAAATATTGAGTATAATTATTTAATTCATATAACCTTAAAAATGAGATAATTATTTTTGAGTTTTGAAATATTTGCTTATTTTTATTATGATAAATAAATTTTTTCCAAATTGTTTTTTTCTTACTAACAATAAATTGTATAGTTAATATTTTAGTTAAAATAAGCTTATAAATAATATATTTTGTTAGAAAAAATATAGACAAATATATTTTATATTATTATAATCATTACAAAAAATAAGTTTTATAAATTGGGAATGTAGTGATTAGGGGTTTATGAGTTTAGAGGTTTTAAATTTTAGCTAGTTAGAAAGTTTAGTGTTTAGGAGGTTAGGAGTTTAGTATTTTATAAAGTTTGTTTCAAATTTAAAGTTTATATCCTTTCGAAACACAATAATATTTTAATATATTTTTTCCATTTTAAATTTAATATTTATACTTAACATTTTATATAATAATCTTAAGAATAATATATCATCTTAGTTTAATATAAGATAGTTTTTTGATCAATATTATAGTAATCATCAAAAAATATAAAACTATTAGAAACGTATTTTTAAATCTGAGTTAAATATATTATTAAATAATAATTTCATTATTTTTGAATTTTGACTTCTTTTCTTAAGATTGTATTTCCTTTAAATGATAAACAATTATTTTCAAATTATATTTGGTTGGTTCAAAAAAAATGTTGTAATGAATTTTAGTTAAAATAAAATTATAAATAATAAATTTTTATCGTAAAAATATAGATACATGTAATTGATAATATTATAATCATGCAAAAAAGGAGGTTTAGGAGTTAGAAGTTTAATAGTTTATAGGTTTAATTTACAAAATATACAAACAAAAAAATTTAATTTTGTAAATTTTCTTTTATTTTTTAAGATTATAGCCTTCCAAAAAATTAATAATTTTTTTATTTTTTATTTGCAAAAAATTGGATTTAATATTTATTATTAATATTTTTGGTATAATAATCTTAAGAATGATACATCATATTAGTTCAATATAAGATAGTTTTTTATTGATATTACTATCATTACTTAACAAAATATAAGTGAAATACATTTCTAAATATTAATTTTTGACTTTTAATTTTTTCTTATTTTTCATTAGATTATATAGGCTCTAGATAAAAAACAAAATTTTTAAAATTATATGTCTCACTCATAATAAATTTTGAAATCAATATTTCAGCTAAAATAAACATAGACACAATACACTTTATTAGTAAAACTTTAAATAGATGTATTTGTAAATAATATAATCTTATTAAAAAATTAAATTTATGGTTTAGGGGCTTAAAAGTTTAGGAGTTTAGGCATCTATAAGTTTAAAATTTAGTGATTTAGGGGTTTAAGGGTTAGTGGGTTTATGGTTTTGTGATTCAAGTGTTTAGTTATGAAATTGTACCAAGAAAAATTTTTTATTTTATGTATTTTATATTTTTTTAAGGTTATAGTCTTTGAAAACACTAATTTTTATTATTTTTTTGCAAATATGTATTTAATATTTATATTCAATATTTTAGTTAAAATAATATAAAGAATAATGTTTCATGTTATTTCAATTATAAGCTACTTTTTTAATTAATATTATAATTATAACTAAAAAATGAATTATTAAATTATTAGAAATGAGATTAATTATCAAAATATAATTTGAATACTTAAAATGATTAAAAATCTAAGTGAATCATATTAATACATGAACTAGAGGTGTCAAACCCTTTTTTGGTGGCCCAAGCGGGCCACAGTGCTGTGTCGAGCATAAGGGTGTAACCGAGCAGAGGCGAGCCGAGCATTAGGCAAGCTCGGCTCGGCTCTGCTTTAAAGGAGTAGGCTCGAGCTCGGCTCGAGCTCAACTTGTTCTTGGCTCGAGCTCAGCTCGAGCTTGTTCTTGAGTTCTCAAGCCTAGCTCAAGCTTGCTCGACAAATGCTCATTTGTACCAAGCTCGAGCTTGCTCGACAAATGCTCATTTGTACCAAGCTCGAGCTTGCTTGCTTGGTTAGCTCGTGAGCTCGAGAAAGAGCTTGTTTAGAGCTTGTTTAAGGCTAGTTTAGAGCTCGTTTAAGGCTCGTTTAGATAGCTCATTTAAGACTAGAGCTTGCTTAGAAGGCTCGTTTAGAGCTTGTTTAGAGTTAATATGAAAATGTTCAAAATAAACCTTAAAATTACAAATCCAATATTACATAACCAAACATATTTAAAGAAAATGTTCATCTAAAATAGCCAACATACAACTAAATTAAAAAGATAAGACAATAAAAGTTCAATTAACTTGATTAAAGTTCAAGAGTTAAAATATCCATCATGTTCATTTGTAGGAAAAATTTGTTGTGCATCAAGTCTTCTTCATGATATCCACCAGCTCAAAAATAAAAAAAAAATAAAAACAAAGAGATTATGCAACCTATAAAACAAACAAATTCGACATATGAAACAAAAAAATTTTCTTACGCAACACATCGAACAAATCCTCTTGTTCATTATGCAAAAATAAAATAGATAAGCAGCTCTATGTTCATTAGTCAACATATCCGATTTTTAAATGACAATGTTACTATAAAATTTTACTCCTCTCATTTATATGAATATATGTATGCTCATAAAAACAATTAATTATATAGAACATAGTAAAAGAAAACAAATAGAGGAGGTTTAGAGAAAGATTGTCACCACCACATATGAAGATCACTTGGTTAGGATCAAACTATTCCAAAACTCAAGTTGCACCTACCAAATTTTTAGTCAAGTTGATGTCAAATTTCAAAATTCATGATCACATAAACACAAAGATAATACCTCTGCATAATCAACTTCAAGTGAGAGGTATTTTAACCTCTTTAATGTCCTCTTGATCCTAAAATAAAGTTCAATAAGTATCAATAAGTATCAAAACACAAGCCCGGGCACAACATTTTCAATGTCGGGCTGGCCCAAGCACGGTCAAACCATGCCGGGCCTCATGCCGGGCTGGCCCGACCCGGCCCGTTTGACACCTCTAATTTTACAATATCCTTTATTTGTCTATTACATATTTGATGATAGAAAATATATCTAGAAAATGAAAAATAAAATAAAATGATACTTATTTAATGTGGCACATTATTTTTCAGAAGCAAAAATAATAAGTTATATATTGACAAAATTTTCAAATAAAAATATAAAATATTTGTCAAGCTTTTCATCAATCAAAGCATCATCACTATGTGGTTCTCTCAGCTTTAATTCCTTATCATAAATTCTACAAAGATAACATTGAAGTTATTTTGAATATTAAAATAGGTATATCACTTACCATGGCAAAAAAATGATAATGTAAAATGATTATAAATTTTACTCAATATAAGATGTAACTTTTTCATAGTTCAACAAGATAAATGTGTGCACGACATCATACTCATAGTCATCCAAAAAATATATTGATTTTGCTCTACCATATGATCAACCCACATGAGTGAAAATAAAAAGCATATCATCTTCTTATGATCCATCCCTCATACCTTAATCATTATTTGAAGATATTTTACAATATAAATTACACATTTGTGCCCAAAAGTAGTGCACACAAAATACTGAAGCTTCTTCACTCAAGTAGGTATTGCATATCAATCATTCAACTTTGGCTTTATTTCAAATATTATTTTTCAATTTTTTAAGATATCTAACAAATATCTTAATTAGAATAATATTTATTCATTAAATACATTTAAATATTTAGATAAACAAATAAAAATTATCTAACCTCTCAAATAGATACATCAATCTGTATTACAATGGGTTTGCTATCATTAATTTATAAAGCAAGCAGATAAAAAGATATTGCATGGAGTCAAAGAAACTAGGAGAAAAAATATACTCAAGTATATATATAATTATGGGTATACCAAGTTGTAATGGCTCTATCTCTTCATTTTTTATGACATCATAAGTGATATTCTTAAAAAAATACTTATTTTAGTCAATGTTTTTCAAAAAATAGATGTAATAAATTCTCAGAACGCTATGGGTATTAGCCTCTACATAAATATATGGTAATCATGACTTTTCATCCCAAATAACTTATGCTTCTTTATATTAACACATATTTCCATATTAGATGCATATCTTTCATGGAATTTATTCATTTGTTATTACAGATAACTTTGCATCCTTGTCAAGACTATAACAAACCTTGATAATTTATTCGTTGATTCATCCCGATATAACTTTGGACATAAATAGAACTCTTTCAAATCAACTATTGATTTAGGATCATCTTTTGTTTTTCCTTCCACATCCATTATAGTGTTAAAAATATTATCAAAAAAGTCATTTTCAATGTGCATCATATCTAAATTGTACCTAATTAGGTTGGTTTTTTAATATGGAAAATCCCAAAAGATATTTCATTTCTTTCAACTACAGTGATAAATTTTCAAAATTTGCATATTAATGCAATTAGTATCAACATCTGTAATATTTTTGAAGCTATATCTTTCAATTACTTTTATTATTTCGGCACCTAACCTCCAAGGTGGCACACCTTTTATAAGTATATGGTCTTATATTTTCAAACCAAGAAGTATTTATTTCTTTGCTCATAGAAAATACATTCCTCCAAGTAGTAAGGACAATATTTAATAAGCTGGAAAATTACTTATAGTCCACATAAGTACTGCTCACATTTAGAAGTCCTGATCTCTAAATATATCATATGTTTGCACACAATGCTCCCACAAATTTTTTACCTCCGTAATAAGAGGTTGTAAAAAAATATTTAACTTGTCTTTTGGGTTTTTTGGACTGGGTATGATAACACACAAAAATATATACTCATTTTATGCACATCCATGATGATAAATTATATGGTATAATAATCACCAGCCACGATGAGTATTGTTGTCATGTTTGTCCAAATGGCTAAAATCTATCTATGGATAGCCCTAATCTAATATTTTGATTTATATTTGCAAAAGATGGTTGGATATCATTAAATTATTTTCAAGATGGGAAATATGAGCATTGTCACATGATGTCTTCTTTAGTAGTATACTGTTTATGTCAACTCATGTCATTAGTATTGACTTTAAATATAAATAATCTTTGCAAAAAAGAAATCAATAAGAGGTAATACATCTTTTTATGAGAAATATTTATTTTTTACCTTTTACATATAGTATATATTTTGTACAGAGAATAGTTACATAAATTATCAGCAATTAATTTATTATCTTCACCCCAATATATCATGTAGTTGTTAATGCAATAATATATTTTTTTTACAGGCAAACTCAAATCTCGTATTAACTTATTTGTACAATAAAAATTATCTGTTATGATGTTATTCTCTGATAATAAATCAAATAAAAACACACAAATTTCATCAAAACACCTTTCTGAAAATGATATTTTTTCTTTAAATTCAAAATTTTAGCAACCACAGATAACTTGAGTGGCCATATGGATTATTTGGCTAAACCTCTTCTTCTGATGCTTTAAGCATTTCATAAAATTAAAAGAATGACCAATAACATCCTTTAACATGACTTTACATGCATTATTAGGATAGGCATGATATATTATAATATTTGAATATTCTATGTACATAATACTTTGTTATTTGTAGTAGAACTATTTTCCCATACTTATACAAAACATAATATTCTCTTACAAATCCATTTTTTGTAAGATAAAATCACACAATGTCCAGATCTTAAAAACTATGATTCGACCATTTACCTTCATTACATGAACATCTTTATTTTGTTTCATCTATTAATTGAGGGTGTTTTTCAACAAAACCAACAAACTGCTCAATTCCCGCTAAAAACTCATCAGTCAAAAACTCATCTCTTAATTTGACATTCAAAAATTGATGACCAGTTCATATAATATTTTCCATTTCTATAACATATATTATCAATGTATATTGAAAAATAATAATTTATTTATAATAAAGGTGTAGTAAATATTTATGATATTACATAAATGTCATAAAAATATTGTATTAATATCATTAATAGGTAAATTTACATTAAAATAAGATAATGAGCGTTGTATTAATCTTTTAGATATTTACCAATTGCCTTCAATTATATTTTTCTGATATACAAAAAACTAAATATTTTATATTTATCTATTAAGGATGAAATCACAAAAAATTAAGCAAAAATCATATAAAAGCAAAACATAGTGATACATTCTAAAAAAAATAAATGAAAAATTATTTTGGCAAAAAACAAAAAAAAAATCAATGTCACAAAAAATATTGCTCTTCTCAACTTGCATGGACATGGAATTTAGGAGAATATCTATTTTTCTAATAGTTATTCACATACTGACTGACATTCCTAATACAAAATTGATGGAAAGTAGTATTTTTGATTCCTAATACTAAATTGATGTTTTTCACTAAAAATTTTGATGAGTATATATGGGGAGATGAAAAAACTTAAATTGCATACCTCAATAATCGATGATTAGGGCAATGAACACAAGCAAAGAGGAAAACAATGTCAATTAGATGGACGGGTGATGAAAGATTAGTGATAATTTTGTCCATACCATAAAATTATTATCGAACGGACGAAGTGTTCTTCAAAAAAATATTTAAAGTCAAATAGTGATGAAATAAGTTTCCATGTCAAAAGCAGCAATGAATTAAATTCCATCGCTAAAATTTATTAAAGTCTAATAGCAACTGACTGACATTCCATTTGAAAAAATGCAAAGGAGTTTCATTTCCTCGCTAAAATCTAAAATGGATCTACATTAGTTTCTAAACTAATTGAAATGGAATTTATTCCCATCACAATTTTTATAGAATTTATCATTTTCAATAATAAATACATGTAGAAATATAATATTTCATCGCTAAATGCCATATAAGGTAATCTACCCATGATCTCGTGCCCAATTGATACTAGTGATAAAAGGTTGAACTATTTTAATTTCCTTCTCTAATTTCATTTTTAATTTTATTTTCATTAAATGTTATATAATCTTCGCCTTCGAATAGCGACAGATTATTATTCCATTTCTAAATTTGGTAGCAATGTTTTATTTCTATTTTTAATCCGTTTCAATTTCATTTCAAACTTTAGAAATGGAATTAGGCATCTTTATTTTTCATTTCTATTTCATCATTTTCTTATTGTGTGTATGTGTGTGTACATATATTGGTTATTATATATATATTTATAGGTTTATATTTTTTTATTTATTAATATGTTCACATACACATGTGTGTGTGAGTGTTATATATATATATATAAACTTATACAACATATATACATACACTTATATTTAAACTTATAAATTAATATATATATATATATATATATATATATATATATATATATATATATATTATTTATTTATTTATTTATTTATATTTATATTTATTTATTTATTTATAAACACACACACACACACACACACACACACACACATATATATTTGTTCTAATTAAAAAAACAAAATTGATTTTAGAAATCAAAAAAACTATTTTGGTTCTTGTAGGGTAGTTTTCAAATTTGGAAACCATATATATATTTTGAACTTGGAGATCAAAATTAGGTTTCTAATTTTGATATATTTTTGTAAACTTATATATTAGTATTAGTGTACTAAAATATAATTATTTTATGTTTTGATATATTTTTGATAAAAATTAAAATTATGGTAACTTTTTGTAAAGAATTTTTATTTAGGGCCACAAAACATAAATTTCATTATATTTTTTAGCAAAAATCAAAAACTTCATACACGAAACAAATCAGCGGAAGTATAAATGAAAATTCATTATTATAAGTTTTAAATGATAATTCAAATCGGGAGAAAACAACGTCACCGCCGGCGCGGGCCAACTACTCCAAAATTTGGTAATGCTGGCAAAATACAGGGTGCAATGGACTCAATATCCATTTGGATTAGAAGCATGTGCATGATGATGTTCTTGATTTTATGGATTGCTTCTTTTCTTTTGGGGGACAAAGAGCTATTTTGATTGCCGCATCAAACACAACTTTGACATTCTACAAAAACAAAACAAAGAAAGACACAGAAATGTACCACCGTTGCATGCTTTGATATTGTAACATTTATGTATATGTAGAGATATATAAATATGATGTGTAATCATGTTTACCTGTTGGGTTTTGGAACTGCATTCCAAGTAGGTGATTGCTCCTATCATCCTCTTCAATTCTTTACCCTGCTATCATTCTTGTTCTTAAATTCAATTCGAATTAACTGAACAGGAATGTTAAAATTGAACAATATATATTGCCCACTAATTCTGCAGTATGGTATATAGTGGAATGCCTGAGAAGTTGTGATTGGTGTTGCCCCGGAATTCTCTTCCAGATATTCTTTGTCTTCCCTTAAATCTAAGCAATCACGTAGTGCTCAATTTAAATATCCATCCATGGCAACAATGTCAAAGTTAAAAAAAGTTGTGCTTTAAGCGATGCACTCACCAAGCTTGGTTCCAACAAGAACTATAGGCACGTTTGGCGCGTGATGTCGTAGCTCAGGCATCCACTACTAAAATGAATACGCAGACAGTTAAAGCCAAGTGATATTTTGGATCTAGATCTGTTCATTATCAGAGAAAGCCTGTCCGATCTTGGATATATTGTCGAGTAAATCTCTCCTTGGTTGTGAAATAAGCTAGCTTCAAAATTGAGTTGAAATCTTACCCATTAAGCTAGCTTCTAAATTGAAATGGCCGAATAACCACCCAACAAAGTTATATTCAAAACCAGGCCAGCTGTGTGAAGGGGATGATAATTGAGGAAATCTCAGAATGGTTGTTTCTCGTTTCAATTGAAGCAGAACCTAAATCTTTTTTTTAACAAGATTCAATTCTGGTTCATTACCCGAGAAACGGCAATTAATTATAGTAGAAGCGAAAAAGAGAAGGTGAATATTGAAGTAGATAGGAGTGAACACAATAAATTGACCTTTTTGTAGATGTTCTCATAACTAGCCTTGCTAATTAGGGAGAAGGCCAACAAGAACACATCAGCTCCTCTATAACTCAGTGGCCTTAATCTGTTATAATCTTCTTGCCCTAAAAGATGCATACTATGAGTGCCAACAAGATTGACACAAAAAGTAAACCATCGACCTTATCCCGGTAATAGAGCGAGAATACCTGCTGTATCCCACAATCCAAGATTGACAACGCTGCCGTCAACTACAACATTAGCACTGAAATTATCGAACACTGTGGGAACATAGTCCTGCGAAAATAAAGCAAGCATAGCAGTCAAGAGTGTGTTTGCGATAATCCAAAGATGAAAGAAAAACATACGGTCGGAAATGCGTTGCAAGTGTAGGAAATAAGCATGCAAGTTTTTCCCACTGCCCCATCTCCGACAGTCACGCACTTGATGAATCTTGCATTGCTCATTTCTCTTCCCTTGGAGATTAATCAAATTCAGAATGTTCTGATCCTCATCTTCTTTCTTCAGCTTATAGTTATTTATAGTCATGCGAGAGAGAATTAAGAAAGGGAGTACATATTCCCTACCGAACTTTACCCACCGTTGTAACAGCAGTAATTCCCAGATTAAAACGATGGCTTTGAACCATTTCTTTTCTTGGAGGGAACGCGAGCACAGATAAGAAACCAGGTCGATTTGGTGATTCTTGCAAAGGTTGTTTTAGTGTGGAAGAAGCGAGCAAATTAATGAGATTGAAGGCGACACCATGAAATTGATAGGTTAACAAGCTAAATAATATATATATGTAGAATTATGTTTTGGTACACTCCTAATAAAATAATATTAAAAATTGAACTAAATTTTTAATATTTAATAAAATATATATCAAACTATTAACTAATTAATTTTGATGTACTTAAATAGAGTATCTCAAAATAATCTTAATTAATTTCATACACTTAATTATTAATTAATTTTCTCCCCTCTCCACTTGCCCGCCCTTGTAACTCATCCCTCGCTCCCTTTCCACTGTAACTCTCCCCTCGCTCCCTCTCCCCTGTAACTCACCCCCTTGCTCCCTCTCCCCTGTAACTCTCCCCCTCGCTCCCTCTCCCCTGTAACTCGCCCCCTCGCTCCCTCTCCCATGTAACTCGCCCCCTCACTCCCTCTCCCTTGTAACTCGCCCCCTCGCTCCCTCTCCCTCTGTAACTCGCCCCCTCGCTCCCTCTCCCTCTGTAACTCGCCCCCTCGCTCCCTCTCCCTCTGTAACTCACCCCTTAATCCTTGATGGAGCTCGATGGAGCTTCATAAAGTACATCATGTGGGTGTGAATTTCTTTTAAATTTTTTAATTTTGAAATTTTAATTAAAATAAATAATTATAAATCATTTATATTAAATACATACATACATATATATATATATATATATATATATATATTTATTTATTTATTTATTTATTTATATATTTATATATATTTATATATAATGTGGGTGTGTCTGTGTGTGTAAATGTATTTAAAAGTTTCTAATAAATTGTGTTTTTAGAATTTATGTTGAAAATAAATATATGATAAAAAATCATGTATATGTTTATATGAAAATATCATAAATTTTATTTTTACAATTATTTTGTAAATGAAAATGTTATTGATAAATAGATAATATATTTTTTTAAATAAATGTACACATTTACCATACTAGAGTCATAAACTTGTAATATAAATACAAGTTAGTAAATTTTTTATAAATGAACCTTTTAGGTTGGTTTACTTAGTTCATGCACGTTAATATGTATGTCATAATATTTTATAATGCTTCTACCTTAATCATAGGATCCATATAGGCAACTAAATAATACAAGAAGGAATGGAAGACTAGTATTTCAAATATTAAGTTTCTAATTCAATAGTCATGACACTAAATATATAGTAAACTATATACTTGCTAAGCATAATACTAATATTTTATATGTACCTAAGTACAATACAAGTAGTGAGAGTATACACATATATGAATACATGTTTCATCATATCATAGATAATCTTCAATAATTTTATAAATAAAAATTATTATATCCTTATTTGAATCATCAATAATAAATTTTTCACTTACTTTCGATGTAATCAGATATCACATATTCATGGTCAACACAAGACTCCAACATAAGGTAGGTATGATTCCAATAGTATCTCACATCTATTTTGAATTTTTTCTTTTTGACTTACAGATAAACATAGGCTGATATAAACTCTTATTGTCAACTAGGCATCCTAAGGTATTTTAGTAGATTTCTTTTTTTTAATGTGAGAGAAACAATTTTCATTCTTACCTATACGATGAGGTTAATCATGCGACACATACACCTAATGTAAAATATCTCACCTAATTGCTTATCTCTAATAGTCATAACAAATTTACTAATAGCTACTATATTACTAGAAGTATTATTGATAGTGATATTAAATATTTTAAATTGAATTTTATATTCCCTAAAGATCTATGTCATACACTCATATATGACATGACCATAATGAGATTTAAGAATATTAGAAAATCCTACAACTTTTTTATTAAGTTTCTATGTAGAGTCTATATAGTGAGTGGTGAGGCATGCAAATGATCTATCATTGATACTAGTCCATATATCAAATATCACGAACACAACTCTACTATATTTCCCAAATTTATTTATTATTAAATATTTTTCTAACTTATAATATTTTATTTGTCATTCCTACAAGTGGACATAAGAATTCTATGATAAGCATATTGGAAGTAGATCTGCATAATACTAAACCAAGGAAGGATCGTCTAATACGAGGGGACCTTCAATAAGGCATATGCTTGACACATGTGAGTGGGTTCCTTTCAATGTCCATGTGAAAGCATCTTCCATGCATAGAGAGGATGCCCTTCATAATTGATCCTAGGACTATAGGGCTGACGAAGCTGTTGCTAAAATATTGGGATAAATATTCTCAATTGATGTGGGTCTTTTATAGAACATTCTACTTAGTTTCTTACCTTTAGTGTGAAAGTCACATCATCATCACATAGGTTGGTGATAGATAATCCAGATAACATGTGTGATTATATTGTGAGTCACAAGGTAATAATAGTTCTTTGAGTTGCTTTCACTTACATAGTTATCATTTGTAAATCTTGAAAGAAGTATATGTTAATTGTAAGAGTATGACGTATACAAAACTAAATGTACAAATCAATATAAACCATGTCAATTATTAATATTTATGATACATGAAGCTAGAAAATAAAAATATACATATGAAGTAGCTATCAAGAGCAGTTGATGACTTGCCTAGAAGGATCACTCGTATCACCCAATGATCCTTCCTTGGTTCCTAGCTAGCAAGAAGGAAAGGAAATAGAAAAAACCAAAAAAATTCTTTGAATCACGAATGCAAGTGCTCCAGCAGAAGCTATTAATGAAAATGGAAGATCGGGTAGTGGCAGTGAACCATGGGAGGGAGTAGCTCATCTGTAATGCTAAGGGAAATACACAATAACTTGACCAGTGTTTAGAACCAGAAAAAGATACCCTACTATTAAATGATATAAACCTTATAAGAGAGGAGTTGAAACCCGATAGGATATTTGTTACATTGCTAGTCTCTCGAACCCCTCTTTTTTCTTTTTGCTTTCTACTTTCCCAGGTGGGACTAATCAATATAGCTTTCCTGTGCATTGAGTTGCCTAAGTGAGTTTGCTTCCCTTTGCTCCATTCCAAATCAGGGTCTAAGCTCTCAAATTCCCTCTTGGATTGAGGACTTTTCCTTCTTGCTTTTCTAGCCACTCCTTGGCTTGAGTCAGTCGGTTCAATCTACTAATAATAATAAGGCTTTCCAAGTTGTCTGGTTTATCAGTCCCACTCTGTAATAATTTTTTCCCTTTACTTGGAATGAGAAGTGCGGTAACCCCAACAATCAAATCAAGTTCCCAAGCTCTCAAGCCAGCTCCGTTTGATAAGGTCCTCGTTAAGCCCACCTTTGACAATACCCGACTTTTAGCTTCACAAGAACCAGGCCACTGAGAGATCTCTACATATAGTAGGAAAGCGAGCATGCTCAGGGTTCCCAAGGGATTAAGTTGGAAAGCACAACCACCATTGGTCAGGACTAGAAACTCATAGACTACCCAATCTTTAAGGAATAGATCTTATCTTAGAACCTGAGATTTTTTGTCAGCACCTTCTCGCACCTCTAAGTACAAAGAAGGCAAATCCATTTATAATTTATATGCGAAAAACAAAACCATGACTTTCTTTTATTACATATCCCCTGATGTAGTGAGGCGAAGTTAGCTGCTACTTACCTATGACTACTCGACGGTCTCAAAGGCAAAACTTATCTATTTAATGAAACCTAGATGACAAGAATAGAGGTCAAGTCTCTAAAAGCTAATCTGGAGATTGCCCTCATATTAGCTTGGGGCACCTTTTCCCAACTTACAACAGTACAAGGAAGGAGGATCCTGGGTATAGCCTAACAAACCCTACACCTACTTTATCTATATTACCTGAGAATCAAGAGTGCTTAGTGCTTGGTACTAGATAGCAGCTCCTTATGAACTACCTGGCTAGGCATGAATGCAAACAAACACAAATGGGGCGCTTGCGTAAGTCACTTGCCTTAGTGAGCTCAAAAAACAAGAAGGGGAGGATGCTTTTGCACAAGAACAAAGGTTGAGTCAATAGAAATTGTGATTGCTTGAGAAAGGCCTACATACCATTCCGAAACAAGGGAGTAGATGCACCCTACCAGAATTGATAATGCCTTGGGTCCCAGGGCCAATGGCAAATCATGATAAGGAAGCAACCTCCCTTTAAGAGCTAAAAGGTATCCTACTTTTTTACATACACGAATGGGGCCAATCAGAAATAGAATCACAGAAGACTGACTTTAGAGGGAAGTACAAGAATCTCATAAACAAATCCTACCATTATTACATGGCTGATCCTTCTTCGCAAATAACAGTAAATCTACGAGGGGGATCCACCAACTCTAGCATACTTTTTTTTCTATTGAAGAGCTTTCTTCCAAAGCTACAGAGAGATGGTTTCTTTTATTGAAAAGGAAACGGAGAAGGAAGAGCTCCAAACCACCCCCCACATGTCAAGTTCTCTTGTTAAAACACTATCTTTTTTTCCAACAGTTCCCCTTATGAATAAAATTCATAGCCTTCTTTCGTAGCAAAGGGATTCCACGCTCCTTCTGAGAGGGAGAGAAAAGGATAGTAGAAGGATCCAACACTCGGTGAAAGAATCAAAGTCAGTAGCATTCATCTATTCTTGGAAGGGGGCAATAGCACCCGAAGCTCATTAGGCTTTAAAAGGCATAACATCAAAGAAAAGAGACGACGAGCCTATTATACCAAGTATACCATGCCTAGTGCTTTTGGAGAGGATAAAGAAGTGGAAAGCATCAAATGCTTTGGGCCTTACTTTCCCCAGCTTGAAGTGTGAGGTCAATTCCTTCTTGAACAACCTAGGGAATGAGATGGAGAGTTATTTCCACAGCAGATAAAATAGCACTGCTTTATGATCTAAATATCAAACTAAGAGCTGATTCAATTGCAAACACTGAGTGGCTAGTCTTGCTAAATCAATTTCTATTTGTATTGAAACAACTAGAAGCTATCCCAGTAGTCAATGGAACATCCAACCTCACACATGCCTTTATTTGATCGATTCCCTACCAAGAAAATTAGAAAGAATGATTTCCCTCTTTCATTATGCTCTCCACATATTTTCCCATTTTGAGAAAGGCTATCAAGCTGCTTTGAGCAAGGAGCTCAGACTGATAGGAACCAATACTTTGGATATAGCTTTGAAGTATGAACACTAAGGAAAGATAATAAAAAGTAAGGTAGAGATAGAGGGCTACGACAAGGCATTTGATTCACACTCATGTCAACACTTCCAAGTCCAAGAGTGAACCCTTCCTTAACCATTTCTTTTAGTCAACCAGTGCTATCCTTCTTTCAAATGTAAAATGAAAAGCTTATTTTTCCTTCTTTTAGGTCTATTGGTAAGCATTCGCTTAGCTGTAAATTCACTTCCCAAGAAAAAACCAATTAAGCGGCAAACTTTCTTTGGTTTTGATAAGCCAGTCATCTCAATCACCAAGCTAGTCTTTGAACCTGACAACCTTAATTACGTGAGAGCTCAAAGCTAATTGAACCTATTTCTTCAGGGTTGGCAAGGTGGTATTGTGTATATAGAATCTAGGTAGATTAAAAGAATGAATTGAAATGAATAAAGCTAGAGTAAGTAGACATGAAAAGTTTTCTCTTAAAAGATGAAAATGAAACTCATGAGGGAAAGGAAAATCTATTAGAGTAGAGCAAGGCGATTTAGATTCAAGTGATCCCCCAATCCTTACTCGGTACCAAAACTTCATGATTGAATTGGCATTCATGAACTTCTATCTTTCTTGCATGCATGGAAATCCAACTTGAATGAGATATTCCTTCTGATTCTTAGATGACAAGAGCCTCGTTTTCTTGTTAATGCCTCAGTTACAAAAAAATAAAAGAGATTCTTCCCCGACCCGCCCTTCAAGAAAGAAAGCCAAGCCAATAGGCTATATTTCTAAATCCACTTCATTTTTCTTTGTAAGTGAATACCAAGCCGAAAGGCCCAACTCTTATTATTGATTTTATGTCGAGAATCCGATATGCTGATGAAACATAAGCATACAAAAGGCTCAAGGCCAGTGAGGAATTAGCCATAGATAAGAAAAAGCTCACATCCTCAAATTTAGTTGTTGTAGGGATATTTGTAGCTATTGATGGAGCTTTTATTTGACTCGCTTGGCTCAACTGGTCTTCTTGGAACTCAGGGTTGGAGGAAGAAGGGCAAGGGCATTGTATACCAAAGCCAATGTACCATATTCACAATCAAGTTCTTCTAAAGTACTTACCAAGTAATGAAAGGCATGAAAATCTACTCTTAAATTTGAGAGCTTAGTGCCTAAATGTTCAGGGTGCCCCACTACGTGATATATCATGGCTAACTAAGAGGGACCTCTTGGATCCAGGTGTATGAGCTAGATAAAGTATGATAGGGTCGGAAAGCCAGTTTGAGGTTTCGTGGATCCTTCTATCGCTTAATTCACTATGATACGAAAGGGGGCTTGTTTTTATCAATAGTTAAGATAGCACCTATGGATAGTGCGAGAAGAAGCTTCAAGACAAACAACCTTCGATCCTCAGCAGAAAATGGACTTCTCTATCACGGATGAAGTTGTAAAGACTAATAGGAAGAGATGGTGTGCTCGTTAGATGTCTTACTTGGCTGAGGCAGACAAGATCATGTACAACTTTCATGACAAAGGGTGAGGCAACAAACAAGTTGGCCTAATAGGAGTAGGAGACAAAAGATAGGGGAAAAGAATCAGCTTGTGGTACATGTGGTTTGGATGGAAAAGATAGGGCACTAATACATTCACCGATTCTTACTAGCCCAACCCCATTCTCTTCTTTGTGGTTCTTCTTATTCATCTGAAGCCGCATTGTTACTAGCTTTGTTAGTACCTTGAGTTGATCTACCAAGGCTAAGTTGCTAAGTTTCGTCTTTCATTCCTTTACCAAGATACGGATCCAGGAGCATTACCTTGGTGCTACTATTTGCTGTAACAAAAAACAAGCTAGAATGCTGAACCTTTAGACTGAACTTTGATGCCCTCGCCTGATGCAGGCCCAACTTAGATTCAAACCAGCTATGGTTCTAGCCTAGAAAGAGTGAAAGAGATTTTCATTTACCAAGTTTGAAGGGGATGCTCTTGGTCCATAGGAAAAATGAGGTGACAAAAAGATGCTGTGGGTTGGGCTCCTAGCTCGTGGGAAATTAGATATTCTAAGATCCTTACTTCCCTGGCTTTGCCACTTAAAATGTTTTACATCCATAATCAATAAATGCTTTCATTTCATATAAGAAAAGTATCAGTCTCCCCTTAGCCTACTAAGGCTTTTCTTAGCCTGCTAAAGCTTTTCATTCAATATTCAAGAAAGTAGCACCCTTTGTCAACTCTGAGCTTATACTTATAGTTATAGTTCCAACAAAATCCAATCCAATCATGCACACATGCTATTTATATTCAATGCTGACACCTTGAGACTTGAGAAACCCTTAATTCATCATGTTCAAGCTATAAGCTAGTTGAATCCTATGTCCCTTACTTAATCATTGGGAGCATATTCGATAAAATGATTCTTACATGCATTGAACTCTAGTCTCAATTTTACCTTTATCCCTCTACTGTTTATGGCCATAGAAAAGTGAAAGAGGATCAAAAGAAAAGTCTCCTCTTCTAGTGCTTGGTTCATCAACTAGTTATATTCAAAGAAAGACCTCCAATGCGGGGCACTCATCTTTATCAATGACTGGGACGAACCTTTTCACTTTTTCTTATGTGCAAAAGTACGCCAGCAAACAAAAAGAAAAAGTCACTCAAAGTAGACAGCCTATTAGCATTATAAGAGGAAGCCTAGCCAAACAGTATGTAAGAAGTTTTTCATATACTCCTTCCTTTTGCTTTCGTACAAGCCGAAATCTTCTTCTAATCGCATTTCAGATTGGAAACTAGGGTTAGCCCCGAAAAGAAATTGAGAGGCTTTGATCTTTATAGAGGAACAAAGGGCTCCACCACCCTCTAGAGCTACACTTATATAACTAGGCCAAACATATTGTGATTCGCCTAGCTAGGTGATACAAGGAGACCTTCAATAAGGCATATGCTTGACACATGTGAGTGGATTCCTTTCATGACAATTTGAAAGCATCTTCTAGGCATAGAGAGATGCCCTTCACAATGGATCCTAGGACTATAAGGATGACGAAGCTATTGCTGAAGAGTTGAGATACATGTTCTCAATTGATGTGGGTCTTTTATAGAACATTCTCCTTAGTCTCATATATTTAGTGTGAGAGTCGAATCATCACCACATAGGTTGGTGATAGCTAATCTGTATAACATGTGTGATTATATTATGAAATGACAAGGTAATAACAGCTCTTTGAGTAGCTTTCACTTGCATAGTTCTCACTGGTAAATCTCGAAAGAAGTATATGTTAATTATAAGAGTATGACGTATACAAAACTAAAAGTACAAATTAATATAACACATGTCAATTATTAATTTTTATGATACATGAAGCTATAAAAAAAGAATATACATATAAAGTAGCTATCAAGGGTAGTTGATGACTTGCCTAGAAGGTATAAGCTTATGAATGACTATCAAACATATATATGATTTATCATCTCAATAATAAAATATTGAGAAGATAATTATAAGGGGACAATCCTTAGGATGAAGAGAGGTGTCGGGTGGGTCATGTCGTGCGTGACCCATTTCTTTGTGGCCTAGCCATGCCACCATGTCGTGCTGGGCACGACACGAGATAGATCCCATGTCTTGTTTGGCCCACAATATTGCTAGGTCATATCGAGTCATGTTGTATCATGTCAGTTTGTGAATAAAAATCTAATTAAAATATTTTGAAATTTGTATTATTTATTTATTTTAAATATTATGATAAAATAAATTAAAATAAAAAAAATAATCAAAGATTAGACTTTTGGCTTAACTAAAAAATTTAAAGTGTTCGATAAAAAAAACAATTCATTCCATAACTATAAGTATATAATCACATAACCACAAAAATTATAAAATAATGAAAATATGGTATCATAAAAAAATAATTAAAAATAACATAAGTTATCAATTAGTGTTTGTAATATGGCAATA
This sequence comes from Sapria himalayana, assembly GCA_029783825.1. Taxonomy (NCBI): domain Eukaryota; kingdom Viridiplantae; phylum Streptophyta; class Magnoliopsida; order Malpighiales; family Rafflesiaceae; genus Sapria; species Sapria himalayana. The sequence continues at coordinate 8,010,601 of JAREIK010002838.1, read as the reverse complement.
AGGATGCAAATGTAGATTATCATTATCATCATGTATGTATATGAAAGTATTGCTAATGGTGTCCTCAATATCCTCAACTCTATGTCCCATGAATTATCATCTGCCAATAACTTTTGTACCTTATCTTGAATTCTCAACCGCAAATCTTTCCAATCATTCATGCATGCACATGTCTCTATAATATATGGTCACGGTGACAATCTCCTATCTAAAATATTATTAACTATAAAATAAAAAGTAGACTCTGCTGCTGTGCTAAAAACCTAAGGGGTTAATAGATCATGTGTCCTTTTAGATGACACATAATGGGTGAATTCATATGATTTCCACCAAAATAAAATATCCAAATTTTGATTATCATCATATGATAGGATAGAGTAATAATCAGTATCTAAGTACTAATATAGCTTATTCGATAGAACATCTCATTGTTTACACCTAGCTAACTAAATGTAGAAGTCATCATCTTCGAATATGGTGTCTATGTACATACTCAAAGAATGACTACAACTACCATACCTAGTATCATAATATAAAAATAAGTCAGTTACATTTTTATTAATGAATCCTTCATGTTGGTGTACCAAGTTCATACACAATGGATATATATATATCAAAATATTTTCTATCCATTCCACTATAACTCTAGAATCCATACACATAGCCAAGCAATGAGGATATAGAATGGAAAATCATTATTTTAAATATTTGGTTTTTATAATCAACAGAATTTTCACTAATTATAGAGTAGCCTTTATACTTACTAAACATGTTACTAAAATTGTATATGCACCTAAATACAATGCAAGTGGTGAGAGTGTACATAGAAGAACACATAGTTGTTATGTCATAAAAATTTTTAGCAATTTCATAAACAAAATTCCTATATCATAGTCAGAATTATCAATAATAAGCTCGTCACTCTTACTATTGACATAGTCAATATTACATATTGGGAGCCAACACATAACTCTAATATTAGGTAGATATAATTCCAATGATGTCTTACATATATTTGGATTTTTATCTTTTTAGGCCCACTAACAAATAGAGACTACTAGACTCATGTTGTCTGTTAGGTATTCTAAGATATTTTAGTGATTTTTTTATTTTTTTTAATGATAGAGAAATTATTTTCATTCCTCCATGTACTATCAGGTTAATTATGTCACACATACACTTAATATGAAAAAAATTTACATAATGATATGTCTTTAAGAGTTCTAATAAACATATTAATAACTACTCTATTATTAAATGTATTATCAAAAAAATTCTAAATATTTTATTTTGAATGGCATATTCACTAAAAATCCTCATAATATACTAATATATGGTAGTATCATCATGAGGATGAAAGATATTAGAAAATCCTAAATATTTTTATTAAGTTTCAATTTTAAATCCTCATAGTAGGTAGTGAGGCATATGAATAATGTATCATCATGATCAGTCTAGATATCAAATGTCACATACACTACTTTATTATAGTTTCTACATCTATTAATTATAAATTATTTTTTTAACTTCTAATATTTTATTATGTTATTTATACTTGTATACCTAGAAATCTTATTATAACTAGACTAGAAGTAGGTATGCATAATACTGACTATCATCTACCCTTAAATCCTCTAAAAATCTAATTAGAATACTCATGATTATAATCAGTTTGGTCATACATTCCCTCTCAAAATAAGTGTGGTATAGGAAGGGGGTCAATGAAGCTAAACAAGATCTAACTTGAAAGACTGTACCACTCAATTGGGTTTTCCTAGGATCTAATGCATCATATTTTTTAGATGCATTCATTGACATGCCTTTGAAGGTAACCAATATCACATGCACTCCTACATGTAAATATCTTTTGATAATATATACTTTGTGTTGATTATTTCTTTGACACACCTAGAATTTTTTTTTATTATCTTAAAGTGAATCTAAACTATTGAAGTTTACCTAGTTTTTTTTTTGTTTTTTAGGTGGAAAATGAATTTGAGTCGAGACCATTGGAGAGAAGCTAGTTTCAGACTTGATCCTTTTGTTAGGCTTGTCATTATTATCTATATTTATGTTAAATTAATTATCATTATATTCACTATCTGTCATTTCTAAAATGTTTTAAAATTTATTAAAAAAACTAATAACAAACTTACAAACTAATAAAAAATTATATAACTACAATCACTTTGTTGTAGAATGTTGTCAACTTTCCTTTGTAACCACAACCAATTTATATTAAAAATTATATATATATTTTTTGTTTTTTTTTTAAATTTTTTATTAATATATAAGGCTAGAAATTAGATAGCCATCATATTTATGGCCTACAACCATTGGAAATAATTTGACAACCACAACTATAATTATTTTTGAAAAAAATGTTGTTTTTTAAGATAGTGAAATGACATGCATGCCATATGACTTTTGCTATTGGCACTAGTTACATGAAAATGTAATATCCAATCAAGGTGAAGCTCGAAAGCTTCAAGTAGAAGGCCACATAGCTGAACCCAGCATATGTGTCACCATGCCGGTGGATATGCCAATGGGATAGGTATGTAGGTCATTCATGGCTAGGCACGATGTATGGCTATCTTTATCCCAACATGCCATGAGCCATGCCTCAAGCCAGCATAGCCTAGGTCTAGACATAGTTTTAGACTATACATGTCATAGCATGGACAATTTGAGTAATGCCTTATGTCATGCCTAAGTTGCCCAGCCTACTTATATCTTTAGATGAGCATGAGCATGAGTTTAATAGTGACAATCACATTAGATGCCATTAGGATAAAAAGTTATTCCACAATAACACACCCTTTATTTTTTATCAAAACACAACATAATTCAAACTATTTGAACATATATGATATAAATTAAGTGGATAAACCCTATGATCTAAAAGTCACATCAAAATCCCTAATTATCTTCTTTACTAAAGTTGTCTTATTTTACTATTAGCTAACCAAACTATTGATAGAATTCTTATAGGACTGATATATGACTCATATACTTGGAAATCTTTGTTGATGAGATATCCTCATCAATAAGCTTTTGAGATATTATCAAACAAAAAAAATTAAGCAGCATTACAAACTCACAATATTTACAACTCTAATCATGCATGAACTAACTGATAACCAAAAGCCTAATCTCAATTTATTTAACTACCAATCCATTCATATCCAAATACAATCACAACAAATCACAACATTAATTCATAAATAAAGTACCTATCACACAAAATAATATTACATCATCCCTAGATTTTCCATGTAGCATACGAGATTTATACAAATTCATCTCATATGAAACTGATGTGTCAAATTACAAATATCATAAGAAAATAGGATTCTAAACCTTAAATCCCTCAAAACTATATTAAATGTACTTTGATTTTCTTCTAATAGGGGGTCGAAATGCTTGCCCACCTTTTAGTATATATGTTTATGTCCTTCATTACTCTTTTTGCTCATGGATTGCCCCAAAATTGAAATTGAAACTCTAATTTTTTGTTTTTCCATGCACCTTTCATGGATTTCTTGGAATTTGTTCAAGTTTTGTTTTTATATTCATGCATATAGTGTTAGTTTTTTTATTTTAAGTCATAATATTGGATGAAAGTCATGGCTTTATCCTTTCATTTATGTAACACAAAGTCATGACAATAGCCACGAATAGTGACTTTGCTGTCTTTCCTCTAGTTGATTATCTTGACATTGTGAAAAGTCATAAATGGTGCATTTAGTATCTATAACACAAAATCATATGTCAAGATGTCATAGTGCATGTGCATATAGCCTTTGTACTACAAAGTCATAGTGATGTTGAATAATTATGATTTAGTTTTCTCTTTTGAGCCAAGAGTCGTAGCACTTGTATTGGTCGTGAGTTGAGTTTGACTCTTTATCATATTATTATGTGGCCAAATATCATGATATTAGATCAATGATGCAGCTTTAGCCTAAGGTCCTGTTTATTTTTTGGGCTGAACACTAAAAGCAATTTGCTTTCAGTGTTTAGCTGTTTATTTTTCAAAATATTTATGACTTAATGCTAATTTTTTTTTAAAAGTTCTAAATAGAAAAAGTTAAAATATTTGGTTTTTTCTATTCAGAAAAAGTTATTTTCTACTAAAATAAGAAAAAAAAATCATCATTATCTAATAAGGAGGATAACTAATAATACACACTATTATGGATGATAACGGGGGGTTTGAGACGGAATTACCTCATCTCGACCTAGCTCATTTATTTTTTTTTTAATTTCACCTCATTACCATCATTACTCATTACCTAATATTAAAAAACAAACAACTTAATACTTAATACTATTAAGTACCATTCAGCATTAATCTCGAAAAAAATTCTATTTAGCATTATGTAAAAAAAAAAAACTCCACCTAAGTATATGTGACTTATTTATAGAAAAATTCATGACACTAGAGGCTTGTCATGGCTTTTAGCACCAATAAGGTATTTAGTTGATGTGACATAAAATTAATGTCATAACTGTGAATTTATTTTCTAACTAATTTGGTTGTGACTCAATGAAATCTTTGCATCCAAAAAAATATGTTATACAGATAATCTCTCATTTACATAAAAAATAATATTATATCACATTTTCCACTTTTTTTCAAATACATCTATGCACTTTAAGTATACAAAAACAACAAAAAAGTAAATATTCATGTATTCAAGGTGGCCACTGATATGATTTGACCTTAGGATCATAGTCCCAATAAGTAATTCATAAAATGATAAATTATAGGTCTAATAATGATTACCATGTAGAATCTCTATATGGATCCCCCAACACAAATCTTCATAACTCATTGTTAGTTGATAAAATGATTAATTTAGGTTACCATGAGGTATGAGATAAAGGCACTACTTAGTGTATAATAGGTTTCATCATACTAGTAACTTGGGTTGTTCATGATCTTCTTGATTTTGGTTAATACATTGATGGTTGTAAAAAAAGAAAAGAAAGAAAGAAAAGGACAAACACAACTCCACATTCAAAACAAGATAACAAGACAAGCTAATTTAAATTCAAAAAAAAATTCAAATATTCTTATCAAAATTAATATTTTTTTAAAAATGATATATAATTCTCATTGACTAGCCAAACTAAATAATTCCTAATAAAAATACCAAAAACTTATTGTGACTTTGTTATACAAACTAATTTTATTAGTTAGATAATATCTCAAAAACTCATTGGTGAGAAATTCTTATCAACAAAGATCTGCAAGTATATAAGTCATTCAAGTAAAAAAAACTTTTATCACTTATCTTCTTCCCTTAGACCGCTCGATGCTCCTACCTCTCTCCTCCATTTTTCTTTCTTTATGAAACTCACATTTTCTTCAATAAATTTATGCTTTGAGATACAATTTGGTGATCTCAAAGTTGTCAAAAGTTGTTAGAAGTTGTCAGAAGTGATAACTGATTGAGTCACCCAATATCACATTTATTATGAGACTTAGATAACTCCAAATTTATGGACTCCCAAAACCAAACCACCATAGCTTGAGATGCTCTTCTCGAATCCCTCATGATTAGAAGAATTTTAAATGGTGATAACTTAGAACTTTTCCTCCATTGAACCCAAAAGGAAGGTTTATTATTTGCTCAGAAATGGATTCAGATGCATCCGAGTATATCATCGAAGAAAATGGTGTTCAAAAATAATTTACTGAAAGGTTTTATTTGATTCAATTTCTATTGTTAGTGCTAAAAACTCTTCTAAATAGTCTCGAAGATCCAAATCCTTGGAAGTTATAAAAGAGTAAGACCTTGCCCCATTACGCCCAAACGAGGACTCTATGCCTCCCATTCGGTTCAGTGCATACCTAGATGAGGAGTCTCAAGCTAACTCTAGTGAAAATGGCAATTCTGGTATGTGTAAATCTCAAACAAAAATGGCTAATACTCAAAATGATATAAGTACTTCTCATACTTATGTCAAAGCTTATAATGCAAAATCTATATCACATGTTCCTAATTATGAACAAGATGATAATAATAATAATAAACATTTGATTTTGGACAAAATTGTGCCTAAACTGTCCGATAATATGCATAAAAATGTTGAGAAGGATGGTTATGTATCTATCATTAGGACCTTTGGGAAAAAAAGCTCTTTGGAGCAGCTTGTTTTCAGGGAATAAGTTGATTGAGAATATCACAAAGCTCTCTTATTACCCTCCTTCCTCAGAACATAATGTATTTTATGAACCAGAAGATCTAACCGAAAGTATTGAAAATTGAAAGTTTTGCCCATTAGGGTATTTTATAACTAGAAATCCAAGTCAATTTTTGCTTAAAAAATTCATGGATGAGCAGTGGAAATCTAATGCTCAAGCCATCTAACACCCTAACGGGTGGATATTTTTTAAGCTAAATGTTTGGAGGAGATTAAAGAGGTCTTGAACTCTGGCCCTTACCTAGTTTTCGGCATACCTCTATATGTAAAGCCATTGTTGCTATGATTCCATTACGGAGTGAAGAATATGACAAAAATCCCATGATTTTTTAAAATTACCTAACTTCCATATTTATCTATGGAACCCAATATGGTGGAGTAAGGCATCTAGTTGTATAGGAAGACTACTACACATGGATAAGTTGAGTTCAAACATTTTCCAAATTTTTATGCCTGGGTTTTAGTGGAAGTAGACTTAGTTAAGTAGCTACCTCATGAAATCACACTTAATTTTTCAGATGACTTTAAAATTACATAGCCATTGCTATATGAGCACCTCCCTACTTATTTCAAGGAATGCTCAATATTTGGGCATAATAGATTTAAGTGTAAATGACACTATAATGATAGCTACTTGAAGGAGAATTCTAAATTCTCAAATCTCAACAGGACCAAGTAGTAGCAAATATGTTGCTAAAAGCTCATAAAGAGCAAAGATGAGTAATATTTATAGCCTGGAGATTGTCCAGCAAATATCCCTAGAATCCCAAGAGAAAGAAGATGAGGAAGAACACATGCTGCCAAACAATAAAGGAAAAGCAAAAGATGATGGTTCTCCTAAATTGTCTCAAAAGGACCAGTCTTAGGAATGACTACAAGAGGTGTAAAAGGATGGTTTAATAATAGTAAACAGAAAAAAAAAGAAAGATAAGCTTATAGAAGGTCTTTCTCTCAATCTTCGAAACAAAACTGGAAATAAAGTTAAGCCAAGCAGAGGTATTCCCTCATATTGCCTTGGATGATAAGGAACCAAGAGTGCTCAGCTCCTTTATAATTGAATTTTCTTTTTTCTAAGTTTGTTTTCTTTTCAGTTACTTGTGGGGTTTTGTTGGCTGTTGGAGTTTTGTAGGTTGGGTGAGAGGGGACAATTTGTGTCGCTATCCAAACTTATAGTTAAAGGCTCCTTGGGGAGAGGTGAGAGCACCTCAAGGGTGGTGTTCATGAATGATGGATGATAATGTATGACCTTTAGAACTAAGTTGCTGCACAAATCATTACTTGTTGATCAATCCAAGAAGGTTCCCATCTGAGAACCTCTAGATTTATGCGCCTTCACGGATACAGTTGGCTGTATACATAGGAGATGCCCATCCTGTGATGACAGATTCAGATAGATTAGCACAAAATGTTTTAGTTCATAATGGTTTGGTAATGCTTAGAGATGTAAGAGATTCATGGAACCCGAATGTATCTTCCCTAGTTGTTTATCTTAAATGGCCCATGGTGCCCATGCAGACGAGACCTCTGTATGGTACCATGTACATGAGAGGCAAAAGGGAGAGATATCCTCCAAAAATCATCACATGAGCTATGCCAATAGATGGTCTCATTGCCTACTCATTTCCGTGGTAGGTATGATGGTAATATATTTTGGGAAAAAATGCACTAATAACATACATTACATAAGTGGTCTGGCCTTGTGCTCAACATGTAGGTATGTTAAGGGTGTACCATACTCTAGTATGGTGGCCCTTGAAATGAAATGCATGACCCACTTTAGATATCTCTAATGGGTACACAGGCCTAACCCTTTTCGGCTAACTAATTTAAGTGAGATAAGCATAATAGCATGTGCTGTCATATGAAAATCATATATTGAAACATCATGAGTTTTTATTAGCCCATTAAGCATAAGGAGGTGCTATGACTTATAGGGATTCACCAAATCAATATCCTTTGAATCTTAGAAACCAAACTAAACTAGGAAAGATTAGATTGGTTGATGAAGATGAAATTTAAAATTTAATATCTATTATAATTATGCTAATTATAAGAATGGTAGGATACTAGTGCTGTGGGATAAGCAAGTCTTTGAAATTGAATGGCTTTATGCTTCGTTACAACACATTCATCTTAGAGTTTTTGATAGAAAAACAAGGATTAGCTTCAAGATGACTGTAGTCTATGTCCTGCACTCGGTTGTTACCAGAATATCCCTTTGGAAGTTCCTTCTTTTTGAGGGTAGCTCTAATATTAACCCTTTGATCATATTAGGACTCCCCCCCCCCCCCCCCCCCCATCCAGACCTCGACAAGAAGAGAGGTAGAATATTCTTAAATCATGAATGAAATGATATTTTGAATTGTTGTTCTACCCTGAGCCTAGAGATATCAAACAGGCCATGTCAGGCTGGCTTGGCATGGTTTTGGGCCACGCAATAGGGCTACAATGTCATGACATTCAGGGCACGACATTGTTACTATATCATGTTGTGCCCGGCCCGACATGGTTTCTTCAAAGCCAAGCCCGACATGACCCATATGTACGACTATGTTTTTACCTTGCTGGGTCAGGCCCGTATGGGCCAGTTTAAAAAATAAATTTTTAAAATATTTTTTAAAATATTTTTTAAATTTTTATGTAATTAAAAAATAGATAATGTTTAAAAATTTTTAAATTATAAATTGTAAATTTTTAATAGTTTAAAAGTTTTTTTTATATATTATTGTTTTAATTTTGTATTAATTAGTAGATTATTAGAATTAGAATTTATATATGAAATAATAAAATATTTTATAAATAAAATTTAAATATGAATAAAATTTAAATCATATGAAAAGGCCAAACCAAGCCAAAAGGCAAATATAATGTAAATAAAAATAAGTACAATACTATACATCGAAATAAAAAATTAAAATCAGGCATAACTCATAAGCATAACATAAGTATCACAATCCCGTAATCATCAACTGTCAGGCGTCAAGAGGTAATGAACATCATCAATCATCCATTGTCATATCATTATCATCCTCAACCTCAATATCAAAATCACTATCATATGGATCATTATTAGTAATCAACTCTTTGGCTTTCACTACAATCCTAATCCCAGCACGATCCTAGATGTCTAAGCTCGAATCATCTCAATCCTTCATCCATGCTAAAGCCTCAATAATATCTGGACGTAATCTCAATCTCCTATCCGAAATTACATTCACTACAATAGAAAAAATAGACTACGATGCTATGCTCGACACCAGAGAAGTCAGTAGATACCGTGTCATCCTAGATAGCATGGGAAAGGTGGACTTGTATGATTTCCATCACTATAATATATCAAGATTATTAGTATCAGAATGTGATATGATTAAATAGTAATCGATATCTAAGTATTAAGATAGCTCGCTCCTATTCGACAGTCCACCCCATCATTTCTCCCTCGTTAACTGAATGGAAATGTCGTCATTTCTGAATATGGTTTCCATGTCCATACTCGGAGCCTCACTACTACTACCACCTTACCTAGTATCGTAGTATGTGAAAAACTCAGTCAATTTCTTGTGAATAAACCATTCAGGTGGGTCTTTCATGTTCGTACACGAGAAAATATATGTCAAAATATTATCTACTCCTTTCACCTTAGCTCTAGAGTCCATGTAGACAGTCAGACAATAAAGAGATAGAATGGTGGACCAGTACTTTAAGTACTTGGTTTCTATCTCTACAACCATATGACTAATGGTCCATTAGATACTTCCAAAATATGCTACTAATATTGCATATGCACCTGAGTACAATGTTAGTCATGGGAGTATAAACCACCGAACACATGTTCATCGTGTCATAAAAAATATTCAGAAATTTCATAAATAAAATTCATGTAGCCCAGTTAGTGTCATCAATAACAAGTTCATTACTCTTACTATTGACGTAGTCAAATATCACATATTCATATCCAATACATGACTCCAACATCAGGTACGTGTAATTTCAATGGTGTCTCACATCCGACTATAATTTCTTCTTCTTAAGATTTACATACAGACAGAGACTATCAAACATCTATTGTCTGTGAGGCATGCAAATGTATTTTAGAAAGTTATGTTTGTTTTCCAAAGTGGGAAAATACACATTCATCCCCACTCATACAATCAAGTTAGTTACGTGATACATGTATCTGACGTGAAAAATCTCTCATAATGGTCTATCTCTAATATTTTTAACAAACATGTTACTCACTACTCTATTATTAGTTGCATTATCAAATGCGATACTAAAAATTTTATTTTGAATTTTATATTCTCTAAAGATTTTCATCATGCACTTAAAAATGGCTGGACCATCATGAGGATGGAGAATCTCTGAGAATCCTAAAATTTTTTTATTTAGAGTCCAATTTGAATCTACATAGTGGGCGGTGAGACATACATAAGATACATCGTCGTGACTTGTCCAGATATCGGACGTCATAGACACTACTCCACTAAATGCCCTAAATTCATTAATAATTATTTTTTTTTCTAACTTATAATATTTTAGTATGTTATTCCTAGATGTGGACCTATGAATCCTATGATAAGTAGGCTAAAAATGTGTCTACATGATGCTCACTATCATTGGATCTTCTGAAAATCTGATCGGAAGATCCATCGTGGTGATAAGTTTGATCATGCCTTTTCTATCCAACTAGTTGCAGTATATGAAGGGGATAAACTTTGAGACTGGACTGGATATAGCCTCAAAAAACCTACTACTGAGTAGGGTTTACCTAGGATCTAATGTACCTTGTTTTTTGGTACATATTTCGGCATGCCTCTTTAGGTGCCCAGTCCTAAACGCACCCTCACAAGTAAAATTTTTTTACTATATTTGCACTGTGTCGTATCTTCTTTCACATCCCCAATAATTTTCTATTTTATTATATTAAAGTGAGTCCAAGCTACAAAAGTTCTATTAATCTTTTATTTTTTAGATGTTTTGGTCGAGGTGACTGGAGAAACCAAAGTTTCAGTAGCCTCGGACATTTGGGTAAGATTTTTATTTTCTAAATTTAAATTAATTTTATTGGTTTTTGTTATTTTTTGTTTTTTAGACAATATGGTAGACTATAGAGTAGAGAGGGAAAGTGAAATACTAAAATATTTAAAAAATAAAATATAGACTCAAGAGTTAACTAATTAAAAAAAACAAAAATACTTGTAAAGTAGTGGAAAGCATATGCACCACATATACAAAGTTCAATCCAAACACCAACCAAAGCCGAGCACGAGTTGTGAGTCCCAATAGCCAAAATACAGAGAGAGAGAAAAATAGGAGAGAGCGAATGAGATTTTATGTTTTTGAAAAACATAAACATTGGGGGGGGGGGAGGTGGGAAAGTGTTATAGAATAATAATATAAATTTTTTTTTTGATTTTTTTTAATTTTTTAATTATTTTTTTAGGGCAGAACCACATGGGCAATCGGTTTCTTCCACATAGCCTTTAGAGGTGAAACCAACGGCTTAAATTCAAATATTGTATTTTTTTTAAGTATTTACCATTGGGATGAGTCTTGGATATTTGGAGGGGGGGGACACGGTAGAGGTGTCAACCGGCCCGGCCCGACACGAGGCACGACATGATTCAGCCATGCCTAGGCTGGCTCGGCACGAAAATTTCTCGTGCTCGGGCTCGTGCCGTGCCTAGCTCGGCACGCTTCGTGGCCTGTTTGCATGGTACCTCGGCACGAGCCGAGAAACTAATTTTTTTTAAAATTAGGGTTACGGGGGCGCCGAAACCCTAATTTTTTTAAACTAGGGTTCCGGGCACGCCAAAAACCTATTTTTTTTTAAATTAGGGTTTCGAGCAAGCCGAAATCCTAATTTTTTTAAATTAGGATTTAGGGCGTGTCGAAACCATAATTTTTTTAAATTAGGGGTTCGGTGCAACTGCACGCAGCCAAACCCCTAATTTTTTTTATATTAGAGTTTCGGCCAGACAAAGCTGAACCCGACGAATTTGTGCTATGGGCTCGTGCTAGGCTAACCTCAACAGAACCATGCCGAGCCAGACATGGCACGGTACAATAACTGTGCCCGGCCCGGCACGAAAGCAAGGCCAGGCCGGCTAAAAATGGGTCGGCCCAGCCCGACACGTCCCATTTGACACCTCTAGGACACGGACCTGGGTCAAAAAAACAAGTTCATATTGGGGTCCGTAGCCCTGATGGATATTTCGAATTCATCGGGGCTACAGGCACGGGCGATTTCTTGGCTCGAGATGTAGTCTATTTTTTATCACCCAAAGTTTTTATGGAGCAAAGTATGCACCATGGTGTCTCAAGGAAGCATGAGGCTGCTAAGCCCATATATTTGGAACAAGGTTTTTTTTATCAATATACTAAATGTATTTCCAAAAAAGAAAGGCTCCTTATGGGTAAAGTGTATACATCACTTCTACCTTATCTCATATAATGTGTGAAATATTGAGGTTTCCCATGGGGATCCTCTATTTCGGAAATCTCTAATATTGGTCTAAGACAATCTAATTCTTAGTACGGAAAGTAGTAGACAATCCAATGAACTAGTAATGAGTTTGGGAGATAATGGGAGAATTGTATATGATGCATATAACTTTTTCATGATATTACATCCGAAAAAGAACCCAATTTGGCCAAAGGTGATATGGTTTCAAGATTATATTCCCAAACATGCTATCTTTCTCTAGATAGCAAAAAAGAAGTGATTAAGAATCAAAGACCGATATTTTTCTATCCCACAAATTCTATGTTGCAAATCCTATGGAGGATAAGAAACAACTAACCATCTTTTCTTTGAATATTTGTTTAGCAAAAAAATATGGCAGGAATTCAAGAGATGGACATAGATTCCAAGTGAAGAGCATACCTTATCCAACACGTTCAAACTATTGAAGAGAACCTCTAACTTTCTAGCAAATATCATAAGGAAAGTTGCATTTGCAGCTATGGTTTACTACATTTGGAGAGATAGAAATGCAAGGTTGCATAAAGTAAAAGCTAAAGATACTAGCTCTATCCTGTGAAAGATTAAATCAGATACATACATTGTATACGAAAAATATTATAGCAATCTAATATTAGATTAACATTGTATAGATTTTCATAGTGCTTTTATTACTTATAAAAAAAGATTATTATCTATATATCGATTCCATAAAAATTATATCGGTAGTTCAATCAGCTAAAAGTGAGACAATATTATTCTAGTAAAGAATAAAATTTAAAATTTGAGTAAGATTCTTTAAATCCTATGATTTGGTCTAGTTTTATTCATATGATGAATGTTTAGATAATTTGATTCATAGTGAGTTTAGAAACAAAATGGGTTGGATTATTATCGATATACCCATTTCTCATCATAGCATATAATGTGGTTATGACTATCGAACTCATTCCATTGATGGTCCCCTCATAGTTGTCCTATCAGTATTCTACCTCCAAGACAATACATTATCTCTACTTTAGTATCATTAACTAGCTCATACATTTTAGGTAACTCATCAACTACCCTTAATAATTACTACATATGTATATTTTATTCTTCAGCCTTAAGTATCTTAATGTCTTTGAACTTATGTGGTCTTAATAGTATATATACTTTTGACTTTGTAAATGATATACTCACACAATTAACATTTATTTTCCTTAAATTTCAATAAAAAAATCATATGAGAATTACCACCTCATGAGTCACCATACTCATGCATGTCATGTGAATTACCTATCACCATCTTCCATAGTGATGATGTAACTCTCATACTAAAGGTAAAACTCTTAAAAGAATATTTTATAACATTCTCAAATCAATTAACAATTGGTTCTTTTATGATATGTACAATGGATTGAAATGTAAAAGCATTCATGTTTTTGGTTTCATAAGCATCATACTCATAATGCTTAAAATGCATTAATTTTGGATTTTGATGTATAAGTTTGTTTAGCACATTATGGTCAAAATGACTATTACTTTTTTCTCTCATATAAAATGAGTGAGCCTTATGATTTACCTATTACCTTTCAACATGATAATACATACAAACCCACTAATAGTAAAACTTTAATTTCAATTCTATATAATTACCAATTATATCAAAATCGATTTCACAAGATAAATTAAACATCATATTAAAAAATTAAGTGTCAAAACATCACGTAAATCAAATAAAAAAATCATAGATCTTAATTAAGCTTGATATTTGAAAGAAATTCATATAAGTTATCAAAAAAAATCTCATGAATTTTGGGTTAACAATGATAGCCCTTAGAAGAGTATAGGATTAAAAAGCATAATACCACAACATTTTGATCAAATCTTTATGACCTTACTTGTATAGGATCAATTCTATAAGTTATATCCTATTGTCATATGAAAAAAATATATATTTTGATCAAATCCCCAAAACTACCCTAGAGAGGTGGTTTGAAAGTCATACCTCGCAACTCTATGGTTTAGTCTCAATCTTATATTTCTTGCTTGCTTGTAGATCTTTTAATGAGTACAAAAATTACACTTAGGGTGTTGTTACACTTGGTTCGAGGTGAAAAAGGAAAAAAATAGTTCTTTCACTCTTTTTAGTCATGCTCATTTTTTTTCATTTGCCTTATATTTTATACTTTGTGAGTTCCATGCATTTCCAACTAGAAAGTCATTAATTTGGAATGTTACTATGACTCTGGTCTTTAGTCTCTAGAACTCAAAGCAATAACACTCATAAGTGGCAACAACTTTGGAATGATCACCAAACTTTTTATACCTCAAAAGTCATAGCATTGAGTAGTGGTCGTGGCTTTTTCCTTAGTCTTCTATATCACATGATCACGACACTAGAAAGTAGTCATGGTTTGTGTATATTAACTTTGAACAACAAAATTCATGGTGCTCTATGAAGTGGCCATGACTTCTACATTATCTCTCGTATGACTTAGAGTCATGGTGTTGGTTATTGGCCTCAACTAATGACATTAAACTTTCTATCAAAGTCACGATGCTGGGTGATGGTCGTGGATTTGTCTTCTCTCGAGGAAAAAAAGTTGTGGTTCTTAAAATGGTTTGGCTTGAGTATTGTCCTATGTATTTTCTATAGCATAAAAGTCATAATACTAGAAAATTACAATGGCTTTGGACTTAAGAATATTAAGTTTGGGTAAAAATAAAGTCAT
Organism: Sapria himalayana; assembly: GCA_029783825.1. Taxonomy (NCBI): domain Eukaryota; kingdom Viridiplantae; phylum Streptophyta; class Magnoliopsida; order Malpighiales; family Rafflesiaceae; genus Sapria; species Sapria himalayana. Next base: position 7,995,205 of record JAREIK010002838.1, on the reverse strand, counting down.
GACATTAGGAAATAATTATAATTTTTAGCATCAAAAGGATATTTAGTTACTATGGCATGAAATTAATATTAACATCATTTAAAATTATAATAAGAGTTTGGAAATGTGCTAAGTATATAGTTACTATGGCTTCACATTGCCAAGTATTTTAAATGTGAAAATGTGCAATTGATCTCATTTCTAAGGGTCAACTAAAACTTTCATAGGAAATAATGATGTAGTTGAGCATCATGGTACTATCTCTCTATCTCTAGCAAGGGAAAAATGCATATTTTATATTGAATAAGATGAAAGCCCCTCCATAGACGATGAGTTCTCTATTGCTATTCTACCTATATTCATGATACCATAGCATTCCTTATATTTGGTCTTAGTTATAGTCATTGCGTCAATAATTGATATGTGATTAGAGGTGTCAAACGGGCTGGGATGACCCAGCCTAGCACGAAGCACGACACAGTTTGACCATGCTTGGCCTAATATGACATGGGAATGACTCGTGCCCATGCCTGTGCTGGGCCTACCCTTAGCACTGGTCATGTCGTGCTGGGCCAAGGGATTTCGGCCCATGTGCCATGCCAGGCACAACATGAATGCTTGGCACGTGGGCACAACACGCATGACCATGCACTGAGCGTAATCATGACGAGCTGACACCAATGGGCGAGGCTTGCTGAGCCCCAAAAGGGTGACGGTGGCATGGTGGCACGACACCGAACCCCTAATTTTTTAAAAAATTAGGGTTACAGCCCGATCTGAACAAACCCGAACTGGGCCGAACCTGACGGATTGCTGGTCGTGGGTCTATGCCTAGCCTGACCTCCACTAATTCGGCCTAAAATCGGCCCGGCCGTCCCAGCCCAATCCATTTGACACCTCTATATGTGATAGCATGAGTGATGCTTCAAGTAGTCCGTATGAACATCTAGGGAGGAAAAAAGATCAAATATCACAATCGATAGATGCTGCCTAGATATCTATAATAGTTCATCCAACTAGTTTTTGAAAACAACAAGTTTGCACTAAGAATGAAGACTACCCTCCGTTCAAGCACATGTCAAAGGCATGAAGAAGAGGTAACGTAACATCATCCTTTGGCTTGGATCCAAATAACAAGTTCTTACCAATTTTCTAGAATAAATCCATTTCCATTCTAAAGAATCTCATAATAATGATTGATGATTAATCCTTAAAGATATTACACACTATCTAGTAGAGCCATAATCAACATACATTGTAAACCTCTAACCTTGTAGTGAATTGAATAAGTAATATGCTTGGGTTTTCATACCACTAACAAGCAGGATAAATATAAACTTATTCCAGCCACCTTAGGCTTATTCATCCCTTTAGCAGCCACAAAAGTCCTTATACATTATTATTCCCAACTAGTAGTGGGCCAACCATAAGTCATATATAAAGTAAAAGATGACATGATAAGTCATTAAAATATGGTGAAAATGTGGTTATATTAGCTAACCAACTAGAAAATCATCTATATTTCTAGAAGCAAAAATAGGAGGGGTAATGCTCTAACTAGTTTTGAAACCATGATTTCTATAAATGAAAACTAGCATCGTTTGTCTACTATTTAAGTTAAACTATCAATGTCTTCTATATTATGTTTAAAATTATAGAAACTAGATATTCAATCGTCAATATCTAGAATAAAAACCTTGAACACTTGAAAGTATTGAAAGTATTCATTTGGAATGCCAACTTCGTACCCAAGAAAGAATGGAGGAAGAGCCTTGAACATCAAATACCTAATGACTCCCAACTACATTATTATGTTATGGTTAGAATTGATTTATACTAAAAACTATTTCTTATTGTTTTTCATTTTCTTTATTTATAACTTTTTGTTGTTTTAAATAAAATATTTTATAATAAGCTAAATTCATGAAAATGGAAATGTTCTTTATTCTACACTGTAGATGATTCGATGCGTAGAGTTTGACGTATACATAGAAGATTAAATCACCGGTTCTTGTAGAATATAAGTTTATTATTCACAATCTAGATAGAGTTGGACAACCTATTGGTAAAATTATAGCACTAAATTTTAGTGTGTCTATCTTAATTACGGTGAATGTTGAAGCTCAAACTTTTAGTGCTGGTACACTTGAGTATATTGAATAAGATCAACATGGTATAATTGTTTTGTACTAATTTATAAAATAAAAAATACATATGTTATTATAAATACAATTATTCTTATTTCTTGACGTAGTTATTATTTGAGTGCACTTGTTAATAATTTTTTTATTCATAAAGTGTGAAGTCTAGAAATATATGTAAGAACTCTATAAATTGAATAACTTTATCAAACATATGATCAATATTAATTATTGATAGAATATATATCCTATCAAACAAATTGAAGATACCTCATTAAGGAAGCTTATAAGTTTTAATATTATCAAATCTTGTAGGTGGATTAAATAAATTAAGTGGAATAAATAAAGGAACTAATTAGAGATTGATTGAATTAGATTATCAGTGATTCGATTCAATCAATGAGCATATGTAATCTTAACATTAAAAATTTAATTAGTGTTAAGTAACAAAAGACATAAGATATTTCAAATAAATAAGAGAGTTTTATTATAATTCTATAGTGATATAAATTATAATTAATATAACTTATTATATGAAATAAATTATATTAGAAACTTGAGGTCTTATTTATGCCAGGATCATTTCTAGCCTTGTCTGAATGCTACAAAAAGTATTAAAGATCTTGTTTATTTATTTAGAATATATATGCATATATAATCAAAATAATTAGTTTAATTATTATCAAAAAATTTGATTTTGTCAAATTAATTGATTCTTATTAAGTTAAATTTTTCTTATATATAATAAATACATTAAACCTTTAATAAGATATTTAAAATAATTACAAACTAAAATGTCTTATTTTAATTATGCATTATATATGCCATTTTTATTTTTTAAATATAAATGTTTGACTTGACGAAGCTATACCACCATAGCATCATTTTCTTTGCAAAATAAAGATGAATAAGGATTTAGGGAAGATGATCAAAGTCATATGCACACCTACAACCATGTAATTTTCACATAAAAATATATTTTAAATAACATAAACAATATTATTCTATGCATATTATTTTAATAAACATGTTTTGATTTTGAAAAACTCTTACATTGGTACACTTAAGTGATTAAAAATTGGTTTTCGAAAAATGAAAATTAATTTTCAAAATTTTAAATCAAAACTTATAATATATATATATATATATAGGTTTATGTATAAATATAGTTACATATATATAAAAACGTATATATCTATATAACCCATATAGCATATATATAGAAGTTTATACATTAATATAGACACACACACACACACAAAAGTAGGTGTATATATATTTATACATACTTACATACATATATATATATATATGTATGTATGTAAATATATATAAGTATGTGTGTATATATTTATACATACATACATACAATATATATATATATATAAAATATAATATAATATAAGTATGCATATTTATATTTATACATACATACATACAAATATATATATATAAGCCTATATATGTATAAACTTGTATCTATATATGCTACGTTGGATTGTAAATATAAGTCTTTATATATAAGTATGTATATATAATTATAAATAAATAAATAAATAAAAATATAAATAAATAAATAAATAAATATATATATATATAAGTTTTCATTTTAAAAAATAAAAATCATTTTATAAATTTGAAATAATAGTTTTCAAATTTGAAATTGATTAATTTGATTTTATTTTTTTTTCAAAATTTACGAGAGTAAAATATATAGTGCGTAAATTGATGTAAATTTACTAGATGATGTAAATTTATGTAAATTTACATCAATCAATGTAAATTTATGAGAACGACATAAATGTAAATTGATGTTAATTTATGAGAGTAAAATTTATGAGAGTAAAATAATAATTTTTTCAAAATTTACTAGAGTAAAATTTACAAGAGTAAAATAATAGTTTTTTCAAAATGTACGAGAGTAAAATTAAGTTAATGCGTCTAATGTATTTGATTGCATTTGATTTAATTTTATATCAAATCAAATATATAAATATATATTTTATTTGAAATAATATGAAACTTAATTATTTTTGATTTTGATGAATATTTTTAATAAAAAAAAAGTTTTTTTTTAAAATTATTTCATGTACAGTACGTGAAAGCAATAAAGCCTTCGGAGTCGGACACTACGTTCGTGCCATTCGGCTTCGGCCTTCGGTTCGGGTATGACCGGCCGTCTTGGCTCCAGTCCAACCCCAGTACTCTACTTGATTACAGGCGAGCAGCGAGCTCAACATTTGTGATTGGGTGTCTGAACCCCAATCCACCTCGTAATTTCGCAATCTGTAGGTGCAGTCTCTCTGGTGTTTACTCCTTGCCAGACCACCACTCCCTTAGTCTTCCATTTTTCATATTAACCACAACCCAACCCCCCTGTACTGTACGAAAGACACTAGAGAGATGACGGAAGCCGTGATACGGAAGAAGCCGGGCGCCATAAGCGTCAAAGATATGCCGATACTGCAGGACGGTCCCCCTCCAGGCGGCTTCCTTCCGGTGCGTTTTGCTCGTAGAATGCCTAACAAAGGTCCCAGTGCAGTTGCTATCTTTCTCGTTGTGACCGGCGGTATCTGTTACGGCATGTACCAGGTTGGTCAGGGAAATAAAATACGAAGGTACGGCAATCCTTTGCTTTTCCACAAAACCAGCGTTGCATTTGTTAGTTTTTCTTTGTTTATTTTTCAACTTCATAATACACGAGGGAGGACCGGATTTCGTGAATAGTAATCCGATATAATTTGTTTATAGTTGAATTTATCTTGATTGTTATATGACCGTGCTTTTTCTGTTTCACTACTGACTACCCAGAGAATGGAAATTTATGTGAAATTAATTATATTTTTTCTTTACTCATGTCTCTTCTAAAGCTTGATACCATTACAAAATAATACATTTAAGTCTGCATGATGTCAAAGCATGCCCTAGGGAAAGATAAACACTAGGGTGCATGTGTGAGTGAGGGCTATAAATTCTAGAGAGAGAAAAGTGTACACTGTACTAGCATAGTGCAAGCATATTCTGGAAGAGAGATAAGACCATACAGTTATTGTGTGCCAATAAGGATGTCTTCGCACACCCATCGTGTGTGATGGTTATTGTAGTAGGCACGATGGTGGCATGCTGGTGCTGAGTCAAAGTTGTGGTGTTGAGTGTGAACTTAACATCAGAGCCTTCAGATTTTTTCAAGAAACCCTAAATTGCATCAGAAATTGGGTTTTGGGAAACCCAATTTAGGTTTTGTGGTAAAATTAGTGTGCAAAATTTGAGAAACCCAAAATTTGGATTATTTTAATTTTTTGCCTAATTTAGGATTTTTGGAAATTCCCCTATGTTAAGATTTACTATTCATTGGGGGAGAGATGAGGAGATTAATTTGGGTTTTAATAATTTTTTGTTTGAAACAAATTTATGTATCTTTAAGGTTTTAAAATAATGAAATCCTAAATTTAGTATATATATTGAGTCCAAAGAGAGATTATCGCCACACCAATAGACAGTAATGTGTTCAATTCAATATGCATAATATATGAGGATGAATTCATTTGAAATAATTATTAGAATTATTTTCAGAGGGGAGGTAGAGAGTACCATACTATGACATTGATTGCCAAAGCAATTCACGAGTCCTCACATAATTAATTTATCATAATATTTATTAGAGATGGGTATATAATTTTTTTTAAAGTTAGTGGTATATATTTTTATTTTCTTAGTTATTATTAAGTTTGTTGCTTGTATTTATTATTTCTAATTTATGGATTATCAATATAGAAACTTGTACTCATTTCACATATAATTATAGTTTATTTATTATTATTTTTTTATGTTCTGTAAATATTATTATATCAAGTAGTAAATTCTCTAAAATTATTAGATATTAAAATATCTATATCGAGCCTATGTTTTTTGATAATATTATGCTTATTATTGATTATATGAGTAGTATGCTTTTAGTGAGTTTTTTTTGATATAACCTAATTTTAATTTTATTTTTTAATCTGCTTATATATATTTGTATTTTTAAAATACTATGAGAATAATTCTATCTAAAATTGAGTAAGATGGATTATATTTTATTTTTGTTATGATTAATTTTTATTGAGATACTTGAGTACATTGAATTCTTTATTTTTATATTCTCAAATTAGACACATTATTTGTTAAATTAAGAATATTATACTACAGTTTTAAGGATGTTTATTTCTTATAGTATGATATATATTAGTTAAGAAAGTATATTAGAATTTTTTATCTTACTTGTCAGCCCAATATGAGTAAACTTATTTAATCTGATATATTTAGATGTATGAGAAATTATTAGAGATGTGATAAGAGAAGACTTTAGATATTTGATCATATTTATTAATAATTGCTCATGATATATGTGAGTATTTTTGTTTCATCATAGTTCACAAGTAATTTTTATTTTTTAGATATTTAATGAAATAATAAAAATATTTAAAAAAATAAAAAATAATATTGTTTTAAAATACATATTAGATAGATTCAATATTTATTCTATGAACCATATAATTATATTTTAGATTTCATATATTAGCACATTCTTACATAATAGAGTGATCAAAAGGAAAAATATATATCTGATTGAGATAACTCCGATATAACTATTTGAGAGGAGTATTCCGAAATATATTTGAGTAGATTTGTTTTAATTATAAATAATCTCATTAATTAGATATCTTTCTTTGTTATTTCTTAGCTAGTACTTTTTTATATTTTATATTATATTGGAAAAATTATTTAGATTGTCTCATAAAATTTTTAAGAGTACTTGATTTTTTTATATTTTCTTTTAGGATGAGTTAAATTAACACCTATAGTCTTGGATGTGTCTTCCTAGGATATTCTCATACTCAAAGAAGATATAACTATTTTTTATTTAAGACTAATAGAATTATAATTAGTATTGATATTATCTTTTTTTCAGTAAAATTTTTGTTAGTAAGCTTTGAAAGAGTAAGAATTTTAAAAATATATTTGGATTATATATTTTTTCTTACTCATTAGTCTCATTTGGATTGCTAGCTTTGATTGAGTTACTCATTTACATTATGAATTTGTTAGTTTAGATTATGATGATAATCTTATAGAACCATCATAAATATTAAGTATAGATCTTGATGATCCGGGAAAGTGTAAGATTCCTCAAAAGAAGAAATCACTCTTAAGCTTAGATGACATAATAGTATATGAGTCTACTCCAGTTTAGACACATGTTGAGTCAAGGATTAGGAAAGTGTGTCACTTATGATTTAGGATATTTATTAGGAGGATGAGACATATACAACCTGTTTAGAATAAAAATGAGTCTATTGAGAAGTCATATGATCTTGCACTCGATCTTTATGGTTTTAACTTTTCGATCATTCTTCTGAAGGGATAAATGAATTATACTTAATATTTAATTTTATAAGTATTATTGTACACAGATTTTCTCTTTTATTATATTATTTTTCTTAATGATATGAGGATTCCCAAGTTTTATTTCGTTATATTTTTTCACTAAGATGGTATCAGAGTATGTTGGATGAAATAAATGCCACTCATTCTAATAAAACTTAAGAATTAATGCTATAAACTAATAGAATATTTATTGTTAGTTGCATATAAGTGTTTAGTTATGATGACATATCTAGCTGAGAATATAAATTGTCTAAAGTTAACTTATTTTATTGGGATTTACTCAAATGTTCAATTATAAATCATTAAATATATTTATTTCTAGTGGCTCATAATTTTTATATGAATTTTTATTTATTTGACAACAAATCATAGGTAGAAGATATATTAATTAGACATAAATAATATTTTTTTTTCACGGTGATATTTGGAAGGATATGTATGTGGAGTATTTACTTGAGTTTAAAAAAATATAATCAAATATAATTTATAGATTATGAAAAATGCTATATGGTTTGCCCTAGTTACTGATAGCATAGTTTGCAAGATTTTTTTTGGTAGTCACATTGTTTGGTTTATATAGGTGCATTGTGAATTTTTATTTATTTTTTTGAAAGAGATTTGATGATAAAATAATTATGCTTTATATATATATAGATAATATTTTAATTTTGAGAAGTGATGAGTTGAGAATTAACTAACTCACAAAGTATTTTTAGTCACATTTTCAGACTAAGGATCTTGGAAGACTTGTATTTTTTGATATAGATTTAACTTACTCCACGAATTATATTTTTTATCATCATAGAAAAGGTATGTACCTGCATAGGAGTTAAATTTTTATATTGTATTTCATCATATATTTTTATTGATTCAAATGTTAATTTTATTTTTGATGCGACCTCTATAATTGACTTAATCACCTATATGAGAATCGAATGGATGATTAATTATCTGATTATTACTCATCTTGATATAATATATTATTTATTATAATTAATCATTTTTTAAATTCTCTTCAGTAAGTTCACTCATATATAATTTTTTTTCATACTGAGATATATAAAGAAATCTTTTAGTTAGAGGTGTCAAATGGGCCTGGCTGCTCGGGCATGACCCGAGGACTGGCACGATTTGGAATCGTGCCACGGGCCAAGCTGGGCTGGTAAGAACCATGTCTTGTGTTGGCCTAGGCATGACCTGTGTGCCTGGCTTGACGGCACTCTAAACTAGTTCGGGGACTTAGCTTGATTTTTTTAAAATCTAGCTAGAAAGAATAGGTACAAATTGGCTTGACCCAACAAATCTAGGCACGACCTGGCACGACCTGGGTATGAGTTGGGTTGGTGGCCCATGCCGGGCCAGCACTTCTCAAGCCGTGTTGTGTCTGGAATGGCACGGTGGCCTGATTAGGCCACCAAATAATGGGCCGGCCTTACCTGACATGTTTGACATCTTTATTTTTAATGATTAATGACACTTGTAGTTAATCAAATATTCATATTTGAGGTTGACCCTAGCTTGTAGTTAAAGAAGATCTACCATATATTTTTATAATTTTAATTGAGATAATCTTATCTCATTAAAAAGTAAGACAAATAATTATTTTGAAGTTTAATGTAGAAGTAAAATTTAAAATAATGATGATTGTTTTTGAGATATTTAGAATTTGATACTTGTTTGAGGAGATTTGGTACTTATCTTCTCTCATTACTCTATACTGTGATAGTCATATAATATGATATATAATCTAAAATTTGGTATATAATGAACGGATGAAGCACATGGATGTAAAATACTTATTTCTCAAGGAGAAAATTTGAAATAAGACTTGCTTTTCCTTAATTTGCTTGTTTTTTTCGTTTGGCTGTAACATATCTTCAGACAACAAAGTAATTTAATGAATATTTTTATAAAAATATTGAAGATGCTTAGCTTACTTATTTTTCCTCAATATTTGGTATTATGGATTTGTATGTCCTAGTTTGACAAGGTGAATTATAATTTTTTTTAGTTTTATTGTACTTTTTTTTGTCTATGTTGATGGGAGCACTCTACACTCAACCTATGTGAATTATAAAAAGTGTGTATTTTATTATTGTAAGTTGTTATTATTTGTTATTCTAAAATTTGTACAATATTAATCAAAAGTGCTGCTGAACCTAGGATGAAATTATCAATTAACATATGGCCTTAAAGACGTAACTTTGTCCCAAACTTAAGAGAATATTGATGAGTGCTCAGTTTAAATCTCACTTTGAAACTTATTTTTTGAGATGTATTTTATTGTTACATCATAGTCATTCTATGTCTACCCAATAATCATATTATGTACATTATTTGTCACATAAGACTTTTTCTAGGCTGTTTAATTTTGTTAAAATGCTATTTATATATACGAAATTAGAGATGTCAAATGTATCAAGTGGTTCATCTTGAAACTCGACAAATCTCAAAAGCATGGGTGATGTTTGACTTGAAGGAGCGGTCCAAGCATGTTTGCACTTCCAAAATTTGGTCTGATTATCATGTCATGCTTGTTTGTTGTCTAACATATGGTCCAACCATAATTTTTACTGTAATGTCTAGCTAGTCATTGTACTTGTTATTTTATCAAGACATGATTTTTAATATATGAATATTATACACAAATTTTTTAGGTGATTTGTCATTTAAATATTATTTTTATTTAAACACATTTAACTTCAGAGTTTTTATAAAATTATTTTATATAATTAAAATAATATTCATGTTTTATTTTGTTCGGTGCTGATCTAGTTAGGAGTTTGGAAAGGAGAAGAGAAAATAAGGAGAAACGAGGAAAAATTAAATTTTATTAATTAGAAAAGTGAAGTTCAAAATACAATATAAATTATATAGTTTGGGGTAGCATATAAGTTGAGTACTTACAAATAATGAGAAATAATAAATAAAACAAATAATAAATAAAAAAATATACCAAATCTCAACATTGCTCTTCAAGTTGGGGCATATGTATTATAAACATGAAGTTAAGATGAGAGAAAAATAATTTGTTGATCTTTGAGAGTCTTTGTGAATATTTCTGTTGTATGCTTGATATGAGTCAAGAAGAATAAGTATAATCCATCTCATTTAATCCTTAAGACAATTATTTATTTTGTTTGGTTATTATACATAAAAATATTAATAGAAAAAATAATATCATAATCTTATTACTTCGTAAATAATTAACATAGAATAAATTATGTTAACATTTTAGTACAAATAAAATGTAAGCCAAAAAGAAAGTATCGATGTTGATATTGTCATGCTCTCTTGCACTTATAACGGTGTCATTGGCCATGATGATATCAGTGATTTCAAACTCAATAAAATAAGTAAAAAATGATATTAATATTTGTTCGCTTGAATTTATTAATCAAAAATTTGGAGTGAGTTGGTGAGTAGATAGTTCGATGAATGTATATATTTTGAACTAGTAGTATCCAAATAACAAAGTCTAATATTCTCCTCTTGAGAAAATATTAGTGTAACAAGACCAATAGACATGGTCTTAGAAAAACCAAGTTGAGTAGTTTCAGTAGTTTATCTCTGAACCTCACATAGTTTGTTGTAACTCAGGGTGTAGTGTCTAACTCTTCTCCTTAATTGATCCCAATCTCTCATAGAAAGAATCAATTATTGCTATCTTTATACCTTTTGAAATAACTTTACTAGGTCTCCAAGTCCTCTCATTTTCATTGTATGACTAAAATACTATAGGACTATGATTTATTATACCAACCACACTTGATTGAGATATAATTGTAAATATTTGAGTCATCATCTATTAAGTTTTTTAGAGAAATAAAAATATTTTTGTCCTAATAATATGTGTTCACGAAATAACACATCGCACTCCCAATGAATGTATGAAAGGATGCTAAAAATATGTTTATCAAAATTTCTCAATATAGTTTAATATGTTAACATAAGTATCACACCAATAATCTTTTCTCATAGTTGTGTCCAAGTTACATAATGATTCGCATCATTCTAGTCAAGTAATTTGTTCATCAACAACTAAGTAATATCATCATATAAATAAAGTATTTTTGAAAAATATATCAAAATGACTAATTTCTAAACTCTCTTACAAGTGTCATAATAACTAAACATACTCGATTTGTTGGGATATATTGACTGCTATAGATGCACTCATAGTTTTGCATCAATCATCATTTACTTATCAATCTCATTTTGAGATGAATTTTCTAATAAGTAACTTATGTATTCTTATGTATTCTTAGGTAACTTATGTATTTTTTTTTTAATTTTTATTGGGTTATACCTAACAATCATACATTGATTCAAACTATTTTTATTTTATTTCATCACACAATATATTTTCATACTAATATCAATCAGAAATAATAATGCACACAAATCATCATGATTTTATAAGAATTTTTTAAAAATAAAGAGTTCAATTACTTCAAAAATATTCACACACCATCTTACTTCCAAAATAACAATGGTGAAGCTTTTGTACTAGCGTCATAGTGTTGGCCATTGTGAAGTCCGCCATAATTGCTAGAAAAAGCTTCTAGATTATCCAAAATATGTCATTGGATGTTTAATGCCCTTCGAATACCAATAAAATGCCCAAAACACTTGTTATACGTGGGTATTTCTTTTTTATCGTATGACGATGCTACCCACTATCATTGTTGTTGCAAGCCATTGGTGTTATTTTCATCACTACAAATCATTTGTGCTATTTTCACCACTGCAAATTGCTAGTGATTTTTATTGTTGCCACTGCCTGAGGGTGCACGCCTTCACTAATGCACTCCAACACGGCACCATCACTGGTGATTTTGGAAACCACCATTTGAAATCATGTTTTGTGTTGATTCAGTTAGGGTCAAGGTTAGGACTTAAAGAAGTAAAATTTTATTAATATGAAAAATAAGTTCAAAATACAACATAAAGCTTATATATATATATAACTTTAACTTGGGGTAGCCCATAAGTCGATTGCTCTTAAATAAAAAAAAAATAAATGAAATAAACAATAAATAAAAAAGATATCAAGCCTCCTACATATTTGTTTAAATTATTGTTCTCTTATTTCTAGAATTTTAATTTAGCGACGATACATTTATTTTGTAATATAATTTCAATAAAATTCTAGTCAACTAAATTAAAATTACTTTTACTTTTTTAAAAATTTAGATTTATAGATCCTCATCTTATTTGATTTTTATCTCAGACATGCAAATAAAAAGTTTAGGCTTAATTTTTTCAACTCATCTAATATTTATTTTAAAAGTAAGTTCATATAACAAATATTCGTCTATTTAGTTATATATAAATATTATAAAAAATATATATAACTATAAAATTAGTGATAAGATGATAAATTTATTAATAAGAACTATTAAAAAAAATTTTCATGTTTGATATATATATATATGACATTATAAACTTTAGAATACAATTTAAATTAAAAGTAATTTGACATTTATTAAAATTATTTGAGTTTATATAAAATTCAATAATATGTTTAACAAACTACAAGTAGTTTATAATTTATAATAGTCAGTAAGCTAAAAAAGAAAAAATTTCAACTTAATATCGAATATTATTAGAATTCAACACATTCGATATTCAACATATCGCATAAAATGCTTAAGTATTTAAGTCGATTTCATAAATAATAAAAATCAATGATTTATTAATAAGTGAATATGACTAGGAGATAAATTTTTAATTTTTATACTTTTTAAAATTTTTTTTTTAACACGATGAAAATATATTCATTTATATACATATGTATTTTGTATTGCACTTGGTATATATGTAATATTAGTTATATGTTTGAATAATATAATATCAATATTTTTTTTAATTGCTTAGTTGCTTATATGAATACAAGAGTTAAGGTGAAAGATAAAATATTATAATATTTATAGTCAAGTGCATGAATTGAATTTAATAATTAGAGAGTAAAATGTATGAACTTATACATAATTTATATAAATAATATGAAAATAAATATGATAGTTTTTGAGTACTATGATTAAATTCATATTCAGAGATGAATAAATTTTAATTAGTTAAAGGAGAGAAATAAGGTGGATTATCTAATATGTATGAATTATCAAAATATTTAGATATTGATTATTATTTTTATTCGTTCTCAAATGATTTAAAAAATTTTAAAATATTAAGTTGTAAATTTTATAAATTTATTTTCTTGTGCTATATATAATAACATGTAATCTATTGACTTCTTTAGTGTTTACTTTAACACTGATTTTTTTTTTTGTTATTGTGAATATACTTATAGATGAGAGAGCAAAACTATCATTGTATATACTAGAAGTATTGACATTATTATAATATTTAGAAGATAATACAAATGAGTATTCAAGTTTTAGTTGATAAATTTTGTAAAAATATTAAAAAGTTAAATGTTCAAAACAATGACTAGACAAACAATGATCATCATCATGGAGTTTAATTTGGAAATACAAATAGTAAATAAATGTAGGAATTTAATATTTTTTATATTGTATTTTTATTTTATTTTATAGTACATTCATGTTTAATGTATATAATTTTTTTTAATTTTAATTTTTAAATATTTAATTTTTGGTTGTAGTTTGAGTGCAGTCTAGTTAAGCTCAAACTCAAGCAAGTGCCATGGGCTTGTGATTTGGTTGGGCTGGCCACGAGGTTATGTCATGCTTGTGCCTATGCCCATTCCCATGGCCAAGCTAGCCATGGGCATGTGGTCGAACCGTGTACGTGCCCAACCTAACCTAGTCAAGCCATGCTTCCATGGCCACAAAAATTGGTGCATGTTGAATTGGGCATGCGGTTGTGCCTTGTAGTAGTGTATTGTGCCTATGTTGGGCTAGCCATGGTCTAGAGGTGTCAAACGGGCCGGCCCAGCACGGCACGGCCCGTTTTTCACGTGCCCGGCCGTGCTGCCGTGTCGTGCCGGGCACGGCACGGTGTTTTAAAGTCGGGCACGGCACGGCCCGTGGGCACGGCAAGGCCGTGCAGTGCCGTGCTCGGCCCGTGGGCACGGCAAGGCCGTGCAGTGCCGTGCTCGGCCCGCTCGGGCACGGCTTGGCTTGGCCAGGCGGCACGGGCGCACGGCAGGGGCAGGGCAGGCAGGGCGGGAGCCGCAAGGCTGGACGCCTGGACCGGCTCAACCGGGGTCCGGGTCCCGGGAGCCAAGCACGGGCACGGCCCGTGCTTGGCACTTGGCAGATTAGAAATTTTTTTTTTTTTAATTTTTTTATTAAGTTTCTGTTATTCTGTATATACTTTAGAGTATATATAATAATTAAAAAATATAATTTTTTGGAAAAAATATTACATTTAAAATTAAATGTAACAAACAAATATTAGAATTTTTTTTTTCAATTAAGTTTAGCATAGTTTATTATTATAATTTATTAATTATATATTAAAATTTAAAGTTAATAAATTTTAAAATAAAATTTAAATCGTAAAATAATAAAAAAAAACATTAAGTTAGTATAAATTTTAATTAAAAAAAATTAAACTACACAAATGAAAAATTACCATTCATGCTTTTGAAACCAATAGTCGGAACAAAACAAGTATAAGTTTCAACACAACGTATGGTACAAAGTACAAACAAAGTGTATAAATAAAATAAATAAAAAAACATCGAAAAAAAACAGCAGATGAGCATCATTCGTCAAGCGGCATATCATGAGAATCATCAGCCGCAACATCAAGATCAGTATCATATGGATCATCATCATCGGCAATCAGCTCCTCCGCCATCGTAGTGGATGTGGATGCGACTGCAGTGTCTGTCACAGTCCCAGCTTCAGCACGATCACTGATGCTAAATCTCGATTCATCCCAATCCTTCAAACATGCCAAGGCCTCAACCATATCTGGACGTAATCTCGATCTCCTATCCGAAATCACGTTCACTGCAATAGAAAAAGTAGACTCCGATGCTATGCTCGATACCGGAGGAGTCAGTAGATCCCGTGCCATCCTAGATAGCACGGTATAGGCGGACTCATATGATTTCCATCACTGTAATAAATCAAGATTCTTATTGTCAGAAGGTGATAGGATTGAGCAGTAATCGGTATCTAAGTACCGAGACAGCTCGCTCCTATGTGAAGGTCCACCCCTACGTTTCCCCCTCGCTAGGTTTATGGAATAATCGTCATCTCCGAACAAGGTATCAGTGTCCGTACTCACAGTCTCACCACCACCACCACCATACCTAGTATCGTAGTATGTGAACAGGTCTGTCAACTTCTCGTAAATGAACCCTTCGGGTGGCTCTTCCAGGTTCATGCACGAGGAAATGAAAGTCAGGGTATTTTCAACCCCTTCCACCTTAGCCCTAGGGTCCATGCATGCTGCGAGGCAATAAAGAGATGGAATGGTGGACCAGTACTTTAGGTACTTGGTCTCCATCTTTGCAACCATATGGCTGAGCGTCGGGTCCGCTCGATACTTCCTAAACATGCTACTAATGTTGCATATGCAACGGAGTGCAATGCAAGTGGTGGGCGTATAAACCGACGAACACATGTTCGTCGTGTCATAAAATATCTTCAGGAATTTCATAAATGAAAATCCTGAAGCCCAGTCAGTGTCGTCAATAATAAGTTCGTCACTCTTACTATTGACGTAGTCGGATATCACGTGTTCGTATCCAACACATGATTCCAACATCAGGTACGTGTAATTCCAACGATGTCTCACATCCGATTGGAATTTCTTCTTCTTAAGATTCGCAGACAAACAGAGATTACCAAACTCTTGTAGTCTGCGAGGAGTGCGAATATACTTGAGTGCATTGCGTATATTTTCCAACGCGGGGGAACACACCTTCATACCCGCTTGAACTATCAGGTTAATAACATGACACATGCATCTGACATGAAAGATCTCTCCTAATGGTGCGTCTCTAATATTCCTAACAAACATATTGATCGCTACTCCATTATTCGCAGCATTATCGAAAGTGACACTAAAAATTTTATTTTGAATTTTATATTCCCTAAATATTTTCATCATACACTCAAAAATGGCCGGGCCATCATGAGGATGAAGAATCTCAGTGAATCCTAATATTTTTTTATTGATTGTCCAGTTTGAATCTACATAATGACTCGTGAGACATGCATAAGAAGAATCATCGTGACATGTCCATATATCGGACGTCACGGACACCACTCCACTAAATGCCAAAAATTCCTTAATTATTTTTTGTTTTTCTAACTTATATATCTTTAGTATGTCACTCCTAGATGTGGACCTAGGAATCCTACGATAGGATGACTGAAAATAAGTCTGTATGATGCGCACTACCCTCGGATCTTCCGAAAATTTGATCGGAAGATCCATCAATGTGATGAGCCTGGCCATGCCGTCCCTACCCAACTCGCTGGAGTATACGAAGGGAGTAAACTTTGAGACTGAACTCGATCCAGTCTCAAAAAATGTAGTGCTAAGTTGGGTTTGCCTAGGATCTAACGGTCCATGTTTTTTGGAGCATATTTCAGCATGCCTCTTGAGGTGCCCAGTCCCACATGTACTCTTGCATGTTAAAAGTCTCATACAATATTTGCACTGTGTCATTTCATGTTCCTCACCCCTAACATCTAATTGTGTTATGATTTTAAAATGTGTCCAAACTACAGAAGTCCTCATAGTTTTTTGTTTTTTAGAACTTTGGGCTGAGACGACAGGAGAAACCAACGTTTCAGGAGCCATAGACGTATGTGCAATACTAACATTTTCATTTTCCAAATTTAAATACGTGTTAGGTGTATTTGTCATTTTTTATTTTTCATAAGTTTTTCTAGAGAGAAGCTTTAGAGAGAGAAAGTACAAAAAAAATAAATTATATTACCCGGTAAAAGCAATGAGGTCACTCACGTGCAAGGTGCACCGCAGGAAGCTTTGATGTTCAAAACTCAAGTTGAGTTTCACGAAAATCCAAGCCGAAATCAAATTCACGAGGGCCGAGAGAGAGATGCACGGTTTATGTGAGAGAGAGAAAATATTGAGAGATTTTATGTTTTTGAAAAACATAAATGTTATAGGGAGGGGGGTAGATTTTATAGGCTAAATAAAGTTTTATTTTTTTTAAAAAAATATTTTTTTATTAATTTTTTGAATTTTTTTAATATATTTAAGGGGCAGAATCACGAGGACCGTTGGATTCTGCCCCCTAGCCGTTGGAGGTGAATCCAAGGGCTGAAAATTGCCCAATTTGAATTTTTTTTTTTTTGCCGTTGGAAATGCTCGGATCTGACTCGGGAGTCAGGTTTCGGCAGAAAAGATCGCGGGTCGGGTCTGTTTGGACTCGACCCGCTGTCTTTTTACGGGGGGGGGGGGGGGGGCCCGCCGCCCGGATGGGTCACCGACTCACCGCCCAGCGCCCACCGGTCACAACTCACAAGGCGTGAGTCTGAGCCGTGGCTCGTGAGTCGTGACTCACGCCACGGCACGCGTGGCACGCCGCCAGTGCCACGCGTGCCTGCGTGAACCGGCATGGGATGGACCCGTGCCGGCGTGCCGTGCCAAGGCACGAGCCGTGCCGGGCCAGGCACGGCACGGGTCCATCTTCATCCGGGCACGGATTTTGAACATGCCGGGCCGGCCCGGCACGTTTGACACCTCTACCATGGTCTCATGCCACAAACTAGGTTGTGCCAAGCTTGTTTAACCTTGATTTGACCTGACATGTCTGACATGACTTGGGTTGCCTAACAATCCATCAGATCATGCTAGGCTACCTGGATTTTAAGGCATGCCAGATGACATGATCCATCTTTAAAATTATGTCTTGTTGGTGCTTCATAGTGCTTTGATTTCTACCAAGTATAATTTACCGTGCCAGTTTGACATCGTACATTTGACATCTCTTTGACTACATATTTGTTATGTGAATCATAAAATATTAGTATCATGAGATTTCCTTGTATTTTTCATTTGTTTTCTTTTACTATGAGTTTTTTATTCTACATGATTTCATAGTTCTAACATATGCCAACTCACATTAGCAGTTTCATACTGCAATGGTTGAGTAGATAGAATGATGTGACCAAAAGTCCCCACAAATTTGAAATCTTTGATGAATGTCTTCTAGAAATGCAAATGGAAATCTTCTTCTAGCACTGCCATTGGCCATACAAAGAACAATAACATTGTTGACGTGCTTGATACGAAACTAAAATACTTAGTGATCTTGGGAGTAAGAAATGGTGATGTCATTGTTCCTCGAAACCTAGTCCTTTTTTTGCCTTTGTGATAGTGTTTACTTTTGAAGTCGTTGACTTGTATTGTATGTGGGCCACCATTCCTCTAACCACTAATGTGTGTTGGATTGCCATTCACCTTTGATAGAGAATATAAAAAAGAAAAAAAAATTATTCAAAATAATGTGAAGTTATGCACCATTATGTTTTTCTAATGTTTTTTTTTTGTTTTTGAAGCTCTCTTGTTATTTCTATCATTCAAAATAAATGTTAGGTTAACCACTATTGTGTGTTGGATTTCATTTGAAGCTCTCTTGTGCAAGATGATTACTTGTTGAGGTGGATGTAGTTTCAAAAGACTTTTCATACGAAGTACACATTATAGGGAGAATGGTCATATCTGGGATAATTATTGGTAATTGTTTACATACCATTGATCAAGAGATATTTGTTGACAACTAGATCTACTGGTGAATTTTCATAGTCTTTTCTTATAGTGATGAGTGACCATTATTTGAGAGGAACTTGCATAATTCCTTGCTAGTAAGGCAATGATAAATATTTTATATCTTTTAGAGCATCTCCAAGAGGCTTCCTAAATGCATTCATTTACCTATTTTAGTGAGGATTTTTATAAAAATAATTTCCAACAGCCTTGTTACCCGTCTCACTATTTTGAATATTAGACAAATCACTCGCTAGAAATAGCGAGTTTTCGTTCCTCGCCAAACGCATCAATCGAGGAGAATATTTTTTGAAGAGAAACCAAAATACAGGTATTGTTCATATTTTTAATGCTTCAATTCAACAGAACATGTTTTCGATGCATGAAAACATGATTTCGTGCAGCGAGGTGGGGTAAGAGAGCGAAATAGAACGAAAAACTGCTGTGCAGGACAGAAATGATAGTGTAGCAGCAGTTTTGCAGGTTTCTCTATCTCCAAATTTCGAGGCATTTGACGATGCAATGCTGCTAGCAAAAAAAATTACAGAAAAATAGCCCAATGAGTGATGAGCCTGATTCTTGCCCAACTCCTCGCTCATGGCTTGCGATTCGCATGGCCATGGCTCAGTTTCCGTTTCCCTGCCCTAGCAGCTTTACATATTTGACATTTACATATTTGACTTTTAATTATATTTTTTTATAATTTTAAAAAAAATCGATCCTTTGTGTGGTAAATATCTAAAATAGATAGTATTGTTGGAGTTAACTTAAAAAAGTGAATAGCTAAAATAGATAATATAATATTTTAAAAATTTTTTAGTAGTAAAATAGAGATCATTGTTGGAGATGCTCTTATATATTATAATTTTACTACTCTTCTTTTCACTCTTGATTCATTAATATTCAACTCAGGAACTAATACATATATCACATGTAATAATTTGTTTTTATTATTTTTATTATTTTCTTTAAAAATGTTGTTATAATTAATGACAAAATATCTAAATCTATTTGCTACTGTGATATTGATCTAAATATTTTATTTTTATCTTGAATTTTGCTTGTTTTTAAATTTGCAAATAATTTTTTTTATGATTTTTCTCTCTAAATAATATTACATCAATATATTTTTGTTTCTATTGATGCTATTTTTCAAGATCATAAGACTTAGAGGATGACTCTATTTGAATGTAAGGAGTGTGATTGTTTGAGTTTTTTTATATGGTTAGAAAATTTTTAAGAGTTTGAGTATCGCTAATATTTTACTTTTTTATTTACTACGTGGTTATTTAACTCTAGTCCAATTGAGAATTTTGGATCTTAGTATAATAATATTTTTAAATTATATTGTGAAATTTGTTATATAAGAAAGATCAATTGAAAATGAGATTTATTGAAAGAAAGTTTACTTAGTTTTTTGTAATTAATTATCATAATATTTTTTTTTAGTGATCAAGATAATCTCAGTTTGGATATTCATATCTTTTGTAGTTTTTCACATTTAGATGATACTAGTTTTTAAATATTAGTAACTGTTCTTTTGAATATTAATTGGAGAAAATTTGAAAATTATTTCAACTTTGTAGAAGCATTTTGTAAATTCATAATTATTTTATTTAATATTAATTATTCTATTAGTTCTTTAAATTCATCAATTGTATGAGATTGTTCATAATTTGACTTGCATCCTTTTATTGTTGATGAGGAACTAATAACAACAGTATATTTCATGAAAATAAATACACAAACTAGTGATATAACATATAATTGATAAATATTCATATAATTATGTAAAATTTTTAATAATTTCAAATAATTTTTTTTAGTTTATCTAATTATCATATAAAATATTTTATATTTTAGTTTTAAAACATAAAAAGTCAAATTGGAAGTTAAAATGATATGTTTCAATAATTTATATGAGTCAAAATTTTGATTCATATTATTTTGTTTTTAATATTGTTAAAATAAAAATTTTGTTAGATTATATTTTTATAATTAATTTAATAAAAATATCATAATTATAAAAAATAATAATGCTCTTGAATATATATATATATATATAATAGTTATGGTATTTACCATCTTGTTAATGAGGTTTTTTATTATATTTCATGTGTTAGTACACTCTCAATGAATAAGATTATAAAAATAAAGAATAAATATTTATTTGTGATGACTATTTCTTTATGATATAAATATCTTAAAATATTTTAGAGGGTATATAATTTTAATCATTAAATATCTAAATCTAATTAATGAAATATTTTCTTCAATTAATTTTATATATTTTGTCTTTTGAGGCGTTGTATTTCGAAGAGAAATTATTTAACTTATCTTTTAAAGTATATGAAAGTTTTTTTATTTATGATTTTTTTAAGATAAAATAATATGATATAAAAGGTACTACACTATATTTCTTAGTTATTATAGTATCCAAAGAAGACACATGTCTTGCCATCTTGAGGTTGATAAAAAATTTGTATGTATTGATGTTATTTTTTTATTATGATTTATTTTGAAAGTAGTTTATATCATTTAAAGATTCATATGTTTTTTTATGAATCAATTATTAATCTTTATTCTTTTGGTGCTTTGACTTTCTAATTAGAAGAGATTATTATTTTTCAATTATTTCTGAAGTTGTTATATTATATAATGATAATTTTGCTCTCGAATTATCATGCACACTAATAAAATTTCTTGAATTTTGCTTGTGCATTGTATATATTTTGCAAGCACATATTTGTTATTGTAGATCTTTCTAATTAGAAGTTGGTATATATTTGATCTTCTCGAATGATTGATGCATCCACAATATTTTGTAAGTAATTATTATTTTTCCTCTGAATTCTACCCATGCATTGTATATAGGAGACAAAATTGTCTCTAAGAAAAGTAAAATATCATGACATAGATTTTTTGTGGGTGTAAGTTATTATCCAAATCAAATTTGAATAATCAACTAATTGGAAGTGTCTATGATCTTTGAAAGAGATTTTAAGTTCTTGAGATTTTTTCATATATCCCAAACTCCCAGTATGTGAACATCTGCATCAAGGTTTACCCGTCGAATATAATCTAGGAAATGATTAACTATATTAACTATGAATGATACATCTAATTTGATAATAATCAAATAATTGATATTGTCTATGATTTTTTTATAAGTAGTAGAGTCAACTGAATAGGTCACAACTCAAAAGGCGACCTCTATAAGAGTATTAAATACATATCATATTTATGATAAGTTGATACTTCTCATAGAATTAGAGGTGTCAAGTGGTCCGATAGGCTCATGCATGGTACGAGACATGACCCAACTGAGTCGTGATTGGCCCGGCATGACATGGGCCAAATTATGCTTGGATCTAGGTCGGGTTGGCTTGAGGCACGGTTTGAGTCGTGTTGGGCGCGTTGCTGCTTTGCCTCATGTCGGGCCGGGCATGACCAATGTGCCGACCCATTGGCATGGTCCAACGGCACATAAGGAGTAACTTAATGGGTTACAGGTTACTGGGAATCTAGCGCCCGACCTACCCACTTCATGGTAACTATCAACTTTGAATTATTGCCGGGCAGAGTGAATTTTATTAATGAAACTGACTTCCCCTCCACATGGGTTTATTATTATTTTAAGGTTTTAAAAATTATATTTATTAATGAATCAATAGAAGAGAACCAACCTAGCATGCCTTTGACCCTAATGCGGACGGCATTGCATTTGGCATCATGTCGACTGGAGCTGGCCTTGGTTGATGCTGCAACGTGATGGGGTCAGGCTGAGCTTACCATGAGCTCATCCCGACCTCGCTGCATGTTGGCTCGGGGTTCAGGTGGAGTGGTGGGTGCACCACCTACTCGCACCATACCTCTCTCGCACCCACATCGCACTCGAGATTCGAGATTTGAATGCTCGAACCCGAATCTGATCTGCATTTCAAACCCTATGGATAAAAATTTAAAAAAAATTAATAATTTTTTTAAATATTTGTATAATGCACCTTTGCCATTGGATTTCATTCCAACAGCTAGGTCATAAATTTGAAGGCTGTTGGGTTTCTACCCACTTAAGAATCAAAAAAAAAAAAAATAAAAAAAATAAAAAAAAATGTTTTTTTAATAAAAAAATCTATAAATATAAATTAATACTTTAAAATTTTTCATTCTTATTTTTGTATTGAATCTCATCTTTCTACTTTTACTCTCTAATATTTATCTTATACTCATCTACTTTTTAATAGTCTTAACTCTCATCACTTATTTTTGTTTTGTAACTTTTAAAGTTTTAGAATAATTTTTTCTTGTTATTTCTTGTTGTTGCTGCAGCAGGGATTGAGGTGTGATTATGGGCTGCGGCGTTATCTGTCTCATCTCTAGTTCAGATTTTAAAATATTATTTAGGTAATTTTTTTATTATGTTTTAAAATAGTTAAAGTTATAAATATTTATATAATTTTTAAAAAATGGCTAATAGTGAACATAACAAAAATGTGATTAACTTAAATTTTAGACATATATAATAATGATAATCTTATGAAAAGGTTCAAGACAGAAATTATGGTTTGTCTTATAACTTATATTTTTTGTTTTTTAATTAAAACAACAAAAAATTATAGTTTAGAGTTATTTTAACATAATAAAAAAATGCTAAGAGTGTCGATAAAAAATCAGCATAATATATGTATTATAAAAAAATATAAACATGTAGGAGTGGGTATGAGACTGGGCACCTAAAGAGACATGTCGATCAATGTATCAAAAAATATTATTTATTAGATCTTAGGAAAATCAAATTGACTATGAGTAGTGTGGTTTTTTTAGTTGGATTTAGTTCAATTTTTTTGACCATGTTCATATACTGCAATGACTTAGGGAGAGAAGTCATGATTAAATTAATTATTATCATAGGTCTTTCAATTAGATTTTTGAAGGATCATAGGGTTGTCGGTATCATACAGACATACTTTTAGTTTGTTTATCTAGATTCACATATAGGAATGATATTATTAAATATTATAAGTTAAATAATTAATAATTTATAAATTTAGGCAATATAATGATATGATGTTTGATATCTGGATGAGTCGTGATGATGTGTCTTTTGTCTCACTCTCACTATATAGATTCTAAATGAAAACTTAATAAAAAGATTTTAGGATTTTCAGAGATTTTTTATCCTCATGATAATTGTCATATATGAGTACATGATGAGAATCTATAAAGATTATTATATTTAATATAAAATATTTAGTATTTATTATATTTGATAATGTGTTTAATAATAGAGTAGCTATTACTATATTTGTTAGGATTATTATAAATAAATCATTAGGTGATATTTTTCATATTAGATACATGTGTCACATTATTATTATTAATTTGATAGTACAAGTGGGGATGAAAGTTGTTTCCCCCATATTAGATCAAATATAAAACTTAAAATTAATTTTGG
The DNA here is from genome assembly GCA_029783825.1 of Sapria himalayana. Lineage (NCBI taxonomy): Eukaryota > Viridiplantae > Streptophyta > Magnoliopsida > Malpighiales > Rafflesiaceae > Sapria > Sapria himalayana. The sequence continues at coordinate 7,970,515 of JAREIK010002838.1, read as the reverse complement.
ATATCTAGCAGACAACATGAGTTTGATAGTCTCTATTTGTCTGTCTAAATAAGAAATTTTAAATGGATGTGATATACTATTTGAGTCGTGTTAGATATGAACATGTTATATTCGACTACGTTAATAGTAAAAAAGAGAAATTTATTATTGATGACATTGATTGAGATATAAAATTTCTTTTTATAAAATTCTTGAAGATTTTTTATGACACGACGAATATATGTTCGTTTATGTACATGCTCACAGCTTGCATTATACTTAGGTGTACACACAATATTAGTAGTATGTTTAGTAAGTTTAGAGATAACCATACACCTAGTACCATGTTTATTAAGATTGAAATCAAATACTTAAAGTATTAGTCTACTATTTTATCTCGGAATTGTCTGACAACCTATATGAATCTTAAGGTTAAGATGGAATGAGTGGAAAATATTTTGTCATATATATTTACGTGCATGAATCAGAGATGTTAACCTGAAAGGTTCATTCATGAAAAATTGACAGAGTTATTTATATATTATGATACTATGTATGGTAGTAGTTATAGTCGGACTCTGAGTATAAGCATAGACATTGTATTCGAAGATGATGATTTTTTTTTATTTAGTTAGCGAGTAAAAAATGATGGGGTGGTCTATCGAATAGGAGCAAATAATTTTGGTACTTAGATAAATATTTTTGTTCAATCTTATTATATAATGATAACAAGAACTTTAATATTTTATAATGACTAAAATTATGAATTCATCTATCTTTTACTGTCTAAGATTTATTGACTTTTTCGGTGTCGAGCATAATACTAGACTCTATTTTTTTTGTTAGAATTAATGTTATTTTAGATATGAGATTAAGATTGCAATTAGATATCATTGAGATATTTGTATGCATGAAGGATTGAGAGGATTTGAGGTTGGTCATCCAGGATCGGGTTGGAACAAGAGTGCATTAGTTGCTGATATATGATGACTCGTGAGACATTGAGGATTTTAAGCTCATTGCTAGTGATATCATCAAACAATTACACAAGAAGATGATCATTTGCATCCTGACATCTATTGACATTGGGATTGACTTTAATGATTGTTATGTTATTTTATTTTTGGATGAATTTTTTTGTTATTTTTTATTTTTGAAATATTTGTCAATTAGTTTATTTTATTATGTCATTACTTATAATGGATAGCTTAAAATTTATAAATTAAAATTAAAAATTAGCACGACCTAGCTTGGTTTTGCTTGGATTCATGCTGGTCATGTCATGCCGGACTGCCAAAACACAAGACGTGTTGTGCCAGACATGACAAGACTATCTTACCGGATCGTGCTAGGTTGTGTTGCACGGATACGCCACTGGACTGCCGTGTCCGACACGTGGACACGTCGACATGGTACGGACACGTGTCGGATACGTGTCTGATATGCCACGTGGCGTATCGGACGTCCAGTGGCCAATGTCGCCGCATGGGCGACGTTGGCCACTCGACACAGGCGGCGGGGGCATGAATTGAGGGGGGGGGGGAATCAGGGGGTGGGCGCGAATTGAGGGGGGGGGGAGGCAGGTGGCGGGCACGAATTAAGGGGGGGGGGGAGGCAGGGGTTGGGCGCAAATTGAAGGGAGGGGCGGCGGGCGCGAATTGAGGCAGGAGGCGAATTGACGGGGGGGGGGGGGGGGGGGGGAGGCAGAGGGTGGGCGCGGGTTGAGGGTTGGGGGCAGGCTGGGGGCTAGAATAAAATAAAATATTTTAATAAAATAAAATAAAATATGTTTATTTTATAAAATAAAAAAAATATATTTTTATATAATATAAGATAATTATATAATTTTATTTTATAAAATAAAATAATTATAAATATTATCTTATAAAATAAAATAAAATAAAATATTTTTATTTTATAAAATAAAAATATATATATTTATTTTATAATCTAAAATAATTTAATTTATTTTATTTTATTTTATAAAATACATAATATTTATAAAGAAAATAATTTTTATTTTTAAGTTTATTTTTTTTATCATGCCGTATCCTATCCGTATCCGTATCCTAGTTTTTTAGAATTTACCATGTCCCCGTATCTTGCCGTGTCGTATCTCCGTGTCCGTGTCCGTGTTTGTGTTTCTTAGGTGCTAGGTACAACATGATTGCCTTACCAGGTTGTGGTTGGCACGACACATGCCTTTTGACACTTCTATATATAATAAGTCATTTATACTAAGGAAATATTTGAGTTTCTCAAGATTATTCACTTGCAATTGTATTGGATGGTTTTTTTTTTTTTTGAGTTGGAGGTGATTTCTAACGTATAATTTTTCATTATTAGAATTTCATCCACATAGATAACAAGGAAAATTATCATGTCATTATGATTTCTAAGTCAAATGAGATAATTATTTATAAAAATTTTATAAATTAGATTTTTGGTAACTGTTTTAGGCCATATATCTTCTATACTTTGTAAACTATATCTGATCGTGTTGTTTGAAACTCAAATGATTGCTCTATATATATATATATCTTCATTAATATCACATAAAAAATGTATATTATTTATGTATAGCTATTGTATTTTCTAATTATGAGATATTGCAAAAGAGATAATAATCCATACTAAGGCTATCTTGATTATTAGAGTGTCATAATAATTCATACCAAATGTATGGGTGAATTTCTTAGATATAAGTATTGCCTTTATGTGATTAATCTTTTTATCTGGACATGTTTCATAGTGAATATCTACCTATAATCAATGATAGAGACATATATTCTTAAAAGTCATGATACTAGTTCTTTTGTCCTATTAGAGTGAAGGTTATATATCTTTTTTCTGATATCATCCTAAATGAGATAATGTCTCAAAAAAAATTTTATAATAAAAATAATAAAAGAAAAAAAACAAGATAATATAATAAAATTTCTAAGATTGAGTACAAAAAATAATTTTTCTCTCTTCGTGAGAGTGGTCAGAAGATCAAAATTAAAAGGACGAGCTATAAAATCATTTGGCTTCTTGAGGAGCTCGTCTCTACTCTAAGTTGGTTGTATTTATTTTATTCTCATGGTATATATATGAAGTTCTAGATGGTCAAAACTCCTAGTTACATACTCCATATGAGTTTATATTAGTGACGACTAATGAACTACTCTATTATCTTGGCTTGAAAGAGATTTTTTTACCTAGAAAAGTTCACTCTTCAGAATTAACATGATATGTATAATGATCATATGAGAATAATATAAAATTAAAATCACAATGCTTAGATATAGTTAATGGGGCCTTTCTACTAACTATTTGTTTAGGAAAGACTACAAATAAAAGAGAAGGGTTAATGAATGTAGGTGTAATAAAGAATGAGATTTGTTAGAGTTTTTATTTTTAGTACTTATTTTGTTCTTATTTTTTGATATTTTTAGTATTGTCTTAGATATTATTAATAATTTCTAGTTTTAGTACTGAGTTTGTTTCGTAATAGGCTGAATTAAAGAAAGAATTATTGAGAATAGTACAACAAGCACAAGAGGTAATAGGTTTGTCAATTTCATTTGTTTATTTAGAATTCACATTCATCATTAGGAGAAGAATATTTTTATGAGTACATATTTTTTTGATGGCTAATATAATCAAGATGTTAATAATAATCAAGAAAAAATTAAAATTGAAAAACAAAATAAAAAAGGGATTTGAGACTTTCAAAACTAAATTTCTTGTTGAATTTAAGTTTTATTGTTGGTTTTGGTTTGTAATATGTTGAATTGATGAATACTTAATACGATACTAGTACAGCTAGCCTAAAAGATAGTGTTATCTTTTTTTTGTTTTTTATTTAAATTTGCATTTATTATTATGAGAAGAATATTTATGAATTCATATATTTATTGATGAGAAAGTTAATAAAGATATTGTTCTTATTTTGAAATTGGAAGCATGTTGAGAAGATGGTGTAGCATACAATACACGAATAAGATTTGTATTTTTTTTATAATGATAATGATTCTGATAATTATGATTTAGAGACTCCAAGTCTCCAACAAAACTTTTTAGAGTGTCCAATAATTTTAAAGTTAAAATATATTTATCTAAGAATAGTATGATAATAACTGATTATTTTAAAAGTTCATGTATTACATGTATTTATTAAAAGTCATGTTTTGATGTGATGATAAGTTTTTTTGTCCAATGTTGATATGCATTTGATTTGAGATTTATTAGATATAATCTCTCTAATTTTTGAGGGGTAAAATTATCTTGGAGGTGTTAAATAAATTGTGTTGTGTCTGTATGACCCATTTTTTCTCGGCTCAATTGTCCCAATAAGGCAGGTGGCGCGGTCATATCGTGCATAAAAAAACAGTCACATGACTGTATTTTTTTAAAAAATGGACTACCCCATGATAGGGAGGTCGAATTAAAAAAAATAATAAAAAGTTAAACGGCCTGAATGACCGTCTGATGAGGATCCCATCGGGTGGTCACTTGGGCCAGTTTACCTTGTCGGGTCAGACATGAGGAACGGTTCTTGCTGGCCTAGCACAACATGAATTATGCCAAAGGGCAGCTTGACCCGGCCCAAGGCATAGTTCCAGACTGTGCCGGGCCAGACACTACTGAACCGGGCTGGGCTCCGCATTGTGCTCTGGTTGCTTGACTCGTTTGATACCTCTAGATTGTCGAGATATTAATCTTTGTTATACCTCATACTAAAGCAAGAAACTTATGCTTTTGATATGAACTCAACCTCTAACAAAACATTCCAATGTGGTTTACCATATCATAATGATCCTCCTCGGTTTCGCTTCCCATTTATTGTGAGGATCGGTAATGATTTTTTTAATTTGGTATTTTCTTGAGTTAGTTGGCACCTTGAATTGTCATCGTGACCCTCGGGTGGGAGCAAATCTATCTGTGTCCTTGTCCTTGTGCTTGTATAGTCAATGAGGATCAAATTTGTGCCCTCATTGAAGCGGTCATTCCATCCCCATCTGTTGGACTGCATGAGTTGTCTGCATAGAATGGGTAAGGGTTACAATTGACTAACAAACACCTCTTGATCCCCTTTGCTAAGTAGAACACACGGGAAACTGGAAACACAACCAAAGTAGTAGTAAAGGTGTCTAATGAGCTGTGTAGTGCTGACATGACTTAATTTTTGAGGCTCAGCATGATTTGATTGGCTCACAGTTGGTCACTTCTATGCTGTGCTGGATCAATTTTGGGTTGTTCTAACTATGAGCAGCATGATTGACTGATTAAAATTTTTTTGACATTTTAATTTTTATTTATTATAAATATTATATTTACACATCAAAATAATATATTTAAAAAAATATATTGCACTACATTAGAAAATTAAATGAATCAAAAAAAAATCAATAATTAAAAAAAATATTTTATATTTGGCTTAACTCAAAAATTTAAATATCATATGAAAAAAATATATAATCTGAAATATGATGTATAATATAAGATAAAGTTAAATACAATATGTGTCGTTATCATTTGAGTTATCAGTCCATATTTATAGGATGATAGTCTGTGTTTATAATGGTGAACTCAATATCTTCGATGTTCTATGAGTTATTTTCTATCAGTAATATTTTTATTTTATTCTGAATGTTCAATTTTAATTTTTCAAATTCTTTAAGCATGCAAGTATTTTTATGATATTTGATCGTAATTTTTAATCTTCTATCTAAAATAACATTGATAATTATATAAAAAATAAACTCCGATATTATACTAGATATTGAAGGGGTCAATAGATCACTTATGATCTTAGATTGTACAATATAGTTGAATTTATATAATTTTTACTAATTTTAAAATATTTAAATTTTTATTATCATCATGTTACATGATGAATCAATAAGTAATATCTAAGTATTGATTCTAACTTTCTCATATTTGAATTATTATCTTATTATTTGCTTTTAGTTAATCGAATAAAAAAGTTATCATATCTAAATATGGTATTCATTTCAATACTCGGAGCTTTGTTACAACTATCATATTTAGTGTCATAATATATTTTTTTATGTAAATATGTTTTAATAATATATTTAGTGTCATAATATATTTAGTGTCATAATAATATGTAAATATGTTTTAATTTTTTTATAATAAAATCTTTAAGTTTATCTGCTTGGTTCATTTAAGTGAAAATGTATTTTAATATATTTTTTATTCTTTTCACATTAATACTATGATCTATACTTGCAGCTAAGTAATATAGAGTTAGAATGGAGGAATAATATTTTAAATATTTAGTTTTCATTTTAATAGTCATGACACTAAATACATTAGGTTATCTATTAATATTGCAATTGAATTCGAGTGCAATGCAAGTGGTGCGAGTGTATACAAACGAATATATATTCATCGTTTCCTAAAAAATTTTTAGGAATTTCATAAAAGAAATTTTTATATCAGTATGAATTATCAATAATAAGTTTGTCATTCATAAGTTGGATATCATGTATTGGTAGTGAACACATGACTCTAATATCATGTAATAGAATTCTAATTGTGTCTCACATTCATTTAATTTTTTTTCTTTTTAGGCATGTTGATAAAAATAGACTCCTAAATTCTTCTTGTTTGTTATGCATAATAAAGTATTTTAATGAATTTGTTATTTTTTCTTATATTGGTGAAATAATTTTCATTATTGTTAATGCTATTAAGTTAATTAAATGACATATATACTTAATATGAAAAATTTTATTTAATTGCCAATCTCTATTAGTTTTGACAAATATATTAATGACAACTTTGTTTTACAAAAAATTATTGAATGTAATATTAAAATTGTTATTCTGAATGTTATATTTGTTAAAAATTTTTATCATACATTCGATATGTCGGTGTCATAATGAGTATGTAGGATATCAAAAAATATAAAATATATTTTATTAAATTTTTTGTTAAATTTAGATAGTGGACGGTGAAACATGTGAATGATACATTATTGTGATTAGTTTATATGTTGGACATCATGGATAATATTCTATTATATTTCTTAAATTTATTAATTATTAATTATTTTTTATAATTTATAATATTTTATTATATCATTCATACTAGTTGACCTAAAAATTTTATGATAAATAGGTTTGTAATAAGTGTATATAATACTATCACATGATCCTCAAATAATTTATTCGGAAGATTCATGATAATAATACATTTAACCATGTTTTCTCTTCTAATGGCATTATAATAAATAAAATGGGCCAATAAAATTGAAGGTAATTAAAATTTAAAGGCTCAATTAAATTTGTTTGAGATTTAATGTATCATATTTTTTGATGCATTGATTAGAGGTGTCAGTCGGGCCGGCCTGACCCGGCATGAGGCACGGCCCGGTTCAGTCGTGCCTGGGCCAGCCCGACACGGGATTTTCCGTGCCCAGGTAAGGCACAATTCGTGCAATCCGGGCCGAGGCCAACTGGGCCTCGTGCCGTGCCTGACCCGGCACGGTTCGGTGGCACGACCCATCGTCATGGGTTGGGGTCACACGCAGACCCGCACTCACACTCGCAGTCCTGGGCTCCCATCTTCCCGGACCCTCACGAGTCGCGAGTCACGGCTCACCATCGTCCCCAGTGACTCGGGCCTAGCTTCTTGCACAAAAAGACTGCGGGTCGGGTCTGATTGGACCCGACCAGCGGTCCCGCCCGACTCGACCCCGATTCCCTCCCCCCAAAGGGAAATAAAAAAAAAATTAAAATGTATCAGTTGGATCTCGGCTCTAACTGCTAGGGGGCAGAATTCGACGGCTCTCATGATTTTGCCCCCTAAAATATTAAAAAAAATTAAAAAAAAAAAACAAAAAAAATATTTTTTTTAAAAAAAAATTATTTTCTTTAATCTATAAAATTTTGCTCACCTCTCTATAACATTTATGTTTTTCATAAATATTTGTTCTCTCAAATCTCATATTTTCACTCTCTCAAAACTCTTGCTCCTCTCTCGGGACTCGAATTTTGTCATTTGGCTTGGCTTTTCAGGAATCTCAACTCGAGTTTAGAATTTTGAGCTGGACTATGGTGCACCGTGCACATGATCGATCTCACTATTTTACCGGGTAATTTATTTTAAGTTTTTTTTTACTCTCTCTCAGTCTCTCAGTCTCTTTCTCTAGTCCTAAAATAGTTAAATTTAAAATCTATCATCTAGTTTCTACATAAGTGTACTGTTTAACAAAAATCATTAAAAATGACAAATACTAATAAAACATATTTAATTTTAGAAAATGAAAATATTACACAGAGGTCTGAAGTTATTGAAACTTTGGTTTCTCCAGTCGTCTCAACCCAAATATTTAAAAACAAAAAACTAAGAGAACTTCTGTAGTTTGGACTCATTTTAATATAATAAAACAAAAAAAAAATATTAGGGGTGAGAAAGAAGAAATGACAGTGCAAATATTGTATGAGAAATTTAATTTTCAAGAGTTCGTTTGGGACAGAGCATCTTAAGAAGCATACTGAATTATGCACCAAAAAATATGGTCATTATATCTCAGGCAAACCTAACTTAGCACTCCATTGTTGAGACTGGATCAAGTTTATTCTCAAAGTTTACTCCCTTCATATACTCCAGCAAGTTGGGTAGGGACGACATGGTCAGACTTATCACATTGATGAGTCTTCCGATCAGATTTTTGGAAGATCCAAGTGTAGTGCGCATCATGCAGACATATTTTCAGTCTGCTTATCGTAGGATTTCTAGGTCCATATCTAGGAATGACATACTAAAATTGTATCAGTTAGAAAAAAAAAATAATTAATGAATTTATGGCATATAGTGGAGTGGTATCCGTGATGTCCGATATCTGGACAAGTCATGATGAATCATCTTATGCATGTGTCACCAGTCATTTTGTAGATTCTAACTAGACTATGAATAAATAAATTTTAGGATTCTCTGAGATTCTCTATTATCATGATGGCCCGACCATTTTTGAGTGTATGATGAAAATCTATAGAGAATATAAAATTCAAAATAAAATTTTTTTATATCACATTAGATAATGTATATAATAATGAAGTAGTTATTAACATGTTTGTTAGGAATATGAGAGACGCACTATTAGGAGAGATCTTTCATGTCAGATACATATGCTACGTGATTAACCTGATTGTTCAAGTGGATATGAATGTGTGTTCTGCCACGTTGGATAATATACGTAATATACTAAAAAATATTCGCACTCGCAAATAACAAAAGTTTGGTAGTATTTGTTTGTCTGCGAATCTTAAGAAGAAGAAATTCCGATGGATGTGAGACACCGTTAGAATTACACGTACATGATGTTGAAGTCATGTGTTGGATACAAACACTTGATATCCGACTATGTCAATAGTAAGAGTGATGAACTTATTATTGATGACACTAACTGGGCTTCATGAATTTCATAAATGAAATTCCTGAAGAATTTTTATGACACGACGAACATGTGTTCATCGGTTTATACTCCCACGACTTGTATTGCACTCATGTGCATATGCAACATTAGTAGCATGTTAGGAAGTATCGAGCTGACCCGATACTTAACCTTATGGTTGCAGAGATGAAAATCAAGTACTTAAAGTACTAGTCCACCGTTAGATCTCTTTATTACCTCGCTGCATGCATGTACCCTAGGAATTAAGGTGGAAGGGGTAGAAAACACCATGACTTATATTTCCTCGTGCATGAACTTGGAAGACCCACTCGAAGGGTTCATCCACGAGAAGTTGACTGACATGTTCACATACTATGATACTAGGTATGGTGGTGGTGGTAGTAGTGAGACTGTGATTACGGACATGAATACCTTGTTCGGAGATGATGATTTTTTCATTTAGTTAGTGAGGGAGAAATGTCGGGGTGAACCATCACATAGAAGCAAGTTTTCTCGGTATTTAGATATCGATTACTGCTCAATCCTATCACATTCAGATACTAAGAATCTTGATATATTATAGTGGTGGAAATCATATGAGTCAATCTTTCCCATACTATCTAGAATGACACGAGATCTACTGACTCCTCCGGTGTCGAGCGTAACATCAGAGTCTATTTTTTCTGTTGCAGTGAACGTGATTTCAGATAGGAGATTGAGATTACGTCCAGATATTATTGAGGCATTGGTCTGTTTGAAGGATTCAGAGGATTCGAGGTTTAACATCCATGATCGTGCTGAAGCTGTGATAGGGACTGCATTCCGCATCCACTGCAAAAGTGGATGAGTTGATTGCTGATGATGATGATCCATATGATAGTGATCTTGATGTTGCGGTTGATGATGCTTATGATATGCCGATTGATGATTGATGATGATCTATTACTTTTTGATTTCGATGATGATATGTCACCTCTAGCATTGATTGATGTCTCTTAAAGTGGTCAATGATACTTATACTCTTATATATATATATATATATATATATATATATATATATATTACAATATATTTTATATATTACAATATATCATGTTAAAGTGAGTTACAGTGAAACCTCTCTAAATTAATACGATCCGTAACACAAAAAATTATTAATTAACGGAGGTTATTAATTTATATAACATTCATCTAAAAAATCAGAAAATATATCAAAGATATTACATGATTAATCCATGCAATCCTCAATAAATTCAACGTCAATTTCCAAAGTTAAAAGTTGTGTTTAAATTAATCAACTTAAATTTTAAAATACCAAAGGTCGTGACCATGTTTCCAAAAAAGTTTTTCAGGTGTAGAATATCAAAAGTTTCTCACTTGAATTATAAAGGCTAATGCATACAATAATTGAGTTATAGTTTTTCCTTTTTTTTTATTTATTTTTTCTTCCAAAATGAAGCATTCATCTTCTCTGAGTAATGATTAAAAACTTAAAATTTATCATCATAAAGCAGCAAATCCATCAATCAAACAATCAGCTCTTGCAAATTGGGCAATGCAAGAATTCAAAAGTCCCAACAAAAGGAACCATCAGCAACATCCTTGCTAAGCTTCAACAATATGAAAGCACTTAACTGAACTTACATCTAAGCGTCAAAGAGCCGTGAAACATCTTGAACTTGATAATATTTTAGCAAATTGGGTTTTACAATGCCAAGCACGTCGAGTAACATTATCAGGTGATTTAATCAAGGAAAAGACTCGTCAATTTGCTAGACAACTTGAACTTGAAGAGAGAATACCAGAATTTTCAAATGGATGGCTTGCAAAGTTCAATATTCGTCATGGATTCAAAGCTCAAAAATCATATGGAGAAAGTGGCTCTGCTGATTTAGATGCAATTGACAGAAATATGCCAATAATAAAAGAAAAACTTCAAAGTTATCAACTTCAAGACATATACAACATGAATGAAACAATACTCTTTTATCGCATGGCCCCTGATCGAACAATTGCACGTCAAATTGAAGGTTCTAAGAAGGATAAATCACGTCTAACTTTTGTCTTTGATGCAAATGCATATGAGTCACACAAAATGGAACCTCTCATCATTAGTCATGCACAAAGGCCACGTGCTTTTAATAGAAAAAGTGAAGAGCAATTTGAGTTTCTATTATCGCAGCAATGCAAAAGCTTGGATGTCTAGACTCATTTTCAGGGAATGGCTACAAAAAATGGATCAACAAATGTAAGATGCTAATAGAAAAGTTATACTTTTGTTAGATAATGCTCCTTCATATGTGGTGAGGGATTTGCCTCTTACAAATGTTCAAGTTTTTTTTTTCCAGCTAATACAACTTCTAAAATTCAATCAATGGATGTTGGAATAATAGCAGCATTCAAGAGGCGATATAGATGTTTTCAACTCTAAGATGCAATTGATAGAGATGAACAACAAAAGACAGACATCTATAAGGTTGATCAATTAATAGCTATGAAATAAGCTAAGGCAGCATGAAATGACATTTCTAGCAAGACAATAGCCAATTACTTTAAGCACACAAGTCTCTTTGAAAGAGAAACTCAAAAAAATGAAGTGGGTTCGGAAGAACAAGATAGAGAAAATGAATTTAAAGATGCTATTAATCAACTGCCAATTAGTCGCCTAATGTCTGTTCACGATCTTATAAATCCCGAGGAAGAGCAATAAGTTGCTCATGAGAAAAATTCAGATGAAGATTTAATAAAACTTTCGTCGTCTCAAGATCAAGAAGAAAAGGAAGATGGTGAAGTTATGGATGAAAATTCTCCCATGTCAAAAAAAAAAAAATTAAATGTTCTTCATTCTTGTATTTCATTTCTTGATCTTTCAAATCTAAATCATATTATAGCTCATAAAGTACGTAGAAACATACAATTTGAGATACAGACTATTGAAAAAAAACAAACTACTTTAGATAGGTATTTTTGTAAGGAATATTGATTTTAACAAACAATATATTTTATTTATGATGTTTAGTATTTTTAGATTTATAAGGAATATTGATTCTATCAATTAATATTTTTACATAAGTTATTTTTTATTTTGCATTAAATAATAGATAGTAGAATTATTAAATTATACATATTTTACGGAGTTGGTGGGTTGATTTTTCATTAAATAATGAATGTTATTAATTTATAGAGTATCAATTTAGGGAGGTTCTACTGTATTTGTTATTTTTAGATCAATGGATCAAAATTATTGAAGAGCACCTTAGTTTTGATCTATGATCTTTAAGTTGGGCTGTTATTATTTATATTTATGTCAAAATTATTATTATTAAAATTATTATTTATTATTTTTTAATTTTATATATTTTTTTAAATTTAAAAAATTTCATAAATTAAATTTCAAAAAATTAACTATAACACACATGAATTAATAAACAAAAAATAAATATGTACCATAACAAAGTAAATTTACAGGAAGGAGAAAATAAAATGAATCTAATAAAAATAAACTTTTATTTTATATTTATAGAATTATTTTATATTAAAATAGCTTATATTTTTTTTATTTTTTTAATTTCTTTTTTAATATAAATGTGCATAAATCCGACATACGACATATGTTTTGTTTCTTTTTAAAATCTTTTTTAATTTCATTAGTATGGGTTACCATGCCAATGGCTTGGGCCAGGCAAGTGAGTCATACTTGGCTCGTCACGAGGCACGACTGGTCCCGGTCCTAGCATAAGCTGTGTCATGGGCTAGCACAGCTATTTTGGCCCATGTCTTGTTCCTTGCCGGGGTTGCTCGCCCCACTCGACACCTCTGCTAAGTGCCAAATCCATAAAGTATCATAACTTCTGCATTAATGCACAAGCTGGCCCGCCCCCCACTCGTCTCTATTATTAATCTGTGCACCAAAAACTTCTTGCATTATTAAATTTGTTCTCTATGGGCAGAGCACTCAAGGAAGAGAAGTATGCTGCACGCAAGGCATTGGTACCTGTTCTTCAAGCCGAGGAGGACGAACGGTACTGTATGAGTTGTTGATGTTTATTACTCACGAGAATATAAATAAAACTAAATAATTAAGAATTATTTTTTTGTCACGTCTATAATGGATAAAATAAAATAAAGAGATAGAAATTATATAATTTACCCATGTGAAAATAAGGTCTCACATAATTGTTATTAAAAAAATATTTAAATTGATAATTTAGTAAAATACAAAAAAAAAAACATTAAAAATTTAGATAAACATCAATAGGTTTGCATCAACATCAAGTATGCTGTTGTGATGAGAATTTTACCTGTTTTGACCTTCGGACCTCCATACTAAAAATATGAGTTGGTGAATAATATGAATTGGGGTGGGATTGAATCTTGTTGGCCACCCTCAGACCTCCAGACCATAAGTTTTTGGCTGCGAGTTTGAATCCTGTTGACTACCCTCTACTAGTAAGTCGGGGGCTGAGATAAAACAAATTGAAAATAGGCCCAATCGCCCCATGGGCCCCACCCGATTACAAAAAAGACCATATAATTCGACGTATAAAAATATGATCATTAATACATAATTGTTATTAAAAAATATTGAAATTAATAAAGTTTTGAAATAGCTGAGAAAAAAAAATTATTAAAAATTTGAATAAAATATGATTAAATCTAGATTACATATTTTAATAATTTTTATTTTTCTTTTTTTGTCTCATAATATCTTGTCATAATCATGATCTAGATTGTTTATAGGAAGATTTGCATTTTAGTGCATCGAACATAAATTATTTGTTCTTTAGTATATCAAAATTTTCACAATAAAAAAAAATGTATCGTATACTAAAATAATAAAGTTTTGGTATACTAAAATTCATTAACCCGATTTTATACTCCTAAATTTAGTAAAAAAAAAGTTGTTTTTTAATTATTTAGTAAATTGTCATTGAAAACTAAGAAATCATTTAATGCTGTAGCATGGGGCAACATGGGATTAGAACCCATGTTTTCCACTTGCCAAAACAAACAAGACAACCTGGCACATATTTATTATCACATGTAAAACAAGTTGAAATAATTATATATAAATATAAAATAAATGGGAACACATAAGTATACATAAATATATGTAGATATATTAACATAAATATAAATTGACAAAAACACACACACACACAAATACATAAACACACATTTACTTATGTAGTTTTGTATAATTATGTGTCCGACCAAATAGTAATGTTCGGTTTTGGCAAGTGGACACAAAATTATAGGTTAGCTTTGTGCATAAAAATACAAATGACCCTTATTTATAAGCTTTTTCGGTTAGGTTTGTAAGAGAGTGGAAAAAGTATCTTGAGTATGAGGCGGACGTGATGAAAGATGTGCCGGGCTGGAAAGTGGGCGAAAGTGTGTATCATTCTGGCAGATGGACGCCCCCGGCCACCGGAGTGCTCCGCCCAGATATTTGGTAGCGCACCTAATTTTTCTTTTTTTTTTAAAAATGTAACCAGGCTCTTAATTTCCCATATTATAGTGTATTATATGGAGAAACAACAAACATAAGATATTATTGGCATCTGCACATAATAAATAATTAAATAAAAAGTTATATTTTGTATATTTTTTGATGAGACATGATTTTTATGAAATCGAATTCATTTATATTTCTTGATTTTGTGAACATCAATGTGCCATGCCCAAAGAGTATTTCTTCTCCTTATGTTTTTGATGGGACAATAATGTATTTGAGTATTTATTTTTGAGTTAAGATTATTTTTTTTTTGAATATATGTGAACAAATTAATAACAAATTTCCCATTATTAAATTAATCTTTGGTACAACTAGGCCAGTAATGTAATGAAAAACAAATTCACTCAAAATTTGACCACCAAGAGAGTGCAGCCAAAAAATCCCAATCACCTCTCGCACCCACAGATTGCTAATTAACAAAGCTGCTCATTATTCAAGAAATGGCAATCAAGAAACGTCAGCATAATGAGGCTCTCACTCTTGCTTATCAACCTGCAATGTAGTGAAAAAGTATATTGCAAATGCACATTGCTTTTTCATATAAATTTCAATAATCAAACTCTGTAGATGAAGAAATGTCAATCAGCTATCCCCATGTTCTAGCCTGGTCTGCAGGCTCGAACCACAACCAAAGTGACACGGCGGTGCTTACGACTGAGGTGCAGGCTGTATGCACCGTTGTTGCAATGCAGCATAAAAGCTATCACACTATGTGCAGAAGCTAGATAGAATGCATATAATTTGCAATCCTCACCTCATGAAGAGTAGCATAGGGAGAATTCTCGTATTTGCAGTCCCATCTACATCACAATTCACAGGTAAGCACGGGAGAGGGGTGGGAGATTGCTTGATTTGATAAAATTACAGATTAGGCATTACTGACCTCTCTCCTTTCGTCTCTGGAATATGGAGCTCCAAATCCTCCATGAATGGTTGAAATAGCAGGTTCACACGTGCTCCATCAACCCCATCACAAGTTGGTGGATCCCACTAGATATGCAAGCATGATCACCAGCTAATATATGGTACATGCAAAGCTCACACCAGAGTGGCAGAAGCATTAGGAGAGAGACAGAGAGTAGCGGGAGCCTAGGCATACCTTGGGAGCGCTGTCCTTATCAATGATGAGAGCCCTAATGCCCTTTTCAAAGAAAAAAAAAAGAAAACAAAACGGATAATGTCCATGAAGATCAATCATTATATATATATATATTAATAATTCTATTCATTTGTGTAAGGAGGTGGCATGAAACACCTCGTATAAGTCGGTAGAGATTGCAGAACGGAGTATATTAATGCTTATTCTGAATTCCTTCCGAAGACACTCGATGAGTGTCTGCTTCCTTCCTTCACGAATCTAAAAATGTTTAAAATTATGAGATGATGGGCAAGCGAAACAAATTCTACAAAGAGAGACATGAAATGACAATATCTGGATGTTAGATGCTCTATGTTTTATGCATTATAAGCATATCATGAATCAACACATTATTAATTTTAGTTCATCTCGGCGTAATGGGCATGAGGATATTGGACCATGTATGCGTTGTTTTGGAGCTCATTTTCAAAAGTTATTTTTTTCATTGTTGATAAACAAGAGCCCATGAGAAAGTGAGAGAGAGCGAGATAGAGAGAGGAAGAGAGAGAAAGGGAGATAGAGAGGGAGAGAGAGGGGGGGAAGGGGGGAGAGAGGGGGGGAGAGGGGGGGGGAGAGAGGGGGGGTGAGAGGGGGGGGGGAGGGGGGGGGGAGAGAGGGGGGGGGGGAGGGGGGGGGGGGAGAGTGGGGGAGGAAGGGGGGTGGGGGGGAGGAAGGGGGGGGGGAGAGGGGGGGAGGAAGGGGAGGAGAGAGAGGGAGAGAGATGGAGAGAGGATGGAGAGAAGAGAGGAGGGAGAGGAGAGAGGGAGGGAGGAGGGAGAGGAGGGAGGGAGGAGGGAGAGGAGGGAGGGAGGAGGGAGGGAGGAGGGAGAGAGGAGGGAGAGGAGAGAGGGAGAGAGGAGGGAGAGGAGAGAGGGAGAGAGGAGGGAGAGGAGAGAGGGAGAGAGAGGGAGAGGAGAGAGGGAGAGGAGAGAGGGAGAGAAGAGGGAGAGGAGAGAGGGAGAGAAGAGGGAGAGGAGAGAGGGAGAGAAGAGGGAGAGGAGAGAGGGAGAGAAGAGGGAGAGGAGAGAGGGAGAGAAGAGGGAGAGGAGAGAGGGAGAGAAGAGGGAGAGGAGAGAGGGAGAGAAGAGGGAGAGGAGAGAGGGAGAGAGAGGAGAGGAGAGAGGGAGAGAAGAGGGAGAGGAGAGAGGGAGAGAAGAGGGAGAGGAGAGAGGGAGAGAAGAGGGAGAGGAGAGAGGGAGAGAAGAGGGAGAGGAGAGAGGGAGAGAAGAGGGAGAGGAGAGAGGGAGAGAAGAGGGAGAGGAGAGAGGAGGGAGAGGAGAGAGGGAGAGAGGAGGGAGAGGAGAGAGGAGGGAGAGGAGAGAGGGAGAGAAGAGGGAGAGGAGAGAGGAGGGAGAGGAGAGAGGGAGAGAGGAGGGAAAGGAGAGAAGGAGAGAGGAGGGAGAGGAGAGAGGAGGAGGGAGAGGAGAGAGGGAGAGAGGAGGGAGAGGAGAGAGGAGAGAGGAGAGAGGAGAGAGGAGGGAGAGGAGAGGAGGGAGAGGAGAGAGGAGAGAGGAGGGAGAGGAGAGAGGGAGAGGAGGGAGAGGAGAGAGGGAGAGAGGAGGGAGAGGAGAGAGGGAGAGAGGAGGAGAGGAGAGAGGGAGAGAGGAGGGAGAGGAGAGAGGGAGAGAGGAGGGAGAGGAGAGAGGGAGAGAGGAGGGAGAGGAGAGAGGGAGAGAGGAGGGAGAGGAGAGAGGGAGAGAGGAGGGAGAGGAGAGAGGGAGAGAGGAGGGAGAGGAGAGAGGGAGAGAGGAGGGAGAGGAGAGGGGGAGAGAGGAGGGAGAGGGGAGAGGGGAGAGGAGAGAGGGAGAGAGAGGAGGGAGAGGAGAGAGGGAGAGAGGAGGGAGAGGAGAGGGGAGAGAGGAGGGAGAGGGAGAGGAGAGAGGAGGGAGAGGGAGAGGAGAGAGGAGGAGAGGGGAGAGGAGAGAGGGAGGATAGAGAGAGAGGGAGGGATAGAGAGAGGAGGGAGGGAGGGAGAGAGAGAGGAGGGAGGGAGGGAGGGAGGGAGAGAGAGAGAGAGAGGGAGGGAGAGAGAGGAGGGAGGGAGGTAGAGAGAGAGGGAGGGAGGGAGAGAGAGAGAGAGGGAGGGAGGGAGAGAGAGAGGGAGGGAGGGAGAGAGAGAGGGAGGGAGGGAGAGAGAGAGGGAGGGAGGGAGAGAGAGAGGGAGGGAGGGAGGTAGAGAGAGAGAGGGAGGGAGGGAGGGAGAGAGAGGAAGGGAGGGAGGGAGAGAGGGAGGGAGGGAGGAGAGGGAGGGAGGGAGAGAGAGGAGAGGGAGAGAGAGAGAGAGAGAGAGGGAGGGAGAGAAAGAGGGGGAGAAAGAGAGGGGGAGGGAGTGAGGGAGAGGGAAAGAGGGAGAGAGAGAGAGGGATAGGGAGTGATGAAGAGAGGGATAGGGAGAGAGGGAGAGAGAGGTAGAGAGAGGGAGAGGAAGAAAGAAAGATAGGAAGGGAGAGAGAGAGAGAGAGAGAGAGAAGATAAAAATATATATTTTATTAACATCCAATAGAAAAGGATAAATAATTCATAGATGACTAGGATTAGAGCAACCCACATACATAAAACAGAAGAAAAATGGCATACATAAAACAAAGTATGGGGTAATAAATCCCCTTATCCCACTTTATCTAGGTTGTACATGTTATAAATAGCCAGTTTAAAACAGAAGAAAAATATAATGATTCTCTAAGTATATTTCTAAAATAATTTGCAATCTAATTACTAATAGACACACACTATATTTATATGGTCATCATGAAATTTCTCTATTATAAAATAATAATCAATCTTAATCTGCTTTGTATATTTGAGAAACATTGGATTGACATAAAATACTATCGGTCTCTTTGTAATCACTAAACTTATCTAGAATCTAAGTAGACTTCTAATTGATCATGACCACAATCTATAAAGTTAATCACAAGTCATGGAACTTATTTTACATATCTAAAATTCTAAAAAACTATTTCTATATTATAGGAACTAAAAAACACAAAAAAAAAGAAACAATAATGCTCAATACTAAAACTCATAGATAACACACTTATATAACAAATAAATTATATTGAGACATCCTAAAGGTTGTATGCTTTCATTAATATAACATAGAAAAAAATAAAAAAAAACTAAAAAAAAAAACTACAAGATTCTCCATTAAGTTTGGAAGACAAAAGTAAACTGAAGTCTTTTGAAAGTCTTCATGAAAAAGTCTATTAACTACTTTGCTGCCTGAATATATATCTTACTGTAGTAATAATCTCATCCTATATTTTATATTTGAGTAAGAAGCAATCCATTTCTACGAGCTTCATCCGATCACAGAGTTCTTGATTTAAGACTATATATTTTACTGTGTGACTATCATAATCATGGCAAAGAATAATAGGAGAATGAAATAAATACTTAATCTTCTTGAGTACATGCTAAATCCAAAACATTTCATAAGTAATAATTAATATCATCTTGAAATAATTATATATTTCTTATTTTTTAGGAGACAAGATTATCTTCAATAAAAATATAAAATTATGGCATAGATTTTTTTAGCTATAAACTTATGTCCAACTAAACTTTGAATATCATGTTAACAATAAGTTCTCGTGATTGCTGAAAGAGATCTCAAATTCTATAGAATTCGTCACATATCCTAGTATGTGAGAAGTTGGATTTGGGTAAACATATTGAGAAGAAATTTAGAAATGACTAACTATACTAACTGTATATACTATATATGATTTGATAATAATTAAAAAATTAATCTTTCCTATGATTTTCTTGTAAATAATAAAAGTCACATCGAAAGTAAAATCAATATTTGCATTGATAAGAGTAACTATTAGAGTACGACTCAAAAGTCTAATATTTGTATGAGTATTGAGCACATACCTCTTATATAACAAGATAATATCTCTCCTAGAGTAAATCATATCTATACTAAAAAAATATATATGAATCTTTTTAAAAATTCTCTATCTGGAATTGACCGAAATACTTATTGAGTTAGGTAATTCTTATCTAATTATCTTCCATAATTAAAATATAATCCACATATACAATAAATAAATTCTCATTGCAATTTGAACTCTTCTAAAAAATAATAAAAAAAATTCATTACGAACTTGTATAAACCAAACGAGATTACATGAGAAAATATTTACAAAAAAAAAACTAAATTTTAATATTTAAGAAAAATGAATGAAAATGAAACATATTTATATTTTAATATATCATAAATTATAATCCCAAAACTACCCCCAATTTATATACACCAACATTAAAAAAAGAAAACATTTTTTTCTCACATACACACACACACACACACACACAAATGTATATATATATAAAAGATTTCAAAAAATTATATACATAAATGTATATATATAAACCTACATATAAAATTATATATATAAACAATTTTGAAAACTTATATATATATATATAATTTCAAAAACTTATATATATAAATTCATATATATATATAAATGATTTCAAAATTTATACACACACACACACACACACATATATAAACCCATAGTATGATATGCATTGTCAACATACCTTTCAAGTGAATTCTAACTTGTGTAAACCACCTTAATGTAGGTGCTACCTCAACTAAATATTCATGAGAAATATTAGTTCTCGATTATGATAATTCTTCCTCAACTTATTTATCCAAGTTAAGATCTTTTGAATCGAGTCGTGACACCAAAATATTATATTGATAACTTGGACAAAGAAGCCACTCCAAGTTTCAATGTCGCAACCTTATTTTTTCATGTCGCAACTTAAAACTTAATCACAACTCTATATCTCCATGTTGCAATTAGCATCTGTTATTATCCATAGACTCATTCTCCAAGATCACATATACCTTTGCAACATCAAGGTCTTCAATCAATGACTTCCTAGTAGGTTTACCCTTATACTCCATGAACCCAATATTTTTGCTATAGAATATTATTCTTGTCTTTGGGTTCTAAAACTTGTAGCCTTTGATATATTCATTTTAGCTAATGAATGTGCACTTATCTGATTTGAAATCCGATTTATTCTTTCTTTCCTTCGACACATGAATGTGTGCACAACATTCAGATAGAAATACTTGAAGATATACTACATTGGACTTCCTCCCATCCTCGAAGATATACTCATTGCTAATGTAGGAGTGATGTTCTTTAGGTAGCACGCTGTAACTACTCCAGCTCAAAACTTTGACTTTACATCTGCTCAACTGTTCATGTACATTGCTTTCTCCACCAGTAGTTTGTTCAACATTTCAATTATTCTATTTTGTTATGATATAATCGTAATTATGTTCTGCCTGACACTATCTTGCTCAGCATATAATTGATCAAATGGAAAGTATTCAATATTATTATCCATGTGTAAAACCTTTATCTTTTTATAAAATTAATTTTGTACTAATACTAAATCCTTTAACTTCTCTAACACCTTGAATTTCTATTGAAAAAAGTTGACTCATGCATACTTGGAGAAATTATCAATGAATAACATATAATATCTTCATCTCCTAAGTGATATTTCTGATATTTTTCTGAATAAATCATTGTGAATCAAATTCAATACTATCATTAATCTAGAAATAATATATTTATACTTTATCCATTTTTACTTTTCAAACATATAATCCTTATAAGACTCGAGGACTTCTGTATAATTTAATAGTCCTTCCAACATTCTATTTGATATTACAATCACTAAACTCTTCTCACAAATGTGCCAAAGTCTCTAATACTACAACATAGTTTTATATCATAATACCATGTTTTCATATCACGATGTTGAACCTGATCATGACATTATTTTTTCATGTCACAAATTTGAACTCAGACATGACACAATATGGTGATTGGAGTTTATTCTTCATAGATTCCTTCTTAGAAACAAAAGACTCAATTGCTATCTTCATAGTATTTTCCAACTTATATAAGCTTCCACATATTGCTCCATGAACAATTACTATTATTTCTCACGTCTTTATGTAAAACTTGTCATCACAACTAAATAATATCTAATATTATACTTAAAAAAATTAGATTTTTACTCATGTTGAATATGTAGGACTTTCAAAATAAATTTGAAAGTCATATCATACATTTTTATCTTCACTTTTTCACAGCCAATTATATCAACTATTAAACTGTTTTCCATAATTATTATATCACCTTTATCATAAGAAATGCATGTGTTAAATATAATGGAACCACCTCCAATAAGGAGTCATGTAGTACAACATGCATGTGTTAATAAATCACATGTCTCCATAAATATGAGCAACATATACCTCAACAAAATATACATTTCTATTAATGAGTGGCTCTTTGACTGCCAAGCTAGCTCTATAATCACACCTCAACAAAATATAAATTTTGCAAGTGTTAAATATGTAGGATTCTAGTAATAAATTTAAAAGTCACATCATATATTTTTATCTTCATTTTTCCACAACAAACTATTTTAACAATTAAGTTGTTACCCATAATCTAAGAAGCACGGACACGGGGATACGATACGACAGGATACGGGGACACGACAAATTCTAAAAAACTAGGATATGAATACAACTAGGATACGGCATGATAAAAAAAATAAAATTAAAAATAAAAATTATTTTTTTTTTATAAATATTAAGTATTTTATAAAATAAATTAAATATTTTATTTTATAAAATAAATATATATTTTTTATTTTATAAAATAAAAATATTGTATTGTATTTTATTTTAATCTATAAAATAATATTTATAATTATTTTATTTTATAAAATAATATTTTAAAAATATCTTATATTATATAAAAATATATTTTTTTATTTTATAAAATAAAAATATTTTATTTTATTTTATGCCAGCCCTGCATCCCCACAGTTAGCGCCCGCCCCCTGCCTCCCCCTGCCTCCCCCCATCAAATCGCGCCTGTCCCCTGCCTCCCCCCTCAAATCGCACCCGCCGCCTGCATCGAGTGGCCAACGTCACCCATGCAGCGACTTTGGCCACTGGACGTCATCGGACGTTGGTCACTCGGCATGGATACGACAGCTGACGCAATCGTCCGATATGCCACGTAGCATATCGGATACGGATTGATCAATGATACGCCACGTGGCATATCGAACACGTATCTGTGCCGTGTCCGTACCATGTCCACGTGTCCATGTGTCGGACACGTGGACACTACTGTAGGGAGCCGTGTCCGTGCTTCATTGCCCATAATTATATCTCTTCCATCATAAGACTCATAATGACAAAATTAACTCTGATTAAGAATCATGTAATATGACATGTATGTCTTGATGAACCAAGTGCCTTCATCAATAAAGCGACAAAGACCTCAACAAAATAAAATTATACCAATGAGTGGCTCCTTGATTGCCAAGCTAGCTTTTTCATGGGTTGTGACCCAGGATCTGTCATCACACCTCAACAAAGTATAAATTCTACAAAATTTTTCATCATAATTAAACAATACACTAGCATCTATCATCACTCTTATAGAAATTTGATTTTTTCTCAAGTGTTGAATAAGTAGGACTCTCAGAATAAATTTATAAGCCATTTCATTTATCGTTATCTTCACTTTTTCATAGTAAACTATCTTAACCATTAAATTGTTTACTATAATTACATCATCTCAATCATAATACTCATGATAATGGAACAGACTCCGATGAAAAGTCATATGATATAACATACTTGTGTCAATGAACCAGGTATCTTCATTAATATGAGAGACATATGCCTCAACAAAATATAAAGTTCTACTAGTGAGTGGCTCCTTGACTGCCAAGCTAGCTCTCTCTTAAGTCGTTACTTATAAATTTTGGCATGCCATCAAGTCTCGGGCAATCCCTCTTGGAATGCCCAACTTTACCACACTTCTAGGTTTTTAATTTTATTTTACCTATACTTTTTGATCTTTCTCTTGACTTCGACTTGCTTCCAGACCTATTTATCTTTCTGTATTCAGTCATTCTCCTCACAAATAGTACATGCTCAAGGTATTTCTCCATACTCTTTACTCCGATAGTAAAGTCGTAATGAATATCTTATAGGATAATTCTGCTATATTATTATAAATGATAATAATCAAATAATCTCATAGATCAAATAATGAACAGAAGAGACTAATAACTTTATCATCATTACCGATCTCATAGCCAACAGATTATAAATGGATGATCAGTGTCTAAAACTCAAATAAATGTGAGACAATAATATTTTTCACGCATAACTTATAATATTTCTTCCTCAAGAATACTTTGTTAACCAATAACTTACTCTAATAGAACATTTTAAATTTTCTTTATAAATCTTTTATCGTTCTCTTAGAAAAAATGTTTTTCCAGACCTCACATGTCAAACATTGTTTTATCAAGTCTTATGCTTTTGATCTATATTATCCTTGTTGATAATTTCCATAAATGACATTTATGATTTTTCATTGCATATTATTGATTTAGGATCTACAAATGTGGACCAATAGTCCTTATCAATAAGCAAATCTTCCACTTTAAGCTTTTATAATTCAAAACCATTCTCCACAAAGATGCAATGACAATTAGGGTTTATGATTTTTGAAGAGGAGAATTTAAACATAAATAAAAATCTCATAGATAAAGCATACATGTATACCAAAGGAGAAAAGGGAAGAGAGAAGAAGAGAGTATAACAAAATTTCTTTTATAATAATATACCTTGCCTAAACATAAACAATATATGCTATTTCATTCACCCTTTTTATATATTCTACATTTAAAAGAATTTATATAGTAAATCTAAACAATTTATTTTAAAGTAAATTCTATATCATGACAGCACATAATATATAACGACTTCATTCATGCGTGACATCAAAGATTATGCCGTTACATAAATCCCTAAGTCCCAGTTGAAAAAACATCAATTATATTATGACTTTAATCCAAATCAAAATTTATCATGATACCAAAGAATAATATTACAATTTCATACATATCAAGACAATAAAAAAAATGATCACGACTCAAATTCTTCTGACTTCTAATCACAATAACAGAAATCATGTCGTAACTTAAACACACGAGACTTCTAGTCACAACAATACAAGACATGCTATGAATTTTTCATGTCACGACTTCATATTTTAGAGCCATGATTTTGAATTCTTATTTCAGCTTTAAAAATATGGGTCAAATCTAAACATATTATTTTATTTTTTTAGGTATTATTAATTATTTATTCATACACTCAATTTAGGCTTATTGACTATCAATAAATGAGCTAATACTCATTACTAGAAGTGTCCAAATGGCCCAAGGCACTATATGACAAGAATAATGTCTGAAATAGTGTAAGGCCAAACGGTGGCATGACTCGGCCTGAGCCATACTTTTTGGCTTGCATACCCCAAAATATACAACACATCACACATTGACTTGTGTGCGTCAGTTTTGGCCCGACTAAAATCTAGCCTGGAATGAACCATACTTGCTTTAACATGATTCATACTACTCTAGAACAAACCTAAATTAGCTTGGGTTTGAGCCTTGTCTAGTGTATGGCTATCATGGGTTTGCCACGACCCAACCTAGGCAGCCAACGAGCCAATGGGCCATGTTGAGCTACTATTTTTTGAAACTGTGCCAAGCACAACACGATGACCCACCTAGTCTAAAAAAACTAGGTCATCCCAGTCTGACACGACCCATCTAACACTTCTACATATTATAGACAATCATATTTTATTTATTATATTTTAAATAAAATATTGTAACTAAAGGCAAATACTTAAAAATTATTATAAATGATAATATATAACTTGAGTTTTTATTATAGCCATTCATTTTGCTTATTCCTATTTTTTGTGAATTATTTTTTTAGACAATTTAATTTTAATTTTATTTATACTTCTACTATTATTTTGTTTTAGGATTCGAATACTCTTAGTAAAACTCAATTTTATAATTGACCCTGATGAATTATATATTCTTTCTTTGATAATAATATTTTATTTAAGATAATTGAGTATCTTGAATTAATTACTTGTGTATTCATAACTTGGTTAGCTATCACTAGCAAAATTGATAATATCTTATTTTAATTTTAATAATATTTTGATAATAAAATAATATATTAGTTAAAAAATTTATTTGAACATCTGATCCTTATGTCTGTCTCATTCAAGTAGGAATCAATTCAATTTAATATATTTGGACATATATAATTAAATAGAGATGCAATCACAAATTAATTTAGATAATTGATCAATTTTATTAATGACTACTCGAAATATATATGAATATATATTTTTTTAAAATATATTACATGTTTTTCCTATTTTCCAAATTTTCATAAAATGATAAAAAATAAATTAAATAAAAATATTAAAAAAATAAGAAATAATAATAAATTAGAATATATATTAGACTAACTTAATGCTTATTATATAAAACATGAGATTATACACTAGACTTCTTATGTCATCACACTAGAGATATCAATTAGGCTGGGCAGCTCGGGAATGACATATGCCACTACACGATCCATAACCTTGCATGTTCCTAGACCACGCATGCCCGAGGTTTGGCCTATTGCCTTGTTGGGCTAGTGCAAATTGTGCCTCATGCCAGGTACGACATAGCCCCATGCCTAGCCCAATGATCCGAAACTAGGCAAAGGAGGGTCTCGAGTCATGCCTCGTTGGGTGACCACATATTGAGGTGTTTTTTTTTAAATGGTCACCATTGGCCTCTACGACTGAGGTGCTACACAACCTTCTCTTCCTATTGCATTTTCATGCAACGGCCAACGAGCATCAACAGAGATAGCAACATGCATGACTTGATGGTATCGACTTTTAAAAAAAAAAAGCCAACGAAAAAAATAATCCGATTAGTGCTGGCACAAACTGGCCTGAACCAATAAGGCCTATACCAGGCCCTACACGACCCATTTGATGTATCTACAATACATCCTAATAAAATTAGATTATTAAAAAAAAGAATAAATATTTAATTAAGATGATACAAATATTCATACTTAATATGATGTTCTAACATATTTTTGGGGAGATTCAATTTTAATAGTAATCTACTTGATCAATCAAATGCACTCTATTATTTTTTAGTATATATCTTTTTATATTCTACATCATTTAAAAGGCTTTAATTTACCTCAAAATTTTTGGAAATTCTTGTTTTTTCCTTGATCATACTATTGGATGAGACAAATTGACATTTAGGACATTGTGATGTAATTTTCTTAGATACTCATACTCAAAAAAAATATAAATATTTTTTACTAAATACTAATAAAATTTTAGCAAGTATAAATTTTATCTTTTTTAACAATGACTTAATTTTTAATAAATCTAGGCAAAATATAAATCCATAGATTATATGTTATACCTAAATCCACTACCTTTCTTCCCTTGTATCATTAACTAGACTATCAATTAATAGAGAGTCACTCATTAATTATATCTGACAATATTAATATATAATATAATATTATTACTATGAAGTTATCATGGTTACTAACAAAATTAGTTCATGTTGAATCTTGAGAATGAAATTTCTTTCATGCTCAAATGTCATGTTGAATCTAGAGTGAGTGTTGACCTATAAAGACACATATTAAGTTGGTAACTAGGATAATTTACCACCTAAGAATTAGAGTCTATATCCAACTATGAGTTTATCGAGAAACCAAATGGTCCTACAAGCAACTTTTTTGATCTTGACATTCAGATCGCTTTTCGAAATGAACAAAGGAGTTGTCCTCGGTACCCAATCACATAAGTATTTTCGTACTCTTGTATTCTTTTTTCTTTTATTTCTTTTATTTCTTATTTTGATTATACTAAAATATCTAAGCCTCTCTCCGAAATATTATTTCATCTAAGATGAGAAATATGTAGGGTATGTGTATCATACTATATTGTAAGGGATGCATACCCTACATTCTAATAAGACATGAGAAATATTACCACAAACTTCAGAAAGATCTATCATTGATTACAGATGAATGTTTACTATAAGGACATACCTATGTGAGAAGATAGATCACTATAAGATAAAACTTAATAG
Organism: Sapria himalayana; assembly: GCA_029783825.1. NCBI lineage: Eukaryota > Viridiplantae > Streptophyta > Magnoliopsida > Malpighiales > Rafflesiaceae > Sapria > Sapria himalayana. Next base: position 7,942,393 of record JAREIK010002838.1, on the reverse strand, counting down.
TAAAAAAATTCATCCAAATATTAGGTATGAACTACCAAGATACTTTTTTTCAATAACCAATATGATCTTAGTACAGATCATTATTTCTCTTGCAGTATCTTAGACTTTGAGATATATTATCTAGATGTAAAGAATGTCTTCATGGTGACCTTTAGTATGTGTATATGAAGCAATTACTTGGATTTTAAATAGTATAATAAGTTGGAAATTATAAATGATATTGTATAGCCTAAAATAGTCATCAAGAGCCTAATTTACAAATTTATTAAGGTTGTCATCTCATTTAAGTTACACATTACACATAATATTAATTTTTTTATCCTTCCAGATGAATTCTGATGATAAAATAAATTTTTTGATTGTTTATATGAATAATATTCTAATTATAAAAAATAATAAGTTGAGCACCACCCAACTCAAATAGTACGTTGAGACAATTTCATAAGAATAACTATGAGAGACTTAGATATTCTCTTGACTTAGAAATAACTTATTCTATGAAAGATATTATTTTATCACATACGAGATATATATTTGATATTCTTATAGAGATTAGTCTTTTGAGTTGTACATCAAGAGTTACTCATATTAATCCAATTATTAACTTCACTTATGATGTGACCCTTTTATTTTACTCAACTACTTATAAGAAAATTATAGTGAAGATTGACCATTTGACTTTAAATAGATCATATAATATATGCTATTAGTATAATTAATTATTTTATAGATTATCCTCGGTAGATTTACCTTAATGCATCTCTTTGCATATTGAGGAGATATGTTGAGAAGTATCTAGGATATTAGATCTCTTTCAGAGATCAAAAATACTTGCAATTAATCAGGTTTTCAGATTTGAGTTGAGCATCAATATTCATCGAGTGAAGGTTTACAACATAATTTTATATTTTTCTTATAGATGAATAATTATTTCAAGATTTAATGCAGAGATGAAACAAAATACTGATGACAATTACTTATAAAATACTTTTAATACAACAACTACTCAACAAGATGAAACATGTACTCTCTTTTACCTCTATTCTTTAATATAACAATTAAGCAACAAAACATTTAGCCTCAAATATAATATTTCATAAGCAGATGAAACACATAAATGAACAATTTCTTCTTGAGAAAAAAAATTCATGATATAACTATTACTATATCATACATTTAGATAACATAGCAGCTAACAGAGATATTCAGAAAGATCTTGAAAAGATCTAAGTTTACTTTTATTACCTCCAAATTTGATGTTGTAAACTCAAACACATCAAATTAATGGAAGATTTTGTAATTTTGTCATTCTTTCTTATTTTTGTACTTTTAATATGAACACTAAATTTGTGGATTGTATCAATCACTTTTATCCATTAAATAAAAATATTTGATATACTATCTTTTGTAAATTTATTTTTTAGTTTATTTCCTAACAATAATTAATACATCTCACTCACTAGATTCGAGATATCTTTAAAAGTAAGATATATTATTCTCAGTTTGACCAATGATGAGTAATCAAATCGAAAATAAAAAGTAAAAAATTAATATTACTCAAGCACTAATAGAAGACCTTGTCGTAAATGAATATAATCTACTCAGTTCAATCCTACAAAAAGTTTTCCTTGAAGTATTCTTACTATGCAAAATAATACTAGGGAAAGAAAAAATAAAATTAAAACTGAGTTGTCTTAAAATATAATATAACTCAGAAAAAAAAATTAACAGGAAAAGTAAAAAAAAAAATGAATATGCAAAAAAAAAAACAAAATATCAAGATGAATATTATTATACCCAAGAGATTTCAATAATTTTGATTTGATATTATAATATTCAATAAAAATAAAATATAATATAATGAACAAGAAATAATTATCTGTAAGGAAATTGACTCACGAGTCAATAACCCAAGAGCCCAAAGTTGATAGGCAAGTCATAAAGACTATAATATATGAAAAACAAGAAATATTTAAAGTATCTTATTAGGGATAAATTCTGTATATTTCTTTCTAGTAAGAATCATATAGAAAGAACTTTGTGAGTATTCCCGCAAGACTTCGACAATTGACCCATCACCCTTAATAATCTAGTGTTCTAAGCCTTCTCTTTGAAATCAACTCCAATAACTCTTCTCGATGTGATCACTCCTATAATGAGTGCATTTTATTTAGGCTCTTATATTTCTGCCTTCACTTATGACTGATAATATCTATATTGCTAATAAAAGTTGAATGAGACATTTTTTCAATAAGTTTTAGTCTTTCTCATATATGTTAAACTATCCACTGGTGTATCTCTGGTCTAATGAGAAGCTCATGATCACCCAAAATCAGATTGTAAAATATTTTAAAACTATTAAGTAGTAAACATAGAAACTTCATATCAAGAAGTCACTATCTGTTTATCTCTCAGACACATCCACTTATGTCAGAAATACTACCAAGAGCTGTATAACTAGTTGTGTGAAGTAGTAAATTGAGCAGTGAGCTGCTCTAGCTCTCAAGGCCCCTATAATCACAATCTCGTATGTTATGAATTTATGTCGTATATCTGTGTGGTTTGGGATGAATCCAATAATGCTACTAGGTCACATTATATCTTGTATGATGCATAAAACAAAAAATAGAGGCTAATTTTATCTCAATGAATTGCCAGATGACAACTAGTAGTTGAGAGTCATTCTGCAACCAAACCTCATTTATCTCATCACTAAGAAACTCATTTGTTAGGTAGTTTATCATACTCTGACAAAAAAACTACATCCATACTCTAAAAATATCAATCATACTTTTTGATTTCCTCCATTAAAATGAGACACAAGGTACTACAAAATCTTATTTTTTTTTTATTTTTTTGGTATCACTGCCACAAAAAAGAACACTAAACACATTTTGTACTATTCTAACTCTCATGGCACACGCATCCTACTTTGTGCGAGCTTGCATGTTGTTTACATGACGCATGCAGCCATGGTACACAAAGAAACATGGATACGACAGTGGCATAGAGTGTCTATGTGTTGGATACACACTGGACATGTGTCTGATACGCCATGTGACGTATTGTTGACCAAATTATAAGTCAAAGTTATGGATACGTGTCGGGGGCGCGATCTCGATTTTGTAGGACAGGGGCAAATTCAATTCTTTGGAGTGGCAAGGGCTGTTTGGTGGAGCGGCGGGGGGTGTATGGCGAGGCAGCAGGAAGGCATGATTCTGTGGGGCGGGGGGGAATTTCAATAAAATATTTTTATTTTATAAAATAAAAATATTTTATAATAAAATAAAATAAAATATTTTATTATAAAATAAGATAATTATAAAATATTATTTCATAAAATAAAATAAAATAAAATATTTTATAAAATACCTAATATTTATAAAGATAATTATAAATTTTATTTTATTTTATCAATATTTTTTAAGAATAATATTTATAAATATAATTATTTTATTTTATTTTATCATGCCATGTCCTAGCCGTATCCGTATCATAATTTATTGATGTTTACTATGTCCCCATATCCCGTCGTGTCATATCCCCATGTCAGTATCCGTATACGTGCTTCTTAGATGGTGCATGTATTTTCAATTAGCCATAAGACACACCTACCCATTGTGTGTGAATTTCACTTCCATCATGCATGCACGTACTCACTGTGGGTGCATTTGCACACTACCACACCTTGCTTGCATACACATTACATCTACGTACTTACTGTGTATGCAACTTTAGGGTTTTTACACCTCTAGCTTCACTCTGAAACAATAATAAAAATAAACCTTTAATAAAGGAATCTCATTATTGATACAAGCAAAAATCCTAACCTATAAAAAAAATAACTGGGACAACCTAAATGTTAAGTGCTTCCATCCATAAAGTATAAATGTAATAATAATACAAAATAATACTAAACAATAACAATGTTCTTCAATACATATAACTTATAACTCAATCTTTTATGTATGGATGGGACACATAGAAGTAAACAGTTTCATTAAAAAAGATATAAAAAGATAAATTGCTAATTCTCATGCATCAACTACAAATCAACTTGAAAATATATTCAAGTTGATTTGTACATGCAAACTTATTTCATATATTTACACTTCAATTTGAGATATTGATGCCATGACTAACACTATATTTCTATTTTACTTTATTTTATTTTCTTAAGTTGTATATGGAAATGAAGTACCATATATATATATATATATATATATAATATTTTAGTGTACGAGGGCACTCTAGTCATTTTCTTTGTGTGTGTGTGTGTGAATAAAAGTTGAATCATTACTCGTTTATTCTATACAATTAAGTTTTATCATCACTCATTATGAAAATATAATGTAATTTATTTAGAATGCTTAATTTAAACAAAAGCATCATAGATGACTGCCCTTAACCCTTTGTATGTATGTGTGAAGGTGTGCTCTAACAAGTTGTGTGTGTGTGTGTGTGTGTGTGTCATTACCACCATCAACACTATCATATTATTGTGCTACCACTAACATGATCGCCATTCAATATTTCATAAATAATTTATATTTCTAAAGAAGTGATTACTGATTTTAGCATTATTTTCAATGCTGTAGGGGATGCTTTTTTCAACTCTTTCAGCGTTCTCCCAATCCACGCATTTTCCGCTTTGCTTGCTTCTGCTTCCTGCAGAACAGAATATACATATTTGATTATCACATTATGGTCCAAATTTCCTGGTGAATACCAATAGGAATTTACGAAAAAGGACTCCACTAATGATATTATTATATCCTCTATAGTTTCTTTAGAAAAGCAGCCATCAATTATCAGTTGCCTGAAAATGAACAGATAAAATATCAGTCCCTTAGGATAGCAACACTTTAAATTGCCTTTTTCACTCATCCAGTTCCTACTTGTTCAAAATGCTATCTTCATCTAGATGTATATCTGTGGAGAATTCTTCAATTGCAGATTTGACCACGTTGTCAACGCCAGAGCTCAACATTATCAGATGCTTTTCAAGCTCCATTAATTTCTGATACATGTAAAACAGAGTATTCAGCTATTTTGATTGAGAGAAACCAGAACACTTCCCCAGGGGAGCAGATTTCGTGGTTGAAAAAAACAAACACAACCCCATCTATTAGAAAAGTTGTATTACTATATTAATACAATAATTAAAAAAAAAAAAAACAACAAACAAAATTAGTACAATAATAAATTCTCTTATGATACATATGAATTCAATTAACCACATGCATATTAACGATAATACAAAAATATTATATTAATACAAAAAAAGCAGGACACAATACCCATGATAAATTAAGGAGATGGTGTCTGAAACATGTTGAACCCCAAGACCCACCATCATTGGGTGAAGTTACTATTACCACACACACACACACACATATATATGTATATACATATACATATACATATATATAACTTGTGATGCTCTTATTAAGTTTGTGAAAATTGAAAAATACAAACTCTAAAGAGTTGTCTCGATCCATAAACATGTGAAACACTTAAAATTTATTATTTTTATGACTTTATTTTTAAATTTTATGCATGTGAACACTCAATATAAGAGTTGTCTCGATCTGATGCTAATACTACATATTTAGGGTCCCATTGTATGTCAGAGCTTGTTTTTTTTTTTATGATTGCTACTTTTTATGTGTTTATATATTTTTGAATGGAACATCCAATTAATGTGAGACATCACAATTATTTTGCCCCTATATAAGGGGTCTTGTGTGAGTTGTTTTAGATGGAGAGTCGTTGAAATTTATTTTATGATGTATCAATTTGTATTTGAGTTAATTTCAGTTATTTATTTTAATTTTTTACATTTTAATTTGTAACATGGAATCAAATTTACATCCTAGGGAAGAAGTCCATAGGGAGTGTATATATAAGTTAGGATTATAACCCTAGCGAATGTGCCACCATATTGTTGCACACTTTTGTGTGCAACAGAAAAACAAAAATAGAGAAACAAATTTAAAAGAAAACAGAAGGTTTGTGCATGCACGCGCTGATGCACATAGTTCTGTGTATAGGCATGAGGTGTAGCAGTGAACAGTGATCGTTAGGAGATGCATGGTGGTGTTTTGCACAATGGTGTTTGTGCAATGGTGTGCACATGCACAAATCTTAATTTGTGCAAAGGTGTGCACAGATGGTATGCGTGGTTGAAGTCAAAAATGTGTGCAGTGGCATGCAGTGATATTTTGGAAAAAAATATTAACTAGGATACTAAATTTATCAATATCAAATTATACTTAATCTTTGAGATCCATCCGTACATCTTCTTAATCTTTTAAGCATGATAAAATTTCAATAATCTTTGATTATAAAATGAACCTCCTATATGAAATTATATTCACATTCACAACAAACTCCAGTATTATGTTAGACATTAGAAATATCAATAAATCATATGTCATTTTATATAGTATAGAAAAAATAAATTCATAAAATTTTTACTAATTTAATATGTTAATTTTTCAATTCATCATGAGACAAGATAAAACAATATGTCAAAATCAAAGACTAGCTAAACATAATTATGCTTATTTTCATAATATTTAAATAAATTATTTAATTATTTATAAATTATTCTTTTTGATTTTTGTAATTGTTTCATGTAATCAGATATGACTTTGATATTTTTTTTATTCATTTGACCATAATCCTTAGATTTATACAAGTAGCTAAACTACAAAAAGATAAAATAAAAGATTAATATCTTAAATAATTTTTTGTTCATCTCTAGTAGTCCCTAAAATTAAATATTCTTTATATTTGTTAAAGACTATTCATTATGCACATGCACTTAAGTACAATATATATTATAGAAGTGTAGATAAATGAATATGTATTCAATATATCATAAAAGATTTTTATGAATTTTAAAAAGAAAAATATTGCCTTGGTCTGATTCTTTAATTATTATTTTACTAATCTCACTATTAATATTATTCGATATCATATATTAGCAACAAATAAATATATAGAATATTAGATAAATAAAATTTCATTGGTATTTCACATCCTATTGAAATTTCTTTCTTTTAGGCCTACTGACTTACATAACTGTAAAAGTTTTGTAATTTACTAGGCATGTTAATATATTTAATGTAATTCATATTTATTCTAATAAGACAAAATTATTTTTAAGCCAACTTATACTATTAAGTTTATTATGTACACATATACCTAATATAAAAAATTTTAATTATAACTCTTTAATTATTTTTATGAAAATACTCATTGCGATATCATATTTTAAAATATTATCAAATATTATGCTATATATATTATTCTGTATCTTGTATTCCCTAAATGCAATCAATAGACACTTAGGTTTATTATGTACTTATATACTTAATGTGAAAAATCTTAGGCGAGTGACTATCTCTAATGATTCTTATAAAAATATTTATTGTGACACCATTACTTGAAATGTTATCAAATATTATACTATATATTTTATTACATATCTCATATTAGCTTAAAGTCATTGATAGATACTCATATATGACAAGATTATCATGAGGATAAAAAATCTTATGAAATCAAATTATTTTTTTATTTAATTTATAATTAAAATAACAAAATAGATTATGATGCATATAAATACATTATCATCATGAATAATTCAAATATCAAATATTACCGAGATAACTCTATTTTATTTTTTAAGTTAACTGATTATTAATTATTTTTTTTATTTTAAAATGTTTTATTATGTTAATCCTATGAATCAATCTAGGGATCCTATAATAAGCGAATAAAAAATATTTCTTCATATAATGAACTACTTTGAGATTTTATATACATTTAAAGGGAAAATTTGATACCAACAATGAACATAATCATGTATTTTTTTGCAAACTCATAATGATAAATAAAGAAAATCAATAAACCTATTTTTTGATATATTGTTCAGTGTGTCTCCTAATGTATTCAACCCAATCAGTCTTACAAATATATATATATATATAGTGTCAAATCTTCTTAAATGCCTCTAAATTTTTTAATTTTAACAATTTTAAATGAGTTCATATTAAATATGTTTGTTTATTAATCCTAAATTATTTAGGTGTCTAGCCTAGGGCCGACTTATGACTAAGAGATATTCCAGTCTCGGATCTTTTGCTCAAATTGTCATTATTCAAATTAATATTTAGTTCATTTTCATTAAAATTATTATTTTTTATTTTTAAATTTTTAGTGAATTTTAAGGAGAGAAATTTTTTACTTGTTAAATTATTTAGTTATAAATAATATAGTCGTGGAATAAAAAAATAGTGTACTTAAAAAAATTTAACCCCAAATGTGAAACAGAACAATCTTAAGTCCACAACTATAATTTATTTGTCATTGATCGTGATCGTGGACACACAGCTCTCCGTCACCAATAATAATTTATACAATTTTTTTCTATTCAAAGAAAAAAATATAGAATAGTTTTGAGATTTTAATAGAATTAGACAGAGAAAATATTATAATTTGAGAATAAAAAATTATAAATATTAAGTAATTATTTATAAATTTTTTAAAAATTTTAATATTAATTTTTTTTCTATTTTTTGTAAGAAAAAACTCAATAATCGTTGAATTTTTGTCTAGAACCATTTGATATAAATCCAATGGTTGAGATTAATATAATTTTATTTTTTTTTTCAATTTTAATAAAACATTATTAATTAATGTTTAATGACAAGACAACGACTTATGTTTCTATCGTTTTTTGAAGGTCATTGTCAAGGTAACAACCTAAATTTTTGAAAATGGGATGCATGCATGGCCATGCTCCCCTTAATGAAAAAAAAAAATAAAAAAGGTGTGTGTACTTTACATGCATTTATTCTTTTAATATCATCCCTCTAAACACGTGAATTTTACGAGCCATATCAGATTCTCACCGCTAGTATTGACAATTCGGGCCATGCAATGGGCCAGCATAAAATTAAATTATAGCATAAAATTTAATATAATCATATTTTAGTACGACATAAATTTAAACAAGTTTCAAGAAAATTAATCCAACAATCACAATTAAAATAAAAATTCAATTTTATTAATTATTGAATTACCACATCCAATATGAATTAAACCGATGTTAATGATTGATTCACATATACAAATGTTCTTGGCACTTTTATGACTGGCATACATGAAATGGACTAGGGGTCTATTATCCCCGAAACAGCTTTCAAATTTTCTGAAAAATAGCTAATGGATTACTCAAAAAATAGCTACTTGAACACCTTCAACATAACTATTGGAGCCTAAAAAAATCATTATGTATCTCTTAGTTTTTTTTTTGTTGGAAAGAAGATGGAGGTACTCTCAATATGTGTTAATATCATTCTTCATTGCACCACACGTGCATTTGGATAAAATGGAAAATTCTATTTTTCTTTTCAATTTTACTTTTTTATTTTACTTTTGAAATGTGGGAAGTTATCCTACATTTTTAGCTCACAGTACATTTTACCAACAACAAAAAATTTAAAATAACAGTAAATAGATAAAATAAAACTTACAGCTTAAAATAACAACCACAAATTATAATTTAAATTTTAAAAAAATATATCAAATCAAAAAATAAAAATAAACAAAAATAGCCTACCTATCTCAAAAATATCTAACAAATATCTCCATATACCTCTAAATGGGAAATACACTAGAATGTGTTTTAAATAAATTAAATTTTACTAAAAGGGAAATTTGTTTTTAAATAAATTAAAGACAAATCCCCTTAAAAATTTATTTGTGCATACATTTTTAAGTATAATAATTTTTTATTTAATAAACCTCATATCTAATAATACTACATATTAATGTATTACTTATTAAGAAAGAGAAATTTTAAATATATAAATTACACTTTGACTGTCGCATCAAATAATAAATATATCATGTCGCACATCAAAATCTACTAAAAATTTTTTCACTAATAAAGTTTTATTACAAGTTTTAATAACTAGAATAAACATAACCTCAACACTGGACAATGTTATGCACTTTTTTGATTTAAATTGTCGGAAATTTTTTCCCCTCTAAAGATTATCAAATAATTTGAGATGGATCTTGATTTTAAATTATTAACCATATCAAAATTTGTGTATCTAAGATGAACAAGTTTTTGTTCACCAAAATACAGATTATTAAGATATACCCTAAAAATACCTTAGGGTAGATTACATTGTTACCCAATAAAATTTACTCAGATCTAAATGAAAATAACTAATCACACTAATAATATATACAAGCCTAGAAAATATGATCATGCACACTTCATAATATATACAAGACTATTGATATTTGAGACATAGAAAATATGATTTATGCTTCTCATTTCCTTATTAATATTTGAATAATGCATGATACTCATCGTAAATCATCTAGATAAAAGATTGAAACTCTTTTATACATAACATCTCAAAATAATTCTTTTTCAAATAATTTTCTTGCGATAGTTAGATATGCCTAGAAAACATATTTTGGATGATTATCATCCCTAGAATTGATTGATTGGGCCTAAATTTTTTATAAATTTTTTTCAGCTTTCTCTTAAGCTTGTCAATCTGTATTTTCTTATAACCAATGACTAACATGTCATCAACATAAAGTAAAAATACAAGATGATCATTACTCGACCGATAATAGACAAATACACATTAGTCACAAAAGGTATATTGAAAATGAGACTTTATAAATAAATATAATTTCTTATATCACTGTTGGGGTAATTGTTTAAGCTCACAAAAGGTATAAAACAAACAGTGCTGGGTATACACAACTTTAAAAGAAGGTAGCCTTGCATAGCTCATTGGCCTAGATGCTTCTTGTGTCATGCAAGGTCATGCCTGGCCTGGTCAAACCATGCCTATTCAGCATGACTAGAACCCACCCTAGCTTTAGTCTAGGATCACCTGGGTTCAGTCCATAGTAACTTGGTTTGGTCAGACATGTCGAAACCAGTCTGCACAAGCCAGCATTCTGCCTCATGCCATGTTGCATATTTTGTGGAACATGGGCCAGCTTTCATGGGTTGGGCTCAGGTTGCCTGACTCATTTTCAACCTCTACTCATACAAGCTTTTTTTATAGTTTGTATACGAGATATTTTTTTCCTTTCTAATTTTAATCTCTCAGGCTGATCCATGTAAACGATCTCATGAAGATGACCATGCAAAAAATATTTTCACATAGAGTTTATCAATTTAAAAATAAAAATTAACAACTAAAATTAGATTTGACTCAAATAGAAGACATATCTATTGCTTGAATAAATATTTCATCAAAGTTAATTCATTTCTTTTAACTTATTTCTTTTACAACTAATTGAGCCTTATATTTCATTGAAAGTCATCATCACTAGGTTTTAATAAGGATACCATATTGTAAGTTTGAATGATATGAAAAAAAATTATCTTCTTGCATTACCTAAATCTATTGTTTTTTATTATAAAGAGACACGCCTTCATGAAATGTCTCCGACTCACCAACATTATAAGTAATACATGATTACAAAATCTAGAATAAACCTAAAGAGGAGGGAAAGATATTCTCAGCTCAAACTAAGATGTATTAAAATAACTATGTTTTCCTAATTTTAACTAGAATATCATTCATCTCCTCCTCAACCAAAGAATCACATGGCTCAAAATTATTATTTGGTTGCTCAATTCATTTCTTTTAATCTATAGGAGAAGAGCCACCAAATCCATGCAAATAAGAATTTTTGAAGATTTACTTTCCTCACTAGTTGAATGATATTCGTCAATTAATTGGTATCCAGAAAAGTCACATATGTACTCCAAACAGGTTTCCTCGCTATCGAGTCTCACAGTTTGTACTCAAACACTTTATGTTGATAGCTAAGAAAAATGCATGAATGTACAATATCATATAATTTTGATCTTTTATTTTTCAAAACATTAATAAATATTTTGCTGTCAACTCTCACATGATCATATGAGATATTTTCTTAATCTAAATTTTATTGGGAACATCACCATCTAGAGCAACAACATGATATATCAATAATCATACACATAAATTCTTTCTAAAATTATAAAGAAATATATACGTGCAAAAACATGAATCACATAGTTGTCAAATCTCTCATTATCAAAACGTATAGAGGCCAATTTTTATACCACTTTTTTTTTTAACTATGATGTGACATAGAGGTGTCAAACGGGCCGGCCCAGCACGGCACGGCCCGTTTTTCACGTGCCCAGCCGTGCTACCGTGCCGTGCCGGGCACGGCACGGCACGGCACGGTTTTTTAAATTCGGGCACGGCACGGCCCGTGGGCACGGGCGCACGGCAAGGCAGGGCAGGCGGGGCGGGGCGGGTCTGTTTGGACCCGACCCGTGGTCTTTTTACCGGGGGCGGGGCCCGGTTGGGTCACGAGTCGCGACGCAGGCACGCGGGCCGGCGTGCCGTGCCGGGCCAGGCACGGCACGGGCACGTTTTTTTATCGTGCCGGGCCGGCCCAGGCACGGCCGAACCGTGCCGTGCCTCGTGCTGGGCCGGGCCAGGCACGGCCGAACCGTGCCGTGCCTCGTGCTGGGCCGGGCCAGGCACGGCCGAACCGTGCCGTGCCTCGTGCTGGGCCGGGCCGGCCCGGCCCGTTTGACACCTCTAATGTGACAATTCTTAAAGACATGAACGATATTATCTTTGTTTTTCAAGATATATTCTCATATCTTTTTAGAGTGATCGTTGATAAATATCAAAAAATAAATAACCTTACTAAATATTTTATTCAACATTGAACAAATATCAATTTGAATAAATCAAATAATATTTGATCTTTTTGAAAAAAGAAAAAAGAGTGAAATGGTGTCCTATGACTTTTCTACTCATACAATGAATATACTTATTGTTGAGTTACTCTATTTTCTATTATATTTATTTATTTTTTATTATTTGGTACCACCTAATTTGTGCGTTGCCCCAAACCATATATATATATATATATATATGGTTATGTTGCATTCAAAAATTACCTTTTCCATTTTAAATAAAAATTTATGTTTTCTCACATTTTCCTCCTTCCTCTCCCCTCTCCTTTCGACTAGAAAAAACCTAGTCCATAAGCTGTCACATGGTATCAAAAGGGCTTCTCTAAAAGAGAGGCAATGGCACTATGGTGCGAGTATGATGACACACTCTCTGGGAGCTCTGACAACTATCACCCAAAAAATTTGACAGCAAGAGCAAGGATAGCACAGTCGCACTGTACCACTAACTTAGCCACATACAGTGGCCATTTTGTGTTATTCTTATTTTTAGGTTGTCGGACATTTGACAACATGATTTGGGTAGAAATAAGTTTGTTTTCAATGACAGCAGAGAAATCCATGACGACCAACAAGCAGCAACGATACAGAACCATTCCATACATAATATTAAAATAATTTAATTTTTTTTATCTTACGATTTTAATGTAAAAAAAAATTGAATCGTGGTATTTTAGTGTATATACAATAAAGCATAGATACATAAATAACCTAACTGTTTTAATTCGATTGTCATAGAAATTTAGTTATTTCTTTCTTTACAATCCCTTTTTTGGTTTCACATCCCAAATTTTCAGTTTCACAATCCATATTCTTTGGTTGTCATGTTAATTTGGTTTTAAATCTTTTTTGCATAAAAATGTGAATTAAAGTGAAATTAATATAGGAGCATTGAGGATAACCCAACATAAATTGATGGCAAATATATTTTCTCTTTAGACTACATCACTATTAGGATAACCCAATAAAAATTAATGACAAATATATTTTCTTTTTAGGTTACATCAGTGTAAGGCTTTGCTTGTGGCTCAAAAATATTTTAATCAAGTATTATAAGATCCAATCAAATTGAAATTAATATTGTGACTTATAAGTAGATAGAGATTAACGCACAACAATTAGTGCACCTATGAAAATCAATTAATCTCAATGTATCGAGTGTGTATGATTTTTGTAACATTTGCAAGAAAATTTGTGACATGACCATTTCGATATATTATCTAGAGATCTTTAATTTATATAACATTATTACTCAATTGTGGATGTGCATATTTGATTTACCAGGATGAGGCAAATCAATTTTGAATTGATTAATTACTGTGAGAGAGGAATATTAGTGAGGTATAAGTATTAACAAATCAGATAACATTGAGGAAACTCGAAAAGTAGGTTTGTAGCATTTTGACATGTGTTAATAGTTAAAATACAAAAAAAAAATATTCAATAACAAAAATGGCCCATAAATAATGACTTTATATAATGAATGAAAGTGATTTTAGCAGCTCACAAGTTAGTATTCCCATCAAAAATATCAAAAATAAAAAAAATAAAAAAAAATAAAAAAAATAAAAAAATAAAAAAATAAAAAAAATAAAAAAATAAAAAAGAATTAAAAAAAAAAACTCAATACCTCATCAAATTGGTACATACCAATTCACAGCACTCAGTTTGAAAGAAAGAAATATAAACAAAAATATATTCAAGATATTCATAAAGATATCCACTAACTACTCAGCTATCTAAATATATATTATAATAATTATCACATCCAGAATTTTTTCCTTGAGAAAAAAAATAATCCACCACTATGAGATTTATTATCTCATAAAATATTAGATTGAAGAGTATATGTATTACTGTGTGACTACTATCATAGTAAATAATAGCGGTAGAAGAGTATGCATACCCAATCTCCTCAAACATATGTCATATCCAAAATAGCCTATAAATAATAATTATTATTACTTTAAACTTTATAATTATACTATATCTCGAAACACCCAATATCTCTTACTTTTTTAGGAAACAAGGTTGTCTCCAAAAAATACAATATTTTATTATAGCCTTCTTCTCGGTACAATTGGTTTCTAATGCGAATCTGAATATTTAACTAACTGTAAGTGCTCATGATCCTTAAAAAAAAAATTCTAAGTTCTAGAAATTATTTTACATATTACAATATGCAAAGGATAACATCAAGATGAGTCTATCAAAGAGATTCTAAGAAATAATTAACTATATTGATTGCATATGTTATAACTAATCTGATTATATACAAATAATTTATTTTTTATATGATTCTCTTATAAATAGTAAAATCAATTAGTAACGTATCATTAGAAGTAAAATCATTATATGAATCAATAATAATATCTACTAAAGGACAATCCAATAAACTAACATCTACAAAAATATCAAATATATGTCCCTTATAACAAGATGATACCTCATAGAATAAATCACTTTTATGTCAAAAAAATATATGAGTCTCCCAAAATTATTTGTCTGAAATTATGTCTGAAGGTACTCATAGTTGAATAATTCCTCACTCATCATTTTTAGTAATTAGAATATCATATACATAGACAATAATCAAAATTATCATATTTTCAGGATTATTCTGGAAGAATAAAGAAAAATTAATAACATATCTATATAACACAAACAAAGTAACTGCTCGTGAAAACTTTGCAAACTAGACTTTCAGTGACTTCTTAAGACCATACAACACATTTCGCAATCAACAAACTACACCTAATTATATTGCATGAAACCTTAGTGGCTGCTCTATATACACTTTTTCCTCATATGTCATTATGAAAAAATGCATTTTTCATTTTTAGCCGATGTAATATTTTATTATAAAATATTGTAAGAAAAATAATAATAAGTACTAAGACCATCTTATACATTAGAGAGTAATATCTTACCTTAAAGCGAAATACCACCCTATGTGAGCATGTCTTCATTGTAAATACCCACTTTCGACGAACAACGGGCTTTCTTAAAGTTTGTGATTTTGGTTCCCAAATCTTATTATAGTGGATGACATGTATTACTTTTATCATGACCTAATGTTATTTTGAATAATATAATACTTTAGAATAAGAATTGAGTATATTAGTACTATCAAAAAAAGTAATAAAAAAAGATAAAAAAAAATAAAAGTATGATAAAACCTATAAAATTGGTTACCGATTACAATTTTCATGTTTCTTCTAAAGAACAATTGAAAGATCAAGATAATAGAGATTAATTATAAGATTGTCAGGCTCTCACTAGGTTTGCCACAAATCTCATAAAGTTGTGCATGTATCTCTCCTAATATAAACTCTAAGTATGAGTCTGTATTGATGAAAAATTCTTTATTACCATGTCATTTAGGTATGAATGAGATCCTTTTATTCACAAATCCTCACTCTTTCTATATTCAATATAATCTGAATTTGTTGGTATATTTTATGATTCAGTAGGAGGAATATAAATATCATACTAAGTACTAACATGATCAAATATAACAGATGAGTACCTCTCTCTATTAATTTGTAGTCCAAGTAAGATCATAGGTGAGAGAGAAAAGACAATAGATTTTGAAGTAATATTTAGATTCACACTTTTTCTATGCTTGTTAAAGAACAAGTTATTGTCAAAAAATATAATATTAATATTCACTAAAATTATATTAGTCTATGATAAAAAATATTTATATATTTTTTGAGTACTAGAATATTCAAAAAAAAATATATCTCAAAATCTTAGAAATTAGTTTGTCTTATCCTAGAAATTGATAAAAGATAAAATAAATACATTCAACAATTTTGAGAAACAAATTAAATAATCACTCTTTGTGATATAAGATCTAGAAAAATATATACTTATAAAGAAAAAATAAAACATCTAATTGATAAGATAAATCACTGTTAAAACTGCCTTTACCCAAAAAGAAGAGATGATCAATACCATATTTCTGTGTTGAACCACATCGGATTTAGAATTATCCTAATCGAGATAAACTCATTACTATTGCTTTAAAAAACAAAGAATCAAACAAGATATTATTAAACTATGTTTGATGACAAAAAATACAGATTAAATTCATTGATTGAGTTTGATAAAAAACAAAAAATATGAAATATGAAGATAGTTGATATTCATGTATGTCACTATTATTAACTAAAATATCAAAACATTAATAGATACAGATATATCTAATCATTTTATTTTTGATGGGAAGAGATTGAATCAATGAGTTTAATTTTTGTTACTAATAAAGGAAATTAGTAATATATATCTAATCTTGAAATATGAAGGGATGTAATATATTTTTATCTCATTTCAAGATGTCATGCCTACTAAGTTTCTAATGAAATTACCAACAAAAAGAGAGATTGACAATCAAATTGAATTAGTGCCAAATACCTATCCAATTGCCAAGGCCTCCTATTCAATGATTTTCCCAAAACTCAAACAGCTAAGAAATTAACTAAAGAAATTGGTTGTTTCTGAATATATTTGACCCTCAAAAGTCTAATACGTATTGACTATCGAGCATGAAACAAATTGATAATAAAGAATAAATATTTGATTTTTTTATAGCAAACTTGTTCGACTAGCTTGAAGATGCAAGGAAGTTTTTCAAACTTAATTTGAGATGAGATTATTAAAATAAGAATAACTAAATATGACAAACTAAAAAAACATGTGATAAAATATGACCCCAATGAGTTTTTGGTGACACCATTTGGACATTCAAAAACACAAACCATATTTTGTATACTTTTGAACAAGACACCACAATCTTTTCTTGATCAATTTGTGGAGATGTATTTGGAAGATATCATTACATATAATAAATTATTGGAAGAATTTATTGGAAGATTGAGATAATTATTTCAAAATTTATAAGAGAATAAATTATACATTAAATAGGAAATTTTTTTTTCACAACAAAAGTTTCATTTTCAGATCATATTGTGGGAAAGAGGAAGATACAGATGAACAAAGATAAAACATGAGCTATTTTCAGATGTGAGTCACCAACTAAAACAACAAAGTTGAGGTCATTTCTCGAGTTGACCAACTATTATTGGCATTTAACTTGATATTACTCTCATATCACCACACTTTTAACTAATATGTTGTAGATGAAAAGAGATTGAAAGTGAAAATAAACTTATCAGAAAACTTTTGATAATGTTAAGCAAGCTATCACAAAAGAATATGATGTAGCCTTGCTAAACTATTCTAAACTATATGAAATACATATGGATGCTTTAGTTTTTGCAATTGAAGGAATACTTGTCTAGGAAAAAAATCAATTGCATTTGAAAATCAGAAACTATATGAAATTAAATAGCTATACCAATCTATAAAAAAGAAATGAGTGTCTTGATTCAATATTTTTAATGACAATACCTTTTGGAATTATGAGTTATAATAAAAAATAATTATTTAGCTATAAATTATTTCCCAACACAAATGAAGTTAACACATAAACAAACCCAATTATAATATTTTCTTACCGGATTTGACTATACAATGAAATACAAGACTAGAAAAACTAATGTGATAACAAATGAGTTAAGCTGAAAGATAACGTGTTTGAAAGGTCATATTAAATAGTTACTATCCAAAGGCTCAAAGATCAAATCTCTTATTGAGTATGTTATAAAGGGAAGTCTCAAAGATTCTAGATGAGATATAATTTAATCTTCACGAAAATGCAATGACTATATGTCCCATCATTTGAAATTGCAGAAGGAGATCGTGTATGAGGGCCACGATTCCAAGTGGATTGGCCATCCAAAAATGCATTATACCTAATTCTTAAATTTGCCAATATAAAAAAATAATATAAAAACTTATATAAAGATTTATCTAGTTTGGCAATAAGACGAATTGAAACATGAGACAATAATAGATTTTTTGTAACCTATTATAATTTTTAACCTTTATTATTATTATTTCATTATAATATAGATGAGAGAACCTAACATATGAGTTATCCTAATGGGATTTGCTAGTTATATAAGGGTGTTGTTTATATAAATTTTATCAAGTATTATTTGCATAATTCATTTTATGTATAAATTTCTATATGGTATCAGAGCTAACCCTATATGTGTAAATTAAAAAACAAACCTAAATCAATTATGCTTAGCAACCTAAATCACATGGCTTATCATATTCAAGCATTTTTCAATATTTTCCATCTCATATAATTTTCTCATGATAGCATTAGGATACCTAATATTTTTTGTCGAGATATTATCTTATCCAGATGATGTTAGATCATAATATGAAAACTAATCATGATAATAAATTAAATTATCTGAAGGCAGGAATTATTATGAGAGGTCACAAATATTTGGAGTTGACTATAAAGGTACTTTCTTTTTGGTAACAAAGTTAATCTCAATTTGGATGCTCACATCTCTTATAGTTTCTCATAGTTAGATGATATATTATGAAAATCTTGAGAAGATGGATATGAAATATCCACCTAATTTTAAAATAGACAGAGTATTTTCAAATCCAATTTGTAGGTAGCGAAAAATTTTATTATACAACTAAAATAATTATCAAGAGCCTGTTTATATGATTTTTAGTCATATTTACTTTTTTTTAGTTTTGACACGTGCATTACAAATTATTCCTTATTCTATTTGAGAAATTCAGATGTCACGCTTATCATTTTGATTATGCATGTGAATGATATCTTTATTATAAATGAAATCAAATTGAGATTTAGTCAACAATACTTTCTATCACAATTTTAAATAAAAAATCTTAAGACACTCAAATATTTTCTTAAAATTAAGTCAACTTATGATAATAAATATATTATATTCTCATGAAGGAGATATGTTCTAGATACAATCTCATAGATTAGAGTTTTGATTGTGCTTCAACATATACTCGTATTGAACTAGGTATAGATCCATTATGTGGTATGAGTCCTATTGATTTGATTAGATATATAATTTAAAATTATAAGAAATATTAACTATTTGAATCTTATCGTACCAAATATAACTTACGTAGTTAGTATAATTAGTAATTTCATAAATATTGATTTTTAGAAAAGAATAAGAATAAATATCTTCAATTTGTCGAGTGTTCACATTCTAATTGAATGACGATTAGCACAAATAGGAGATCTACTACAAGCTAATATATTTTTTTTGAGATAATATTGACATTTAGAAAAGCACAATATATTATAATAATGAGATTCAATGCTTAGACAAAATATATGATAAAGGTCACTACAACATATAACATTCTTTGCGTCAGACATCTATTTGATGAGATTGGATTTTGAATCTTTTATTTTATTTTATTTATGATAACAGTCAAACTATAAGACATAAAGTCTAAAATCTAATATTTTAGAAAAGAATAAAACATATATAAATAATTTTTTTTTCAATAAAAAGAATCAGAATGAAATTATTTTCACTACTTATATTCTTCTAATAGATCAACTAGGTAACATATATACAAAAACTTTAGAGAAAAACTTAACTTTTTTTTCTCAAAGTTTAATATTCTAAATAAGGATATTATAGCATGTATTTTATTTTTTATTATTTTATATTTATGATCTATTATCTATCTTAATCACTTTTGCTTATTTATTAATTATATTAATAAACTTATTCATAGTGAGACATGTATGAATTTTTTTTTCATTTTTAGTATTTTGGATTTTTTTATGCATGTATCTTTTTTCACTACAAACTTCTCATTTAGGAAAAAAAATGCTAGGAGAATGATCATGCCCTAAATAGTAAACTAGATGGGGAAACCACCACCAATATCACAAACAATAAAAGCAATGACATGATGATAATCAACTTTGGCACAAAAGCTTTAAGTGCTATAAGAATGAGGCACTATGGATGTTATCAATTGAATTTTAAAAAAAAATATAATAGATATAAAATGATAATTATAAATAATATTCAAGCATAACGGAACTACAATAAAAAATAAATAGGAAATAGAAATATTTGGAATACTCTTACAATTATTTGAGACACTCCTCTAATAATATACATTATAAATCAACAGAACCAATATGAAAAAATAAATTATTAATAATCACTGCTTTTGAAGGAAAAGATTAAATAACAACACCAATGTTCATCACTTACCAATTCATTCTGAAAATGATTTTGAGATTTTGCACTGATTGGATTCTAGTACCGAGTAAAATTCATCATTGTGTAAACATCTTATTCTTAATTAATATTTAGTAGTTATGCCAT
This sequence comes from Sapria himalayana, assembly GCA_029783825.1. Lineage (NCBI taxonomy): Eukaryota > Viridiplantae > Streptophyta > Magnoliopsida > Malpighiales > Rafflesiaceae > Sapria > Sapria himalayana. Next base: position 7,921,300 of record JAREIK010002838.1, on the reverse strand, counting down.
CAAGGCAATCTAGAATGAACTGTTTTTGTACCATGGGCCCGACACATCTTTGGCATAATTACAAGCAAGAGATTCACATTGTCGCTAACAATACTCTAATTGTGCAAGCAAAAGAATGATTATAGAAAATTCAATATCACCTCAGAGGAAATGAAATGAGAAGCCAGCCCAACTGCAACAAGCTCCATTCCTGTCAGTTTTGTGCCAGTTAAGGCCAAGAACTCACCTGTACAAAAAATTTGCATGAGTTGTGTAGAAATCAGAACAATTAATCAGGCTATTTTTCATTTACTTGTAAAATAAATGATAAGAGTGGAGCATTTAGTTTAGTGACTCTAAGGATTACATATGGAAACACAAAACGAGTGAATCACTACAGACCCCTCTGGCAATCCACTTGAAAAATACAAACCCACCAATACTCCCACACTAACGACATTGTAACAAGTCAACTGACCATCAATTCATGATATTCCAATATTAAGATATATGGTTTAATCAAATTCATCAAATATCTTATTTCTTAAAATTTATAATTGGCATATTTTATTAATTTTTAAAAGAATGAAATTTATAATTAGCATGATCAATCATGAAATTTGCAGAAGTCATTCCCATGAGGCTTGATAAGGATAACGGAGATCTAAGTGTCATCATATGCTGCTGTTATTATTGTGCAAGTATTCTCTGGTTGCTGGAATACTTTTGCAAAAAAGAAAATTTCCATGGACGCTGAATGATTTAAATTTTATATTGCTGACTATCTAGGACGAAACTAATTTCACTTGTCAGGGCTTTTTCTTTCAGGTTCAAATGCAATCTCGAAACAGATGAAGGTTGTGCACTGCATGATCATTAATTGTGGAGCCTGGTATCCTTGTTCCTTTCAAGTAGAAGACAACACACACGATTTGGATGTTCTATTAGAATTTGGCATGGAAATAATGAGAAAAAATCTGATAGAGATTGCATATACTATAGAAATGCCAATTAGATTGAAGGTATATATAAGAGAGAAATAACGAACATTATGCAAGAGCATTGATTTGTTCATTAAAATTAAACAAAAATATGATTATACAAACAATAATACATTAAATCTAATAAGAACGATGAAATTAAATATATTTAAATTGAAAATAATACTAGCATAATTGATCATCTGTAAAATTATTGTATTGCATACATTTATAGAAGATCATGTCTTGATGAAATAGTAAATATTTTCACCTAAAAGTGATAAGTCTCAAGTATAATTCATTAAACATAACCTCTCCATATTTTGGGAATAAGACTATTAATATATAAACTTCTCACAGATCTAAAGCTAAAGCATGAGCCTTGTACGCTACATATGATCTCCATCTCCATTAAAATTGAGTAAAAAATTAATATTTCACTAATAATCATGAAGATATATCAAGTAAAATGTAAAAGAACTCTTATATGCTCAGCATATTCTTCAACATAATCATTAATGTATACATATAAAAATTATTGAGTTAATTGATCTACTAGAATTATTTTTTTCTCATCTTTCTACTTTGTACAATAGAAATAAAGGCATACCATATATTCAAGGCTCTCATTTAGTACAAAATTTGAGAGATTAATATCTCGATAGTCTTTTCCCCAAAAATCAAAAATTCTACAACTAATTAGTCTTAAAACCAAGACTTATCACCATTAGACGAATATATTTGCCATCGCACTATAACACGATCTCCTACTTTGTACATTATAATTAATGTTTGGGATTAATAAGAATGTTAAAATCACTTTTATTTTTCAGCCTTTACATATTTTCAAATGAATAAATATTTTTATACAAAAAAATAAAAATTATTTGTTTCTTATTAATGTATAATAACTTAAGAAGGTATCATATAAAAAAAAGATCTACTATTACTATTCAAGTCATTATCATTGATTATCACTTTGAGCATCATTAATAACCACCATTTTCGATGATAATTTTTTTATCAATCTTTTAATAATGATAAATCAACCCTTGATTATTTTTTCCTAAAAACATATGTGCAATTGAACTTAATTTGAGGAATTTTTAAAAATTTTTAGTTTAGTTAATTGTATGATTTTCTTTCAATTTAATCAAATTAGTTGTTTGAATCAATTTGGTGTAAAAGATAATATCATAGGAACCCTGAAGACATGACCTTTATTGATATTGATTGGCTAACCAAAATTGATTTGGATCAAGTTGACTTGTGTAAATTTTATTATTCAATTTTTTGCATTTGTTAAAATGCAAGCCATAATATCAAAACAACAACAATAGAACTCAATCACATAATGTATATAATCTAAGCCTTAGATAAAGGGTTAATTGGATTGGATACTTTCATCCATAATGCAGAAAAAAGAAATAAAAAAAAGAAAAATAACAAATTATAAATCATAACACATCTCTTTATGTTGGTGTATAAATATCCAGAATATCAAGTTTTAAAAAAAGAAATATAAACTGGAATCTTTTCTATGCCTTCATGAATATGTTTATTGAATATTTTATTTTTTGAATATATATTGTAGTAATTATTTTATCATTTATGTTCTTTCTAAGGAAAAATCAATTTACCTCTATATATTTCTTCCACTAATAAAATAATTAGAGATAATAAAACTGCTTGCCTAATTAGAATAGTAAAAAATTGTGAGAAAAAAAAATGAATATTCAATCTTCTCAAATATGTGTTAAATTCAAAGTATCTCATAGGTAATAATTATTATTGTTCTAAAATCTATCTTTGCACTAAATCTTAAAAATGACATTCATCTTATATTTTTTTAGGAGACAAGACTATCACCAAGAAAAATATACAAATTTATCATAAACTTCATCTCAATACAAGCTAGTACCCAACTTGAATTTGAATACATGGAGTTAAAAAGAATCAAGTAAATAAAAACTATTCTTACTATATAAACTAAATATAATTTTATAATAGTTAGCTAATTAATTATTATTAATATTCTCCTATAAATAATAGAGACAACTGAATGAGTCACATTAGATAAAAAATTTATACCTAAATTAATAAGAGTGCCTACTGGAGCACAATTTAATAAATCAATCTTTGTAATAGTATCAACTACTTAGCTCTTTTAAGACAAGATAATACATCTCCGAGAATAGATCACTTCTATACCAAGAAAATATTTAAGTCTTCCAAGGTCTTTCAAATAAAATTATGGCTAAAGATACTCCTTGAGTTTGAAGATTCTCAATTTATTATCTCTCGTAATCAACATATCATCCACATATATGATAAATAAAATTTTATCATCAAAACTCATGAAAAAACAAACACAAAACTATAATACACATCTATAACCCGAATGACGCAACACTACCTATGAAAATCTTAGAAATTAAATTCTCAGTAACTACTTCATGTCATATAATATCTTATGTAATCTATAAATTATATTTGACTATGTTGCTCTAAACTTAGGTGGATGTTCTGTGTACACCTCTTCCTCAATATCACAGTAAAGAAATACATTCTTCATGTCTAGTTGATATATTTTTCATCTATAAGATATCCATGAAATAAGAATTTGTAAAAAAAATATCTTAGTTACTTTAGAGAAAATATCCTAGTAATCCAAACCAAATATATGATTGAATCTACTTGCTACAAATTTTGACTTAAAAATAATTTCCTTCCCATCTAAATTTATTTTCATAGTAAACACTAACTTGCTACCAAAAATAAATATTTCTGTAATCATGATACTAGTTCTCAAGTTTTATTTTGGTAGAAAAGATCAATCTCTTATTTGATGTGACTAGTATTATCACGAATATAATAATACTTCAGAAGAAGATAATTACATCTTAATATTATCAAGAAAAATTGTCAAAAAATAAAAAAATAAAGAAAATATGAGTATCATAAAACTCATGAAATAAAGTTCTGAATATAACTTATTTGTTCCTTTTGGAGGGTAATAGAAAAGTCAAAATCAGAGGGGTGGGCAACAAGTTCATCTGATTTCCTGATAGATTCATCTCTAATATGAGAATATGCATATATTTATTACTCTTGATATAGCCTCTAAGTCCTGATTGGTCAAGTTTCTCAAGCTTTGGCTCATCATGAGCCTGAACTAAAAATAGAATAAGATCGTAGACTACTATTTCATTTGGACCTGAAGAAAATTTTCACTCCTAAAAAATCTTGATCCCTCTAAAATTAATATAATTTATATGTCACTACATATTGATGCCCTCATATTCTATTTCTACCATAGGAGTATTATTATAATATGAACCAATATGTTAACATATAGTCATCGAGTAACTCTCTTTGCTAACAAGAGGTCCAAGTAGGACTAAAAAAGAGAAAAAAAAATAATAAGTTCACATATAACTATTAGACTCACTTTTCTTTGACTTATTAAAAAATGAGTTTTAGACAAAAAAATAATGTCAACAACCACTAAAATACTATCAGCCTCTGTTAAAAAAATAATTATATCCTATTTAAATACTAAAGTATCCAAGAAATACACATCTCGTGACTCTAGGTATTATTTTATCCTATCATAGAGAAAAATAATAAATAAAATAAATATTCCCAAAAATTCTAGAAAATATGCTAAATAATCTCTTTTTTCATGATATATGATTTGAAAGGATATACATTGAAAAATAATAGAAGATAACATCTGATTACTTAGGTAGTTTACAATTTAAATTACATCTTCTCAAAAAATAATTGAGAATACTTTTGTCAAATAAAAATGTCAAAGTTCTCAACTAGATACAGATTTTTTTTTAGCAAAAATATGATGATAAAGAAAACTTGGTGTATAATCTTGTAATTCATACAGTAAATACTAAATATGTCATATATATTGAAATACATTATCATTTTTTATTTTTTTAATATTATTAAAAAATTGTTTTTTTATCATTTTGTAAAATACATGAAAATAAAAAATATATGTGATCCAACATTAAAAAAACACTAATCAATCATGAATAATTATCAATAAAAGTAATTAAATAGCTTAAATCTTCTTTGATCTCATCTCAACTAGATCAAAGATAAGATGATATAACATACTCAAACACCTATTAGGAGATCATACCTTAGAAAAAAAGATAAATAAAATTTCTCACTCAAACTCAAAGGAAGTCTTCCTCAAAATTTTTCAATTATGCAAATTAACATTAATAGATAAAAAATAAAGCTATAATTGAATTATCTTAAAATACAACTCAAAAAAAAGATTAAATTGATAATCATAAATAATTAAAATATGTGAAAAATATAAAAAATTAAGTTGAATAATTTCATACTTAATGACATTTGAAGAATTGTCATCAACTATCAGAATATTTAATGAATAAGAAAAAATAGTTGTAACAAAAAAATAATTATCAATAATGTGAAAATTGATTCATATATCAATAATATAGAAGTCTAAAATGAAAGTATGAATAATAAATCCAATAATACCTAAAGAATAAGAAATATCAACTATAATTTTTGAAGTATTTTTTATGCTTCTCTCAAGTAAATATTACAATGAATAAAATTTATGAAGACTCCTGAACGACTTTAGCAATCAATCTATATCTATCACCACTCAATAAGGCTTTCAATATTCTCTATGAAAAAAACTATCAAAACATATCTTTTGTATATCCCTTTTTCCTATCATATATGTATTATATGGAAAATCTCTTATATCTACATGCTAACATTATATCATAGCTCTCTCCAATTGATACTAACAGTGGCTATCTATCACATAAAATATTTGACACTATTAAATAAAAATAATCAAATGCCTTAAATTCTCTCAAGTTTCATCTCTGCTATATCCTCATAGATTTAAATATATCCGATTGAATTAGTTCATATCAATATCAAACTGACATCCAACATAAGATGTTCTTATATATGTTTTTTTAAATGATATTCTACACATATCAGAATAAAAATATACTTAAGAGTAAGATAAATATTCTCAATTTAATCAATAATAAGTAACAGAATTGAGAATGATCAAGCAAATAGTCCAACATACTTAAACACCTAACAGGAGATCATACTGTAGAGAAGACATAATTTATCCTGCAAAAACCCAATGAAAATTTTCCTCAGAATTTTTTAATCTTACAAATAAATATTAGTATAAGAAAAAATAAAATTACAAATGAGTTATTTAAAAAGATAATTCAAAAGAAAAGACTAAATTAATAATCGAGAATAACTAAAATATGCAAAAATTTTAAAAAAACAAGTTGAATAATATCATACCCATAATGATTTTTGAAAGATTATCATTTGTTACCCTAATATTTGATGATCAGTACAAAATATTGTGAAAATATAAAAATAATAGTAATATAAATATCGATTCATGTATTAATAATCTAAAAATCTAAAATGAGATTATGAGTAATAAAATCAGTAATACTTGAAGAATAATAAATATCATCTAATATTTTTGAGAAATTGTATATATTTATCTCTAATAAATATTAGAATGAATGGATTTTATGAGGATTCATAAATGGCTTCAGTGAGTTCGCACCAGACAAATATTTGACAGCAATTATGGGTTGTTGTCACTCACAATAATAAATTCTGCTCACTAAAAAAAATTTTGTTCCCCACTATTTTTTTGTTCACCATGTATACATTTTTGCATAGTATAAACTAATGTACATGTATTTTCTGTGCGCAATAGGGGTAGGCACGCCTATGTTTTGGTGTGCCAGCAATCTGTTGGTGCATCACATGTAATGTGCATGGAACAAAGGAAGGATAAGGTAGAATTCTATGCACAATGGTATGCATTTTGTGTACAGTGAAAACAATTCCAATCTGATTACAATGCGAGTGTGTGCACCATAGCACACACGCCTACTTGCATTGTACTAGTACAATTCACACGCCTACTTTCTAAGGCTTTTTAACCCTTACACATCCTAGGGTTTGTCCCTAAAGTGTTTTGGCTCTGATATCATGTTAAAATGCAAGCTGAAATCTCATAAAAACATAAAGAAAACTCAATCACATAAAGTGTACATGCTAAGTCTTTATAGAAGGGGCTAATCAAATTGGGACATTTCATAAATTAGATGCTCCCATCAATAATGCAGAAATAAAAAAATATTTTTTAAGAAAAAAATAGCAAACTATAAATTAACAATAATTATTTTTTGGATTATTGGCAAGTAATGACATTTTAAAGTGGCTAATCAGAAGAATCAAGTTGAGACCTCAACATGTCATGGTGCTTATTCTTCGGCCTGTGACTTTCTTCTTTCATAGCAAAAACCTTCCAAGATTCTAGATGATGTATAAGTCAATCATAACATCGAGTTTTATCCTTTTTAAGTGTACAAATAGTTTATTTTATTTGAGTTATTTTACTACATAACTTAATTCTTTATTTTTTTTCTAGCAATGTTGATTTGCATGACAAAAAGAATTTAATGAAGCCTTTCTATAATTCTAAGCAGAGTGTTTTGTATTTGATCTTCTCTATTATTAGGAAACATACAAGGTGCTAGAGAATTATTATTCATTCATTTGTTCATTCTAAATCATTCAAATATGGTAAACTGAGAATAATATATCTCAATATGAAAGATGATTCTAGATTGAAAAACTAATCAAAAAAGAAAGCATACAAGGGTTTCATATCTTGTTCATCATAATTATATAAGTAAAAATTTATTTGATTTAAATAATTCAGATAAAAGAGATAAAGCAAAGTTAATAATCAAGACGATTTGAGATATTTTATTAATTTCAAAAATTAGTTTACACATTTTACATGATTTTTTTTTGAAATAAATCTCAAATTTTATTTGTTTTTTTTATTTCATAAAATGATTAAAAACCTATTTAATAAAAAATATAAAAATTATAAGAAATGATAATCTTTGTTTATATATCTAATAATTTTATTACTTACTATACTAATCATGAGAGTATTCACTAAACTTACTGAGTTAGCACACTCTAAAAATAAGATTACATAAAAGAAAAAAAAATATTTAGCCAAGATGACAAACATATTTTTTTATGATATAAGTATTCCAAAATATTTTTATAGAGATATTATTTTAATCACAAATCACCTGATTAACCATATATCTTCAATTTTTTTGTTAGCCCCTCTCCCTGACCTATCACATATTATCTCTCAGCATCCCATATATGAGTAGAACATTTGGCAAAGATACCCTAGATCACGTATTTAGCATCCCTAGGGATTGAACTCGTGTCCACAAATTAGGCGGTCGTTGTCTATCTTGCCAATTGGACTACCATATCTTGATATATACATTCTTCAATTATTTCTATCTGTGTTGTTTTTTAGTCATGTATTAAATAGTAAAATTATTATATTTACCTCCTAAAATTTTTGGAAATATATATTTTATTCATGATCTTTCTATAAGATGTAATAAGATGGCACATAAGATGATGATGATAATATATATATAGTTACTCCAACATCTAAAAAGGATATATATATATATATATTATTCTGCTTAGACAAATAAAATATTAATAAGTATCATTGTTATCTTTTTTAAGTATGACTCATTCTATAAAAAATTTATACCAAGTAATGATTCAAAAGTAGTATCTAAAATGTCAATGTTATCTTTGGCAATTATTTCTATTTGTGTTGTGTTTTAGGTCATATATCTTGGAGAGAGATTATTCCGCTTGCCTCTTACAAAATTTAGAAACATATATTTTATTCAGAATTTTTATCTAAAATGTAATAAGATATCATAAAGGATGATAAAATATATATTTCTTAGTTATTTTAATATCCAAATATATACACACACACACACACACATTATTTTATAAGGACAAATATAGTACTAATAAGTATTGATATTATTTTTTTTAATAAGACTCATTCTTTAAAAAGTCTAGATAAAGTAAAAATTCAGGAATAATATCCAATTCTATTATTCTTACTTACTTTTTTTGAAGTTTTATTTAAGTCTTTAATCAAAAGAGATTACTACATCTCAACTATAAATCAAACTTGTTGAATCACATTATGATGATTCTTTTCTTGAATCATCATATATACTAACAATACAAAATAATATAATTCTAAAGATATTAATATTTTCTTTTATTAACTATTTGACTATCACCAGATCAAATATAACATAAGCAATTAGTATAGTTAGTTATTTATTATATTTTTTTATAATAGGATCACCTTGATACAACTCTTAACAAATTTAGATATGTAAAAAAAGCTTTAAAACAATATCTTATTTAATAAACATAAATATCTTCAATTAATTAAGTATTCAAATTTCAATTGGACATCATCTTACACAAACAAGAAATTTATTACATATCATTATATTTTTCTTTGATACAATCATATCTCTTATAAAAATAAAAATCAAACTATAATATTTAAATCTAATACAGATATAAAATACAAAGAGATAACAATAAATATTTATGAAATTCTTTGAATTATATATCAACTTGAAATTAGATTTTCAATTGTTTCTCCCACTAATCTCTAATATGATAGTCATGCAATAAGAAGAATGTACACCAATTTAAGAAGAATGTTGCAATGCTAATTTATTTATATTTATGATGAGAGTACCTAATTTATGGGATGCACCAAACATCTCTCACTATTATATATTAGACAAGGAACTCTTGTATATTTTTTATGAGGGTGAGTTTTTTAAATTTGACATTTTATGGCTTTATTTTTTCTAACATACGTTGCTCTTTTATGTGTTATAACACTTATGAATTCATTTCCTATATATCAAAAGAAACATCAAGTATATAGATGTACATGTGTTGGGAACACTCATTGGACTTTCTATGGAGGGGACCCCTCAACACCATGTACAGCTTGATACATGATACCAAGGAGCATCTGACTTGTGCTAAAAAAAACAATTCTACGGGTAAACAAATACTCCTTCAATATTTTAACATTTAATGTAGTCCACTCACCCATGTGCCCAGGGAGACGAGAAAGCAAATATGAGAAACTACAATCTGCATGGAACCCAATACCTGCTTCTGGAATAGAAAATACCTAGACATCATAACAAATAACTAGCATCATATGATAACAAATTATGACAATGCTAACTAAAAAAAGTGTGATCTGTCATGGTCACAGAATAACAAGACCTAAATAATATCTAATACTCACAGTTTTCTCTGTTACAACAGAAAATGTCATCGGAACCATCAAAGCAGCACCTCCTCCTATTACAATTCCAGAGACTAGAGCAACCTGTTAATTCCGTTCCACACAAACATGAAAATTAAAATGTAGCAAAAGAAAAAGATGATAATTAAAAAACACATATTGTAACATACATACCAGGGTTTTCTTATATGTATGAATGTGATAGCAAAGCCAATACATTCTATAAACTGTCTCTAGGCAAGAATCCCCTGCAAAAACTAACTCATTAATATTCAGTTCAAGAAGTATGCTTATCTACCAGCATAAGTACTTCATCACACTGAAATTATAGTTGATGTTATATTTGATGTCCATAAATAAATTAGATAATCACCAATACCACTTTTATAATATGCAACACACGCTCTCCCAATACACCAATATTCTTCAAGTATTACAATTCTCATGATATATCTCTCCATTTTAGACTCTTGAGTTATTGATTCATATTTCATGAGCAAACTATAACATCATATGTATCGTTACCTATTCACAATATCTTCTCTTTATTCTTTGAATGTTTTAATAGTTAATAATAAAATATCTATCTTACTTGACGATAATAATATTCAGCTTAGCATTTTATTTCTTTTATGTATTCTATTTATTTGCTGTCGTTCAAATAATCTTATTTTTGTAAATTGTATTACAAAATAACTAAATTTTACTATCATTTTCTCTTATTGATTTTAATTTACAAGATTATAAGATTTTAAGAAAAACTTTTTTCAGGACTAAGCAAAACAATTTAAAAATTTTCTATTTTATAATTAGCTATCATACTAGATATTTTGAGTGTCATTGATCCTTTATTTGATAATTCTCAACTTGCATCATTTATCTTTTATTAACTTGATAATTTGGGATCTCAATATTAGAGATATCTCTATCTTAGATTGTGAAACTTGTTGGATGATAAAATATATAGACAATCCTTATTTTGCTCACTAGATCTATGTGAATAAAAACTCATTCAATTTAATTAATTCAAAAATATCAAAACAAAATAGAATTGAAACTCAACATAACTTGAGATACTTTTTATTTTGACTAATAACTATTATTATTTTACTTGATGATCTAATTCATAAAATAATTAAAAATTAAGATAATAAATTATTAAAAATTATTAAGAGTGATGATATTTTAATATATATATGATATATTTTACACTTATTGTACTAATTATAAGATTATTTATTAGATTTCACATGATAACACTAACCTAAAAAATAGAGTAGTACTAATTAAATATAATACTATTTAATCAACCAATAATATTTGATTGATATGGATATAATACTTCTCAATGGCAAAATATTCCAATATAATTTTGAAAAAATATAATTTTAACTAAAAACTATTTAATCAACCAAATGTCATTCTTCGTCCTTTCTCAATGTGTTCTTTTTCAAATCTTACATTCTGAAAAAAAATTATTCAATTTATCTCATAATTTTTTTAAGAATATTTTCTTTTTCCAAGTTTTCTCTTTATGGCAATATATGATACTTAAGATAATAAAATATATACTTCTTAATTACTTCAATGCCCAAAATGAGTATATGTATTAGTTACCTAAGACCAATAGAGTACCAATTAGTATTAAAATTATTTTATCTAAACATGACTTATTTTTTAATAAGTTTAAGCAAGATAAAAATTTAGAAGAGATGTTTGAATTTTTTATTCTTTCCTATTCCTCCGGCGGCCCTCCTAAGCCTTCAACCATAAGTGAGTTTCATCCTTTAGTTATTTCTGCATTTGTTAGTTTACACTACACTGACTTTCCTCTTAAGTCATATGCATAAATAAGTACACAACATATATACGAGAGATAATGATTTTCTTAGAAAGTGAATTCCCTTCTAGTTAAAATGAATTGGTAGCATTTGAGTTAATTCTAGCCTCAAGTCCAAATGAGTGGGGAGCTATAAGATTTAATCACTCATGAATTCTTATTTTAATAGAATAAAACATATATACAATTTTTCAAAAAAAAAAAAAAGAAAAGTCTTTTGCAAGGTCAAATTATCTTACTATCAAATTTTTTGATCTTGATCTTATGATTGTTCTTCGAAAAAATACAAAGATTATACTCAATATTTTATTTCATAGATTTTGTCACACTCACTCATTTCTCTTTCTTTTGCCTCTTTCATTATTTTTTTATGGTATTAAAATACATAAGTCATCATCTAAGTTATTATCACATCTAAGATAATATAATTATCTTCTATTTTAATAAAGCTTGAGAACTAGTATTTTAATTTGTAAGAAAATCTATTATTGATTCTGTGTGAATGCTAGTTGTGAGGACTAGTTCTAATGATAATATAGATTGTCTAATAGAGAGACTTGTTGCAAAGGGAGTTCACTCATATTTTTAGAGTTGACAATCATGGTATTTTCTCTCCACTAACTAAAGTGACTTCATACAAATACTTATTTCTTTTGAAATTGATAGTCATTTACTCAAGGAGATCTAATTTTTAGTAACTTCTTCTAAATTATTTATTTTGTATGGAGAAGATCGAAGATAAAATCAGTTACAACTTATAATTGTACATCAGATCAGCTTTTGGAAATATTTTAAAATATCATAAGAAAATCTCAGTTTACTTTTTTTATTCTTCAAACTTAGCATTTTTAATATTTATACATCAGTTTGAGGAAGGATGTTATAATTTCTTGATTTTTACTTTTATGATGAGAACACCAAGAGTTTGAATTGCCCCAATCTCATGTGTTTCCTATTTATTTGTTAGAATTTTTTTTTGATTTTATGAGTTATTGTAATACTTCTCGCTCTTTTAGTGAGCTTTAAGAACTCTCACATACAACTGAAAAATGCAAGATAAAAAAAGAATCTAAATTCATGCATTAAGATCTTTCATATACTTAATTCATGTCTGCGAATCCAAAGTGAATAGTGACAACCATGTGCACGTACAATGGCAGCATTGCAATGTGGAGCATCAGACATGAATGTAAGTGGTGCAGTGTGCATACCAGTAGTGCAATGTGTGTAATAGTAGCATATGTGCAAAGTGTGTGAGTGTCAAGATATCAGCCCACTGTTAATGTCAATCAAGTATGTAATGTTTGTGTGTAAGTGTAGTTAAGTAGTGCAATACATATTTTCTTACTTCGAGTGAATGAGAAAGTAAAAATTCTGAGTATTACAATGTGAATGTTTGGACAACAAAATTACAAACAGTGTGTTGTTGGAGTTCAGATGTGTTTTTCAGTCGGGAAAAGTTTGACCATCAAACAAAATAACCTTTTAGTGGTGAGACAAAAGAAAGTAATACATAATGTTAATTCATTGAGATCAAATTTTCTATTGTCTTCACAACTTGCACGAAACATAAGATATTATGGGAGCTTGCCACATCATTATATTCATCCTAAACTACACAAATATATGAGGTGGTTTTGCAACTAATATGATTAAGGCACTTAAGGAACCTAAAGAGTCGGAACATATCTATTACTTACTTCACTCATTTCAAACAACTAGTCACATACTTTCTTGAGAGATATCCAAAGGTAGTAAATATGATTGTGTGAGCGAGATAGAAATGGTAGCTTATTGACATTATTTTATTGTACTACATATACATAGTCAAGAAAGACATTTTTATATTTTTTCATTGTTAAATTTTGAGTGATTTTATCTTTCCCTTAATATCAAAGACTTGTTGTCAGATGGTTCAACATATGCAAGATAGACAAAAACTTGTAGGAGAGATTTCTTATGCAACATATCATTGTTGCAGGAGTACTAGTCTTGATAGAAAAGATGGGAGATCCTCAATATTGTGCACGTATTACAGAAATAGACATATCAAAGAGAATTAATGAAAATTATTTTTAGAAAAAACCAAAAATACCAAAAATTATTGAGGGATAAAAGTTGACAACCAGAGTTACTCAATGGACATAACAAAGTTACCTCATCGTGACTCCTGTTAAAGAGAAATATATATAATTCCTCATTAATAAGATATCAGCAAATACTTTTGATTCTTCCAATATTATAGTTATCACGACTTAGCTTCCCATTTCAAACTCTTGTGTTATTGACACATAAATAAATAATCATATCACATATAATTATTTTTTGTTTATTATTATTTTTTTTCTCATTGACTATTATTACAACTTTATACTTTATTCCTTTCATATGTTCAATGTATTCTTAGATATCCAATGAGAAATTATCTAAAATTTTTGGTTATTACAACATTCAACTTTATATTTTATTCCTTTCATATGTTCAATATCTTTTTAGATATCCAAATATTTTTTTTATTTTAATTATTTTCTTAACAACTAAACTCTTTAACATTTTTTTTTCTTTTATGATAAATATTTTGTATGGTTTAAAAATTTCAATGATAATATATTCTACTAGAAGCTAATATATTGTTACCCCACTACTTCTGTATTCTCAAATTAGTTAATCATCTTTGGTCAAATTGAGAATGTAAGATCCTGATATTAAAAATATACTGACCTTAGATTGTGAGGGTTATCAATTAAGAAAATATATTAGAGTTACTTATCTTGACGATTATACCTGTGTGGGTATGGATTTATTCAATCTGGTTCACTTAGATATCTGAAAACCTAGTAAAATTAAAACTCATGATAGCTTGAGATAGTCTATTTTATGTATTTTAATTATATACATTTCACTTGATTATCTCTATTGTAGCCTAGAGCTTATAATTTTTTTTATTTTGCATTTATTTTATGGTTGTATTATGAATGAGAGCATCCAAACTATGGGCTGCCCCAATCAGAATGTCTCGGTGCATAAGGACTGCTCCAATCCAAACTATATGCTGCCAAAAGTCATTGCACATCCAATGTGTACAATGGGCACCAGCATTTTAAAGAGATAGTGGAGTTAAATTCACAATTTCTATACCATTTTTCAATGGTTTCAAATGGGCAATATGAACCTTTTGGTGTATTTGTGGTGACTGTGATAAGTCATGGTGTTTCGATTGTGTGGCAGAGAAATTGATTTTTTTCTCATAATAGGATTTTAGATAGAGAAACACTAATTTGAATTAAAGGTAAATTGTAATTTTCCCAATTCTAAGATTTCATTTAGGTCGGACCCGAGGGGGGTTTTCTTGAAATTAGAATTTTGGATTAAATATGACAATTTTTGAGAATTAAATTTGTATATTTGTATTTTTTGGATTATTTATTTTATTTAGTAAAACGGAGGTGAAAATTCTAATTATTAAGCTTTGAAACCAGAAACACATCATATCTCAAAAAAAAAATTGAGGTTAAAAGTATTTGGACAATATTAATACTAAAAAAATTAATCATTTGGGATTTCGTTGCTCATTGTGTTAAATACGTGTATTTGATGTTGTGTCTTAATGTGATATCAAATATCTTCATCTAAGGATAATAGGTATCTAGTTTTAAACTAACCATATGTAGTCTCTTCAATTTTCATAACAAAGGCTATTTAGATATAACCTTCAATCTTGGATATCAAAATTATTCTCAAAGAAATACTAGTCATAGCAAGGACAAATTTAGAGAATCTTAATTCAAAGTAGTAACTACAGGAAGAGGTACTACATTAGAGAATGTTCATTTAGCAAATACATCCAAGGGATCCTCATAAAATCTTCTCATCAAAACCATTGTTGAAAGAAGATATTTTAAAGTTCTTCCCAATAGGATAACAATAGGCCTTTCTCAACCTCCAAGTACTATCATTCTTATATTTTATTCATCTCTTTCATGTTTTTGAATTATTGACTCATGAGCTAATACTCATATTACAAATAATCATTCTTATTTAAATATATATTTTTTTTGATTCTTGAATATTATGGTAGTCAATAATAATCATTCAAAAGCTATTAGTATGATAGTATTCAACTTAACTCTTTTTTTATATATATTTTGTTTATTTTTGATCATTCTTCTAGTCTTCTTTCTATGAATCATCTTTCAATATAACTTAATTGTGATTTTATTTTTCTTTTTTTTATATTTTTTTTATAAAATTAAAAGACTAGGAGAAAGATTTCTTTTGGGACAAAACATGGTGGACTATATGTCTCATTTAATAAGGTATGATTTCATGATAAGTGTTGGGATCATTTACCTATCTATTCTCAACTTGGTCACCCAACAGTAGCCATGTTAATAATATTTTATTATATTTTTAAGAATATTTTACTAATGAAAATAAGGTGTGTAAATTAGGGAAGCATGTCAAAGCTTTCTATCATAAATAATATGCTAGTGTAAATGGAAACTCATTCAATCTGATACATTTTGATATATATGAACCTAATATATATGAGAATCTCAGAGAGATTTATGTATTTGATTATTTTTATTGAGAATTATTCATAATTCACAAGTATATTTCTTTTTCATGTTATATCACTAGAGTTGGTAATGAGCCAAGCTAATCGGGCTCAGCTTGGGCTCAGCTCAAAAAAAACTTGTCTCGGGCTCAGCTCGTTAGCTAAACGAGCCAAGCTTGAGGCTTTATTTAGGCTTGATAAATTTCGAGTCCGAGCCCGAGCCCAACCAAACCTATACATTAAAAAATGATTTTTATTATTTGCTGCCTAATTGCCTTAAGCCCTTAACCCAAAATAAAAATTTAAAAGTTAAAAACCCTAGAAAAGTTGGGCCTCAAGCTCAGCCAATAACATTTCTAAATTCTAATTCTATTGAACTCTTCTTTCATTTTTGTTTCTCATCCCTACTCTCTCTTTCTCTCTCTCTATTTCCTTAATTCATTCCTCTCAATATCTTCATGGACCCCCATGCTTCCACATCAACAAACCCTACCACTCTTTTTTTTCCTCATCAATTTCATATTTATCTTCACTCTTTTAGCATCAGTTAATATCCGGATTAAGGTAGATTTGATTCTTAAATTTTCTTTTTGATTTTCTTTCCCATTCTTTTTGTTTTTTTCCTTAATAGTCGACTGACCTGATTGGGTCGACGGTTGGGGTTTTTCTTTTGATGATTCACGAATCTAGTATAGTTCTCTTTTTTGTCAACATTATTTTTGAAACCCCCTTTGATTTTGACCTACAATTATGCATACACATGGGGGGTTTTTTGTTAATTGGGAAGGTAAAAGGTAAGGGTATTGGCACAAATACAATTCTCATAGATAGTTTATTTTCTCAGGAAAATGATGGATAGAAGAATAAATATTCAATTTTTTTTCTTTTTAAAATTTCTTGAATATGGGTTATAACAAAAAGAGAGAAAGGGAGGATTACTTTAAGATTTTAACATTAAAATAGAAAACGAAAAGAAAGAGAAAAGAAAGAAAGGCTAGTGAATAAATTGGTCTCAATAACTAAGCGATAGAAAAATTTAATATTTTTATTAAATCTTCTAAAACAAAACAGATACCACATTCCTATGAGAAGTTATTTGATCAAATGATACCCTTATGTTATTTCTTATGCTGTAAGTGTCAATTTCACTTGTATTATACAAAAAATTACAAAAACTCTTGCCAATTACCACCCAAATAAGAAGAAGTATAATATATTGGTAGGTTTCTCAATTTTTCATTATTATTAAATATTTACTTTCTTTTCCATAGCAAACATTAATATGTGAAGCAAACTATTAGATATTAAATGATATCAAAATTTTAGATATTATTGGTTAATCATTCTAATCTCATACTTTTTTTGCCGTAAATCTTTTTTTTAAATTTCTGTGTTGTTGATTTTGTTTGTTACTCTTAAATTGTGAGAATTTCTGTAATAGATTTCAGTTTGGTATTAATTTTATTTTTATTTTTTTCTTATAATTTTCTTGGCGAAGAAGTGAAGAACTCAACTAATTTATTATATTAGTTCTGGTAGTTTTTTGATAAAATAATTTTTAGTTCATAAATAATTTCTTCACCTTTTCAATGAACCTCTCTCTTAATTTTTAAAGGAGGATGTTTCGTGCATGTGTGTGTAATTTTTTGTTTTACCACTTTGTTTTTTTTATTATAAATTTTATTGGAATTTTTTGTATTTGCTAGTCTGCTAGATACTAAAAATGTCAAATATAGATAAAATATCAAATTTAAATGATATGAATGAATTACAAGAAATTAGAATTAAATAATTTTCATCAATATCTAAGCCAAACAAAAGAAAAAAATCAGTTGTTTGTGATAAATTTGATGTTGTAGTTAGGAGTGACAAGATAGGGATGATAGGGGCAAAATACAGTCACTGCAAGAATATATTAGATTATAAGAAGGGAGGTGCCACTAATCATCTAACAAGGTGTTTGAAAGTTTATGTACCTCGTTAGGTTGCAAAATCTGGAAATAAAAAAGGTTCCCCCAACAAGCTTTGTTATCATTTGAGGTTACACGAAGATCAAGACAAACTTTATTATCAACCTATCAATATGACAAATACAAAATTAGAGAACTTCTTGCTAAGATATTTATTATGCACGAGTATCCTTTCAGGATGGCGGAGCATCAATTATTTATATTATTTTGCCAAAATATCAACCCAAGATATCAGCCAATCAAATGTCACACTTTGGGAATTGATCGCATAAAATTTTTTGTAGTTGAGAAAAAAAAATTGAAAGGAATGTTTAGCAATTGTTGATAGAATCAGCTTAATTAGTGATTTATGAAAGTCGAATCAAACTCTGGGGTATATGTGTCTAACCTATCATTACTTAGATGTTGAGTGAAATTTATAAAAGAGAATATTAAATTTTTGTTGCTTCTCTCCTCCTTACACTGGGATTGCAATTGCCGATTGTATTCTTCAATATTTATTTGATTGAGATATTAAAGATAAAATTTTCACTATTACATTGGATAATACATCTTCAAATGATTCAGCAATAAGAATCTTGGAGGATCATTTTGCAGAGAAAAGAAATCTTTACTTTAACAGTAAGATATTTTATGTTCGGCATTGTGCACATGTTTTAAATCTCATAGTATAAGATGAACTATCAGAAATTCGTGATGTGATTAAGAATATCTGGAAAAGTGTGAAGTACATGAAGATGTCTTCTTCAAGACTTGATAAATTTAATGAAATTGTCAAGCAATTAAAGTTGTCAACATCTAAATATCTAATACTTGACATTCCTACTAGGTGTAATTCAACACATGCAATGCTTGAGTTGGTACTTTAATTTAAAGTAGTGTTTCCAAGGTTCAAGAAAAGGGACTCTAATTATAAATAATTGCCAACTAAGGATGATTGGACACGAGCTATTGAGATTTCTAAATTTTTAGAAGTAATTAAAGAAGCTACAAAAAATTTCTCCGGAAGAAAGTATCTGACCACAAATTTGTTCATTCGTCAAATTTGGAAAGTAAAGTTGAAGATAAATAAAAATTCCTCAAACACTAGAGATTTTATTAAAAAAATGACTATAAAAATAAATAAAAAGATTGCAAAATACTGGGGAAAATGTAATTTATTGTTGACAATTGGAGCAGTGTTGGATCCTTGGTACTAAATGCAACTCATAAAATTTTATTTTCCACATATTTATTCTGCTGAAGAGTGTGATAGTCATATTAATGAGGTTGGTGAATCCTTGCATGCACTTTACTCAGTTGATGTCAATAGTGATATTAATGTTTCTAAAGTAAAAAAAAGGATGCATTTGATGCGTGGGCTGAAAATTATTCTGATATCATTCCTGAAAATAAAATTAAGTTAGACATTTATCTTAAAGAAGGAATTTACATGCCTAATAATGAAATTTATGATGAATTTTTACATTAAATTAGTGGAAAGTCCATACTATAAAATTTCAATGCTTATCAAAAATAGCTCGAGGTGTACTATCCATTCCAATATCTATCGTTGCTTCAAAGTCCGCATTTAGTAATTGAGGAAGAGTACTTGATCAATATCGAAGTTTATTGAAACCCTGGACTGTTCACGCATTTATTTGTTTGAGGGATTGGTTATATCATGACTTAGGAAAGTAGCTTTCAATGACTATAAGTAATTTTTTTATAATCAGTAATATATATTACTGATTATAATTATTGTTTAATATAGATCATATAATTTTTTAATCAGTAATATAATATAGATAATATAATTTTCAATGATTATAATTTTTTTATAATCAGTAATATAATTAGAAAGTTAATATAGATCATAATTAAATTATTGTTTAATTTGTAGGTTGAGGTCAAATCACATTGACTTGAAGTCATTAATGTTGAAATATATTTAAATTTTCATTTGACTTGAGAATTTAAATGTTATAATTTTTAATATAATTTTTTTTGGATTTTAATTTTCTTTTGGAATTGTGTAGAATCTAATCTTAATATTGAAAAATTATGATGAGCGTACATTTATTTTTGAAAATTAAGTTTTATTGTAAAACTACTCAAAAAGATTATGATCTATTTACATTATTTGGAATCTCCTGATTGTTGTTACAGCAATTGTATTAAATTGTTGGTATTATAATTTTTAGTATATTTATTGATAAAATTATTATTGTAACAGTTTATTACAGCTATTAATAATTGCATTATGTTATGTTGTCGCAGCAGTATATTGTCAAATAGTTTCTGTTGTTATGAACAAGATTATGCTTTAGTCAATGATATTTCCATTCTTGAAATATCTGGATTTTTGAGTCATAAGTCATTCTTCCTATTTCAATTTTTTAAGAGAAATTACTAGTTTTTTTATTCACTTGCCATCATAATGTTGTAGTATTGTATAAAAATAAGGGAATTATAATTATATCCGGAGCTTTTGTTTAATCTAAATTAATATTCAACTTATCTGCTATTTTTCATTATCTCTATTTTTCATTATCTCTCGTTTTTATCGTGTTATCTTTCATTCTTTATTATTTTATTTATAAGATAATTTTTTTTTTAATTATCATCAAAATTTTATCTTCTAACCTTAATACCTATTTACTTAATGATATGGATGTTAATTTTTAAAGCATCCATATCATCATCTTATTTTATTTTTGGTCCTTCTATTTAGGCTTGGGATTGGACTTAAGCTCGAGCTCGAGGTTAAGCTCGAGCTTAAGGTTAAACTTGAGCTCGTTCATATAAAATACATGCCTAATGAGCTCAATCCAGGCTTTTTTTTTTAAATCAAGCCAAGCTTGAGCCTAATTTTAAGCTCATTCAAAAGCACGGCTCGAGCTCGAGCTTCCTCATAAATTAACAAGCCTAGCTCGAAATATTCAAAGCTCGGCTTGGCTCATTACCGGCCCTATATATTACATGTGTTTTTTATTTTTTAGATATTTTATAAAATAATAAAAAATTAATTTAATAAAAATAATAAAAAATAAAAATGATAATTAACTAAAATATATATCAAATAGATCTAACACTTATTACATCGATCACAAGATAATAAAATAAACTTTTTGTGTTGATACATCCTCACATAATAAGGTTAGAGAAATAAAAAATAAACAATTGGTTGAAACAAATTGAAAAATACTATTTGATAAGAGTATTTTAAAATATTTTTAGGAAAATATAATTTAAATCAAAAATTATCTCATTAACTAAATATCTTATTATGTCCATTTTCACCGTGTATCCCTTTATATCATGTATATTATAAAGAAATTATGTATCTTTCATACTAGAGATTTTAGGAGTGCTTGTTTTATCAATGATCTCTCCTCAAAATAAGATAAGTTAATACTTGGGACTTTAAGAAATGTCTTTCTTATATACTTAAGTATCCAAGTAGAACACATATTTTTTTTATTATAGACTGATAGGATTTTAATGATTGTTAACGTTATTTTTTTTAAACCCAACTCATTTTTAGCAAGTCTAAAAAGAGTAGAAATCTATAAGTTACATCTAAACTCATTTAATGTTCATTTATCTCTTGTATTCTCACTTGGATCTCCAATTACTAGAGAAAGTCAACTGTCAGTTACATTAAACTTATTTATCTACATATATGATTACTCTCATATATATCAATAAGTATAAATCATAATAATTTTGAAGAGAATAAGATTTCTCAAGAAAAAAAAAATCTTCATTTAGTCCCAACAATAATTGTAATAAGAGGATTTACTATGATGTTTGATGTGAATTATTAGAATAATCTCACTCTAGTGGCCAAGATGACTATCGAATAAATTTTTATTTCACTGACATTATCTTACAGATGAAATATACACAAACTAGATATAAAGAATATATTAATTCACATAGACATTGAGAAAAATATATATATGAAAAAACCACACGTGTTTTGAATAACATAATCAAACATAATTTATAAATAATAAAATATATTATATAGCCTAAAACAGACATTGAGAACTTAATTTATAATGCTTTCATAAATAGTCATCTCGTTTGATTTATACAAATCTGTTACAATTTTTTTTGATGTTTTTTTGGAGTTTGGACAATGAGATTATATTGCTTATTGTGTACGTGAATGATATTTAAATAATGAGAAATGATAAATTATAGATCATCCAATTCAATGAGTATCTTTGATTATAGTTTCAGATCAACGATATTAGAAAACTACGGTATTTTTCTTATGATAAAGGTAAGTTAGTCAAGCAGAAATATTATTTTATCAACAAAAAAATATATGCAATTGATATTCTTACAAAGAATATTAAACTATAAACTAATTTCTCAATGAGACTCACAAATAATTTTACTACTCAAAAGAATTAAATGAAAATTTAATTATTTAACCGTAGTTTATACGATTAATATAATTAATTATTTTTAAAATTTTACTTGAAAAATACTCCCAAATACAGCTCTTCACATATTGAGCTATGAAAAGAAATTTTTAAGATTTGAAATCTCGTTAAACAATCATGAATACTTGCAATTAACTAGATATTCTGATTCAAGTTAAGCACAAACTTGCACTAACTAGATGTCTACAAGTTTTTATATTTTTTTAAAGATAATTTTGCTTCCTAGAAAACTAAAAGGCAAGTAACTATTTCAAGATTCAATGTGCTTTCAAAGTTTATGATGATAAATATACTAACCCATGAGATACTTTGGATCTAATACTTACTCGTGGATGTGGTATCAATTTTATTCTCTCACTACTATTTATTATAACAATTAGATAGCAATACACTTGACCTCCAATCTAATATTTCATGAGCAAATAAAACATATAAAAATAAATTATTTTTTTTTCAAGAAGAAGATTCCAGATGAGACAACTACTACAATAATATTCGAACAGCAGAGCAACCAACTGACATATTTATGAAA
Source organism: Sapria himalayana (assembly GCA_029783825.1). Classification (NCBI taxonomy): domain Eukaryota; kingdom Viridiplantae; phylum Streptophyta; class Magnoliopsida; order Malpighiales; family Rafflesiaceae; genus Sapria; species Sapria himalayana. The sequence goes on along the minus strand of JAREIK010002838.1, from coordinate 7,897,734 downwards.
ATCTTGAAGATGTCTCAATTTTCATTATATCTTCCAAGCTTGATATTCTGAAATATTACGCACTAACTTGAAGGATGAGGAGGTGTTATACTTTAAAGTTTTTTATCATGTATTTCTTTTATGTTTGTATCATGGATAAGGGCATTCAACATATGAGTTGTCCCAAACTGAATAGCCTAATGTACAAGGTACGTTCTTTGTACACATTTAGATGTAATATTATTGAGTTATTGTGAATGTTTGACTTAGGATTTCACTTTTTTTTTGTAGATGTTAGATGTTTTTTATATTTTTCAACTATTTCATAAAAGAATAAAAAATTAATTTAATATAAATGTAAAAACCTTTAAGAAATAATAAAATTTTAGAATATATGTTTGACAATTTCCACACTTAATGTATTAATCAAGATATCATACATCAAACTTAATGTGCTAGCACACCCCATATAATGAGACTTTTAAAAAAAGAAAAATAATTTTTAGTTTTCAATTTATTTTTTCATTTTTTAATTATTTCATTTTAGATGAAAGCACCCAACTTATTGGTTTCCCCAGTTCATTAGTCCATTACATATGAGTATTATTTGTATGTTATTTATCTTGAGTTATATTGGTATTTGTGGTTTTATTTCAACTCAATTTTGTACATGATATTAGAGTCAAAATCCTACAACGTACAAAACCCTAGGTTTTTTATGAGAGGGAGAATACACCCATTATAACATCATAGTTCAAATGTGCACTATGTGAAATAGTGCACATGAGTTCACTGCTCTTTTCCAAAGAAGGCACACAAAACATGCACATAGAAAAGGCCACTTAATCCTTCCCTCCCTTCATCACACTTTCATTGTGTTGATATTTATTATGACAACATTCAGTTTGATCATATATTTTTTTCATGTATTTTTTTTGATTGCTCTATTAGTCTTCTTTTCATAAATTATTATTTTAAAAATTTTAATTCTGACTTTATTTATCTTATGCTGATATAAGTATACAGTATTAAAAAACTTCAAGAAAGATTTTCTTTATGATTAAACAAAATAAATGATATATTTTTCTCTTCAATGATAGATAATCCCACTAAATGTTTGAGTATGATTGACCAATTACTTTTATATTCTCAAATTTGTCAAGCATTATTAGCCAAATTGAGAATTTTATACCTTTGTATTAGAGATATTTCTACACTAAATAATGAAGCATGTTAGTTAAGAAAATATATAAAAGTTTCATATCTTTCCCACCATAATGAGTTGAGTAAGTACTCATTCAATATAATACACTCAAACATATGTAAACTTAGTAGAGATAAGACTCAAAAAGAGTAAGGTTTTCAAAGAGAAAGAAATCTCCAACGAGCCTAAAAGATAGGATATTTTACGAATATACTCTAGTTCTAATTCATGATAAACCAGAGACTAAAAGATTTGACAACCTAAGACATGGAGACTACACTAGGAAAAGTAAATTTACATTGTCTATTCAAAGAAGATGAGCCTCTCAAGAAACCAAATAATTTCGCAGCAAGCTCATCTAATTTTGATCTTTCAATTATTATTTTAAAGAAATATATGAGTTATACTCAATATTATATTTCATTGGTATTATTGTACTCATGTCAAATTTTTTCTTTTGTTTCTTTATTATTTTTTTCTTGATGATATTAGAATACTCATTTTATTTTGAGATTTTCTCACTCAAGATGATATCATACCATGTTATAAAAATAAATAATTTTCACTATGATAAGACTTGGGAACTAATACCTTAATATTTTTAAAATAATATATTATTAGTTCTAGGCATAGTTATTAAAGGCACCATGATGCCCTTGCAAAATCACCTCCACAGGAGAGAGCCACATCCATTTGCAAAAGGCATGCCTAGGCATGTTTGACGTGAGCGTGCCTCATAGGAGGCACGCATTTGCTTATTTATGATAACATCTAGTGGGATAATCTATCATTGAAAAAAAATATATAATTATTGTGTTCAATCTCAAAGAAAATCTTTCTTAAAGTCTTTCGATACTTGAACACATATTAGTAAAAGAGAAAATAAAATCAAGAGTCAATTTTTAGAAAAATAATTTATGAAAAAAAAAAACTAATAAAACAATCAAAAAAAATGAAAAAAATACATGATCAAATTAAATGATATCATAACAAATATCAATGCAATGAACGTATGATGGAGGGAGGGAAGGATTAAGGCACGCTTTAGTTCTCTATACTAGATTATGAAGTGTGTCGGTTAATAAAACATACAAAAAGTTTCATATCTTTCCCACCATAATGAGTTGAGTAAACACTCATTCAATATGTACACTCAAACATATACAAACTTAATAGAGATAAGACCCGGAGAAAGTAAGATTTCCAATGAAAAGAAATCTCCAACAAGTCCAAGAGACTCGACATTTCACAAATCTACTCTAATTCTAATTCATGATAAACTAGAGAATAGGGGATTTGGTTACTCAAGATATGAAAATTACACTAGGAGAATGAAATTTACATAGTCTATTCAAAGAAGAGGAGCCTATCGAAAAACCAAATAATCTGGTAACAAGCTCATTTAATCTTGATCTTTCAATTACTATTTTGAAGAAATATATGAGTTATTCTCAATAGTATATTTCAAATATATTATCGTACTCATGTCTTATTTTCTTTTTTACTTCTTTACTACTTTTTTTCTTTATGGTATTAGGATAGTCATTTTATTTGGAGACATTATTTCACTCAAAATGGCATCATACCATATTAGAGGAAATAAATATTTTTCATTATGAGACTTGAGAACTAGTACCTTGACATTTTGAAAAATCTATTATCGATTCTAGGCATAGTTATTAAAGGCACCATGACACCCCTGCCAAGGCACCTCCCCGAACGAGAGACACACCATTTGCAAAAGGTATGCCTAGGTGTGTCTGATATGTTCATGCCTCATAAGAGGCACGTAGGTGCCTCTTTAATCCCAGTGCCCCCCATTGCCCACAAAAATATTTAATCCCGATGCTCCAACCACATAAACAATAAATATCGATGCCACCCTCCCCCACCACTATATTTTATTAACATATTTATATTATGTTTAACTTTAACTTATGTATTGAAGTTCTTGGAATTAAAAAGACTATTTATATTGGCAATCATGTCCTACACATTGTCTTGACTTAACATTTGGAAGCCTATAATTTATCAAGAAGACAATAAAAATGATAATATCTATAAGTGATTACATTTATAATTGAGAGGAATTTCTCAATATGATGAGATGATTTACTGAGGAAAATGAATTGTTGAGGCCTGCAAAGATTTCATTTGCAATGGCCTTAATTATCTTATCTCGTATCAATTAACAAAAAAAACAACTTGGAAAATATATTTATGAGTTCAAATTGGACAAAAAATATATGAGCAAAGGAGTAAAAATAAAAAAAATATATAATCAAAATAATTTTTATGTCACATTTTTTTGAATATTATATATTTTATTTAAAAGTGTCTAACTTCTTTATATTTGTTTTTTTTTTGCTTGGTAGATGATGAAAAAGACCTCATGAGCTATATTTATGTATGCCATGAAAAAAAATGAAAAAAAAATAATTATAAAAATTTTAAATGAAAGTAAAAAAAATGTATAAGAAAATGAAAGAAATCAGTAATAAGATGTGTAAGCTTTAGCTTCATTAGATTTCTCTGCGCGTCTTGAAGAAACCCTAGCGAGGAACCCGCGTCTTGAAGGAACCCACGCCTAGCTCAAATCAAGCTCCTTTTATGATGAAAATGGAGTAAAACGGCTTATTTTCAAAGAATAAGTCATTTGCCTTGATAACAAAGGAGCTCGCGCTTCCCCCACGCTCATTCGAAAAAAAAACAGGACTCCCGCTATCATATTTTCACCCGAAGAGATGAGGAAGTTACAGGCGCCTTATGAACACATACTCGTTGTGAAGTTCTTCCACGGTAGGCCTCATCCGAGCGAAATACTTCAGTTCATCTCCTCTCCAAAGCTCACGGGTAAGGTAAAGTTGGCAGATTACGATACACGCCATGTTTTTTTGTAGTGCTTCTCGAACGAGGACTTCTATCGTTTATGACATAGAGGAATTTGGCAAGTTAACGGCTATCCTATGCGAGTGCTAAGATGGACGAAGAACTTCTGTCCAACGGAGGAGGCTCCTCTTGCTCCGGTATGGTTCATTTTGCCGAACCTCCCCATATATTTGTTTAACGCTCATTCTCTCTATGTTATCTCTTCTTGTTTGGGTAAACCATTGATTCGCGATGAGGCCACGGTATCTATGACACGACCAAGCCAAGCTCGCGTCTGTGTGGAGTGCAACCTCCTCACACTTCCCCCTAGCAAAATATGGATAGGTGAAGGGGAAGATAGGCAGAATGAGGGATTTTGGCAAATGGTTACACCTGAAAATTTGCCCCCATACTGCCTTACCTGTAAAAGACTGGGGCATGATATGGATGTGTGTAAAATGGGAACAGAATACATATGTGAGGTGCAATGGCAAGAAGGAAGAAGAAATAGGGTTGAAAAATAGATAAGAAAAGAGGTTGAGTGCTTAAAACATGAAAATATGCAAGCTTTAGAGGATGAAGAAGAGGAAAGTAGGAGGGAGAAGGGAAATCTAAATATAGAGGAGGGCAGAACTAATATAGAAGTAAGTTTAGAGATAAGAAATGAGGAGAATAAGGAAGAGGGTTGGGAGGAAGTGATAGTTAGAAGGAAGAGAGGTAGAAAAAATAAATCTAGAAGGGTGTTAAAAGAAAAATTAGAGGATTATAGTTGGATAAATGAAGACCTCCTTGATTTTCCAGAAGAAGAATCAGAAGTATTAAGTTGCCCCCCATTCGTATACTAGAAGTAAAGGAAAAAATTAATATAGAAGAAGTGAAAGATGATTTATCATTGTATGAGCAGAATTGTAGAAAACTTACTAGGAATCAATCAATGGAAGACATAAAAAGAATGGATATGCAACTTGGTAAACAAGGAAAATACAAAGAAGAATCACAATCAATTGCACCCAATAGTGCTAGGAATGTGAGAAAATATTTTGATAAAACATATGAGTCAAAACACACAACAAGATCACAATCTAAATTAAGCTTAAATAGTTAGTTACTTATATTGGAATATTAGAGGGGTGGCAAATAACCACTCGATAAATAGATTAAAACATTTGATTAAGATATATAAAATTCCATTGGTAGTAATTGCAGAACCTTTGATCCAACAAGACCAACTTACTAAATATAGTCGAATTCTAGGGTTTAATAATTCATTTTCTAACCTAAATAGTAAACTATGGATTATGTGGCATAATTACTTAGACATAGATATATTGAAAGACACAGAACAAATAGTGCACTTTAAAATATCTGAAGACATAGTATCGGTAGTATATGCAAAAAATGATAAAAAATCCAGACTAATCTTATGGGAAGAAATACAGAAAATTGCAGCAAAAAAATGTTCCCTGGTTGATAGGAGAAGACTTTAATGTTATAAGAAGTGCTTCGGAAAAGAAGGGGGGGGGGGGGGGGAACCCCTAACACAATAGCAATGTCTCAATTTAATGAGATGGTTTTTAGTTCTAATTTGATGGAAATAGACTTCTCAGGCTCAAATTATATTTGGTGTAATAACTGGCAAAAAAAGGAGCAATTTGGGTCAGGCTGGATAGAGTAATATGTAATGCAAAGTGGATAGCCTCACATGGGTCTACAGGGCTTAGACATTTAAATAGAACCTGTTCAGACCATTCTCCACTCCTCATAACACTTTACAACAACAAACAAGATACAGGAAGTTTTAAATTTCAAAACATGTGGGGAAACCATGCCGATTTTGAAAAATTAGTAAGAGATTCTTGGTCAGATCCTGCTTCGGGTAGACCGATGCAAGTTCTAATGACAAAGCTATATAGATTAAAAAAACAATTAAAATCATAGAATAAAGAATCTTTCGGAAATATAAATCAACAAATAAAGCAAGCAGAGGAACAAGTGGAAAAGCTAGAAAAAGAATATGATAATAAAAATGACAAAGAAATTAGGAAGATTTTAAACAAGGCTAAAGCTGAGTTGAGTTTAAAATTACATATGAAGGAGATATATTGGAAACAACGAGCAAAAATTAAATGGTTAAAAGATGGTGATAGAAACACCAAATTTTTCCATATCATGAGCAAAATAAAAACACAAAAAAATAAAATCAAAAGATTAAAAGATAAAGAAGGAAGATGGATAGAAGAAGACAAATAATTATGTACCATATTTAAGGATTTTTTTAAATCCCATCTGTGTGGTCACAATGCTCACGAAGGGAACTCCTTGTTTCAAGAGATCAGGGCTTCCATTACGAAAGAACAAAATCAAATGATGGAAAGAATCTCAGAAGAAGATGAGGTAAAGATAGCAGTCTTTAATCTTGATAAAGACAGTGCATCGGGTCCAGATGGCTGAAATAATTATTTTTTTCAGCTAAACTGACCTATTATTAAAAATGACCTAGTTATAGCGATTGTCAGTTTCTTTGCTGGAGCAGATATTCCTAAAGCTTGGGCAAATTCATTTATAGTGTTAATCCCCAAAAAAGAAGCTCCCCAGCTATGCGAGGATTTTAGACCTATAAGTTTGTGCAATGTGATTTATAAGATTTTAGCTAAAATAATTCAAAATAGATTAATCATTATTCTGCCTTTAATAATATCACCAGAGCAAACCGGATTTGTTAAAAATAGACTAATGATTGAAAATATTAGATTAGCATCAGAAATGATGAAAGAAATTGCAACTAAAACAAGAGGTAAAAATCTAGTAATTAAGCTGGATTTGTCTAAAGCTTTCGATAGAGTTGAATGGGATACACTCTATTACATTTTAAGGAAATATGGCTTTTCTGAATTATGCATAGATATTATATATAGATGTATCTCAAGTGCTTGGGTTAGAATTATTATAAATGATAATATATGTGATGAATTTAAACCCATAAGAAGTCTAAGAAAGGGGGACCCTTTATCCCCTTTATTATTTGATATATACTTAGATCTGCTTATCCTTAATTTAAACAAAAGAATGTCAAATAATAATATATTACCTTTTAGACAACCATATAATACTCCGAGAATAGATTGTTTGGCTTATGCTGATGATCTGATAATCTTTACAAACGCAAGTAAAAGATCTGTAATAAATCTGATAGAATTGTTACAATTATTAGAATTAGAAACAGGTCAGATTGTAAATAAAAAGAAGTGTCAGTTTATGATAGCTAAAAAGACTACAGAGAAAATGATAAATAAGATTAAAAACATAACTGGATTTACACATAATAAGGGAGCTTTAATATACTTAGGCTGCCCAATATATGAAGGCAGACTGAGAGAGGAATATTTAGCATCATTATTAGATAAGATCAGTAGGAAAATAGCATGTTGGAAAGAAAATCTTTTAGGGTTTGGGGGACGTATTACATTAATCTCGCATGTGTTACAAAGCACACTAGTGCATATCTTATCTGTACTACATCCTCCGAAGAAATTCTTGAATAAATTAGAATCAGAATTGTCAAATTTTTTATACGGTAAAAAAGATAGGAAGCAAAAAATGCACTGGAAAAACTGGAGGGATATATGTTATCCAAAAGCGGAAGAAGGTTTAGGAATAATCACTTTACAGGATATGGCCACTGTCTGGGATTGTAAAGGATGGTGGAGGCTGATTGAGAATGATAACCTTTGGGCAAATTATATGAAGGCAAAATATTTAGCACAAAATAACCAGAGGCTTAAGCAGGTATCAAATAATTGGAAGGCTCTGGAAAAACAAAAAAAGATAGCAGAATCACACTCAATACTGAAAAAAAGTGATTAGAAAAGGACTCTCACACCACAAGATAATTTCACACTAAAATCGGCAAAGTAGTTGATTAGAAAAAAAAAACCTGCTAAACCCATATTTAAATGGGTCTGGAAAGCAGGTATCCCACGGAAAATATGTTCGCTAGCCTGGAAAGTATTATCAAATGCATTACCTGTAGACACCAATGTGCAGAGAATGGGTATAAAATAGTGTCCAGATGTGAATGCTGCTTTGCAGAAATAGAATCAATGGATCATCTATTATCGAGAGGAAAAATTACAGTAGAAATTTAGAAGAAACTTGAAGAATATGTACAAATTAGTAATACAGCGGAGGGACTAATAGAAAGAATTAAAAAATGGGAAAAGACATCTTCCACTAACCCTGCTAGAAATTGACTCAATAAGAATTTACCTCATGTAGTGATATGGTATTTATGGAAAGCTCGTAATAGGAGTAGATTTGAAGGGAAAAGAATAAACTCAAAAGATATATTACAAGAAATTAAGCAGGAAATAAGTAACATAGCAAATATTAAGCCCATTATAGTAGATAAACTAGCTATAGATAAGAAAGTGAAAAGGGAATGGGGTCTTAATATAAAAATTACGAAACAATATTGGGCAAAAAATCTAAGCTGGGCCAGGCCCCCTGAAGGGAAATTGTCCCTAAGCATGGATGGAAGTTTTAATAGGGATACAGGAATAGCAGGGGGAGGTGGCTTAATAAGGGATTCTAAAGGCACAGTCATGAAAGCTTTCACTTCGGTTAGTGTAGCAGACTCGGCTCTGCATTCAGAAATTATGGCGTTAAGAATAGGCTTAAATGTATGTAAAAAACTGGAATATAGAAATATTCAAATACAGGTAGACTCGATGTTATTATTTAATTTAGTAATAGGAAGAATTATTCTTTGAAAATATGAAGAAGAATTAGAAATAATAACAAAGCTTAAAAATGAACTAAATGCATCAATAATACATATATACAGAGAGGCAAACACTCCAACAGATAATTTGACGAGGATAGGTTCAGAAAAAGGAGAAATAGAATTCGATGAGGATTCTATGCCGAAAAAATTAAAAGGTTTAATAAGACTTGATAAGATGGCTTTTTCTTATGTTAGAATTATAAAGGGTGGAGGCTGAATCAAATCTAAAATAAAATTTAGCTTCTCTTCTCAGCAGCACAACAGCATAAGAAATGGTTTTTTGTTGTTGGTTTTTTGTTTGGTTTTCAAAAGTGGTTTGCAAAAGATATGTTGATGCTTTTTAGTTTGGCTGCTTCCCGAGTTGATATGGTAGACACTCTCGACTGATCACCCGGTCCTGTGGGTGTTCAACACTTGTAGAGGAATTGCAGAATGAGAGTGTCTTGCTGCAGCTTGGTTTATACAGAGCACTCATTATAAGGCGCGACAAAGAGAATAGAAGCGAAATTAATAAACGTTGTATATGTATGACAAGGGACAAGGGGGAATAGGGTAGAGAAGTTATATTGTAGTCGCGCTTGTTTTCTTTGCATATTGCAGGTTCTGGAGCGTATATAAGAAGAAGGACGACGGAAGAAAAATAATCGGGAACAACGTGAATATCAGGGCTTGAGACACGGGGAGACGAGAGGATAGATGCTGAGCTTAAGAAATGGCCGAGCAATACATCGGATTAAAAGAAAAGATGGGCCGAAAAGATGGACCGATAACAGTTAAACGCAAAGATGGGCCGAAAATTAGATAAACTAGAGCATTCAGCTTTTCTAGTTTAATTTATGTATTGAATAAATACTTATTTGAAAAATACTATAAATTTCTATATGCTAGCTAGTAGGTTTAAGGTTAGATGGGTGTAAGAGGGTCACGGGTAGATGTAGGTTATAAAAATAGTATTCCTCCGCCAAAAGAGAAGGTTATTAATTAATAATAAAACAAATTTTTTAAAAAAAAAAACTTCCCTGAGAACCAACATTTTCCAAATCCATTGCGTAGATGGATTGCATTATCCCAAATAACTGTTGAAGCATTCTATCCAGATTCAGACTTTCAGACTTTCACATGTACTTTAAAGCATCATGTCCAAAGAACTGTTTAAGACTTTCAGACTTTCAGACTTTCAGACTCAGACTTTCAGATGTTACAAGTGCTTGTGAACTGTTGTTAAAGTATTCTGCCCAAATGCAGTCTTCCTTCGGATTTTGCAAGTGCTAGCAACCTATGAAAACACTTTGCCTAGAAGTGATGACTTCTTGCTAGAGCATTATTTCTTAAGTGCTTGTGATCTTTGAAGACTTCTGCCAGGCTGACACTGTCTTTGGAATTTTACAAGTACTTGCAAATTTCTAAAACTCTGTCAAACCTTATGTCCAAAAACAACTTACTTCTATTTCACAGGTGCTTGTGAACTAATGAAGTGGTGTCCACAGATGTAGTTTGCAACATTAGTTCACATTACCATGTGAATTTCTATAAGTGCTTACAACATTTTTTTTTCTCCTTGATTTCTACTCCTTTCTAGTTTAGCTTTAGCTTAGTGTCATTTTGATTCAAAATCTTTATATCCCAAACTAATCACTAATTACTACTTAGAAGTGGCTAAATATAGATTTTTTAAGTAATAATTAATTATCAAACTCTATGAAATATTATAAAAATCAAAAAATATACAATAATCTCAATCCAACTCAATATAGAATTGTTTGTCAATAGATCAAATAATACATTTGTAAAAAATTTATCAATGAATGCATGTGTGTTTTCATTCATTAAAAAAAAAGGAAAATGCATAATGATATATAAAACAAAACAAAAAAAAAATTGAAGTACCTAGTATAGGCTTGGGGCCCTTTTGATATAATATGAAAATATCTGCGAGTTAGTCTCTTATTGGCAATAGTTGAAATAGAAATGTCTCGTATCTTTTCTCTAATAAAATGATAGGTAAAATATATATATTTCGTATGCTCGTCAAATATTAAATTTAAAATCATGTAAATCCCTATATCATTGTCAAAGTAAAGGAAAGTAAGAAGAGAAATATGAAACTAAATCTTCTCAAGAAGGTATCTAATCTACAACAACTCACAAATAATAATACAAATATTTTTATATTTAATTTCTACACTAACTCTAACAATAATTGACAACTTTTTACTATTCTAGAAGATAAGATTATCTCTCAATAATATATAAATCAAGTTGTTAACCTCTCCACTGTCATGGTTGATGTTCAACATTAATCGGGGTGTCCGATGGGGTGGAAATGATCATGATCTCTGAGAAAAATATCAATTTAAGATGACTCTTCAAAAATCAATATTTCTTCACGTATCAGGGAATAATATTTATATGTATTTGACATTGAGAATCTAGAAAAAGATTAATTAAGCTAACATCATAAGAGAAACCTAACATGATGATTAATAATTAATTAAATTTTCACATATCAAAGACTAGGGGTGTAACCGAGCCGAGTCGAGCCGAGTCGAACCGAGTATTAGGCAAGCTCGGCTCGGATTTAAAGGAGTAGGCTCGAGCTTGTTCATGAGCCTGTTTACGAGCTGACGAGCCAAGTTTGAGGGTGCTCGGGCTCGACTCGTTTAACTTACGAGCCTATTTATGAGCTTGGTTCACGAGCATGGTTAACGAGCTTGCTCACAAGCCTATTCACGAGCCTATTTATAAGCTGACGAGCTGAGTTTAAGGATGCTCGGGCTCGGCTCGTTTAACTTACGAGCCTCAAAATGATGTTCGGTAATTAAAGAAAATGTTCATCTAAAATAGCCAACATACAACTAAATTAAAAATATAAGATAATAAAAGTTTAATTAACTTGATTGAAGTTCAAGAGTTAAAATATTCATTGTATTCATTTGTAGGAAAAATTTGTTGTGCATCAAGTCTTCTCCATGTTCACGACCATGTTCACGAGCTTTGTTCACGAGCTTGTTCACAAGCCTGGTTAACGAGTTTGCTCACGAGCCTATTCACAAGCCTGTTTACGAGCTAACGAGCCGAGTTTGAGGATGTTCGGGCTTGGCTCATTTAACTTACGAGCCTCAAAATGATGTTCGGATTCGGCTCATTTAACTTAATAAATGAGTTCGAGCGAGCTTCTAATGAGTCGAACGCCGAGCAGCTCGCGAGCAGCTCGGCTCAGTTACAGCCCTATCAAAGACTAACAACACTGCCAAAATGGCCTTCAATCGAACCTGTAAAGAAGTCAAAACCATTCATAAAATCTTGTTTCAGGGATATCATCAAAATAGTGATCAACAAAGGGTGAACAGTTTGTGGTAGTGACTAGCCTACTCCAAAGCTTTGCTACTATGTCAAAAATTTATAAATAAAATAACACATGTGCTTATTCATTAGAAGAAAAAAAAGAGTACACAATAATATATAATTATAACATACTAAAAAAGAAAATATAGAACCTTTATAGATCAAAACACTTACTATGAACAACTACGTAACAAAAAATAATCCCAACAAATAATTTATCTATATATACTCATAAAATAAATTTGAACTTTGATTGTCCACTATAAATATACCTTTTCTTTCAATCTTCATTGGAAATACTTAAACAACTCGTATATAATCTACTTAGTTCATACTCTAAATCTCTCATAATTTTTTTTAAAGACTACATAGAAAACTTGATGAATTTTTCTAAAAAAATCAAATTAATTCAATCAAGTTAGATTATCAGATGATACTACTAACAAAGACACATTGATGGGACACACAGACATCCCTTCTAAAGCTAGACAATTTGGATGACAAGTCTTGGATCGAAGAACATAGGGTTCAAGGTCCTAATTGTAATATTATATTAAAATTATAATAAAAATAGAATTTCGAATATCCTTGATGATAATAAAAATAGAATTTTTCCAACATAACACTATGTAAAATTATATTAAAAAATCATCATAATTTACTTTTTACGATATTAGAATAAATAAAATACACAATTATGTCGAATACACTTTTACGATGAACACTTCCTAGACACAAATTACCCAAAGGCAAGAATCCGAATATCTCAACAATCTAGTACAAGCTAAATATGAATTAATAAATAAAATAAAATAAATAAAAAAATCTCAAAGGTATGAAAGTGTTAGCAAAGCATTCTACAAACTACCAAAATGCAAGAATTCATTGCAAAGGCATGTCTCATTAATATCAGTTCAGGAAATATGCTTATCTACTAGCATAACCACATAAACATGAAAATTATAGTTGATGTTATACTTGATGTCCTTCCTTCGAAAAAATTTCTGAGATCCCCACCAGCAGAAAATGCTCTTCCAGCACCCTGAACAAGACTCTGTCAATACTCAATATGCAAACAACTACATCGAGAAGCAAGTAATAAAGCATGGCATTATCTCAATATAAAAATAAGGTGCACAGATTTACTCAATGCGTCAACAATCACTAATGCTTCTTCATGTATAATCACATGCAACATAAGATGTTAAAAAGAAAAGTGTGGCATTTATCTCTATATTTCAAATCAATACACAATACTCCTTTATTGTAATTTGAAATTAATAATTGAAAACTATAAAAAAGATTACAATCACAAAATAAGTTGGCATGGTTTTGTTTTCCAAATAAATAAAATCACTACAAATTGGTGCTCCAACTAAAAATTATTATGCTTAGAGGTGTCAACTGTGCCGGGAGGCTTGAGCATAGCCTGAGACACAACCTGGTTCAACCGTGCCTGGCTAGGTACGGCACGATCCAAAATTATGTCTGGTCCTATGCAGTGCCACCCCATTAATATAGTTCGTGTCATACTTGGCCGGTACGACCCGTGTGCCTGGCCTAGTGGCACGGTCCACTAGCCTGATCCACTGGCCCACCCACTGGGAGACCCAAAACAGACTAAGGGTCACAGGTCAAATCTCATCGAATGGTCGCCCAATGGGATTGATTATTATTATTAAAAAAATATGACCAAGTAAGCCGTATCTTACTTACGAAACCAATTGCAATTGACCATCCATATAAGTTTGTCACCCATTGATGAAAATGCAACGGGTTCTATATGGACAATCTGGTAGAGCCCTGCACTCAGTAGTGCTACCATGTTGTGCTGGGTCGGCCAGATGATTCTCATGTCATGCTTGGCACGACACTGAAATCATACCGTGCCGTATCTGGCATTGTACGGTGGCACGTCCATGCCTAGCAAAAACAGGCCGTGCCGGCATATCATGGTAAATTTGACACCTCTACGCCAACTCAATCTGCTATGTTCCTCCTTTAAGTTTAGTTATCTATTAGTGAAAAAGTTATCATCCCCTCATAGACTCTACTTTGGTAAGTAATGACTAGTAGTTGATATTAATTAATGTTTTTATTTCATTTGTGATGATGAAAACCCTCTTTCTTGAAGTTTCATTGTTAAATGCCGTATTCATTCTTCCCATATAGTATTGATTTTTGGAATTCAGAATTGCATGTTGAATTTTGACGTGGCAACTAGCTCCGACTCTACTTAATCTCATCAAAGATTACTCTTCATAAACTTCAAAATGCCTTTTGGATTTTATAAAACACCCTCCAAGAATCACATAGTGCACATATTAATGACAACATTTCCATGTCACGTAATACTACAAAAATTACTACGTTTTGGTGCACTCAATTTATATTTTCTCATAATAATTTTTCACGTGACTACATCTCACGTAATGGTAAAAAAATCATTGAGTTTTAGCCCACTCAATTTCTATTTTCTCTAAATAATTTTTCGCATGAGACGGGCCACATAATACTAACAAAATTAAAAAAGATAAAAATTTTCAAATATATATATATATTGAATTACATGTCGGTTTACATATATTATTTATTTATATGCTATATATATATCGGGATATCTTCATGCATTTTAAATGCAAACATATGTCTATATGCTATATATGCAATATATATAATGCATATATATACACATGTATGTATAAAGTTTTCCATATAATTATATATATACATACATACATACATATAGTTGTATATATAGATATGTATTTAAAATTATATATACAATATATATATATAAAGATACATACACATATAATGCTATATATACATATAGCATATACATGTGTATATATATATATATGGGTATATATGTGTGTGTGTATATATATATATATAATTAGATATATACATAGTATATATAACTATAAACAACATATAATTATATATAGATAATTATAAATATAATACATATAGTTATTTGTGTCCATATGTATATATAACTATATATATAACATATATATATATATCTACATCATAATTATTAAATCGAGATTCGAATCGAGAATTAGAATACTTAATTAGTAAATCACGAATCGAATCAAATCGTGAATCTAATTTTTTATAATTTTTTTCATGTTAATTAATTTCTATTTCCTACAGTTGACAATTTTTTATTGGTATTTTAATTTTTTATTTTTATGACTTTTTTGGTATTTTGTTACTTTTTCATGTTAAATTTATAATATCAAAAATTAGAGTTGCTTTTTTCCACGTTAATTAATTCCTACAGTTAATTTTTTTTTATATTTTAGTTTTGATTTTTGTGACTTTTTGAGAATCTTAGTCCCTTAAGAATCAGTATTAAATCGATTTATGTGAATCGATTTATGATTTAACAATTCAGTCTACGATTCATATATATTTTAAATTCTTTTAAAGAATCAAATAGTTTACCCCATGAATCATGAATCGAATCGTGAACTATACGATTTTAATAACTGTGAGTTACATATAAATACATGCATATGTATATCTAAAATAAATACATATAAATGCACATATATATATATATATATATATATATATATATATATTCTCCTAAGAAAGTTCATTCAAACACAACTCTTAGCGTATTGAGGAATATGAAAAAATAATGATTTGTGATCTCTTTCAACAATCACAAGCTGTTGTAAGTAACTGAATTTAAATTTTAGTTAGAAATCAATTTGTACCAAGAGGACGTCTACAACTAAATTTTATACTTTTTTAAAGAGAATTTTGATTTATAAAAATATAAGAGAGATAATACTTTCGATATCAAGTACAAAAATATATTTTAGGATAATAACAACAATTACTCACAAGACACCTCAAATCCAGTCCCTACTTGAGGAGATGGAGATCATATATTTATTTTCTTCTCTCACTATTACATATTATCAAAGTCAAGCTACAAGTTATAAGCAGATGAAACATATAAATAAACTAATTTTTTCTTTCAAAAAATTCAGAATAGAATTATTATTATAATATATATTCAGATAGTTAATCGTTTAACAAACATTCTCACAAAAATTATAAATAAATAATAATTTGATTTTTATTTCTTTCAAACTAGGTGTTTTGGATATATACGTACTAATTTGAGAAGAGTATTGTAATTTGAGAAGCTAGGAGTTATGGATAGGGACGCCCAATTGTAGGCTTCCCCCCAATGGCCCAATCCTCATGGCCTAGTATTCAAGGATCACTAATGTACATATTATTATATTATTGAATTCAATTAATATTCTATTTTTTTTAATGCTTAAATTTCAACAGAGTCGATATTCAAATATCTAGTATAACTTCTAAAAGTATAGGAAAACAAATATAATTAATCAAGTTTAATTCCACATAATTAATTGATAAGTTATTATAATGACATTCAGGAGAAAATAATATATATATCAAGATAGTTATCAAAAAAAAAAATCAATTAAATTTATATTATAAAACAAAACAAAAAAAAATATCAAATTGCAAACAACCATCAAATCAAGCCCAACTTTGAATAGTAAATAAAAATACAATATCAAAAGTCAATAATAATAATAATAATAGAATATCATCAATATAAACTAGTAGTGCATAGGTCAACACTTAACAATATATAATGCCCAAAAATGAACAATAGCAGAATACTAACAATGCAATCCAATAGTGCACAAGAAAACACAATAATATAATTCATCAATGCATTCTCTACTTGTCTAGTCCAATTGCACAAACATGGTCAGATTCAACTCATCAAAAAATATATATATCAGCATGATTCCTCTATAGCCTCCTAAAATATCTCTAGTGAATAATGCAATTGAGAAGCTAGAAAATTGAAAAATGAGATTTGGGGATGAATGTTTTCTCACAAAAAAAAATCTCAAAATATTTTAGTCCTAAAAAAAAGGTAGATGCCAAGATTTCAATTTTACCCATTCTGATACCAAGTACGGCTAAGCAGTAGTGTCCGGTATCCACATATGCAATGGGTAATAAAAGTGAGCTACTAGAATATTTCCAATAGCAATGCTTGAGTTTGGTGGCAGCATATGCAGTGGTCATTGTCGGCATTCTAGGGTGTCCGCATATAGGCAATGGCAGTGGACCACTACAAAACCTCTCTGATACTAAGTTGAGAAATAGGGAGGAAATAATGACAAAGAATAAAAAAGCTCGCACACTATGTTACGTTCTATTTATAATTTAGTTTGCTATTTTCTCCTTTTTCATTGTATGAATATATTGGAGCACCCAACATGTAGACTGTTCCAATTCAAATTAAGATTTTATATATCTCTTGTACACATTTTATTTTCAATGAGTAAGTTTTTCATTAATTCATTTGGGTATCACCTTTGTTCACACTACATCAAAGAAAAAATAGGTACATGTATATATAATATATATTGAAAATATTTAGAGTACTCACAAGTCACATATAACAATGAGCACTCCTAAAAACAAATAAAATATTATCTATTGAATGATGTACTACAAATGACAAATCAAATACAAAGGAAACAACAAACAACAAATAAAGAATTTAACATATCTCATATATTCATGAATTAGATAAAAAATATCTCTGACTCATTCATATCCCTTTTGTCATGTTAATAGCAAGTTCTATTATGTATTTTTAACAGAGATATCTCTCAATAAATAAAAATATGAGGTGAATTGATAGAATCAACTCACATGTTGGGTGCCCTCTTTAAAATATAAAGTAAAATAAAAAAAATAAAGAAAAAGCATTTCAAACTAAAATAATTATCTTCAACACTTCTTCTCAAACTAGTACATAAAAAGTTGGATGCATTTATATCGAAAAAATCACATGCCTATTTAAACCAATTTAGTGTAAAAATTAGTTGAAATTAATTTTCCATGAAAGATGACTAAGAAATTTAGAAAAATATTATCACCTAACCAAATTAAAAAAAAAATAATGAGAAAATAACTGAGAAGTATTCTTCTTTGTCCAAATTAAGGAGAATGATAATTAAAAAAAACCAAAAAATATTCTTCCCTAATCAACTTAGGAGAATAATGATAAAGAAATTGAGAAATATTTTTTCTTAATAAAATTAGAAATAATAACGATAAAGAAACTGAGAATTATTCTATTCTCATCAAAAAATAGAGAACAAATTAATCAGGATAGCCCACGGGTCAAATGCACTCATCAAAACATAAAGTAAAATAAAAAAGAGTTTTAAACTTTAATAATTATCTAACACATTCAATCATCAAAAGATATATCTTCAAGTCTCAATATGATATAGAAATATCAAAATAAGCAACATAATACTATAATTACTTTTTTTAATAATATAATTAATCATCATCATTACTAAGTTTTATCCCAACTACTTGAGTTGATTGTATGAATCATGCATTTTTAATCAACCCTATTAAAAATCATGTATAATCTCAATTTTTTTGTTGTTAAATTTGTGTTTATTATTTCTATTCAATTCTATTTGAGCTTGTCTCTAATTTTTTTTTTCTCATTCAACTCTAATAATTTGATACTTCCTCACCGATATACTAAGAGGCTTGCATTAGATATGACCACTTATCTTAGATAATTCTCTCTTACCTTATTATCTATAGAAATTATTATAATCTTATTTTTTATGATTTTATTTTTTATTTTATCATTTCTAATCTTACAACACACTCCTCATATCATCCTTATCTATGTTACTCTCATCCTTTGAATATATTATTTCTTTTTGACCCAATATTCACTCTCTTACAGTATTGCTAGTCTTATATTTGTTCTAGAAAACTCTCTTTTTAGTCTATTTGATATTCGTCTATCACAGAGATCCTTGATGTAGCACTTCATTTGGTTCATTCAACCTTAATTTTGTGTAATACGTCTCCATAAATCTCTTCATCTTTATTTAATTATCAAATCATTATCACTCTTAACAAGATAAAATTCATATTTTAATAGAGGTATCATGTAAGCTAGACGGCTCAGGCACGACAAGAGGCATGACCCAATTTAACT
Organism: Sapria himalayana; assembly: GCA_029783825.1. Classification (NCBI taxonomy): domain Eukaryota; kingdom Viridiplantae; phylum Streptophyta; class Magnoliopsida; order Malpighiales; family Rafflesiaceae; genus Sapria; species Sapria himalayana. The sequence goes on along the minus strand of JAREIK010002838.1, from coordinate 7,878,492 downwards.
AGGCCAGGCCAGGTACAGGATTATCCAGCATCAAGCCTAGTCCTAGACCATGAAGGCCCGAGGCATGGCTAGAGCCAGCTATGCCTTGTGTTAGTCCAGGCACAACCCCCATGCCTTGCTCAGTGGCACGGTCCACCAGACAGTGACTCATGACAGGACATGAATGGGTCTCAATTTACATGTCATGCCCCATCAGGGTAATCGCCCGAAGGGGCATGTTAAAAAAAAAACAACCAACCGAGTTCGACTTATGTGGCCATTGGCCAATCACCATTCCTGCACCGAAAAAGGCTTGTTGCAACTTGTAATTTCACACAGAGGGTCATGACATCAACAAAGACAGAACATGCATATCATTATTGCTAGATTTAAAAAATTATTTTTTAAAAAAAAATCCATAGCCATTAGATTTTTTCTGACAACTACAAGCCAAAAATCCAATGATTATCAAATTTCTGGCCAAAAAAATTTAAAAAAATAAAAAATTATAAAATTTTTTATTTTTTTTAAATTTCTATAAATAGAGATTAAGAAATTTAGAATTTCATTCTAAATTTTTTCTTTTCAGTCTCAAGTTTTATCTCCTCTATGTTCTTTCCTAATTCTTAAATTAGATATTTTTTTTTGCAAATATTATTTATTATTATAATATTTTATTTACGAATTATGCTTATGCATACATGCTATGATAAACACGATATAACTTTCAAATTGCAACTTGAGACTAAAAAATTTAGTTGAGCCTTGGGATTAGAAGTGATACAATCTTTTACAACAAAGCAAGTATGATACATTTTTTCTTTTTAATTTTTTTTGAATAATTTTAAATTTTAAATTAGGTTTAGATTTTTTTTAATAAATAAAACTATTTAAAATAATATAATAAATAATGTATATAACAATAATGATTTTAAAATTAACATAGAAATAGATAATAATAATAACTATATCAAAAGGTCTGATGTCGAAACTAAATTTTTTCTAATAGTCTTAACTCAAACTCATTTGCTATCTAAAAAATAAACTAGACAAACATTAATAGTTAAGACAATTTAAAAATAATAAAATATACAAATTCTAGGGGTATTAAAGAAGAATCGGTATATTATATATAATTAAAAAATATATATACATATAAGAATGCATATTATATTAAATTAATTTTAGAGACATGCTAATCAATATATCAAAAAATATGATACATTAGATTACATGGAAACAGAACTAAAGTTTGATCTAGTTCAAGTTCGACTTCCTTGGCCCACTTCATATACCGAAATAATTTTGGAAGAGAAAGCATTGACAAGCTAATTATGATTATAAATCTTCTGATTAAATTTTTGGAAAATCTTAAGGTAGTTAATATTATATAAATCTACTTCTAGTCTGATTATCATAAAATTTTTAGGCCAACAAGTAAAAATAATATTATAAAATATCATAAATTAGAAAGATAATTAATAATTAATGAATTTAAGATATATAATAGAGTAAAACTCTTGACATCCATTATATAAACTAGTCACGGCAATGTAATATTTATGTGTCATATCGTGCCCATTGTATAAATTCAAAATGAAAATTTACTAAAAAAAATTAAGATTTCCAAAGATTCTTCAAATTTCATGATTACTCTATCATATATGAGTATATGATGTGAATCTTTAAGGAATATAATATTCAGAATAAAATATTTTATATTATTTTTAATAATACTTCTAATAATAAAGTAGCTATTAATATGTTTGTTAGACCATTAGGTGAGATTTTTCTTATTAAATACATATATCATATTGTTAACCTAATAGTACATACAAGAATAAAAATAATTTTCTTCTATTAGATAAAATAAAAAATTCACTAAAATATTTTAGGATGCTTAAGGACCCTTGTCTATGTTTGTCTATGAGCCTTAAAAAAATTATAAACAGAAGTAAGATATTGTTGGAATTACAACTATCTTATGTTGGAGTCGTGTATTGGCTACTAATACACAATATCAAACTATGTCAATAATAAGAATGACGAACTTATTATTGCTGATTTAGGCTATGATATAATAATTTTAATGATAAAATTCTTAAAAATTTTTATGACATGACAAATATGTATTCGTCTATGTATATTCTTCCCACTTGCATTGTACTTAGATACATATGCAATATTAATAAGATATTTAACAAGTATAGAATTTTCCCCACATTTAGAATAATAATAATTGAGATGAAAATCAAATATTTAAAATACTAATCTTATATTCTAACTTTATATTATTTGACTATCTGTATAAATCATAAGATTAAGGTGAAAGTGTAAAAAATATTTTAACATACATATCCACATGCATGAACCAAGAATACTAACCTAAAGTTTTCATATATGAAAAATTAACTAACTTATTTATATATTACCATACTAGATACGATAGTAGTTATAGTTATGCTCTAATTATGGACATTAATACTATATTCGAAGACGGTGACTTCTTCATTCATTTAGCTAGGGACAAATGATGGAGTGGTTCATCAAATAATATCATGTTATCTCAGTACTTAAATATTAATTACTAATTTATCATATCACATAATAATAATAATAATTTGAACATTTTGTTATGGTGAAAATCATACAAATTTACTTATCTCGTACTATCTAAGATGACACGTGATCTAATGACTTTTATAGTATCTAGCATTATATCAGAGTCTATTTTTTCAGATATTAAAATTTTAAATAAGAGATCAAGACTACGACTATATATCATTAAGATACTTACATGCATAAAAGACAAAAAATTTGAGTTTATGTATTCAAAATAAGGCACAAGAAATAATGATAAATGAAGATTCATATGACATGAAGATTGAAGATATTGAGACCACCACAAGTAATATCTTCGGATGCATATATGATAATGATGATCTACATCTGTATTCATACTACAATACCATAAATATTGATTGATTTGATAATTCGTGTGATTTTTAATTTTTATTATACAATTATGATGTAATAGTACTATATTATCATTATTTTTTTATTTTCGCTATTTATTTATTTCATTATGATTTATGTATTTTTATTATATTATATTTATTATTATATAAGTTATATTTCACTTCATCATATTTTATATTTATAAATATATATTCTTTAGATTTTAGTGTATATGGATGAATCATATCAAATTTTTGTTTGTGAAATAAAATAAATTTTTCTTATTTTATTTGAGTCGAACACATCAAACAATCATGAGACACGAATGCAAGATATGAATTTCTAATTTTTTTTTTAATTTTGTATTTTTTTTATTTATTTAAGTAAATTTAAAAAAATATATTTTAAAAAAAATTAAAATTTTAAAAAAGTTTACATTTTATTTGATTTAAAAATTTTAACCATAAAGACCAAAACAACACAATCTATTTTATACCGGCATGATTCAACATGGTCCAATACGACCTAGCATGATTCATCATTACCCAATATTTTGCGGGTCAAATAGGCCATGTCGGGCACAACATGAGATACATACCATGTTGTGCCTGACATGATATGGTATCACAATTGGGCCACTCTAAAATGAGTCATACCAACATGGCACGACCCTTTGACACTTCAATATTTCAAGTATTTTCTCTTGTTATAAGTAATCATAAACTCATTAAATTCAAGTGTAACTCTCCAAATTTCTAGTTTGCTAGTTGACTCTTCTTTAATCTCATCAATTAACAATATGTCATATACAAATAACATATATCAAAAAATATGTTCTTTAAGGTTTTTTGTCAAATCATTCATGATTAACACAAAAATATAAAGAATAAATAATAATCCTTAGCATACTCTCTAGAGGTGTCAAACGGGTCAAACCAGGCCGGCTCGGCCATTTTTTTTTGAGCACGAGTGTGCCTTCGTGCCGTGCCTGGCCCGACACGGTTTAAAAAAGCCAGGCCTGGCCTGGCCATACGGTTCAGGCCTCGTGGGACCGCGGGTCGGGTCCAATCAGACCCTACCCACGGTCTTTTTTGCGGGAAGGGCGATCGCAGGGTCGGGCTCGGGGGACACCCGACACGGGACGAACCCGTGCCGGTGTGCCATGCCACGGGCCGAACCGTGCCGAGTCAGGCACGGCACGGCTCGTGCCTAAGCCGGGCATGGGATTTTCCCATGCCGGGTCGGTCCGGCCCGGCCCGGTTGACACCTCTAGTACTCTCTCATAAATTAGAAACTTAAGAATGATATCTTGAATCAATCGAATTCTAGACATAACTCCCTCATATATATCCATGATTACTTTAATATTTACATTTGATACTAATTTTTTGTATAATATCTATTGAATTAAATTTTTTGGGACTCTATTATAAACTTTTTTCAAATTAAGAAATTTTAACTCTCATTTTTTATATATTTCTTGATTAATTATCTGACTAATTAGAAAGTATCCATAATAGATTGACTTGGCAAAAATGAAAATTAATTTTTAAAAAATTTGCATTTTTTTCTTAATCTATATTCAATCAATTTTTAAATTTGCATTTTTTTCCAAAATTTTACCGTGTAATTCATGAGTTTAATATATTAATAGTTATTATAATTTTGAATATCTTGTTTATTCTTATAAATAAAAATTATAATATTTTATTTATATTCATGTGATAGCTTTTTGATCTTTTATTAGGATCTAATTATTTATAATTATAATATCCCACTTATTCTTAAACAACATAGTCAACTATTTAACACATTTCTCTCTCATGATCCTCCAAACTTTAATAAGGATATTGTCAAGCCCGAAGATTTCTATGTCATTCATTTTCTTGAGAGATAATCTAATCTCTATATATTATATTTTGATTACTTATCTAAAGTTGTTTAGTCATCTTTCAACCTTGATATTTAAATCTAAATTCATGAACTTATTTAAAAGACTATGAAAATATATTATTCATCGCTTTTTAATATCTTTATCTTTTATTAGGATCTAATTATTTTTATTCTTAACATAATTTACCGACTTATGTCTCTACTCTTCTTCGCTTACCACTCTTTTAGCTTTCTTTTTTACCTTATTATACAACTTCATAGTATCTTCATTTTTATTTTTCTATATTTTTTAAAAATAAGTTCATTTCTTCTTGATAGCTTGTCGAGCCTTGGATTTCCCCTACTAAATTTTTTTATGCGAATAAATATTTCCTTTAGATATGCTTAAAATTTCTTTATATACTTTTTTACATATTTTGTAACTTCATTATACATAATATTCACATCTACGTCCAAAAACTAATTAACTTTGTTATCTAATTTTTTCCTTAAAATACTTATCATTTCTATTTTTAAGTTTCACCATTTTATTTTCAAACAATTATTTGAAATTTGTTCATAATTATATTTTCTAAAATACAGAACAATTATGGTTAATCTATGTTTAATAGTTAAACTCTCATCTAGTATTATTTTACAATCTTTACATAATATTTTATTATTTTTTCTAATAAAAAAACATATTTGACTCCTATTACAATCATTTTTGAAAGTTAACAAGCATTTCTTTTTTTTAAGTAGGTATTATCTATATAAAGTGATATCATATGTCTTAGATTAAGCTAAATCAAAATTTATGATTATTCTTCCCATTACATTCTTTTCTCCAAACTCATCCTCCATGATATCTCTCATAATTCATATTATTTATCTTTATATGTTCATTTAAATCTCTATCAATTATGAACTTTTTTTTCCCTTAGTATACATTTCATAAATGTATCTATATCTTCCTACAAATTTTTATTTATTTTTCTACTGAGTATTACTTATGGAGCATAGGAAATATAATAACCACATTTAAGATATCTTCACTTGTTACAAGTTTATTACTATTCTTGACTTGAACAAATTTATCTTTTAAGTTTTCATCCACGATTGTCTCAACATCATTCATATTTGTCTCTTGCCCATATATCAAAGCTTATCACTATCAATCTCCTTAGATTTCTCACGCTTCCTCTTAGTATCTTATAAATATCCTATATAAATATTTCTATGTTTTAAGAAATAATAATATAATTAATAGATATATAATTATGAAAATATTGAAAAAAAAATAAAATAAGACAAATATTGATATTGTTATATCCAATAACTTTAAAATAATATTATTGGTTATAGCAAATTCAAAGAATAAACTCAAATAAAATTAAAAAAAAATAATCATTATCTATAACATAACTATTGACATCTAAATCAATTATCAAGTATCTAGAGTAAGAAGTGACATTTGTAATACTCAAATCATCAAAAATCATGATGCAATTCTAGAGAGGAATCAATATATTTTTTGTAACAATCTATAATAAGTCATCTTAAAATAAATTCATCATTTCTTAAAACATAAATCTTAATAATTCTCTCATATACATTTTTTTGCAAAGAAATGAATATGATAGAAAAGATTTCTCTCTCTTTCGCTTTTTCTATCAAATCAAAACAAAGGTACCATATCTTCAAATCAACAAAATAAAATCAAACCAAAAATACAACTCAAGCATACTTAATTTGATTTGTAAATAAAAAAAACAAATGATTTGTAAATAAATTTTTCTTTAATGATAATAGTATCAGGATTTTTCAATATCCAAAGCAAAAATCAATGTCATCTAATGGAAAACAATAGCATTAAAAGGTAAAAAGTAGCAATTAATGATGAAAATTAGAAAGTATGCAAAGTTGTACCTATAAATAAAAAATTAGAAAGTAATATCTTAATTCTTAGATAGTTTGATCATCTAAAAAAATCATATACTATTACAATTAAAAATTATTTAAATTAACAATTTATTAAATAATATAATATAAACAAAGAATTAGATTATTAGAAACTAGAATAAAATCAATGAGAAAAAGTCAAAAAACACATATACTTTGATAATTTGATAATTAATTAATACACATTGAATTTAGAATATTTATGAGAATACCAAATCGGTTAGAAAAGTAAATTGATGTACCAATATCGTTAATATTCAAAATCTGATTTGATGATTATGATACATAAAATAGTACAAATTACTTATATTCAGCAAATATATTTGCTAAGCTCGGTTCCTCACAAAAGTACAAATTTTATCATAAATAAAAAATTCAACATTACAGTAGAATAATATAAACACGACCACTTGATTTGCAATACTCCATTTAAAATAGTGTATGATGAATGCATTTAATTTCACATAGTCATCTATAGACTTCATCAATATAAAATTGATAAGATAATTGTTCTTAATATCTTTTAATTTAGTTATATTTTAGTTTATTTGATGTAAATGTTTAATGCAATAATGATATTTTTATATATACCTAGTTTTCTTTGGGTTAATTAGTTTGCTTATAAATTTCTATGGTCTATCATCTTATTTTTAGTATATAATTTTAGTGTGATATATTTGACAAGATATAATAGATACCCTAAATTTGGTCTACCACCATTGTGAACGACCATTGTCCCTATTCCATCATGTGCCCAAGATGCATGCCTAGTAAATATTTTGCTTTGGCACAAGATGGGCCATCCTAAATATTTTTGGCAAATTTTGGTGTTGATATTTTTGGAATTTCTTAGCTTTTTTTTTTTTTTTTGATTTAAGACTATTAATATGCTTACTAAAATCAATGATGTTGAGTTTGGAAGCCAAACAATCATGCATTATTATTCAAATTTTAAACAATAAATAAAAAGGACACCTTGAAATAATTAATTTCAATACAACTTAATAAAATTATCTTATACAAATGATCCTTATATATTGGGAAAAGTTGATTGGATGCGCTCACATGTTGGGTGCTCCAATCAAATATATAAAATAAAATAAAATAAAATAAAAAGAACAAAAAAAATAAAGAAAAAGTGATAAACTTTAATAATTATATTCAATATCTCCCTCAAACTAGTGGGTAAAGAGTCTGAGACACATAAATTGGAAGAGTCAAATGCCAGTTTGAAATTGTCCAAATTATCTACCATAAACAATTGATTTTTCATGTAAGACAATAGAGAAGTTAATACAAATCTAGATAAAACAACAAAATAATTATGAAATACTCTCAGTAAGCTGATATTGAGAGAATAACAACAAAGATATTAATAAAAATTCTCTACTAACTAACTTACGAGAAATAAAGGAAAGAGACTATACAATATTTTCTTCTAACCGGCTTAGGAAGAATAATAACAAAAAAAATTGAGAAATATTATTGCCTAGCTGACTTAGCAAGAAATATAACAAAAATAATATATAGAACAGAAAACCCTCCTCTAGCCGAATTGGGGAGGATCTCTGTATAATCATTGGGTAAGCATCTTAATCATCTGGCAAAAATAGAGCACCATGGCTAACCTCTCATCCTGCTACTCGTAGTTTCCAAACAACTATTCATTTCTTAGAAACTGTGATCTCCACAGATTGCTTATCAAAAATTCTTTTATTTTTGAATGAACAATGATTAAAACTACTTTGAGAAGATGATGAATTTATATGAGGTGGGAAAAAACAGAACAGTTCATCACTGCTGGAAAATTTCAGACCCTCATATTTTTTATTGACGAGGAGAAGAGGTGATGCAGTAGCTCTGTCTTCTTCCTCCAAAAACAGCAGCCACAAAAACTCCTTGAGTCTTGAAGTTAAGACCCAATAAGGCCCACAAAACACTGAAAAACAATCACTCATTGATGAAAACAACTGCTCATCGTTTAGATTGTTGGCATGCCCCCTAGCAAGTTTCCAAGCATGCTGCAAATAGCGGAAGCTATCCACCCATATGACTGGAGCTCGTGTGAGGAAGAAGATGATGAATGACTTCCAATCTCTTTCATGATAGCATCATCTGTAATCTCTGCTAAGGAGAAGCCGAGATTACAGAACATAAACAGGATTTAGTGTGCAAGACACGTGCATGAGTATGAGGGATTAATAAGATAATTATTCTGATATTTGTTTACTTTAGTCATACTTTTTGTTTCTCTGATGAACATATTTACCATGTAACTTTTATAGGATAGCTTTCTTAACATAATCAAAAACCACAATACCAATGAAAGAATCATCATCACTACTAACCCTGATTAGTATAAGGTTTGCTTCATGATCTTTCTCACATTTCTCCAACAAGACAGCTAGCAGAGAAACCTGATAACCACTTAAAAAACACATTACAGAAAGGCAGGTCATAACTGATCACTGGTATAGCAAATGAGAGTTTTTACTCAACATACCATTTCTGATGAAATAGAATTCAATTGACGAGGCCTGTTCAGTGTGATCAATCTTACCCCACCTATTTCTTCACAAAGAACCACCTGAGGAGTTGTTGCAGCACCCGTAATAATTAACAGCATATCATGATTATATTATGAAAATTCAAAACATAATGGCTACGAGAGAGCACAGCTCAAAAGCAAGCTTAGCTGGTGTGAGGAAAAGTATATTAATACTTGTGTGTTTCAACACAAACCAAACAAATAATCCAGTTTTGAAGCTCAGCTTGCATGGTCTTGCAACTGAATTGATTTTTGGCTTCTGAGCTTGTCTCTGTAGATTTTTTTTTCACTGTTTGATGTGTTGTTAATAAAATTTGCGTTTATTCTCATTATTAAAATTGAAGACAACTTTGGACCAGCACAAAACAACCAGGTCGCAGGCAGGGCCATGGGCTACTCAGCCTGCCATTGAAACTAGGAGCCAGAATGCTTAAGTACAAGACTGTGTGAGAAGAGGCTGAGTAAGCGAGTTAGTTTAAACATGTCGGGTTAGGACATGCATAGCCTGACTATGCCAACTGGCGCAGTTTGAAAATGTCAGCTATGCTAGGCAACCTGAATTGCCACCTCTAAAATTCTTAACAATTGTGTTTTATTTCATGCGTTTGCATTTTTAGTAATCATTTGGCTTTAATTGTCTATAATAAACATACATCAAGACTCATAAAAATTAGGATTTTTGATGAATTGGAAAGTCTTTAGGTTACAAGCAATGATTAAAATATCAATTTTGACAGATATATCAGTACTTAAATTTTACAGATATATCAGAGATATAAACGTGTACATTTTTATATTAATATCAATCAAAAATAAAAATATCAATTTTGATTGATATATCAATACTTGAAATTGACACATATTTCAAAGATATATTGGTGGATATATCAAAAAAAGTTATCATTAATTACAAGCATATGTTAGATATTATACATTTATATGATGATATATATTTTCATCTAAGAATGATAAGTTTTGAATTCGAGACTCGTCATAAGCAGTCTCTCCTCCTTTCAGAATTAAGACTGCTGAGATATTAATTTTTTTCAGAATTCACACTAAAGATGGAGCCTTGTATACTGGGTAAGATGTCCGTTTTATTTTTAATGGTTTCAAATTAGTTATCATTGAAAATGGTATATAAAGGGTACTCCAAAGTATTTTTCTTTTCCTTTTCAGCATGATGCTTTGTATCCTAATTTCAATAGGGAATGAAATATTTTATTTTTTACTCTTCTCCTATGTTGTAACATGGTACCAACAGAGGTTTGTTATGAAAAGTAGTGAGTTGCCGGTGCCTTCTGTTTGGGCGATCCTTCAATTTAGCCACCTGTTTGTGTGATTCCTTCAATTTAGCCTCCTGTTTATGGATCTTCTGCATCATCTCTATCTCCTTCGAACTGCACTAGTTTGTCGTGAGATAGTTTGTGATTAGGTGAACTATGCCAGAGTATGGCATTCATCCATAAGTCTGACCTAGCTGGCACTACATTACTATCTAAGCTTCCAATTTAACCTTGATGTTGTCCAATGCCTCCAAACTGTTAGCGAACAACATGTCACCATCTTAGCCTCCAGCTTTAACTTAGCTGCTGAGGCATTAGGGTTGATGGTTGAGTTTGATTCTTGAAGTGCATAATGATGATATAAAAGAAACCATCTTACCCAAATATGTTTGTGATTAAAATGTGACTTTTGTGAGAAGTTTTTCTATCAATTAACATTTGTAGATGTTATAAGATTTTGAGAAATCATAACATTTTGTTTTTTGTAAACATTATTTATACTTCAGCATGAGAAAAAGAGTGCACATGGCAAAAAGGGATGCCCGTGGAGTAAAATAGTGGCCATTGTATTTTTTTTTTCACTAAATTATAATAGTGATTGATATTGTTGTTTTACTTCTTATTTTAACATGGTTTTAAAGGTGAGTTCTACTACCATTGCATAAACTACCAGCCATCAGCAGCCTCCTCCAGCCTCCAATGAATAGGTGAGACGAGGATCACATGCACTATTTTTTTCTATAAACAAACTGTAGAAATAAAACAGACACAAAACAGGAGAAAATAAAAAAAAACAAAAACAAAATGTATCACATTACCTAATAAAACAAAAACTTAAACTATGAATAAAAAAAAAAGATTTTGGGGCACCACATATATTGTGTGCTCTCATCATGAAAAATAAAATAACAGTAACAATAAAACAACATTTGAAAGAACTATAACACCATCCTCAAATGAGTAGGTAAATAGTCAGAACACCTCATATGTCGATGAACTAATTTGTTAAATGAATATAAGTTGTGACTATAATCTTATCTTTAATTGTCTTTCGGAGAAAAAAATAATTAATCTTTATATACTTTGTTCGCTTATAAAATACTAGATTTGAGCTTATATATCTCATTATTTAACTATCACAATAGAAATTAGTACAAGAAATGACAGGAAATTTGATCTCTTCAATTAATTTTTTTAGCCTAATCCAAAAAATCTGACAAGTTGTTTTAGTTATGATCTTATATTATGACTGCATTGAATTTAAATATTAACATCATCCTCTTGATTTTTCATGAGATAAATTGTCATCATGAAAAATAACTAATATGTATTATATCTCTTCTTTGTACAAATTACTACCCAATTAGAATCTAAATACTTAGCTAACTAAAAATACTTATAATTACTAAATTAAAAACATAGTCCTTAAGACAACTTCAGACATCGAAGTATGTGAAGATGTATATCTCATTTATTATATGTAGTTGCAAATATAAAAAAATGACTAAATATATTGATTACATAAATTATATTTTGGTATGATAATAATTAGATAATTAGTATTTTATATAATTCTATTATATACAATCAAATCAACTGGAGATCTCATATCAGACAAAAAATTAGTATATACCTCATTAGTCATTAGGTATATATGTAGAGAATAATCCAAAAGACTAATCTATAAAAAATATTCAATATATTTTTTTTTCTATGATAATATAATACTTATATTATCATTGATCACTTTAATCTCCAAAAAATATATGAATCTCACAATGTTATTTGTTTTGAATTACAAATAGATATGCTCATTGAATTTGATGATCCCAACTCATCATATTCTACAATAACAATGTCAACCACATGTATAATCAACATAAAAAACTAATTATGTGTACTCTTCTAAAAAATAAGAAATAATATATAACCAACACGTGTAATCTAAATAAGATAGCTATGATTGAAAATCTCACTAACAAAATTTATGATAATTATTTTAGATTACATAAAATCTTTTTAAATTTACAAATTAGATATGAATTATTTGTAAATATTCAAAAACAAGGTGCAACTCCTTCAAATTATCAAAAAGAAAAATATTCTTTATAATTATATGATATATCATTTATTTGTAAAAAAATTACAAATAAGATTTGAGAGTTGCACCAAGATAATCATCTTGGTCACTAGAGAAAAAATATAATGATAATTAACACCAAAAATCTAAGTAAATCCTCTTGCAATAAGTCTCACGTTCAGGTAATCTACTTTATTATCAGGATCAATCTTCACAATGATCATTCACAAATAATCAATAACAAGTCTTCTCAAATGATGAGATACTAATTCTTAAGTTTAATTAGAGAAGAAAATATATATGTAGTCAAGTCAATTGGAGAACCCATATTAGACAAAAGATAAGTATATTACTCAATAAGTGTATATGTGAAAGTGCAAGTCAATAAACCAACTTATAGAAATAATATCCAAAAAATATATCACATATGTGATAATATAATATTTCTACTATTATAGATCACATAAATCTCAGAAAAATATATAAATGTCTCAAAATCTTTTATTTAAGATTGTAATCAAATTTATTTCTTGAATTTGGTGATTCTCAACTCATCATCTCATGTAATAAAGGTGTCATTCACATATATAATAAATAAAATAAACTTATTATTTAAACTTTTCTAAAAAAATAAACAATAATTTGTAACACACATATAAAATCCAAGCAAGATAAATATATGTAAAAATCTTATAAATCAAATTTTTTGTGATTATTTTAGATCATATAAAATCATTTTCAATCTACAAATTGAATATAAATGTTTTGTCAGTGTTTAAAAACAAGGTCTTTCATATATACATAAGTATAACCTTCTCGAGATCATCAAGAAAAGTTTTATTTATGTCTATCTAATATGATATCCATCTATGAGAAACTGTAAGTGAGATTAATATATAAATTGATAACATCTTGACCCCTTGAGAAATAATATCTTGATAAATAATTTTAAAATTTTGAGTGAACTCTCTCACAACAAATCTCATATTCAGGCAATGTAATTTGTCATTAGGAAAAGTATTCATATTCAGAACAAACATCAACTTACAATCAACAAAAAGTATTCTCAAATGATGGGATATTAGTTTATAAGTTTTATTAGAATGATGGATATTTATCTCTTATAACATTGTTTGACACCATCCTAAATGAAATAATATATCAGAAAAACATTTGATATCCTAGTTTCATCAAGATAAGTAATAAAAAAATAAAAAAATAAAAAATAAAAAAATACATAAATATGATAAAACCTATAAAACATGATGTTTAATAAAGTTTCTTACTTTCTTTAAGAATGTAATCAAAAGATTAAAATCAAAAAAGTTAGTTATAAGATTTTCATACTTATCAATAGAGGTGTCAAATGGGTTATGTCGTATCGGCACAGCCCATTTTTTCAAGGCACGACACTGCAAATCGGTCCATCTACCCAGCACCACACGGTGGCACTATCGTGCCTTATTGATGTTCCCGTTAGCCACGTGGCTGATTTTTTAAAATAATTAAATCATCTTATGATGGAGCAGTCTAATTTTTTACCCTGCCCCATAAGGGTCTAATTGTTAAAAAAATTCAAACCATGTCCGTAGAGCAATCACCCGGGCCAATTTACCATGTCACTGTGTCGAGCACACAAGTTGTGCTTCGCCCAGCATGAGGCACGATTCCTACAACCCAACACGTCATGAAACCATGCCATGGGCCGAGCACTACTGAACCAAGTCGGGCCTTGGGCCATGCCGAGCCACTCGGCCCATTTAACACCTCTACTTATCAACAAGTTTTCCTTCATTTTGAACAAAGCTACACAAGTTTTTTCTCCTAACATAAACTATATAAGTCCTCAATGATCGAGTTTTCAACCACCAATTCATTTGGAGTTGGGCCTAAAATTGACTTGGCATCTATTATCTCATCTAGTATAGAAGGGAATTTCTTTTCTATAAAAAATTCACTCTCTGAAAATAAATACATTTTATAAGTATCAATACATATGATGACTTGAGAGAAGAATCATCATAATATGATCCAACAAGTTCAAAAATAGTTGAGTAAAATTCCTTCTTAATTGGAGGCCTAAATGAGATTCCAAAATAAAAAAAAAAAAGAATAAGAAATTTAGATAGCAATTCTAAATATTTATCTAGGGTAGACTCATTCAAAAAAAATCTTCCTCAAAAGTGATAACATCGGTACTAAGTACTAACTATCATTCTATCAATTTTTGAAAAATAATATATAGATTACTTTTGAGTACTAGAATAAGAAAAAAATATATATTTTATTATTCTCCCTACTTATCATCTTATCACATCTTGAAAAAAAATGAATAAAATAAGTATTTCCAAAAATTATAATAGATAAACAAAATAATATTTTTCAACAAATAAATTCCAAAAAGACATGATAAAAAATAACAAAATAATATATTCAATTGATTAGGTAATTAATGATTAAAATTGTATTTTTTTTAAAATATCTTTGAATACTTCTATCTAAGAAGCACGGACACGGATACAACCACAAAAATAAAACATGACATATATGAGGACATGACAAATTTTGAAAAATCAAGATAAGAATACAACACAAACACGACATAATACGATAAAATAAAAATAATTATCTTTATAAATTTTATCTTTTAAAAGTAATTTAAATGAATAAACAAGTGCTCAAATATTATTTTTATAAATATTCAAATACAAACATAAATAATACTGAAACTAAAGACTAATATTTATTTATGATACACAATGTAATTTAGATAAATAAATAATCCCTCATTATAAAACATCATAGCTATCTCACTGTGTACTATTTCACATGCACACATTGAATATCTTCTCAAATGATCCAATTGACTTCTTTCTCTTTTTTGGATCAATAACACAAGTACTAGAAAAGAAATTCTCAAAATTAGACATTTCAGTTCTTGATGTGAATAAAGTAACTTGCTTAAGATTTAATTATTTCACCCTTTATTCAGCTTCCCCCACTACCCTTTGCATTTCAACTAAATAATTATTTGATACTTTAGTACAATATGTAATCTCGACCCTTTTAATTTTCAACAAATAACTCTTAATTCTATAAATATTACAATGAAAAATACCATTTATTCCTCTCTCCTCAATTTTACTTATCTCGTGATGTACCCCCACAATAGAAGGCTCGAAAAACTATTGATTATTATGTTGATTAATTTATGGCTCAGAAAACTATTCTGTTGATCAATTGATTATTTTGAAGCATAAAAATAATAATAATCATGCATTTAAATTAACCTTTTAGAAATTTTTAAAGATTGATTGGCATGAGATGTCTCCCCCACATTGTTAGGGGAACACAATGTTTTTGAAACACTATGTTTCATTACATAGTATTTTCATAATAGTTTTAAAAATATTGTATGAGCATATTATATTCTATACAGTGTTATGTAATAGTATTTCTTGACTCTAAACTTGATACTTTTAATATTTCACCAGCATGCTGAGTGGAAGGTGTTGCAATTTTTCAATTTAGTATATATTTATTTTATTTTATTATATTATAGATACTCTTACAACACGAGGCTGCTTCATTTTTGAGGAGTGTTAGACCAACACAGGTAATTTTCAAATTGAATAGTTCGGCATAATATGGTTGCCCAACTAATAACACAAAAAACTAAGTTGTCAGCCCTACATGACCTATTTAACATTTCTGTGCGTAATAAATATATTATCCACATACACAATTAACAAAATAAATCTTCTATCTAAACTCCAATAAAACAAAGTAATTTTCAACACGCTAGTATAAACCAAAAAAATATCTATTAGTGAAAATATGATAAATCAAATTCTCAATGATTACTTCAAAATGTATAATTTCTTTTACAATTTATAAGCTATATATAATTATTTGGCATAACTCAAATATGATTATTTCATATATACCTACTCAAAATCATAGTTATAAATATTATTCATATCTAATTAATATATTAATCATCTATGAGATACTGCTGGCAACATACATAATCGTACTTGGTCAATCCTAAATATTAAAAAAAATATCTTGATAATTTATTCCAAATGTCTAAGCAAATTCTCTCACAACAAATTTTATCTTTACAAAATCTATTTATTCATACATTCTTGAATGTTAAGGTACTAATTCATAAGTTTTATTAAATTAAATAATATTTACTACTTCCATCATGATTTAGTATAATATTGGATGATATAATTTCTTAAAATGAGACTTAAATATTCTGATACTATCAAAAAAAAATATTAAAAGAGACAAAATAATAGATAAAATGTGAGTATTTGAAGTCCTGAGTGATCAAGTCTCCCCACTACTAACTCACTCGACATTAGGACTAATATTGACTTGATAGTTACCGACTCGCCTAAATTAAAGAGACATTCATTTCCATGAAATATTATTCTCTACAAAATTAATCTAATTTATAGTTATCGGTACATATGATGACTCAAAAGAAGAATCCATATAATATAAATCAACAAATTCAAAAAAGTAGCCAAGTATTAAGACTCTTTCTTGGTTTAAGGCCTATGTGATACTACAGGGGAGTAAACAAGATTAAAATATTCGATTCTCTCTAGAATCATTATCATTCCTAGACTTGTTAAGGAAAAATTCTTGCATAAAAAGGACATGATAAATATTGACTATTACTTTATCATTGTTAGACAAATAATACATATATCTTTTTTGAGTATTAGCATAATCAAAAAAGACACTTTATTACTCTGAAAAATATTTTATCACATCCTGAGTAGATATTCTAAACAAAATAAACTTACAAAAACTATAGAAAGTTGAGAAATCTCCCTTTAGAGTACATATATAAAAAGATAGACAATAAAAAATTACATTAAAAAATATCTACTTTTTTAGAAGACATATGATTGATCAAGTAATTTGTAATTTTTTAAAATTTTTTTCACCCTCCCCCAATCCCCCCTTACCAACCACATTGTAGATGTATGCATACGATAAACTTCTATACCGATCAATCATCTCAGTAGTAACCACGACCAAGCATATTTAATTTTGAAATTTTATGTGATTCAGTACATTAGTGGTTGTTTAAATGTATCTAAGTAATTTGTAATTATAATCATATTCCCAAAAATACTTAGGAACGCTTTCACCATATGTCAAGTATATGTTCACGAATACCTTTGCATGATGGTTATTCCAAAGCCACTTAACATATTTGAAATATAATTATTTGGGTACAACAGAATTTCTAAATTTTTAAAAAACTAAAATTGAAATACTTCTCTACCTTAAAAATTACCCACTTTTTGACAAAAATAAATCCTATCAACAATTAAATCTTATTAAAATAAATTTTATTAGATTTAATTTGTAAAAATTATAGATTTATTTTAAATAAATTTAGCTGAGTTTATATTTAAATTCTAGTATAAAATTTAGTCCACTCATATTTTTAGTACGACATAAAATTAAACAAGTTTTAAGAAAATTAATTCTATAATCACAATTAAAATAAAAGTTCAGAATATTATATTACCCCCACCAATATGAATTAAGAATAAACAGATGTTAATGATTGATTCACATATATAAATGTTTGTACATAATTTTTCATACCAAAATTATGTTTTGAACCAATAACATATATTTTTATAATATAGAATCCTAGAAAATAAAAATTCAGAACACAAATATATAAACAAGAGATTTTGGGTGCAAAGACTAGATTTTTATATGTATTATTCTTTAAATTAAGATGTTCTTCAATTCGGAAATAATATCAATATATTTTCTTCGACAACACGATACATATATCAATTTTATAGAGAAAAGAGATTTTGTCTAAAATTCTTAATGGCAAGATAGTACGCACACTAAAAATTATGAAAACGAGAGAGAAGATAGGAAAAGGGTTATGAAGATTGTCACCAACTTTGGTGGATTCTGAAATGCTTTTGGAACTCCCAAAACAACTCTTGGAATTCCTGAAAAATAGCTAACATAGCTATTGGAACCCCAAAAAAATCATTATGTACCTCTTTGTTTTTTTTTTGTTAAGAGGATAGAGGCACTACATTATTCATTGCACAACACGTGCATTTGGATAAAATAAAAAATTATATTTTTCTTTTTAAATTTACTTTTTTTTATTTTTAGATGTGGGATGTTATCCTACACTTTTAATCCATCATGCGCGATACCATCAAAAAAAAATAAATAAATAATAAAAATAACAATAATTGGATAAAATAAAACTTACAAGATTAAAATAATAACCACAAATTATCATTTAAATTTTTTAAAAATTATTCAAACTAACAAATTAAAATAAACCAAATTGGCCTACTTAACTCGAGAATATCCTATAAATCTCCTTGTATGCTCTAAATGGGAAAGCCACTAGCATATATTTTAAATAAATTAAATTTCATTATACTCAATAATTTTGTTAACATGTCAATGACATTTTTATTTGTGCATACATTTTCAAGTACAATTAACTTTTTATTTAATAAATCTCATATCTAATAATACTACATATTAATGTATTTCAACTTATTATCATATGTCAAATTTTTTAATATATATATTGCACTTTGAATATCACATCAAATAATATATATATTATGCATATGTGCACATCAAAGTCTACTAAAAGCTTTTTCATTAATAATATTATATTACAAGATTCAATACTATAATGAAATTAGTCTCAGTGTTAGGCAGTGTGATGCACTTTTTTAGTTAAGATTTTCCATATTACTCCCCCCTCTAAAGATTCTCAGTGTTATGCACTTTTAATATTTGTATATCTGAGAAAAACAAATTTTTGTTCACCCAAAATATAATAATAATTAAGATATACATTCAAGATACCTTAAAATAAATTTCATTGTTATTCAATAAAATTTACTCAGATCCAAGAGAAAATGATTGATCACCCTGATAATTTGTGTTATACACAATCATGCACACTTCATAATATATAATACTGTCGATAATTGAGATATAGAAAATATTATTCATATTTCTCCTTTCCTTATCAATATTTGGATAATGCTTGCTACTTATCATAAATATTTGGCTAAAAAAAGTTAAGACTAGTTTAATATCTTTTATACATAACACCTTAAGAAGCTTTTTCACATAATATTCTTGTTATAGTTAGATATTCCTAGAAAACATATCTTGGATGATTGTCATCGCTAGTGTCGCTTGCTAAGCCTAAATTTTTGATAAAAATGACTCTTTCTAATCCTTCCTTAAGTTTGTCAATCTGTATTCTGTTATAACCAATGACAAACATGTCATCAACGTAGAGTAAAAATATAAATTATTTAGCTAAAAAGATTGACACTAATTTAATCTCTTTTATACATAACAGCTTAAGAAATTTTTCCACATAATATTCTTAATATAGTTAGATATGCCTAGAAAACATATCTTGGATGATTATCATCCCTAGTATCGCTTGACTGGACCTAAGTTTTTAATAACATTAACTTTTTCCAATTTTTTTTTAAACTTTTCAATCTATATTCTATTATAGCCAATGACAAACATATCATTAACATACAGTAAAAATATAAATTAATCATCATTCGACTGACAAAAAATATATATTAAAAATCATGAGACTCCATTAACAAATAAAAATTTTTATATCACTGCCTGGGAACTTGTTCAAGCTCATACATAAAGGTTTAAAATAGACCATGTCGTGTAGACAATACTCTAAAAGAGGGTAGCCCTGCATAGCACTTTGGCCCACATGCTTCTTGGGTCATGCAGGGTTGTACATGACTTGGTCAGGCCATGCCAGATCAGCAAGACAAAGCCCATCTTGGCTTAGGTCTAGCATCGCCTAGATTTGGAACAAGCTAACATGGTTTGGTCAAATGGGCTGAAACCAATTTGCACGGGCAAATATGCTGGCTCGTGCCATGTTGCATGTTTTATATGAGCCAACTTTAATGGCCCAGCTTTCATGGGCCAGCTTTCACGAACTAGGCTCAAGCTACCAGACTCATTTTCAACCTCACTCATACAAGTTTTTTTTTAGTTTGTATGCAAGACCATTTTTTTCTTCTATTTTGAATGGCTCAAACTGATCCATGTAAAAGATATCATGATGATCATTGGGAAAAAAGATTATTTTCACATCAAGTTTATAAATTTCTAAATCCAAATTAATAGCCAGAATCAAAATGACTCAAATAGAAAACATCTTCACTGATAGAATAAATATTTTATCAAAGTCAATTCATTTCTTTTAAAAGATTCTTTTATAATTAATTAAGCCTTATATCTCATTGAAAATTAACATCACTTAGTTTTAATAAGGATACCATATCGTAAATCTGAATAGATAAGAAAAAAAATTTATCTCTTCTTATATTGCCTAAAGCTATTCCTCTTCATTCTAAATAGATGTCTTCCTGAAATATCACTTGCTCATCAGCAATCATGTGTAATATATAATTTAAAAATCTATAAAAAATATAACGAAGTCTAAAAGATATTCTCAGCTCAGACTAAGATATATCAAAACAACTAAGTTTTTTTTAGTTTCAATTAGAATATCATTTATCACTTCTTCAACTAATGAATTATGTGGCTCAAAATCATCAATCAATTACGTAATTCATTACTTTCAATCTATAGAAGGGGAAGAGACAATAGATCTATGCGAATAAGAATCTCTGAAAGTTCAATTTCCTCACAAGACGAATGATATTTGTCAATTAATTGGTCTTCCAGAAAAAATACATATATAATTCAAACAAGTTTTTTTGCTATCGAGTCCCACAATTTATACTCGAACATCTCATGTCTATAGCTAAGGAAGATGGATGAATGTGCAATGCCATACAATTTGGATCTTTTATTTTTTAAAATATGAACAAAAATTTTGCGGCCAACTCTCACATGATCATATGAGATATTTTCTATTATAAATTTTATTAAGAATATCATCATCTAGAACAATAGCATGATTCATATTGATTAAATCAATAATTATAGGCATACATTCTCTTCAAAATTATTTAGAAATATACACGTGAGAAAACATGCATCAACTTTTTTATTTAATAGTCTAGTTCACCATCTCAATCATATCATTTAATTGAGATATCTTAAATAATATCTTGTCAAGTTTAATATCATGAAATATATAATAACTAACTTTTTATCATTATCTTTTTCAACTATTGTGTGAAAATTCTTAAAGGCATGAAAGATATTATCTTTGTTTTTAAAGTATATGCTCATATTTTTCTATAGTAATTGTTGATAAATATCATAAAATAAATGATCTTATTAAATATTAAGTTCTGCATATAATAAACATTTGTATGAATAATATTAAATAAAATTTGATCTCCTAAAAAAAAGAAAAAAAATGAAATGGTGCCCTATGATTTTTTCTACTCATACAATTCATATACTTATTGTTAAATTTTATTTTATTTTATATTGTTTTTATTTATTTTTTATTATTTTGGGCCATCCGACTTGTGTGTGGCCTGAAGCCATATATATATATATATATATATATATATATATATAGTTATGTTGTATTCAAAAGTTAACTTTTTCATTTTAAATAAAATTTTATATTTTCTCACATGTATCTACTCGCTCTCTCGTCACCCTTCCAATCGAAAAAACTTAGCCCATAACATTTCACATGGCATCAAAAGGGCTTCTCCAATGAAATGGTGTTGGCGCTATGATGCGAGGATGATAGCACATCTCTGGGAGCTCTAGTAACAATTATCACCTAAAAGATTCTACGATGACAATAACATCACCACACTGTACCACAAAATTAGCCACATACAATGGTCATATTGTGTTATACTTATTTTTAGGTCATTGAACATATGATGACATGATTTGGGTAGAAATAAGTTTGTTTTTAGTGACTACGAAGAAATCTAAAGCAATAAACCAGCAAAAACAATGCAAAACCATCACCAAAATAATATTACAATATCTTAATTTTTTTTATCTTCAAAGTTATTTTTTTTTGTAAAAAAAATCTTAGATTGTGATATTTTAGTAAATATAAATTAAAGTATAAATTCATAAATAATCTGAGTGTTTTAATTTGATTTTCATGGATATTTAATTATTTCACTTTATAATCTATATTTTACAGTTCACTTTTTTTGTTTTACAACCCACATGTTCAGATTCACAATCCATATTTTTTGGTTGTCATGTTAATTTGGTTTTAATTATTTTTTTGTGTAGAAGCATTTATTTTGATAAGATAGAAAATGACTAGAATTAATATTTGACCACTAGAGATAACTCAATGAAAATTGATAACAGATATTTTCTCTTTAGGGTACATCGGTGTAAGGATTTGTTTGTGGCTCAAGAATATGTAAATCAAATATTAGAAGACCCACTTCATACTAAAATTGAGATTGAAGTTGTTACATGGATAGAGATCAATGCACAACTACTAGTGCACTTGTAACAATCAATTAGTCTCAACATATCAAGTGTGCTTAGTTTTTGTGATACTTACAAGAAGATTTGTGACATGACCCCTTTGATGTATTATTCAGAAATATTTCATTTATATAATGTTATTACTCGATTGTGGATGTGCATATTTAATTTACCAAGAGTCCAAGACGAGGCGAATCACTTTGCGAATTGGATACGATTATTAGATAGGATTATTGGTGAGGTATTAATATTATGAGATCGTACAGCATTGAGAAAGCTTGACAAGTAGGTTAGTAGCATCTTTGACGTGTTACTGATTAAAATAGAAATAAAAAATAAAATAAATATTCAATAATAAAAATGTCATATAATCAATGATCTTATATAATCATTAAGTAAATATTCTCATCAAAAACAATAAAAATAAAAATAATAAATAAATAAATAAACTCAATACCTCATCAAGATAATGCATACAAGCTCACAACACTCAATTTAGAAGAAAAAAATATAAACTGAAACATATTCAAGAAATTCATGAAGATATCAACTGGCTGCTATGTTATCTAAGTATATATTATAATAATTGTCACATCATGAATCTTCTCATTGAGAAAGAAGTAGTCCACCATTATGTTATTCATTCTCTCATAAAATATTAGATTGAATGTTATATATCTTATTATCTGACTATTACAATAAAGAGTAACGAAATAAGAATATGCATTTTTAATCTCCTTGAGCATATTGTTATGGACTTGGTCTTTTCGCTAAGTTCCCATGCGACACTTAGACAACTTAACTCTTATATGTTATTAAGTCAGTCTTACTTTCGTTTTTCTTGGTATGATTGGCGTCTACTCGCAACTTAGAAACAAAACGAATTTGAGAGAACACTTGAAAATAAAGAAAATACTTTATTGAATAATAAAATCTCACAAGAAACTTTCAACTTGGTAGTTTACAAATGAGGACACCTACTCCTTTAATACATGCATAGGGAATGGTCTAGAACCTTTGAAGGTACCCTATGAGTCTAGATAATTCTATTACATATATCCAAGAGAATTCTAAAATAATCTAAGATAATCTCATTTCTTCCATACAAGTGTAGACTTGTTCAAAATCTTCTAGAACGTTCCGCATTCTTTGAGCGAAGATGTGACAATATGCCGCACCCAAAATATCTTATAAATAATTGTCGATATCACTTTGAACTCCTATATACTTGATCTTGAAACAACTACATATCTCTTACTTTTCCAAGAAACAAGATTGTTTCCAAGAAAAGTATACAATTATTTCGTAAATCTCCTCTCAATAGATATTGATGTCCAACTATAACTAAATACCAAACTAATTGTAAGTGCATATAATCCTTAAAAGAGATTTCGAATTCTAAAGACTTTTCCACATATCTTAGTATACAAAAAGCAGAGTCGAGATAAATCTGCTGAGAGAAATCAAAGAAATAATTAACTATACTAACTATATATATTGTCTTGTTTGATCATAAGCAAATAATTAATTTTTTCTACGATTCACTTATTAATAGTTAAGTTAATTAGTGGCATAACATCAGAAATGAAGTCATTACATAAATCAACAAGAAAATATGTTAGAGAACAATCCAATAGATCAATATCAATAATAATATCAAGTATATGTCTTATCTATGACGAGATAATACACCTCATAGAATAAGCTACTTCTATGCCAAAAAATATATCTGAGTCTCCAAAGATTATTTGTTTGAAACTATATTTGAAAGTATTCATTAAGTTGAATAATTCTCAACTCACTGTCTTCAATAATCAAAATATCATCTAAAATTCCAAATAGACAATAAGGAAAATCATCATGTTATCCAGACTTCTCTAGAAAAAAAAATGTGTTATACGGACTTCTCTAGGAAAATCATCTAAAATTCATAACACAAACAAAATAACTATCTATGAAAACTATGCAAATCATGCACTCGATGACATTTTTAAACCATACAATGTCTTTTGTAATCTACAAATTACACCTAAATGTACTGCCTGAAGCCCCAGGGGCTACTCTATATACACCTCCTTCTCATGGTTACTATATAAAAATATATTTTTCACGTATAGCTAATGTACTTCTAACTATGAGATACGTACTAAAACCATATTAGTTATATGAGTGTAAATATCCAAGTGTCCTGATAGTCTACAATAAATGTCTGAATGTGTCTCCATGCTACAAGTCTCACCTTTAGGTAAAATTTCGTCTTATCTAGATATATTTTCATAGTAAAAACTCACATTCACCTGACAATAAATCTTCCCTAAAATTTATTGTACTAGTTTTCAAATCTCATTAGAGTTGATGACAAGCATCTCTTATATTATACCTAACACTATTTTGAATTAGATAATACCTTAGAATGAGACTTGAATAAGATAGTATCATCAAAAAAAATAAAAAAGAAATAAAATAAGAATAAAATAAAATCTATGAAATTGAGTGCTAAGTAGAACTATTTAATCTCTTCTAGAAAGCAATTAGATTGTCAAAATCAAAGAGATTAATTGCATGATCATCTGGCTACTTAGGTTCACCTCTAGTCTTATAAGATCGGGCATGTATTTCTCTCCTAATATAAACTCTAAGTACAGGGTGGTCAAGTCTTCAAGTTATTATATCAAATATGAGCCTATACCGGTGTATAACTCTCACTCTCTTTATATTCGATATAACCTGAATTTGTTGATAGGTTTGATAAATTAGTTGAAGTAATATATATCATATTGAGTACCAATATAATCAAATATATCATATTGATAACTCTTTTTACTAACTTGTAGTCCATGTAAGTTTATAAGTAAGAGAAATAAAGTAATAAATCTTGAAGTAACATTTAAATTTTTATTTTTCCTAAGCTCATTAAAGAATGAATTATTATCAAAAAATACAATATCCACATAAACTAAAATCATATCAGTTTCTGATAAAAAATACTTATATCATTTTTGAGTACTAAAATATTTAAGAAAAACACATCTAATAATCTTTGGTACAAGTTTGTCTCATCCTATAGATTGATAATAAATAAAATAAGTGCATCTAAAAACTATGGGAGACATGCTAAATACTCTCTCTTTAAAATATAAGATCTAGAAGAATGTGTACTAAAAAAGGATAAATTAAATTATCTGATTGATGAAATAAATCGCAGTTAAAACTGACTCTCCCCAAGGGAAAGAGATGATCGATATCATATTTCCTTTGTGTTGAACCACATCGAATTTATAATTGTCCTAATCAAGATAAACTCATTGCCAATGCTCAGAAAAATTAAGAATCAAAAAAAATATCATTAAACTATGTTTGATCTTGTTGAGATCGATCAAAAGCAAAAAATATGAAACATATATTCAGAGATGTCACTATTATCGGCCAAAATATCAAAGAATTAATAGATACAAATATATCTAATCTTTTTATTTTTGAAGGAAAGAGATTGAGTCTCAACATAAGCAAAAATAATTAGTGGATGAAGATAGTCAATTATAAATAAATTCCAACAATTAATGGTACCTAGTACCAAGGTCCAAGTAAAAGATGTGGGAGGGGAAGAATCTTCTACATAAAATAATATAGACTATCACAAAAAAATAAAATCTAATACTATGTTACATATCAGAGAGCTCAGTAGATTTTATGTCATCTTAGATAGCACAGGATAGGTAGATTCATAGAATTTTTATTAACTCAAAATATTTAAATTATTATTATCATCATGTAATAGAATTTATCAGTAATCAATATATAAGTAAAATATCAAAATAACTCATTCTTATTTGATGGACCACCTCATCTTTGCATTTAGCTAATTGAATGAAAAAATTATCTTTGAATATAGTATTCATATCTGTACTCGGAGTCTCACTATAACTATAATACCTAGTGTTATAATATGTAAACATGTTAATTAATTTTTCGTGAATAAAATATTAAAAATTCATCTACTTGGTTAATGCAAGTGAATACATATCTTAATATATTTTTTATCCATTTCACATTTACCCTATGATTTATACAGGCAGTCAAGCTATAGGTGTCAACCGGGCCGGACCGACCCGAACCGGCACGAGGCACGGAAAGATTCGGTCGTGTCGTGCCTGTCCTAGGACGGAAGCATTGTCGGGCTGGCTAAGAATGGGCCAGGCCGACCCGGCACGTCCTGTTTGACACCCATAAAAGTATCTCCAACCACACTCAATAAAATAACTAAATAAAAAATATTTAAATATTCAATTCAGTATTTTAGCTAGCAACACTTCAAATTTTACTCCAACCAAGCTCAGCAAAATATCGTGCAAAGTTGAGTTGCGTCACTGGAACTAGTGAATGACAATAATATTTTAATAGAAAGAAATGATTTGTTGAACGATAAAAACTTGTTATATTTATTGAGCGAGAAGCCGAGGGGGCAAAAACACGAGCGGGATAGCAAGCACATTGAAGATCTAATTTTCTAAAAATATTCAACAAAATATCGAAACTCTGTTTTTAGCGAGCCCCGTTGGAGATGCTCTAAGTCTAGCAATACAAAATTGAAATGAATGACCAATATATTAAATATTCAAATTATCATTTCAATAGTCATGCCACTAAATGCAGAGTAATCTCTATATTTGCTAAACACGCCGCCAACATCACACGTGCACCAAGATACAATAAAAGTTGTAAGATTGTACACAGACAAACACATTTTTATTGAGTCAAAAAATTTTCAAATTTTTCAAAAAAAAAATTCTTCTATCATAATCTGAATTATCAATAATAAGTTCATCATTCTTATTATTGACATAGTCAGATATCACATGTTGGTAGCCAACATTTAACTTTAACATAAGATATATATAATTCCACTAATATCTCACATTCATATTAAAAATATATTTTTTAAGACCCATTGAGAAATAGAGATTGATAAACTCTTATTGTCTATCAAATATCCTATGATATTTTAGTAAATTTCTTATTTATTTTAAGCAAAAGAAATAATTTTCATTTTCACGTGTACTATTAAATTAATTATGTAACACATATACCTAATATAAACAAATTTATTTAATAGTCCATCTCTAATGGTTCTAACAAATAGAATAATAATTACTCTATTATTAGAAGTATTATCGAATATAGTATTAAAAATTATATTCTAAATATCAAATTCCCTAAAAGTCATCATCATACACTCATATAGCAGGAGGTAAGCATGCAAGTGATAAATCATCACAACTAGTTCAAATATCAAATATCACAGATATTACTCCACTATTTGTCCTATATTTATTAATTATTAATTATTTTTTTAACTTATAATATTTTATTACGTCATTCATACTTGTAAAACTAGGAATTCTATGATTAACATGTTTAAAATAGATCTGTATAATATTGACTACCCTATAATCCTTTAAAAATCTAATTAGAAGACTTATTATTATGATCAACTTTGTCAAGACTTCCCTCTCAAAGTCATTATGGTATATGAATGAGATCAATAAAGCTAAATTACATTCAACTTTAAAAACTATGCCACTCAGTTGAGTATATCGAAGATCTAATATATATTTTTTTATACATTGACCAGCGTACCTCTTAAAGTGACTAATGTCACTTATACTTTAATATGTATATATTTTTTTACAAAATATATATTATGCTGATTCTTTTAGATACCCTATAAATTTTATTTTTTATCTTAAAGTGAGTCAATACAATTAAAATTTATCTAATTTTAAGTTTTTTAAGTAAATGAGTTTGGGTCAAGATAGAAGTTTCAAGTGAGCCAAACAACTCAAATATGACATGAGGCACTACACGATAGAATTATGCCTGGCCTAGCACAGCACAGTCAAGAACTAGAGGTGTCAAACATGCTGGCACGAACCAGCCCAATTTTAGGTGGCCCAACTAGGTCATCGGTTTGTGCCTAGACTGACAATGCTTCATCACAACCGGTCCGGCATGACCCATCGGCCTAGTTGTGATGAACTCATGCCAGGTCGTGCCTGGATGAGCCAGTTCTAGCCCATCCAAGCATGATTAAAAATTTTTGGGTAGGAGGCCGAGTTTTGCCATTTGGGTTGGGTCTGGACCAGGTTGAGGCCAATTTAAAAATTTTTAATTATTTTAATACAGAATATTAAAAATATTATAAAATTTAAATTTTAATTATTAATACTTAATTACTTAAATAGTTATTTGTTATTAGTTAATTGTTAAGTTAAAATAAATAATTAATTTTTAAATTTTTATTTTATTAAATTAAATAAAATATTGAGTTTAATATAATAAAAAACTAAAATTAAAAATCTAATAGTGTCTGAATTAATAAAACTTAAGTATTAATACAAACTAATGTAAATCATAAAAACTTAATATTCAAGAATCAAGCCTCAAACTCAAAGTAATATGATAAAAAAATAAATAAAAATAGTGTAAAACCAAAATAGAAAAATAAAATTGAAAAATATCGTTAACAAACAGTATTACAACATATGATAAATGATGATATAAGATAAGTATCAAACATCAGTATCTCAATCCGTCAATCGGCATCAATCATCAAATCATCATCAATATCAATATTACACGGATCATCATCAGCAACCAACACCTCCACTTTTATTGTAATCTCATTATGATCCTGAATGCCCAAACTTAGTTCCTCCCAATTTTTTATGCATACTAATACCTTAATAATATTTGACTGTAATCTAAATCTCATATCCAAAAATTACATTTACTATAATAGAAAAAACAAACTCTGATGTTATGTTTGACACCGGAGTCAGTAGATTTCGTGCTATCTTAAATAGCATGGGATAGGTGGACCCATGATTTTCACCACTATAAAATATCAGGATTCTTATTATCTGAATATTATAGGATTGAACAGTAATCGGTATCTAAGTAATGAGAGAACTCACTCATATTCGACAATTCACCTCGTAATTTGCCCCTCACTACCTAGCCTAGTATCTGAAAATGCATGCCCACGGGCCCTCGTACCATGCCATGCCTAGCCCAGCACATGGCTCATTTGACCTAGGCACAACACGACACGAGCAATGCCGTGAGCAAGCCCGACACGTGCACAGGTATGGGCACGGGTCTGTACCGTGCCATGTCGTGTCGTGCCGGACCGGGCATAGCCGAGTTGAATCATGCCTAAGGCTGAACCCAGGCCGCCAGACCCATTTGACACCTCTATCAAGAACCATGTTTGAATATAGGTTGTGCTAGCCCCGAGGCACGGCTCATGCCATGCTGGGCAAATGGCTATCGTATCTTGTGCCAAGTCAGGCATGACCCATGTGCCTAGCCCATTGACACAATCCACTTGCACATGACCCAGGATAGTGGACTGAAAAGTAGGCACAATCCACTTGGCCCATGCCCATGCCTCTCGATCTCATTTAAAAAAAATCATAATTAAATTTTTTTGATGAAACTCACCATGTGTATGTGGTGGATCATTCGGACCACCCATGTACATGGCGGATCATTCGGGCCGCCACGTATAAGTGGCAGATCATTCGAGCCACCATGTGTAAGTGGCGACAAGGGCCATGTGGCAGGCCCTACAAGTGGTGGATCATTCTCATTTCATTTCTCATTCTCAACTCTCTCTCTTTTGTCCTCTCTTCTACTCTCTGCTCACCTGCTCCTCTGTTTTACCACTTCTCTCTCTCTTGCTCTTTAAAGTTTAAACTTTAAAATATTAAGCTTTAAAGTTTAAACATTAGAACTATTTTTTATAAAATTTAAAGAAATAAAAGTAGAAATTTTTCTTGATGTTTCATTGCATGTTGCTATGAGGTGTGGGCTATGGTTTTATCTCTCTCCTCTCTAGAGATCAAGTATTTTTTTGTTTTTTTTTTAAATACATAAATTATTCAAAACATAAACTAAAAAAATAGCTAACAGTTAGTATAATTAGAGGTGTCAAATGGGACGTACTAGGTCGGCCCATTTTTAGCCGGCCCGACCGTGCTTTCATGTCGGGCCAGGCACGGCACGATTACTGTACCGTGCCGTGCCTGGACCGGCATGGTTCTGTGGAGCTCAGCCTGGCATGGACCCGTGGAACGAATCCGCTGGGTTCAGCCCGGCCGGGGCAAACCCCTAATTTAAAAAAATTTAGGGTTTTGGCGCACGTCATCCCGCCGCTGCGCCGCCACGCCACCGAACCCCTAAATATAAAAAAATAGGGTTTCAACGCGTACTGTCACGCCGCCGTGCCGCCGCGATTTTTCTTCACTTCAGAAATCGGCCAGTCTTGCCTGTCGGGCTCAACTTCTGCCGCTGGAGTGGTTTCTCAGCTCATGCCAAGGTACCGTGCCAATGGGTCACAGTATCGTGCTAGGCCAAGCACGGCACAAGGCCCGGTTGGCCTCAACACGGCACGGCATGGTTGGTGCCTTGGATAGGCACGGCAAGGGCATGGGCACGAAAAATTCCCGTGTTGTGCCTGCCCAGGCACGGCCGAATCGTGCCGTGCCTCGTGCCGGGTCGGGCCGGCCGGGCTCGGTTGATACCTCTAAGTATAATGATAATGATATTAATATAAATTTAGATGTATATAATAATGATAACCCTATGAAAAGATCCAATACCAAAATTATGTTTTCTCTCATGACCTCGACTCAAACTCAAATACCTAAAAAATAAAATACTAAAATAATATTTATAATTTAGACTAACTTTAATATATTAAAAAATAAAAATTTTAGGGATACCAAAAAGAATCAATACAAAGTAAATATTATCAAATATATATATATATATATATATATATATGTAAGAGTACGTGTAGGACTAGGAATATAAAGAAGAATGTCAATCAATATATCAAAAAATATAATACTGTTGGATAATTGTGCTTCCACGATAATGATATTAATATACAGAAGACAATACGAACAACAGGAAACAAGCAATATATAAATCCAATCCAACAACTAACCATGATAGAATCAAAAAACAAAAAATAAACACGGAAAATAATGTGGTTCGCTAGTCGCTCAGTACAACTAGCTGCATCCACCAGAAAACGCTTATGCGTTACAGATTACACCAATCAAAATTAGTCTTACAGTATGCAGCACAGAACAGTCGCGATAAATCACACAAAGAGAAGAAAAAGAGATAATGAATAGTTCCCTAGGTCCAAAAATAGCCACCCGAAATTAAAATTACAAAATATTTATAATTAAACAATAAAATTTCTCAGTTCATTTAACCTGAGCGGGTCGAATCATAGGATGGGTCAAGCTCTGCACAAAAAATTTTCAACCCGCTGACCGAATAGCATGACCTCCGTTATTGTGCTACTGTTGCATCTCAGACCTCTTAATATTTTCTTTCTTGCACTTACATGAAAATATTAAAACATAAACAAAAATATTTGATTATACCAACAGATTATCAAAAAACAAATTACATATACAACAATCTTCACCTTAATTTGTTTTGTATACAGATAGAGAGACACTCTCTATAAACAGTTAGTCCAAAAAGACTATATCTGATTTGATATGTTCAGTAAGTCAAGACAGTGTCTTAACTTATTCAGAGTAACAAATTTGGTAAACATGTCAGTTAGATTATCAGAAGTTACAATCTTCTTTACTTGTACCCTCTTCTCAGATCGAAGGAAATGATATCGCACATCAATGTGCTTTGTCCTCTCATTGTGTACTTGGTCTTTTGCTAAATAGATAACACTGAGGTTGTCACAAATAACTGTTGCAACCTCTTCATAAAGACCAATGTCCTTGAGAAAATCTTTCAGTCATATCCCTTCTTTGCAGCTTTACTCAGAGCCATATACTCTGCTTCAGTAGAAGATAAAATAATAGAAAATTATAGTGTGTCTTTCCAGCTAACTATAGAACCACATACAGTGAAGACATAACCAGTCATAGAACGTCTACTATCAACATCTCATGCATAGTCAGAATCCGAATATTCTGCCAGCATGAGTTAAGATTTATTACCAAATATCAAACCAACATCAGAAGTCTCCTTGAGGTACCTAAATATCTTCTTAATAACTTTTCAATTCTCTTAACCAGGGTTTATCATAAACTTACTCACAGCACTTACAGCATGAGCAATATTAGGTCGGGTGCACACCATATGATACATGAGGCTCCCGACAGCACTAGAATAAGGAACCTTAAACATTTTTTCCTTGTCATATTCAGATTGAGAACAACATTCTAATGTCAGATGGAGGTTAGAAGCAAATGGTGTGAATAGAGACTTACAAGAAGTCATTCCAAATCTAGATAGAAGATTTTGAACATATTGTTTCTGTGAAAGAAACAATTTTCTTTTAATTCTATCTCTGAATATTTTCATACCTAAAATTTATTTTGCTCCTCCAAGATCTTTCATATCAAATTCAAAACTGAAAAGATCTTTCAGTTCCTAAATATCAAATTTATTTCTGGGAACAATAAGTATATCATATGCATACAATAGCAAATAGATATATGACTCATCCTTGTGTCTTTTGAAATAAACACAGCAGTCATGATCACACCTATTTCATGACTAATCGTGAAACAGTCAAATCTTTTGTACCATTGACGGGGAGACTGCTTAAGTTCATAAAGAGACTTCAGAAGCTTGCACACATGGATTTCCTTACCTGATACCTCAAAACCCTCAGGCTGGTTCATATAAATTTCTTCATCCAGTTCTCCATGAAAAAATACAATTTTAACATCTAGTTGCTCAAATTCAAGATTCTGATGTGCTACTAATGCTAGAAGCACACTGATTGAGATATGTCTAACTACAGGAAAAAATATCACATTATAATTGACACCCTCTTTCTGACTGAATCCTCTTGCAACTAAACGTGCCTTAAACTTTACACCACCAGCTATGGAGGAATCATTTTTCTTCTTGAAAATCTATTTGCAAGAAACTATCTTTCTCCCTTTTGGTTTAAGTACAATAAGCCAAGTACTATTCTTATAAAGATGATTCAATCTCTTCATTCCTGAAAAAAGATGATTCATGAATATCAATCTCTTCGGCAACTTGTAGAGCAAACCCTACAAATTCATCAAAGCCGAATCTCAGAGAAGGACGTACATTCACCATCCTTTGTCTATCCGTTGCAATGCAATAGGGAATAGAATCTTCAAGTACAAGTTCAGGATCAGGTTCAGTAATAGACTTAACATCATTTTCATGATTAGCTATTATTTGTCTAGAGTCAACAGGGATCATTCATCAAAGGTGACACTCCTAGAGAGAATCACTCTCTTTTCAGATTGTGACCAGATACAGAATCACTTGACTTCATCACCATATCCTACAAATACTCCTTTTCTTGCTCGTGGTTCAAGCTTACCATCATTTACATGATAGTAGGCAATACACCCGAATACTATAAGATTAGAATAACCTACAGGTTTACCAGTCCACACCTCAAATAAAATTTTAAAATTAATTCCACTATGTGGTGATCTGTTTATTAGATGGCATGCTGTATTAACAGCTTCAGCCCAAAACTCCTTTCCTAAGCCTGATTGAGAGCATACATCTAGTTCTCTCCAGATGAGTTTAGTTTATTCTTTCAGCAATGTCATTCTGCTGAGGAGTGTCCCTAACAGTTTTATGTCTTGCTATACTTTTGTCCTTATGAATTCCTCAAATTCAAACGAATAAAATTCTAGATCATTATCTGTTAGTAACAGTTTAACCTTCTTTTGTGTTTGATTTTCCACTAAGCTAACCCATTGCTTAAAATTTATAAAAGTCTCGGATTAATGTTTCATCATAAATACTCAAGACATCCTAGAGTAATCATTAACTAAACATAAATAAAATCGAGTACCCCTAAGAGATGTGACTCTAGATGGGCCCCAACAGTCAGCATGAATATAATCCAAAATACTATTTGTACAGTGCATGGCATTACCGAACTTAGTTTTATCTTTCTTACCAAAAACAAAATGATCACAGAAATTTAATTTACTGACTCTATGACCACCAAAAAGATTAAGATCAGAAAGAATTTTCATACCTTTCTTTCCCATATGTGCGAGCCGCATATGCCACAGTCTGGTAAGTTCAACTTTTTCTTCAAATACTGGCTCTCCGGATGTGACAGCAATAGCCCCTGTCACTGTGGAACCTATTAGTGTGAATAGTATTCTAGTCTTCTACCCCTTTTGTACAATATCATCTCATTGGTGAACATTCAGTGCTCCCTCTCTACCACTGAATGAATATCCCTAATCGTCCAGAACACCAAAAGAAATGAAATTCATTGTCATCTCAGGGGACATATATCACATTTGAAAGTAAGACTATTCGGTCATCCCAAGTTCTTAGTCTGACTGTGCCGATTCCAACCACCTTACATGGTTTGTTGTTCCTCACCACAGCATGATCAGCTTCCTTCATGTCATATTTGTTGAATCACTCCAAGTGAATGCTTATATGGAAGGAAACACTAATATCCAAGAATCTGATCTTGCGATCATTGTGGAGATTACCAACACAAGGTCTTCTCCATCATCCAGATCATCAAAAGTCGCAGCAGCAGCAGGTGGAGGGTTAGGCTGACCTTGATGTTCCAGCCTCTCTTCTTCAGGCACTCAGTTTTCCAATGCCCTTTCTGTTTACAATAGTGACAAATGTCACCCTCCTTTGACCTCTTCTGAAGCTTATTTCCCTTCTTCTTGAATGGAACAGGTTGTGCCCTCCTGTTTGTCACCACCAATCCAGCAGGATGTTGTTCAAGTCTTTCAACCGCTGCCTTCTGCCTCATCTCTCTGGAGTGTATGGCAGCCCGAACATCCTCTAGTGTAATCTCCTCCTTTCCCACAATGAGAGATTCAACAAAATTTTCATAGGAATGAGGAAGAGAAACTAAAAGTGGAAGTGCAACATCTTCATCTTCCACCTTAGCATCCACACGTTTAAGGTCCATGAGGATACTGTTTATATCATCCAGATGCTTCTTCAAAGAGGTTCCCTCTTGCATCCTCAATGTGAACAGTCTTCTCTTCAACAGAAGCTTGTTTGTCAATGATTTAATCATATACAGTGACTCAAACTTGAGCCACAGTCCTGCAGCAGATTTCTCATCTACTACCTCAGCAATGACTTCATCCGACAAGTTTAACAGAATGGTAGAGTGTGCTTTCTCTTTAGGTCTCCAAGCCTCAGCCTCAGTTATTCCAAGAGTAGCAGCAGTGTGAAGACCGAAGCCTAGAACCAGAGGACTCCAAATATCGAATTT
This sequence comes from Sapria himalayana, assembly GCA_029783825.1. NCBI lineage: Eukaryota > Viridiplantae > Streptophyta > Magnoliopsida > Malpighiales > Rafflesiaceae > Sapria > Sapria himalayana. Next base: position 7,841,998 of record JAREIK010002838.1, on the reverse strand, counting down.
TTTCAAATACGCTCGCATTTTAATCTGTCACATACTAAACCCGTTTCTACCATTGAATTTCTCGATCATGGTGTTTAGGGTTCCAGTCATTTCAACAGAATATCACTTGTATAGAAAAATCACAAAACCATTAATAGCACAATTTCTCGAAAAATTTCCCAAATATTGCTCTGATACCAATTGTTGGGCAATTACGCTTCCACGGTAGTGATATTAAGATACATAAGACAACATGAACAAAAAACAAGCAATATATATATCCAATCCAGTAACTAACCACGACAGAATCAAAAAACAAAAAATAAATACCGAAAATAACGTGATTCACTAGTCGCTCAGTATGACTAGCTACATCCACCAGAAAATGCTTATGCGTTACAGATTAAACCAACCAAAAACAGTCTTACAATATGCAGCACAGAACAGTCATGATAAATCATGCAGAGAGAAGAAAGAGATGAACAATTTCCCGGGCCCAAAAACAGTCACCCAAAATTAAAATTACAAAACATTTATAATTTAATAAAAAAATCTCTCGGTTCATTTAATCGAAGTGGGTCAAGTCATGGGACGGGTCAAGCTCTGCTCCAAAAATTTTGGTCCGCTGACCAAACAACGAGACCGGCGTTATTGTACTACTGTTGTATCTCCGGCCTCATAATATTTCATTTCCTACACTTACATGAAAATATTAAAATAAAAACAAAAATATTTTGTTATACAAACAGATTATCAAAAAATAAATTACATATACAAGTGCAATAAATTCTAAGAAAACCCAACTAAACATGAGTGGTGAGGTCTTTGAAACTGGATCTAGTTCAACTTCTTTGACCCATTCATTTACTATAATAATTTAATGAGAAAAAACATGATCAAACTAATTACCATCATAAGTCTTTCAATTAGATTTTTGAATGATTACATGTGGATCTAGGAATCCTATAATAAGTAGGCTGAAAGTAGGCATATATGATACCATTTGTCATATTCGATATCTAAACAAGTCATAATAATTAAAAAATTTAAATATTATAAGTTAAATATTATAAGTTATAATTAAATATTATAATAATGTACCATTTGTCATAATAATTAAAAAATAAATATTATAATTAAACAAATAATATAGTAGTGTATATGATGAAAATCATATACTCTACCATTTGTCATAATAATATTATTATGATGAAAATCATAATAATTTGTATGATACCATTTGTCATAATAATGTACCATTTATTTTTAACTTATAATTAAATATTATAAGTTAAAAAAATAAATAATAATTAAAAAATTTAAATAATATAGTAGAGTATGATCCGTAATATTCGATATCTAAACAAGTCATAATAATGTACCATTTGTCTGTCTCACCACCCACTATGTAGATTCTACATGAAAACCTAATAAAAAGATTTTAGCATTTTCTAAAATTTTTAATTCTCATTAAAATCCTGTCATATACGAGTACATGATGAAAATCATTAAAGATTATCATATTCAAAATAAAAATATTTAGTATTATATTTGATAATATATCTAACAACGAAATAGTTATTAAATGCATATATCACATTATTAGAGATTGACCATTAGAGATTGACCACTATATTATTTTCTAACAATGAAATATAATATTAAATGCATATATCTAACAACGAAATAGTTATGACCATTAGAGATTGACCACTATATAAGATTTTTCATGTTAAATGCATATATCACATTATTAACCTAATAATATATACAAGATGAAAGGTGTCTCCCTCGTATTGAAAAAAATAAGATAATCACTAAAATATCTTAGAATACATAATAGTCAATAGAAGTTTAGTAGTCTATTTATTTGCAGGTCTAAAAAAATTCTAAACAAATATGAGATACCATTAGAATACACTTAATTGATATTGGAGTCATGAAATTTTTATATTTAGTGTCGCTACTTGCATTGCATTCTAACTACTTGCATATGTGTTCATCTGTGTTTTTATGTGTAACACTCTCACAGACGAACATTAGAATTACATTTGCATTATATTGGAATTTCATGAAATTCCTGAATATTTTTTAGAATACGATAAATATGTGTTCATCTATGTACACTCTCACTACTTGTATTGCACTCAAGTGTATGTGTAACATTAGTAAAATATTTGCAAGTTTAGAAATGACCCTACATTAAAGATCATGTCTGTTGAGATGGAAACTAAATACTTAAAGTATTAGCTCATCATTATATTTTTTTATTACTTGGCTGTCTGTATGAATCTTAGGATTAAAATGAGAATGATAAAAAAATTTTAACATATATATCCACATGCATGAACTAAGAACAATGACCTAAAAACTCCATTCATGATAAAATAACCAAGTTATTAGATACTACGATACTATGTACGATAGTAATTAAAGTCATACTCTAAAAAAGACAAGGACACCATATTCAGAAATGATAACTTCTTTATGCAATTAGTGAGTGAGAAACAATGGGATTATCCGTCAAATAGGAGCGAACTGTCTTAGTACTTAAATATCAATTACTATTTAATCTTATTATATAATGATAATATAAACCTTAATATTTTACTATAATAAAAATTATATGAGTTCGCACATCTTATGCTATCTAATATAATAAAAGATCTGCTGACTCCTCTAGTATCAAATATAACTTTAAAGTCTATTTGTTCTATTGCAGTAAATATCATTTTAAATAAAAGATCAATATTACAATCATATATCACTGAGACATTTTAATACATGAAAGATTAAAAAAATTAGGGGTTGGGCATCCAAAATAGAATTGAACTAAGAGCACAAGACTTACTGACAAATGATAATTCATGAGATTTAGAAGATATTATAGACACTGCTAGTGATATTATCAGATACTTACACAATGATGATAATAATTTACATGCAGACACTGATTAACATTGAGATTGAAGATTATATTTTTTGATTTTATACATATTTACAATTGTTATGTTATCATTTATGATCATTTCATAAGATAAAATTGTATTGCTATTTACAATTGTATTTTTTTATATTATTGTTATTTTCGTGTATTCCTTTTTTCTATTTAGAAGATGGATCTTTTTTTGAATTTTGAAATAAAATATTTATTTCAATTTTTAATTTTGATGTGATGCACAGCACAGCTTATAAGTATAAATTAAAATATTTATTTAATTCATTATTATGGTGTCGGTCACAATAGTTAGTGATAGTGAATATTGCATGTAGTGTAGTGTCGAAGGCCAAAAAACTAGCACAACCTGGCATGAAATGCACGATTCTACCTGAACTCATGCAGTGCTGTGTCGAGCATGACATGACTTTTTTATCAAGTCATGCCCTATATGCCACAGTAGCCCGACTTGGCCACCCAAAAATAGATCATACTAGCATGATACAACTCATTTAATATATCTAACTCAAATTTATTAGATAGAACCTAATTTTAATCTCGAACATTTCAATTAGATTATTGGTATTATTAATATTACATCAAATTTATTATTATTCAACACATTATTTATTATTTTTTTATTTATATTTTAAATTTTAACATATTTAATAACAAAAATATAACAAGCTAACAAAAAAATTATATATCGTAATCATAGTCGCATAAATTTATTTGAGTAGCAACCCATGCTTCACTGTTGTATTTCATTTTCCACCACCTATTCTCTTTTTTAAATTTGCTAGGCCAGGCTAGCAGCCAACATAATTAATTAACAATAAAAAATAAAAATTTAAAATAAGCATTGAACTCAAAAGAGAATAGGAAAGGTAAAAAAAATAGGAGAGAAGAAAATGAAATGTAAGAGAATCCTATTCTCTATTTATAGAAATTTTTTATCTTAAAATAATATATATTTTTTATTTTATTATTTTTTATTTCTTATAATTTTACAAATACAAATAATTATAATTTTTGGTGACATGATGATGATCTACAATTGCACGTACACTACTATACTATAGACACGAATTGATGACTCATGCAATAGCGTATGAAAATGCATATTTTATTTATTTCTTGTTCATCTTATATTATGTATTTTTTTTTTGTTTTTAAATTATTTTTTTAGGTAATATTTTGATTTTTAAGTTGAGACAAATGTAATATTTTGTTTATTGATTTCATTTAATTCTTTTAGATTTCTAATTTAATATACTTTTTAATTAAATTATTTTTTATTTAAATATACAATATTTAAATATAAAATATATAAATAAAAAATATAATTTTAATTCATTTAAATTTTTAATTATATTATTAAAAATTAAAATTTCTAATAAAACATAACCTATACGACCCAACAAGGAATTACCCAAAAGTAGACCAAATGGACAATGTCAAGCCGAGTGTTTGGAATCTTATGTCGTGCCTGACATAGCACAATAACTCAGCTGGGCCACATAAAAAAAATCATGTTAATTTGGCACAACATATTTGATACATTTATGTTTTAATGTGATAATCAAACAACTCAATATATCACTATAAATCTAATATTTTATAAGAAAATATTAAGATCAATTATTATTTCATACAAAAAAATATCCAAAAAGATTTAAAATTTATTATATATGTGCCTATCAAAGTTTTAAAAGATGAAAACTTAAAACAATACGTTTTTATGTTCGTAAGATGAGACATAAGCCTCAAAACATAAAAATATAAGTTTTTTGAACATCACAATATATAATTAATTAATATTTTAAAATATATAAAATAAAATAACATAAATAAAAAATAAAAAATCAAAATTTTAAAAAATTTTTTTAAGATACCCCTTGACTATAAATTTAATTAATAAATATTTTATAATATATTAAAAATAAAAATAAAATAGTATGAAATAATTTAATAAATATTTTATAATATATTAAATTTTAATAAAGTTAAATTTATTTTATCATTATCAAATTAAAAATTTAAATTTATCTTTTCATTAATAAATAATATGAAATATTTTATAATTAATACTATTTATTAATTTGATAATTTTTTCAAATTATCAAATTAAAAAAAAATTAAATTTTAATTAATTTAAAATAGTATAGAGCTTCTCTCCTTTTCCTCGCCCTTGCCCTTGCCCTTGCCCCTCACCCTCGACCATCTCCCCTCTCCCCTCATCGCCCCTCTCCATGAAAAGTTTGATGGAGCTCATTGGAGCTTGACTGAGCTCCACGAGCTCCATCATGGAGCTTGAGGAGCACCATCAAGCTCCATATTTTATTATAACGCCTTGAGACATTTTACGAATGTCTCGCGTTGCATCACGCATCATGACGTTTTTAAAAACACTAGTGCCTACTAGTAAGCAAATTATATATTTTTTCATAAAAACACTTAGAGTATTATAGGTATCTTTCCTTCTTTCCAAACTAGTTATTTGTGATGTGTAGTATTAACTTGAAGAAAAAAGTATTGAGGTTTAATATCGTTTATTTATTTATTTTATTATTTTTTTTAATCAGTATGAGAATGCCCAGCATATAGATTATCTCAACTTGAATATGTATATATGAGTATTATTTTCAATTTTAGAAATCAATGAAAACTACAATATTTTTTCTCCTCTTACATTTACTTTCTCTCCTCCTACACCTCTCCCCTTTTTATGAAAATCCTAATAGGGCCAAACATTTTTAAACTAGAATATTTTTATTTTCCTCTTTTTTCTAAGAGACCTCCAATAAAATAATTAATTCAGTTACATAAAATTTTATTAATTTTTTGATTACATCAACGATAATTATTATTTGATTGTATTTCTTCAAAAGGTTAAATAAGATTTTTGTATGCAAATTTTTTTTAATTCGGAATGCTGTTTCCTTAACTTTTTAAATAAATTGTTCGTACATCATGACTCTTTTATTTTGATATTTTTCCGAGCTCATTTAAGAGATTACTTCTTTGAAATTCTAAGAAAAATCTTCAATGAAACTTTTTGTTGAAATATAGTAAAATCATGTAATTCTTTCTCGTGAGACTTAGCACGTGGTTACGTTGGTTTGCCATCAAACTTTAAAAATTCTAAAACGTGACGATTCTGAACTCTTCTGCATTACTATGTGGTTAACAAGAAACAACGATAATTTTTTACTCGTGAAGAGTCAGACAAGTGAAACTTCTTCAATAAAATGCAAGTACAATTTCATGCCTGATCCCTTGGATTTGCATCTGGTTGAGGTTGAGGTTGAGGTTGAGCCATCGTCTAGAATCAGAGCTGTATGGATCCAGAAACGAGACTGCAGCAATAGCTCCTTAGGCGAATTTTCCGGTGGGTCAAACCAAATGCTGAAATTTGGTTGACACTTACAATTTCAAGTTTCAACTTAAGTTTACCTAACTTCATTTTTGTGCTTACTGCAAAACTTCTTGTATGGGGATCCATGAAGTTCACTGTTCACCTACCGATAGAACATTTTACTTTTTTTTTTTTTTTGGACGACTGAACATATTTACTTATTTTGTTGGGGTAAAATATGTTTAATTAGCCTATTGAGATAGTATTTATAGTAAAAAAACCCAAATTTTTAATATTTAATAAAAATTACCCAAAAACATTTAGTTTTTTTTTTTGGGCTCAATTCTCAAACTCAAAAAATATTTATTATTTGGTCCCCAAATCAAAAAATTAATTTATAAAATATTTATTCTTTAGGACTTCTTAAATTGTAATTACGATTTTAGCCCCACCATTAATATTCAAATAAAACAAAACAGCTAAATATTTTATTCATATAAACCAATAAAAACGATAAAAATGATAAAAACACGATAAAAATGATAAAAATAATAAAAACGATAAAAACAATAAAAATAATAAAAACAAAAAAAAATAAAAAAAAAATAAAAAAAATAAAAAAAAAACAATAAAAATAAAAAAAACAATAAAAACAAAAACAATAAAAAAATAAAAAAAAAGACAAAAAAATTATAAAAAAAGAATACAAAAATAAAAATAAAACCCCGTTGTGGTGTCGTGCTACGTTCCATCATATCACATCTTCTCCTCTCCATCATAAATTGGAGGAGGTGATCGGAAATTGAGAATAACATGAGTGTTGTGTTGAGTCTATCTAATTTTAGGCTGATTATAATAAGTGTTTTTATTATTGTGTGATTTGATTTTGATTTATTTGGTTTGTGTGTTGGTTTATTTTAATTTTATAATTTAAATAAGTCGGTGTTCTTATTTAAAGTGTGTGTTCAAAAAATTAAAACATTCATTTTATCACTTATAAAAAATGATGAAACAATTGATACAATACACGAAATTCATGCCATAATGAAAATAAAATAAGAGAAGACTCATGAACCATGTGAAAAATTCATGCATAATGACTATTTATGAAAATGAGGGGATTCCTTTCAAAAATAGAAATCCATCCCACCCTAGTTTACTTTTTATAAATAGTGTGTGAACCAAGCATGAAACATATAATAATTCCCATTTTGTTGCATGAAAACAGTGGTGTATGTATGAACCATGCATGAAAATGTGAACTCTTCCCATTTTTGTCTGAAATCGTGTGTGTGTGTGTGTGTGTGTGTGTGTGTGTGTGTGTGAAAACATGAATTATTTGTGCATGAAAATTGATTGTGTGAATCATTTGTGTATGAAAAAAAGGTTGTGTGTGAACCATTTGTAGCTTTGTGGGTCCCATTTTTTGTTTAAACTTGTTCCTTTTGGAATCTCTAAGTGTCTATAATTTTTAGAGGTGTAGCTATTCCCATTTACTTTTGTTTATGAGGATTGCTGCATTCATGCAAAATTTGTGTTAAGTTCTTGTGAGGTTTGTGTGATATTCATGTGTAATTTATATGGTATTAGGGAAAAGATTATTCATCAAGTTGTATGTTGTGCTCATAAAATGCTCTTACTAAGACTGTGTTGTGCTCATGTTGTGATAGTGGTGCTCAATATTCTTCAAAAATTCTGAATCCAAAATTTAAACATAATTATAAATGTGTTTTTAATTATATTTATATTTCATTCGATTTATGTTATTTGGATGTTGAGATATTTTTAATTATATTTTGATTGTGTGAATATTCTATCAAATTTTGGGATAGCAATATTTATTGTGATTGTGTGAGATTTATGGTAATTTACTATTTTTAATATTTGGGTAGAATCATATAAGCATATATAAATATATATATATCGGACAATTTGAAATATACATATTTATGCAAGTTTGATAGAATATTTTGAAAACCTGAAATATATTTTTCACTGTGAATTTTGGGTAAATTTTCTAATTGAACTTTAAAAGATTTTAGAAAATTTAAAAATGCCAAAATAACTTAAAAATTAGACCAAGAATTTACTTTGAGACTATTATTGATTTTTTGGGTTATATCTTGATTAGCTCCACCAAGTGGCATCAGAAGTAAGATTGTTTTTGATGTCTTTGGTATTTTTTTTTTCAGGAGTTGAATTTTTTCTTTGGGTTGGATGAAGAAGATAATTTACTTGGTATGATTATATTTGAACATTCTAACTATTCAATATAGAAAATAAAAATAATTAATATTTTAATAATGACTGAAATGCTTGCGTCAACTTTTAGTGATTGAAAGCTAAAATAAATGCATTAGGCTAAGTGGAAGAAATTACATTTAAAGTTATCTATCATAATGAGACAATGTAAAAATGACTAGGTAGCAGATTTGACTGTAACTTTACATGTCACAGCGAACCAATACTAGTTTATGACATTTTCATCAAGGGACTATGGATTAGTCAAGATAGGTGATAAAAAAAATGTTGAGAATGTTGAGTGACAGTGATGTTTGATTATGGACAAATACAAGATATCGATTATTTCTTATGATTGTCTGGTAGATCCTAGAGGTTCGCTTGAACCTGTTATCCATAAAAATGCTGGATAGTAATGGATCACATGGGAATATTCAAAAAAAACCTATGGAACTTTTATAAATGATCATTGATTATAATGAAGAATAAAAAGGGTAATGTCCCTCTATATTGCCCAAATTTGGGCTAGATCAGATCGGATAAACGCTTGGCATTAAATTACAAAAACTAAATCTAAGCTGCATACGTCTAGGTATGTCTGTGTGCATAATACACTTTTCACATGAAAGTAATTTACACTCATTATTCAAAGGTCACCTAGTGAAGGTATCAATATGACTAAAGAAAGTTATACTAGTATGATACTTATTTGAGGAGATCGAGATTGGTTAATCTATATTTTTCAACTATTTTTTTTGAGATAAGTAGAAATCTTGAAAGAAACCCTATTGGTATGACTTTTATTTTAGTCCCTCTCGAGGATCAAACTAATCAAAGGGAAGCTTATCAGACTGATCAGCAGGAAATTATGAGTTGCAAACAAATGATAATGCTTTCACTTTAGTACCTAGGGATCACATTGATGAAGAGGAAGCTTATGAGCTGGAAGTAAACACTGACACCTTTACTATAGTCATTCTCATAGATTTTTTTGATCAAAAGGATGCTTATGGCTTAAATGAAAAGGTGTATCCATCCCATTTTGTTATAGTTTTTGGAAATAGTGCATGAAATGGGATTTTAACCCATATGGTCACTAGGGTGTGTACGTGAACCAGTCATGGAATAGGAAATAATTTTTATTTTGTTGCATTAAACAATGGTGTGTGTGAACCATTCATGAAAATGGGAACTCTTCCCATTTTCACATGAAACCATTTGTGTGTGTGCGTGCGTGCGCGCGCACATGAGAATGAAAACATGAACTGTTTATGCATGAATCATTTGTGCATGTACTATTTGTGTATATTTATTTTTATTTAAACTTATTCCCTTATGAATCTCTAAGTGTGTATAATATTTAGAAGTGCAGTTACTCTTTAATACTTTTGTTTATGAAGGTTGCTGGATTCATATGGAGTTTGTGTCAAGTTTTTGTGAGGTTCATACGGTGTTTATGCATAATTCATGTTGTGTTCAAGAAAAGATAGTTCATGATGTTGTATTTGTACTCATGTTATGTTTGTGATATGCTTGTGTTGTGATCATAGTGTACTCATGATGTGTTCGTGCTCGTGTTGTTCTCATAATGTGCTTGTGTGTGACACTGGTGCTCAGCATTATACAAGAACTATGGATCTAGGATTGATACACAATTCTAAAGATGTTTTCAATAATATTTATATTTCATTTGATTTATATTATTTGAATATTGGGATATTTTTTTATTGTGTAAATATTCTATTAGCTTTGATGATAATATATTTATTATGATTATGTAAAAATTATGATGATTGCCTATTTTTAATATTCATGCATCATCATATAAGCATGAATATATATATTTCAAATAGTTTAAAATATACATATTTATGCAGGTTTGGTAGAAATTTTTGAAAGCTCGAAATGTATTTTCTACTGTGTATTTTGGATAATTTTTCTAATTGAAATTTAAAAGATTTTACAAGATTTAAAAATAACAAAATAACATTATTATTGGACTAAGAACACTTACATAAGCAGCACACAACCATACAATATAATATATAATTAACATGACATAATGTATAGCAATATATATATATATATATATATATATATATATATAGAAATAAAGAGAGAAACATATAGATAGTATTTCACAAGTATATTTATAGACATATATAGCATCAATATATGTGTCTATATGTATTAATATATAAGAATATATATATATTGCTATGTTATTTTTAATGCACTTTAATACACATTATGTATAAAAAAAATACATATACATATACATATATATATATATATATATATATATATATATATAGCATTATCATGTGTATTGATATACTTGTGTGTCAATATATATATATATATTCAAGCACTATATATATACTATTGTATTAGTGCTAGAATAAATGTGCTGCTTGAATATATGCATTGATAGACATACAATAAAATTTATATACTCTTGTATATAAGTGTTTTTTTAATACAAATAAATGTAAGTAATCCTCTATATAGGTGTACATATATATGTATTTATATATATTTTTTGAATATATATATCTATATATAGATATATAGGTACATTTATAGGTGTACATATATATATATATATATATATATATATATATATATATATATATATATATTACATGAATATATATCTTTATATAGATATATAGGTACATATATATATGTGTGTGTGTGTACATATATTTTTATTTATATATATTACTTGAATATATATCTATATATAGATATATAGGTACATATATAGGTGTACATATATTTGTAACTAAATATATTGTTTGAATATATATCTATGTATTGATATATAGGTACATATTGTATGACTAATAATATATATGTGTATCATTTTAAATACAAATTAATATATAAGTATACATATATATGATAATATATGCAATATTAATGATCTAGTCAATTGTATAGAAAAATACAATATGAAAATTTTTGTTACAAATTTTATTATTGATAAAATTATTAATTATAACTTGAGTTTAAATCATACTATTATGTGTGTGTGTGTGTTTGTGTGTGTGTCTATTTATATTGAATCAATGGACTCAATATAAATGAAATAACATAAAATAAATAGACAACCAAGATTAAATTGGTTCTCTCAAATTTGAGGTACGTCCAAGAAGGCCGGTAGGCCAGATTCTTCCACTATTACAAAAGAGTTTATAAAATGACCAAAAAGTATAAGCCTTATAAATACACCAAGGTGTAAATCACAAGAAGAAAATACCTCACGAAATTAGTAAATCAAATCTCCAAGAAAAAATCATAAGAATCCCACAATAATTTCCTCGAAAATCAAGTGAAGAAAAGTTGCTCACTTGAAGAAAAAATTACCAATTTTGTCGCACCACAAATATGTCTTCTTGTCAAACCAACAAAGAGGAGATGAACCAAAGAAAAATAACAAAAGCTTGTAGAACATATATTGATGTTGAATGCTAAAAATTTTTGGTATTTATAGACTTCAAAACCGAGAGTCATGGATAGGCAAACCACCAATGTTGAAAGTCACCAATGTTAACTTTCACAAATGTTGAAATTCACAAATCTTGAAATAGATGAATAAACAAAGGAGCGAAAACCAACAAATCTTCCCCTCCTGACTTATGTGGAGGATTTGACTATTCCCTCCAAGAGTCGACATTTCTCATGCTTGTCCTTACTCAAAGTCGTAGTCAACATATCCAGAGTATTACCATCAATGTGAACTTTTATATGTTGTAGCAACTTATTATTCAAGATATTTTGAATCCAATGATATCTAACATCAATGTGTTTTGATCTTGAATGAAATGAAGAATTCTTATTCAAGTGGATTACGTTCTAACTATCACAATGAAGGATATACCGTTCTTGTTTCAAACCCAACTCTTATAAGAATTTCTTCAACCACAATAATTCTTTGCAAGTCCATGTGATGGCAAAGAACTCAGCTTTTGTGGCAGAGAGAGTAATGCATTTCTATAATATTGATTGTCATGCCACTGCTCTCCCTACAAAGGTAATCAAATAACTAGAAGTGGATTTTCGACTATCAACATCACCAACCATATCAGAATCTATGAACCCATCAAGAATAGGTTCACATTTACCAAAATGCAAACTCATCTTTGACATGCCCTAAAGATACCTCAGAATCCATTTCACTACTATGTGATACCTAGTGTTCTTTTCCCAAATTAGACAGAAATTGACCGACAACCCCATCTGCCTGAGCAATATCTGATTGAGTACAAACTATGTCATACATCAAAGAACCAACTGCTAAAGCATAAGAAATTCCATGCATCTTATTTTTCTTTTCATCACTTGTAGAACACTGACTAGAACCAAGTTTGAAGTGGCATGCAAATGGACAAATAATAGGCTTTGCTTTGTCCATATGGAACCTCTCAAGGACCTTTTTAATATAATTCTTTTGAGATAACCGAATCAGCCCATGTGATCTGTCATGAACAATTCTCATCCCAAGATTTTGTTTTGCTAGACCCAAATCCTTCATGGTAAAGGACTTGCTCAACTCTAACTTCAACCTGCTAATCTTGCTCATGTCTTGGCATACAATATGCATATCATCAACATAAAGCAAAAGAATAATAAATCTGAATATTTCTTCACAAACACACAATGATCTGAAGTGGTTCTTGAATACCCATGCTTAGTCATGAAAGGATCGATTTTCTGTACCACTGCATTGGTGCTTGGTTCAATCCATATAAGCTTTTCTTTAACTTTCAAATTAACTTAACATTACCTTTATTTATGAAGCCCTCGGGTTGCTCCATATAAAATTCCTCTTCTAAATCACCATGCAAAAATACAGTCTTTACATCAAGCTACACAATTTCTAACATCATACTCGCAGCTATACCAAGTACAGTTTGAATGAAAGACATCTTCACAACTAGTGAGAAGATCTCATCAATATCAAGTCTCTTCCTCTGACCAAAACCTTTCACAACAAGTCATGCCTTGAATCTCAGTTGAGAGCTACTCCCATCATTCTTTTGTCTGAAGGCTCATTTATTTTTTAAAATTTTCTTCCCTTTAGGAGGCTTGACCAAATCACGGGTGTGATTCTCGAGTAAAGACTTCATTTCTTCTTTCATTGCCTTAAGCCATTTAGTTTTGTTCTCATGCTTTAATAATTCTTGATTAGTTTTTGGCTATCCCTAATCTAATATCATCACATACTCATTTGAAGAATATTTTCTGGATGACTGTCTTTCTCTAGTAGATTTCCTTGATGGCATTTGTGGCAATGGCTCTTGGGGTGGCTGCTCCCCCCCCCCCCTAATTTCTGGCTCAATGTCAGCTTCCGATGCATCATCATGAGGTGTCTGCACTTCCTCAAAAATATCATGAACAATGGGTTGGATCAAGAGGATCTAAATCAAAAAGATCATCAATACTAGACTCAGCTGGCTCAAGCTTGTCAATGCCTTCAATGGTCAGATCTTCCAAGAAAACCACATCTCGGCTTCTAATAACGTTCTTATCAACTAGATCATACAATCTAAAGCCAAATTCTTCATGCCCATAGCTAATAAATATGCACTATTTGCTTTTGGATCAACCTTGGACCTCTCATCTTTTAGGATATAAACAAAAGCTATGCAGCCGAATACCCTTAAATGATCATAAGAGACTTCATTCCCTATTCAAACTTTCTCTAGCACATCACTATTCAACAAAACTAAAAAAGACAAATTGATAAGATCAATTGCTATCCTCATTGCCTCGCCTCCAAAAATTTTTTGGTAATTTAGAATGTGAGATAAAACATTTGACTCTTTCAAGAATTGTGGAATTCGTTGTTTCTGCAACCCTATTATGTTGATGTGTTTCTTTGACTATCTTTTTCATGCATGATGTCATGATTGGTGCAATATTGGTCAAATAGTATAATATATTCACCACCATTATCAGAGCCAACACATTTCAACTATTTACAAGTTTCTCTTTAAACCTTGGCATGAAAGTTCTTAAATACATCTAGAACTTGATCTTTAGTTTTAAGTGTATAAGCCCAAACTTTTCTAGAGTGATCATCAATCAAAGTGACAAAATATAAAGCACCACCAAGTGTCCTAACTTTTAAAGGACCACATACATCAGAACATACCAAATCTAGAATATAAGATTTTCTAGATGAAATGTTTCTAAGGAATGATATTCTATTTTGTTTACCATGGAAATAATGAACACATGTTTTCAAATACATACCTTTTATCCCTACTAGAAGCTCTTTCTTGAAAAAAACTTGCAATCCTTTTTTACTCATATGTTGAAGCCTTCTATACCATAAATTGGTGGATGAGTCATTCTCTAAGATATTTATAGCACTCTTGCAAATTTTTGCTTGCATAGTATAAAGAGAACAAGTCTTCTTACCTTTTGCTATCACTAGAGAATCTTTGGAGAGTTTCCATTTTCCATTTCTAAAATTGTTGTTGTAGCCCCCATTATCTAACTTTCCAGCAAATATTAAATTGAGTCGTATAACTAGTATATGTCTCACATCTTTAAGCAACAATTTGCATCCAGTATTTATTTCCAAGAGAATGTCACCCATCCCGACAAATTTAGACATATGTTCATTTTTCATACTGACATTCCCAAAATCACATTGCAAGTAAGAAGTAAAGAAATCAACCTACAAAGTAACATGAAATGAATCTCCAGAATCAATTATCCAATCCATCTCTTGCCCAATCAAATTAATGCTAGCATCATCACAAATAATCATGAGTTTACCATTAGTAACTACAACTATATCATTTTGCTTTTTCTCTAAGTTGTTCTCTCTATTTTGCTCTTTGAACTTGAGTTTTATGCACTCTCATTTCATATGCTCCTTCTTGTGACAATAATAACACTCAACATCTTTCTTTGAAATCGAGCTTGAATGACCTCCAAATTTATAATAGTTGTGTGAAGCCCTACTCTTACTCTCGTCTCTTCCCTGGTTTTCCATCACAAGTATCTCGAAGTGAGAAGAACCTAATGATTTTTTTTATGTCTCTTCATTCAATAGGCTACAGGTAATTCGACTCATTGCGACCACCCCATCAGGAACAAAGTTACTAACTATGACCACCAAAGTTTCCCAGCTATCAGGAAGTGAATTAAGAAACAACAAAGTTTGCAACTCATCATCTAAAGTAATTTTCATGGTGGCCAATTGATTCATAATGCTCTTAATCTCATTCAAATGCTCTGCAATAGGAGAACCCTACTTTATTTTAAAATTTACAAGCTTCCGAAATAAAAAAGCTTTATTCATGGGCATCTTTCTATCAAACGATTTTCCAATTTGGTTCAAAGACTGTGCAGAATTTTTTGTAAAGATATGATGAAAGACACTAACATCAATCCATTACCTAATAAAACTAACAACTTTTTGGTCTATCTTTTTCTACTCATCATCTTTCATCTCTTCTGGTTTTCCATTATCACCCTCTATGGGTCCATTCAAATCTTTATAAAATAAAAGATCTTTAATTTTAGTTTTTCAAGTCACCCAATTTTTGTCATTGAAACTAATCATACGCCCAATGTTGTCGTCCATAATTTACACACACACAAATATGATGAATTGGAACTGAATTAACCTAAACCTATGATGCCAGATGTTGGGAAAAATAGGCTTTCACACAAGTGTGAATCAACGAAAGTAATATAAATGAAATAACATAAAATAAATAGGCACACAAGATTTACATGGTTCCCTCAAATTTGATGTATGTCCAAGATGACCGGTTGGTCAGTTTCTTCCACTATTACAAAAGAGTTTACAAAATGGAAAAAATTATAAGCCTTACAAACATACCACCGTATAAATCACAAGAAGAAAATATCTCACAAAATAAGTAAACTAAATCTCCAAGAACAAACCACAAGAATCTATAATAATTTCCTCGAAAATCAAGTTAAGAAAATTTGCTCACTTGAAGAATAAATTGTCAATTTTGTGGCACCACAAATATGTCTTCTTTCCAAGCCAACAAAGAGGAGATGAACCAAAAAAATAACAAAAAGCTTGTAGAACATGTATTATTCTCGAATGCTAGAAACATTTGGGATCTATAGACTTTAAAACCAAGAGTCATGGATAGGTAAGCCACCAATGTTAAAAAATCACCAGTGTTAACTTTCACAAATGTTGAAAGTCACAAATGTTGAACTAGATGAATAAACAAAGGAAGGAAAAACAACAATTTGTAATTCAAATTAATATATTGGTTTACATGTATTATATATACTTTTTTTGTGTATTTGTCCAATCATTTGTATAAGAAGAGTTGAACTTATACAATCATATATGTGTGTATAATTTTTTAAAAAATTAATGTTATTTGTAATTTTTTGTTAAAAAATAAATATTTTATGAAAGATTGTAGTTCTTTTGTTGGGAAAACTATCAAATAGGGTGGGTGAGAGTTAATAATTACTTGGAAGGTATCTTTAAAAAATTAAGCCCCCAATGATAGATATATCAAATATTCTAAAAGTAATTACTCCAAGACTATGGGTAATGATCTCCATCTAAGAACCATTAATGAGTTCATCATGAGGTCTTGGCAGCTCATCTAAAACACTAGTGAGCTCATGGAGCTCTTGGGACCCCATGGAACTCTTGGGAGTTCATAGGGCTATTGATATAGCTCATTACAAGCTTTGAGCAACTTTGTCAAATTTCATAATGAGCTCCTTGAGCTAAGCTCAATGATCTCTTGGTAGCTCTTCATGAATTCATGAAGCTCCACATTCTCTTGGCAGCTCTTCATGTGCTTAAGAAGCTTCACAAGCTTGTAGAGCTCAACAATGTTGAAGACCTACCAAGAGCTTGTTTATGAGCTCCACATAAGAATGTCGTAGGAGCTCATCATGAGCTTCTGGCAACATGTAGCTCTTCATGAGTTCATGGAGCACCTTAGAGTTCATTGAAATTGAAGAGTTTCAAGGAGCTTGTCATTTAGCTTCAGGGAGCTTGTGGAGCTATGCCAGTTTGTTACAAGCTTGTGAAGAGCTTCCACGGGCTCGTGGACCTCATAATAAATTATTGGAAGCTCCATGCGTTGAAATTAGTCTATACAAAAGGTTATTTATGATTGTTTCCTTCATTTACATCTTCTTGTAAATATAATAAGAGATTTTATAAGAGATGAATTTGTAAAAAAGATATATTTGTCCTTTATTCTACTTGTAGATGATTTTGTATGTAGAGATTGGCTTTGAATAGAAGATCAAGTCATTGGTACTTCTATAATATAAATTTATTGTTCACACTCTAGATAGAATTGGATAGCTTATCGATAAGATTATATCACTATATTTCAGTAGGTTCATCTTGATTATGATTAATTATAAAGTTCTAACTTATAGTACCAGTACACTTGAGTGTAATTAGTTTGTACTAACTTTTAAAATATAATATATGTCTTAGTTATTATAAATATTTTCTCTTATTTTTGAAGTAGTAATAATTTATGTTGCTTGTTTAAAAGTTATTTTGATTCATAAAGTATGATGTCTAGAAATAGAATTGAGATCTTTATCAATTGAATAACCTTATCAAGCATGGTGAATTTTTATTGCTAATGGAATATATATCCTATCAAAAGGATTGATGATACCCCCTTGAATAAGCTTATAAGTTTTAATATTATCAAATCATACAAGTAAATTTAAATCTAACAATTCAAATAAGTTAAATGTAAAGTATCAAGAAAAATATTTATAATTTAGATTATTAAGTTAAATATTTTTTAGTATCAACTAAAAAATATATAAAATATTTTGATAAGTGAGGGACTCCAATTATAAATCTGTAGTGGTATGAATTATAATTAATGTAAAATATTATGCAAAATAATTTATATAAGAAGCCCTAGATCTTATTCAAGTTGGGATCCCTTTTGTAGCCTTATATGAAAGCCATATAAGTATTAATAATTTTTATTTATTTATTTAGTATATATGTGCATATATATAATTAGAATAATTAGTTTAATTATAATCAAATAATGTGATTGATTATTTAATAATAAAACCAAAATGCTTGATTTTATGCATCAAATTTTAATTTTTTTTCTTAAATATCAATATTGCTCAGCGATGGTACACCACTATAGCATTGCCATTTTTGTTTATTGGGGGCTATAGAAGGTAATACAGAAGATAACTAAAGCCATCCTCATACCTAAAATGAAGTATTTACTTGCTCAAATTTATTCAAAATATAAAAATCACCATGATGAAGCATTTACTTGCTAAATATAAAATTCCACAAATATTATCGTCATGATGAAGCAACAAATTTTTGAATTAGGAATTCTCCAATAATGATATCATAGAGAGTTATTTCTGCCTTAATAACCATGAATGTGTAAGGTTTTAACAATATTTGAAAGCCCAACTAAAATAGTGGAGTTCTAACCTCTATTGACTTAATTGAACATTGGGGCTATTTATTTGAGTATTGTGGTAATGTAATTGGATGAATTTTATTCATTTGGTGTAAATTTCACATTTAATTTTGATTGGGATATAATTTTTTTTTTTTGTAAATCTTAAGTAAACCACAGCTAATGATAGTGCTGATGGTGGTTGTCATGGTGATTGTCGTGGTGATGAAATGCTAGAGAAGATGATGATCATCAGTTATGCCATCTGTTGTGGTTGTCATAGTGATCGACAATGTTTAAGAACATGACTATTGCTGGTAAAGCTTGAGAAGATGATTGTCATCAGCAACACCATTAATGGTGGTTTTCATGGTGATTGACAATGCTTGAGAAGATGGCTATCGCATGCAATTCCATATGTAGTGGTTGTCATAGTGATTGGCAATGTATGAAAAAATGACTTTCGGTAGTGATGCCATCTATGGTGGTTATCATGGTGATCAACAATGCTAAAGAAGATGATTGTCAATGTCGATGCCATATGTGGTAGTTGTCGTAGTGATTGATAAGGCTAGAGAAGGTGATTATTCGATGGCAACATCACCTATGGAAATTATCGTAATGCATGGGTACTACTAGAAGTAATGATTGTAATCAGAAATGTTAACTATGGTTATAGGTGCGGCTGATAATGGTTGAATTTACAATACCCTTGAGCTAGAAAAGATACAAATGTCATAATTCATGGTGGTAAAACTAGGTGGTGGTTGAGTTCAAGGTGGTAGACACAAACAGCATTGGAGTTCATAATGGACAGCAACAAAGTGCACAACCAACATCTAAAATGAAATAGATTTTATATTTATTCTATTATAGATGCTACTCCAAACCATTATAATGGTAAAATAGGGTAGAATATGCTCAATTTAGGGGCACTAACCTAATTCTTGAAAAGTCTCAGATTGTAAGTCCAAAAACCTAAATAGTCAAGGTAGTTAACATTAGTATACATGATTCCTAGTCATTACATATTTATAGCATGTAAATATTTGTGGCATGGAAATATATATGGTATTAAAATATGTCTATGGCATGAAAATGTATCTATTGAAAGATGAGTGTATATATGTTGTCATGACACATGTATAGTCATGAAAACTAGTATGATAGTTATATGCTGAAAAAAAAAAATACACATTTTTTTTAAATAAAAACTTTTGAATTTCAAAATATCTAAGTGGGTGAGGAAATTCATTAAATAAATCTCATAGTCTCTGTTGTTGGTTTAAACATTCCCCCTATCAAACTAGTATGCAAGTCAATTATCATATTATATTAGTCTTATTACATTTCTTCTATCAAACTAATTGGATTGTAGATATACTTAGTACAAACTACCATAAGATAATTACATGGATTGATTAGATGATTCACTTTTTAATCTAAATTATTTATTTGAGAATCAATCCATTTAAAATTAGGTAATTATTTACACTTAGCTATAAATAATTGCATCCTATCTATATTGAGTCATTGCTATTATTTGTAGAACCAAAGATAAGTCATCAATTTAATCTTGTTTGTCACAACCATTGCATAGATAGCAAGATTAATTGGAATTGACCCGTCTAAGCATATAATGAATAGTAGATATTCTCCCATTGAGTATTGTTCATGGTATATTATACTGATAAAGAATTCATTCAAGAATTAGGAGGGAATCAATTCATGTGATAGAATTTAAACTAATAAGCTTATTATAAATTTTTTCGAAAAAATATATTTCTTCTCACTTAGCATCATTCTTAAAAAGAATAAACATGATGGAACTAATTATATTGATTAGAAAAGAAATCTTGATATTGTCTTGACTGCCCTTAGGTAATATACCTCATGGTAGAAATGGGTAAAGGTTGATGCAATGTCTAGATGTTATATTTTGGCTTCCATGTCAAATGTATTCTAGCATCAGCATTAGTCCATAACTATTGCCTATGACATGATGTCTAATTTCAAAAAATATTTGAGAATCTAACTAGTTATGCCAGGAAAAATATCATGAAAGATATGATGAATACTATAATGACTGAAAATATCTCAGTAAGAGATCATGTTCTTGAGATGATTAGTCTTCTAAATGAACTAGAGATCCTTAGAATTGAGATTGATATGGATTCCTAAATTAATATTATTCTCCAATCAATAGTAGACTTCTATAAGCAATTCTACTTAAATTATAATATGAATACACCTGATTGTTTTTTGGTATAATTGCTTAAGAATTGATATTGACTGAAAATATTATTAGGAAATTATCTGTAATATTCATGGATGAAAGAAGTTCTAAACCAAAAGCAATGAAGAACAAGACATTTTAGAAACACACTTAAGTTCTACTAATAGTTTCTAAGCCACAAATAAGAGTTAAAAATCCAAAATAAAAATATTTTCATTGCAAGTATTTATGCCACTAGAAGAACCAATGTTCAATTTATATTAGCAAAGTAAACAATCAAGGTAAATCTCAATTACTAATAATTGAAATATGTTTAGAGATAGTATCTATAAATTCCTATTGTGTAGATACAAATGCCACAAATCATATCTATAATTCTTTGTAGTAGTTCTAAAAAATTAGATAACTAAGTGATAGAGAAATTAATCTTTACATGAGAAATAATACTAAAGTGGAGGCTATTGTAGTGAAAGAATGCATGTTTCATTTTAAGAGAGATGATATTTTAATTTTAAAAGATTATCTTTATATACCTTCTTTGACCAAGAGAAACTTGATTTCAATTTCCTATTTAGTTAAATATGGAGTCTCCCTTTTACTCAATGATTTTGTAAAAATTTATTTAAATAAATGCATTGTCAGTTATGGCACATTAAAAGACAACCTTTATATTTTTAAATTTATTTATTCTCCACTAAAATAATACGAGTCGAATAGTATTGATGTCTTTACACATAAAAGAAAATATCCTTTGACTATGAACCAAATCTATTATTTAGCACTTATACTTAGGTCATATAAATCTAAAATAGATTTTGAGACTAGTTAAAGATGAACCTTTGGGTTCATTGAAAGTGAAAATACTTCTAGCATACAAATCTTACTTAGAAGGAAAAATGACGAAATGTTGTAGAGCCGAAGAGCCACTAGAATTGGTTCATTGTGATTTATATGGGCACATGATTATTAAAGTAAAGATATGGTTTTGAGTACTTTATCACTTTCATTGATTATTACTTAAAATATAGATATATTTATTTGATATACCATAAGTCTGATACCTTTGAAAAGTTTGAAGAGTACAAAATAAAAATGAAGAAGCATCATAATAAATACCTCAAGACATCATGATTCAATCATGGTTGCGAGTACCTATTTGAATGGTTTAGGGACTACTTGTTGGATCAAGGGATTACATCCAAATAGTCTGCACATGGAACTCTATAGTAGAATGATATGGCAGAAGAAGGAATATGACTCTTATGGACATGGTGAGGTCAAGCATTAGTTATTCAAATAAGCCTAATTCTTTATGAGGATATGCATTAGAAATAGTAGCTTATGTTTTGAACATAGTTCTATCTAAGTTGGTATATACAACTCTAACTAAATTATGGACTATGCATAAGCTCAATATAGAACACATTCATTTATGAGGTTTCCTATCACATGTGCTAAAAGGAAAGATAAATAAGTTGAAAATAAAACTAGAAGTTTGTTTTTTCATAGGATATTTTAGAGTTACCAAGGGTAGTTTATTATTTAGTTTAAATGATTAGAAGGTCATTGTTAGCACCAATGCATGATTCATATAATATGATATATAGAAAACCACAAGTCCAGAAGTTGAATTATTCTAGAGATATTAAGATGAGATAAGCTGGTCCACACTCCTTCAATACTAGATGGAACACCACAAGGTGATATCTCTAATAGCTCATTGCCTCATTATAATGAGAGAAGTGTCCATAACAATATTGATATTGAACCATGTGAGCCTATCATTGATGATCTAGTAATATAGCTAAAAGGTAGTAGTCATAATAGTTCACAAGAATCAGTATATATGAAATATGTCACTAAAAGTATACAACCAAGAAGAGTTTCTCATTATAGTGAGAGGTTTATCTATCAACCTATATGGTATACACTCTTGGGAAAAGTCTTATGATAGAATCCATAATGAATTAGATATTGATTCTGGAAACTATGTTGAAGTACTTTGAGATAGAGATTTAGAACATTAGAAAAGGGAAATAGAATCAAAATTATAGTCAATGCAATCCAATCATGTCTGGGATCTTATAAAAAGCACCTGAAGGGATAAAACCCATAAAGTACATTTGGATCTATAAGAAAAAGAGAGGGATAATTAAAAATATTGAGATTTATAAAACTAGGCTTATTGCAAAAAGTTTTACACAAAAAGAAGGAATTACTTTTGATGAGAACATTTTGCTAGTAATTATGTTGAAGTCAATATAGATTATCTTATCTGTTTTGACTCATTATAACTATGAGATTTGGAAAAAGGATGTGAAGACTATATTTTTGAATGGACATCTTGAATAATATATATATATGATGCAACCAAATAGTTTCATAGAAAAATACAAATAGTATATGTTATGTAAGTTTAATATGTCTATTTATGAACTAAAATAGACATATAGATCTTGGAATACTCACTTTGATCAAGCCATTAGTTTTATGGCTTTGATCAATGTCAAGATGATTATTGTGTGTATATATTAAAGAGAGGTAATAACAACTTTAGCATTCTTGATATTTTACATTAATAATATATTGCTCATTTGGTAATGATGAGGGCTCATTGTCTTCAGTTAAGGTCTAGTTGTATCAATTTGATATGATAGACTTAAGAGAAGTTGCTCACATTTTTGGGATTAAATTTTTCTGAGATTTCAAGCAAAAAATGATGGGCTTGTCACGAGCTATTTATATCAATCAGATATTGACTCAAGTTAACATTCTAGATTCCAAAAAAGACATTCTTTCTTTGAAACATGGAATCACTTTATTAAATAAGTAGTTTCCCAAAAACCTAATGAAATAGAGAAAATGAAGGAAATTTCACATGTATATGCAGTAGGAAGCCTCATATATGCAATACTTTATATTAGACCTACTATATGTTATGTTGTTGGCATAACAAGCATATATCAATCTAACTCAAAATAATAATATTGGATAGTAGTAAAACTCATAATTAAATACCTTAAAAGGACTAAAGATTATATGTTAGTATACCGAGTAGATAATTTTGTGCCTATAGGGCATATAGACTTAGAATTCCAATTAGTTGAGGATTTAAGAAAATACACATTGGTTGTGTGTTTACCTTGGTAGACATCCAAATAAGCTGCATGACTCAAAAACTTTCGGATAGAACTAAGAGTCATTCTTTTCATGCAATTACCTATCACACTTTAATATGATAATAGTGGAGTAGTTGCAAATTTAAAAGAACCTAGAATCCACAAGAAAGCAAGACTCGTCAATCATAAATATCAACTAATAAGAGATATTGTGAAAAGAGGAGATATGGTAGTAACAAAAGTAGCATCGGCAGACAACTTGGCATATCCTTTTATAAAGAGCCTTCCTACTAAAATATTTGATAGACATGTGGAAGGGATGTGAGTCAGATGTGTGACATCATGGCTTTAGTCTAAATGGAATATTGTTGGAACTAATTTATATTAAAAGCAATTTATGATTGTTTTCTTGATTTATATCTTCTTGTTAATGTAATAAAATATTTAATAATAAGCTAAATCTGTAAAAAAATACAATTATCCTTTATTCTACTTGTAAATGATTCTATGCATAAAGATTGGTTTATGATTAGAAGATAAAGTCATCGGTACTTGTAGAATTTAAGTTTGTTCACAATTTAGATAGAATTGGATATCCTATTAGTATGATTATAGAAGTAGATTTTAGCATGACTATCTTGACTATGACAAATGATAAAGTCCTAACTTCTAGTGCTAATATACTTGAGTGTATTGAATTGGATCAATATGGTGTAATTATTTTGTATTGACTTGTAAAATAAAATATATCATAGTTATTATAAATATTATTACTCTTAATCTTGAAGTAGTTATTATCTACATGCATATGTTAATAATTGCTTTGATTTATAAAGAGTTGAATCTAGGAATAGATTTGAGAACTTTATGAATATGATAACCCTATCAAGTGTATAGTGAACATTGATTATTAAGGGAATTTATGTCCTGTCAAATGAATTTATGACACCTCCATGGGGAAGCTTATGAATTTTAATTTTGTCAAATCCTACAAGTAGATTTTAATCCATCAATTCAAATAAGTTAAGTAAAAATTATCAAGAGAATAATTAGAGGTTAATTAAATTAGATTACCAGTGATTTGATTTAAACAATAGGTATTTATAATCTTAAAATGGGGAGTTTACTTAGTGTAAAGTAACAATAGATATAAAATATTTTGATTGATTGAGAGAATGTAATTATAATTCTTTAGTAGTATGAATTATTATTTGAGTAAATTATTGTGCGAAAAAAATTTATATTGAAAGCTTGAGATCATAATCTGGCCAAGGTCTCTTCCATAGCCTTATCAAACTGCCATATAAGTATTAAAGTTATTTATTTATTTATTTAATAAATATGTGCATATATATAATTGGAATAATTAGTTTTATTTATTTGAATAATTTGATTAATTATTATTAAATTGAGTTTGATTATATATATATATATAATAAATATGTTAAATCTTTAATATGACATTTAATTTAATAATACACCTAGAATGCTTGATTTTATACATTTATTTCATTTTGATTTAAATATCAATATGGTTCAACAATGCTACTCCACTGTAGTGTAGCCATTTTTATTAATAAAAAAAATGAAAGCCGACCAAAGCAATATGTGGGCCTAAAATGAGATGTTTACTTGCTCAAATTTATTTGAAACATAAAAATAATACTTCGAGTATTATCATTATGATTAAACAATGAATTTTTGATTACAAATTCTCCAACACCATGAGTTCCTTCATCGTTATTGTGTAGAGTTCATAAGGAGCTCCCTGGATCTCAATGAAGAGCTCCATAGGGCTCAACGATGAGCCCCTCATAGCTCTTCAATATCATTGAGCTTCAGTGAGTTCATTGAACTCCACGAGCTCGGGAAGGCCTACCATGAACTCATATAGCCTAGAAAAATCGTAACAAATTGTTTAGCAACTCCATGAGCTCATGGGAGCTCCACGAGCCCACCAGAGCTTTTGATAAGCTACTAGGTGTTCGTGACCAGCTCATGTGTGTCTTTTACATGAAGCTCAAAAGGAGCTCCAAAAGCTCATTATGTTAGGAGTTTAGACATAAGAGATTATTACATATAGTTTTTGGGTAAAAATTATATTTTTGGAATATTTAATACAATTGCAACATTTGGGGAATTATTTTTGAAAGATAACCTTCCAAGCAACTATAACCTTTACACATCTTATTTGATAAATTTTCCTTATCTTTTTATGAATATCTCATTTGGAATCATTGAATTGATATTAATTAAAATTTCAACACAATCCATGTCCACAATCCATTTAAATTTGTTTATTTTAACATTATAAATTGCAAGTAAATATTAAAAGAAATTAATATGTAAAATTGATAGTTTATTTTGAATATCACTATTTTCAATATTAATGTACATCACACACAATTACATATTACAAAATATATCACAATAATGATTATTAATATACTTATCACATAATTACAAACCAATTTTATTGTGTAAATTATATATACATGATATAATTTTAATACTCTATTTATACACATCACAAATGTATATGACATCACAATTTCAAATTACATACAACATATAATTAGCCATCACAAAACACAACATTATTATACATTAACATATATTGTCAGTGTTTGTGTGGTGGTGAAAAAAGGCATGCTACATCTTTTATTATAGTCCAAGATCCCCAAAACATTCAAATAAATTGTACCCAATGACAAAAATAATAATGTTATTCAAACATTCAAATAAATTTTCTGAGCATAAGGCATAATAATATGCATATATGATGTGTATCTGTGCATAATAATATTTATATATTTATGTACACTATATTCTCTATATATATATATGTGTGTGTGTGTGTGTGTGTGTGTTGTATTTTCATATAGATGTCTATTTAAATGTGCGCTTGCATGCATGTGCACAAGTAAATACTCATGACACAATAATATAGTATATATAGCACATGTTACACACATGGACAATAATAAAGATGCATTTATCATAATGAGAAAATTATATGGATATGACTACTTATACATGCATGTGTATGTACAAATAGTCATATATATTATTGCATATATCATATATACATATCTATATGTACGCATTACACATGTATACATAAGTATATATAAACACACAACCACATAATATAAGTATATATAGTCATATATATTATTGTATGTATGTATATATACACACACACATACACACAATCACATACATGTCTATTGTATTACACATGTATACACAAGTAAAAACATGTATATTGTTGTATATATAAATGTATAATAGTATACATGTATGTAGATGTCTATAAATAAGAGAATATTAAGTATATACATTGGTTTATAAATGCATACATATCTTTATATAATAATAGTATATAAGTATGTAGATGTCTATTGTATAAGAATATACATGTGTTGGAACTAGTTTATACTAAAAGCCATTAATGAATATTTTCCAAAATTAACATCTTTTTTTTAAATAAAAAGATTTTTAAATAGCTAAATTATTAAAAAAGACTTGTCTTTTATTCTTACTATGGATGATTAGGTGCATAGAATAGAGATTAGCTTATGCACAAAATATTGAATGATTGGAACTCATTGAATATAAGTTTGTTCACAATTTAGATAAAATTGGTCACCCAATATGTAAGATTGTAGTTCTAGATTTTAGTAAGTCTATCTTAACTATATTGAATGATAAAGTTTTAATTTCTAGTGCTAGTACACTTGAGTATATTGAATGGGATAAATATAGTGTAATTATTTTGTGCTGACTTGTAAAATAAAATATATCATAGTTATTATAATTACTAGTATTCTTATTCTCGAGGTAATTATTATTTTTGTATGTTTGTTAGTAATTAGTTTGATTTATAAATAGTTGAGTCTAAAAATAAATTTAAGAACTCTATGAATTGGACAACTTTATCAATCATATGGCTAATATTTATTATCGATGGAATCCATATCTTGTCAAAATGATTGATGAAACTTTCTTAAGGAAGCTTACGAGTTTTAATATTGCTAAATCTTTTAGGTAGATTTTGATTTGATAATTTAAATAAGTTAAGTGGAAATTATCAAGAAAATAATTAGAAGTTGATTAATTAGATTGTCAATAATTTGATTTAGACAATGTGTGTTTGTAATCTTAACATGAGAAGTTTAATTTATGATAAGTAACAATAACATAATTTATTTAGAATATGTGAGATAGTGCAATTATAATTCTATAGTGGTATGAATTATAATTAATGTAAATTATTGTGAAAAATAATTTACACTAAAAGTCTAAGATCTTATTCAGGCCAGAGTCTTTTTCGTAGCCTTATCCAAAAATGATAAAAAATATTTTTTTATCTATTTGAAATATATGTATAAACATAATACAAATAATTAATTTAATTGTAATCTAATTAATTTAATTTGGTAATTAAATCAAATTATTTTATATGCATTAAATTAATTTTAATTATGTATATTTATATTTTAAATAAATATAATGTTTTTAAATATTAAAAAAAAATCAAACGGATTGATTTAATATATATTAATGTTCGGTTTTAGTTTTAAGAGATAAAAACAAAAGACATTGGTTCAATAATGCTAAATGTGATGTAGCATCATTGTCTTCACAAAAATGTTCTTGAATAGAGATGATATATAAGAAGTCCTTCTAGCTGAGCTTAGTTTAAGATAAGTTTTTTTCAGCAATACTTGCAAATAAAACTACAATAAAATAATCATAATCCTTGAGAAAATATCAAAATAATTTTTGAGTTCCCATATCCCTAAAAACATGTATATAGATGTCTATTATATATGTAATTGTAGATATATAGTATACTATATGCATTTACATTGGTTTATACATACATATATTTACATATAACTAATAGTATGTATATATGTATTACAAGATATAAACCATTTAGAAATGGAAAATAGAAATGCCCAAATCCATTTCAAAAATTAGAAATAGATTTGAAATAGATATGTTTGTGTGGAATTTAGCGATAAAAATATTTATATCCATTTATAATTAGAAATGGAAATCATATCTATTTCTATTATTGCGAGGGATTTTAAATTCGTCACTATATAAATTTAAATGATTATGTGACAGAAAGTCATCTTGTCATATTTTTAGTGATACAATTAAATTTCATAGCTAAAATATGAAAATTAATTTCCAAAAACCACTTCAAAACTTTTAAGTGTTCTTAGGGTTTCGGGAATTTTTTGGTTTGGTTATGATTTTATCCGATTCATTTTGGATTGTCTATCCTTCATATTTTATTCAACATGATTTTCATCCATAATTGAGGTATGAAATTATGATTTTTATTCTATTCCATATGTATTGTATTCGGGATTACTTCCATTTGTGTGTTTTCATGTTACATGTAATTTTTTTCCATTTTTAACATTTATATTGGGTTCTTTTTGAATTTTTTTTTGCTGAATAAATATAAATATAATTGATTCATTATAAATTGTTTCTATTTTTTTCTTATACTTTTATTTGTACAATTTTTTGCAACCTAAGTGATTTTAATAATTTTGTGTATTTTGTTATTGACCCATAATTAAATAATATTTAATAATATTGCATTTAGTTTTTTACTAGAATTAAATAATATTTAATAATTTCAAAATTGAATAACTCATATTAATGGTAAAACCTCAAAAACAAATAATTTATAATTATTAAAACAATTACTTAATATTCATTTGTAATAAAAATAATAATGGAAGAAAATATAAGTAAGGTAATCAATTAGAATAGTTAAATGTAATGAATTGACAAAATTATATGGGAACAACCCATCTTTTATGATTTTAATCCAAAATTATTTAATACTTATTTTACTACAACTTATTTGTTTTATTTATGCAATTCCATAAAAATATTACTATGTCTTTATTAAAAATATATCTCTATAGATATTGTTATAATTCCAAAAATATTAATATTATGTGCTACAAGAATGGAAAATATTATATGATTTGAACATCAATGGATGAATATATGATTGAAAGATGAGTTTTTAACTGATGAATTTGTAAATGAGATTGAGAAATTAATTACCTTCACTAAAAAACAACCATAATTTATGGATGAAACAAAATTAAGATATCCATATAATTTTCTTAAATGTCAAAATTAGAGTTTCTATGATGTAGACATAATGTGATATCATCTTGTAAAAAGATTTATTAGTGACTATTAAATTTGATATAAACATGGGGAAATAGTTATCCCACAAATAACTAAGCATTATGTATTGGGATTTCACTGATGATATCCTAGTATCATCAACAAAACAAATTTTTGAAATGCTAAAGGCTTCAAAAGAAAAGGTTTGGGAAGGTAATCCATATGACCACTCAAAGTTATTTGTGGTGGCTAGACTAATGAATTTAAAGGCAAAACATTATTTTTCAGAAAGGTATTATGATAAAATATGTCAATTTTTATTTGAATTATTCCCATAGAATAATGTCATGGAAAATAGTTTTAACAGTACAAAAAAATTAATACAAGGTTTGAGTTTGCTGGTGGAAAAAATACATCGTTACATTAATGGCTATATGATATATTGGGGCATAGATAGTGAAGTAATTGTATGTAATTTTTATAACTATCCTAGGTACAAACGAAATAGAGAATGTAAAAGACAAAATTCAAATATTCCTCATAAGAAGATGTATTATTTCTCATTGACTCTTTGTCTGCAAAGATTATTTGCATATAATGCTACTGCTAATGATATGAGTTAGCACAGATATCATGTTATTGAAGATGGTGTGATGTGGCATTACTTAGATTCTCTTTTTTGGAAACATTTTGATGATTCTTATTCATCATTTGTAGATGAAAGTCAAAATATTCGATTAGGGATCTGCATAGATGAATTACAACCATTTAGACCAATAAAGCAACAAAACTCTTCATTGTTGATTATTGTTATGTATTATAATTTACCACTATGAATGTGTATAAAAGATGAATATATATTTTTATGTGTTATTGTATCTGATCTAAGAAATCTAAAAGACAAATTGGATATTTTTTTGCAGCCCCTTATAGTAGAGCTCAAAAAGCTATAAGACAATGGTTACAAAAGATAAGATATATCTAGAAAGCATAATTTTAAAATATGATGTGGACTATAAGTGAATTTCCTGCATATTCAATGTTATCTAGATGGAGTACTACAAAAAAAATTAGCTTGGGCATATTGCATAGAGGACTCACCCACAGGATATTCACAATCCTTAATTTGCATGCCAAGCAATGAGAAAATTTTTATTTGATTCATAATTGATAATAAACAGTATGTAGCATTCTTAAATTTACTATATTCATTCTATCTTTTTCCTTTTTTTTCATTTTATTTAATATAAAATGAAATGTGAATGAAAATAATAAATATATCAGAATTTTTAAATATATGAATTTTACAATAATAATAAATTTTATTTGATTTTATTGTTACTAATTGAATATTATCATTAAAATATTAAAAGTAAATTTTGACTAAGTAGCAAAAAAATGTGTACGTGATGGTTTTAAATTACTTACATGTTTATTTCTTCTACTTCTCGCACAATCAAAAAGATATTTAAGGAGAAACTAGTTATGGAGGAAATAAAGTGGAGCAAAGTGCCCCTATGTATGAAAGAATTTTATTGGAAAGAATTTGAGGTAAATATTTGATGCATTTACTTTTTTTTTCATTTTGATATAATATGATATACTTTTAAAATTAATGTATTACAATGCATTATTGTTTTATTTGATTTTTGCAGAAAAAATATAAATGAAAAAAAACTTTGGTAGTATCCGTGAATGATACATAGAAATATGTGGTAAATGTGAGATACAATAACATACTTAGCAAATGGAGAAAAAAGTATGGTAAAGATCCAAAACCTAATAGTGTCCCCTTAGTGTTTGGATAAAGTGGTGAGATTATTGGAATAGTAAGGAGTTTAAGATATTGTCTTAGGTGGCCTCATACAATCATCGATCAAAAAAAGTAGGTGAAAGATCAGGACATTCAAAACATTTTGGAGGTTCAATGGTGACCTACCAACATTCGATATATCTGGTACAACTGTCTTAATTTTTGTTGTTATTCATATTTCTATAATCAAATAGATAATATATGTGTCATAATGAATGATGCACTTAAATAGTAACTAATTTTTATTTGCAGGAAGCTGAATTGGGAAGTCCACTAACAATAATTGAGATATTCAAGTGAATGCACAAGAAGGATGGATTATTTGTGGACAAGTACTTAAATGATATTAATGTGAGGTTCTTATTTTGTACTTATAGTTTAATTTTATAATAGAAAATACTAAAAGAAAAAAAACAAAATTCATTATTTGGCATTAAAGGTAAATAAATGCAGACTCAGATATATTTTTTTACAATAATTAATGATTTATTTTTTATAAACTCATTAAATATAATTAATAAAATCTTTTTAAAATATTTTGTAGTAGGGAGAAGACAATTTATTTTGCTTGTATAAAATCTCTTTTAATATAGCAATTGATAATTTATGTTATATTTTAACAATTATAGGAAGCTGTAGAAAATATGGTTGTATTTGCTTCGCAATTGATATATTCTTCTACAAAGACACAAGAGATTGATGTCGCACATACTTACCTTCAGGCTCTCAGAGTCAAGCCAAAAAAATAGCGAGTGTACGGTCTAGGTACCCATGCATCTACATTTTATACATGTTCTATTTTGAGTACATCATCATCATCTTCTTCCAATTACAATAACATGTTTGATGAGAGCTTGTGCTAGAAGATGTAAGATATTCAAATAAATTAAAGGAAAAATGAGGAGATGCAACAAAAGAATAAAGAGATGCAAAAATAAATTGAAAAATTGAAAAAAGAGTGGCTGAAAGATTTAAAAGGGATAAAGAAATGCAACAAAAAATTTTGAAGATAGAGAAAATAATGTACAAGTTGACAAAGATATCATCTATTTTTCATTATTTTGAAGAGGATCCACCCAAATCTCCACAGGACAATACTCTTCAAGAGAAAGATTCGTAGTTGTTTGTGATGTGTTATTAATTTTTGGCAATATTTGTTTTTGATCCGAATTAATGGTTTCTATGTTAAAGGTTTTTAATTTTTTTTTATAAATTATTTATTGAAATTTATGGACATTTATTTTTGTTATATGACTTTATAAAATATGGTGGATGTTATGTAAATGTTATTTGATAAATAATATGTGGATGTGCTTATTTGGTTGCAGTTTTTTATTTTATGTATGTAATTGTATATTGTATACAGTATACATAAACTACATAAATACTACTTTTGCCTGTTACAAACAATATAAATGAATTTTTCTATTTCTAAATCCATTTCTAAATAGAAACAAAGTCATGCTTGTCTTTATTGATTCACTGCTCTTTTAGAAATCGATAATACATTTCTAATGTTTCCATCACAAAATTAGCAACGGAAACCATGATCTCTTTTTCATCTCAATATTTAGTGACAGATTTTTTCTCGTCGCTATTTATAGAAATGTCATTGCATGATCTGTTTTCTAATAATATTTTTTTCCATTAACCTCTTCAACAAGAAAAATGTGATTGATTATCAAGCCTTCAAAAATGAATTTAAAAATGTTGTTTAAGATGGTTTTTATGTTCGAATTTCTTTTTGAAATTTGTGAATTTATGTTCTGTTATTTCTCTCTTGCATCTTGAAGAACCTAATTTTGAGACTTAAATATATCAAAATATCCTTCATGATTTAAAGAAAGAACATAAGTTCTTTATAATATCAATTCAAAGTTGGAAGTTATGATCTACCTTTGAATAATTTGAAAATCATTTACTTTTTGGTGAGGTCTTTAGTTTTTAAAATGCATAGCATTTCTAAAATTGAATGTGAAGGAGCGACTACCTTGTTTAGAAATAAGAAGAATAATTTCAAAGAAAAATAGATACTAAGAATGGAAATGCAAAGTTCTTAGGTAAGAAAAAAATTAGATATCAGTAGTGCAACTTGAAAAAATAAAGAAAAGATCTCATGTCATGTTATTGGAAAGATATTTAATAGAAAGAGAAAAGAGTCTAAAACCATATTCAAGATATTTTGTTTTGTTCAATTAGAGCTTTCTCATATTGTGGTTTTTATTACATGTTATTTATTGATGACTTTACAAGATCTATATGGTTTTATTATGTGAAGAATAAGCTTGTTGTTTATTCTAATCAGAAATAGTTCAAAGAACTTGCAACAAATGTTTTCAAGTGTAAAATTTAAAAAATTCAAAATTTGAGGATGGACAACAACAATTTGTTTTCTTGTGTTGAACATTTCTTATTTGTTTCATCATCATGGAATTCAAAGTGAACTCTCGTGTGTGTCACATGCCATAGAAAAATGAAGCAAATATAATTAAAATTAGACTTATAGAATATATTGTAAAAAATGGATCACATACAATGAATATACCCTTAGCTTTGTGGGGTTGAAGCAATGAGATGCACAACCTATGTGATCAATTGAATTCCTCTTGGCTCAATCTATTTCAATATTACGTATGAGTTATTGAATTGTTACATGGAGAAAAACCTAATCTTGCCACTTGAGAATCTTTGCCTTGATTGTCTATGTTCATATGCCAAATTAAGGATGGTCATGCTAGACACAAGCCAAAAAGTACATAGTTACTCATTTCTTTATAGTTTTGAGAATATTGGGTTTTATGGTGTTTCATGCTTCATTGATTGATACATATCTAAAATACAAATGAAGAATTTTGTTGAGCTCGAAGTAGTCAACTTCAAATATTAGTGAAGAGCAAATACAAGAGAATACTTCTCTGGAAGAACATTAAGTTAAGAGTCATTTTTATGATCTCAACTCATGCCATATTAAAAGGCCAAGAAAGAAAATGGGAAAGCTAGCTCATTGAGAATTTAGGTAAGATTTTAATGTTTATCACATGTAAATAAAGTAAATCATTCACATGTGTACAATATTCTACAAAAAAAAATATTATTATTAAATTAGGTGACATGTTATCCCAACCAAAAGCTCAATGAAAAATATACATACAATACATACCATCCATTTCAAACACACAAAAACTAATATTCACAAAAATTTTGACAAGTACACTCACTCTTCACATTAAAACACCAAATTACAAACAAGACAAACAATGAAAAAAATAAAAAACTACAACTAAAATAAACATAAAACACAAAATACAAAAATGACAAACTTAAAAAAAATGATAACCTATAAAGTACTAAATTATAAAAAATATTAAAACTTACATATTACACAGATTTTTATATGGAACATGAGTTTCATAAATACACAATATTTACACACACACGCACACACATTTTATCATATCTACCGTTAATAAATGCATATGTAATTTATTCTTCTTTTAAAAAATCAACAATTGCATAATTAATAATTATAATATTTGTTAAAGTTACATATTACCCATAGATGTTAGATACGCACCCCATTATATCTTTGTCAATTATAATGTTCATAATGTTGGAATTTGGGCCTAACATGCTCCAACTCTGGGGCCCCACAAACCATATATGAGTCGAGAGACATATTATGGGATGAGTTTGGAGATGAGAGGGAGAAGAGGGGTTAACAAAATAAATCAATTATAAATTATAAATTTTTACATTTATTTTTTTTACTAATATAATTTATTCTCAACTTATATATTATATAATGGAAAAAGCAAGTTTTGTCCATCATATGAAAAAAAAATATTATTATCATTATATTAAGTAAATTTTCAAACCAAATAAAATATTAATGTGTAATTATTCATCAATATATCTCTCACACGTGTCAACCAAGTCATTAATTAGCATCAATAAAATTGTATTCTTCTTCTTGATGATTTTTACAATCAAAGACAAATCAATATAGATTTGTTGTAGCATCATTATTATAACTAAATATGGTTTTCATGTAGCAATTATTATTAAATAAGATAAGTTTCCAATTATGATTCTTGTCTTATTATTATGACTTCAATAGAATATACATTAAGAATATCTTAATATGATGATACATTTTTTGAATAATATTCCATTGTCATCCATTTAATGAAGCATCGATATGAAAGTCTTGTCTTGCTTGCTATGTGAATATGAATTTGTTAAAAATTTATGTTCATACTAATATAGTATCAAATCATATTATAACAATAAAAATGATAATCAAGACATAATACTAACACATATATTTCATCATTAATTTCATTTGATTTCTCTATATGAAGCATTATTATTGGCTAATATAGGATGACAAATGCATGAGTATCTAATATGTTTTTTTTTTTGCATTTTGGAAAAAAAAATAAAAAATAATTAAAACTTAATCATCCACAAAAACCTTTCAGAAACACATTTTTTTATTTAGAAAAGTTGAAATCCTATATGAAGAATAAATGATTTCAAATAATTTGATATCCTTTCCAAGTTGATACCAAAGATAAAATTTTATTTATATTAATTTCATAATTACTTTTTAATAACAATCAGTAGAGTCATGAAATAGTTAATAGAATGCTTATTACAATATTTTCTTGGTTCATGATTGTTGAAAAGATACAACGAGGTTTATTACATATTTTGCGTAACAAACTCGATAACATTTTTTTCTAACTCTTTGGCCAGTATTTTCAAAATAAATCATGTTTTTATATTATATAAATATCACAATTATTATCATGTCAATATTTATGACATGTTAGTATAACTCCTTACATATGATGAGAACAAAATGATATTTGTTTATTTAGTGTATTGGTTTATGCTATTAAATATTATGATTGGGTTCTATATTCAAAAAAAAATTTCTTAAGAATTTTAAGGTTTTTTGAAAAGGAAACATTCATTGATAGTGTAAGGGGTCATCTAATATGGGTTCTCTTGGAAAGCACAGCATAGGAAAAACCATAATATCAAATGATACATATTCAAAAGTACACTTAACATACAAAGAATAATCAAAGTTTTCATTTGCTAAAATTTTAAATGTTCTCACATTTAATGCTCCAAGGCATGACTCTTGAAAAAATATTACCGATTAAGTGATAGTTTCTTAGTTTATTTTGCATGTGAATACATCCCAACTAATAATACGCATTATAATAAAAATTATCATAAAATTCAAAAATTGGAAATTGCATAATTTATCATAGCTATGCTTCATACAATACTTGTAGCATATCGTTAAAATACTTAATATTTTAAAAAAGATACAAAATTTATGTATCTAGTTTGTTTACATAAGATGCCGGTAGCTTAGCCCCATAAATAATCATTCTTCTTAAAATATAATTTTTTTCAAAGTTTCAAATCACTTAATTCAAGTTTAGCTTGTTTAGTTTCTTTAGTTTTTCCAATCATAATGAATCATGTAATGACATTGTAGTCACATACATTTTGTTTCATGTATTTATTATTAATTCTTTATTATAAATCATATGATTGATACATATTAAGAAAAATATACATATTAAGAAATCTTTTTTTAGTCCAACTTGATAAATTTTTTAATTACATATCAAGAAAATTCATTTATTGCCCAAAAAATGTAATTTGCAATTTAAAAAATATTATGAAATTGTTTGGTGTCCAATTTAACAAAAATTCTAGTATATTTTAATAGCTAAGAATGATGTATAAATGTGGAAATACAATGACTATGTATTAATTTCAAAATTTTTGATGTATTGGAGAACTTTGATAAATAATTATAAAATCAATCATTTTGGCTGAAACTCTACCTAAATGATCTTTAGCAAAATCTTGTATGCCATAACTCTACCATTTTGTTAGCACAATCTTTTTACTATATGATACTTTCTCAATGGTTGTGATATTATTATGAAGTCACAATCATATTTAGTTCAAAAAATTTTAATAGTACCAATATTAATTTTTATCAAAAGAACCAAGTATCTCATTGGTACCCAAGTCACAGCTAATTTCATAGAGTTGTGACTTCATTTTTATATGACTTGGTAGTCTCAAGTCAAAGTCATAGTTCTTTTATAAAGTCGTGAATTTTAGGTCATTAAATATTATAAAAGATATTACTCGAGTGTAATCATTTCCAAGGTTATGACTATTGCATCAAAGGAAGTCAAAGCCATAACTGATATGTGCAATCCAACTCCAAGTGTCACATGTAGTTCACAACACCATGACAACATGCATATATCAAGAAAGAAGAACTTGCTAGTAATGTGGCCTCCACATGGTACCATGGATATATAATAATATAATAAGTCATTATACTCTTTGACCACTTCACAATATCGTAATTAGAGGTGTCAACCGGGCTGGGCCGGCCCGGCTCGGCATGAGGCACGGCATGTGAAAATACCGTGCCCGGGCTCGTGCCGTGCCCGGGTAAGGCACTAGCCGTGCCGTGCCGTGCCTGACCCGGCACGGTTCGGCCCGTGACACGGCACACCGGCATGGGTTCGTCCCATGTCGGGTGTCCCCCGAGCCCGACCCTGCAAGCGCCCAACTCCCCTCACGCAAAAAAGACCGTGGGTCAGGTCTGATTGGACCTGACCCATGGTCCCACGAGGCCCGAACCGACCCAATTCCCCCTCCCCTCAACGAGAAAAAAAAATTAATAAAAAATTTAATTTTGAGCCATTGGATCTCGCCTCCAACGGCTAGGGGACAGAATCCAACAGCCCTCATGATTCTGCCCTCTAAAAAAATAAAAAAAAAATTCAAAAAAATTCAAAAAAATTACTTTTTTTTAAAAAAATTATTATCTTTAATCTATAAATTCCACCCCCATCTCTTTAACATTTATGTTTTTCATAAACATAAATTCTCTCAAATCGTTCAATTTCTCTCTCAAAAATCTTGCTTCTCTCTCTCGGGACTCGGGATTTTGGCATTCGGCTTGGATTTTCGGGAATCTCAACTTGAGATTTGAACTTAGAGCTTGACTGTGGTGCACCGTGCACGTGACCGACCTCACTGTTTTTACCGGGTAATTTATTTTATGTTTTTTTAACTTTCTCTCTTTCTCCAGTTTCTCTCTCTAGACCAAAAATAGAAAAAATTAAAATCAATCTTCTAGTCTCTAAAAAACTATTTTGAATAACAAAAATCCTAAAAAATGACAAATACAAATGAAATATTTAAATTTAGAAAATGAAAATATTACACAGAAGTCTAAGGCCACTGAAACTTTGGTTTCTCCAGTCGTCTCAACTCAAACTTCTAAAAAACAAAAAACTATGAGGACTTCTCTAGTTTGGACTCATTTTAATATAATAAAACAAAAAAAATATTAGGGGTGAGGAACAAGAAATGACACAGTACAAATATTGTAAGGGACTTTTAACATGTAAGAGTTCGTTTGAGACTGGGCACCTTAATAGGCATGCAAAATTATGCACCAAAAAACACAGTCTATTAGATCCTGGGCAAACCCAACTTGACACTGCATTTTTTGAGACTAGATCGAGTTCCGTCTCAAAGTTTACTCCCTTCATATACTCCAGCAAGTTGGGTAGGGACGGCATGACCAGACTTATAACATTGATGGGTCTTCCGATCAGATTTTCGGAAGATCCAAGGATAGTGCGCATCATGCAGACATATTTTCAGCCTGCTTATCATAAGATTCCTAGGTCCACATCTAAGAATGACATACTAAATATATATAAGTTAGAAAAACAAAAAATAATTAATGAATTTATGGCATGTAGTGGAGTGGTGTCCGTGACGTCTGATATCTGGACAAGTCACGATGAATCATCTTATGCATGTCTCACCAGCCACTATGTAGATTCTAACTGGACTATGAATAAAAAAATTTTAGGATTCTCTGAGATTCTTCATCCTCATGATGGCCCGGCCCTTTTTGAGTGTATGATGAAAATCTTTAGGGAATATAAAATTCAAAATAAAATTTTTAGTGTCACATTCGATAACGCATCTAATAATGGAGTAGCGATCAACATGTTTGTTAGGAATATTAGAGATGCACCATTAGGAGAGATCTTTCATGTCAGATGCATGTGTCACGTGATTAACCTAATTGTTCAAGCGGGTATGAAGGTGTGTTCCCCCGCGTTGGATAATATACGTAATGCACTAAAATATATTTGCACTCCTCGCAGGCAACAAGAGTTTGGTAGTCTCTGTTTGTCTGCGAATCTTAAGAAGAAGAAATTCCAATTGGATGTGAGACATCATTGGAATTACACGTACCTGATGTTAGAATCATGTGTTGGATACAAACACGTGATATCCGACTACGTCAATAGTAAGAGTGACGAACTTATTATTGACGACACTAACTGGGCTTCAGGAATTTCATTTATGAAATTCCTGAAGATTTTTTATGACACGACGAACATGTGTTCGTCGGTTTATATGCCCACGACTTGCATTGTACTCTGGTGCATATGCAACATTAGTAGCATGTTTAGGAAGTATCGAGCTGACCCGACACTTAGCCATATGGTTGCAGAAATGGAAATCAAGTACTTGAAGTACTGGTCCACCGTTCCATCTCTTTATTGCCTCGCTGCATGCACGGACCCTAGGGTTAAGGTGGAAGGGGTAGAAAACACCCTGACCTACATTTCCTCGTGCATGAGCCTGGAAGAGCCACCTGAAGGATTCATTCACGAGAAGTTGTCTGACATGTTCACATACTACGATACTAGGTATAGTGGTGATAATAGTGAGACTGTGATTATGGACATTGATACCTTGTTCGGAGATGACGATTTTTCCATTCAGCTAGCGAGGGGGAAACGTAGGGGTGGACCATCACATAGGAGCGAGCTTTCTCGGTACTTAGATACTGATTACTGCTCAATCCTATCACATTCTGATACTAGTAATCTTGATATATTACAGTGATGGAAATCATATGAGTCCACCTTTCCCGTGCTATCGAGGATGACACGGGATCTACTAACTCCTCTGGTGTCGAGCGTAACATCGGAGTCTGCTTTTTTTGTTGTAGTGAACGTGATTTCGGATAGGAGATCGAGATTACGTCCAGATATTGTTGAGGCCTTGGCTTGTTTGAAGGATTGGGAGGATTTGAGGTTTAACATTCATGATCATGCTGGAGCTGAGACTGGTATAGAGACTGCAGCCGCATCCACTACGATAGCGGAGGAGTTGATTGCTGATGATGATGATCCATATGATTCTGATCTTGATGTTGCGGCTGATGATGCTTATGATATGCCGATTGACGATTTATGATAATCTATTATTTTTTGATTTCGATATTTTGTTTTTTATTGATTGTACGCTTTATTTATACGTTTTGTTGAAACTGTAATTTGTTTGGTTCTGACCTTCGGTATCAAATGGCTGATTGGTCATTTTTTATCTGAGTTGCTTATGTTTTTTCAAATTTTTATTTTTTTAACAAAATGTATTGATTTTTATTTTTTTGTTTTAATTTTCTATTTAAAAATTTATAACTATATTATATAATTCTAATAAAATTTAAACTAATTTTATATTACATCATAAAAAAATTTTAAACTTTGTTATCATAATAAATGTTTACAAATTATACATATTATAAATATATAATATTATACATTATCTAAAATTTTATATATAATTTAATAATTTATATAAATAAAAAAAATTAAAAAAAAAATTTTGCTGGCCCGTAAGGCTAGGCCAGGCCCGAGCGAGCCTAACATGGCATGGCACGGCCTGCCATGCCTGCGGGCCGTGCCGGGCAAGGCACGGCACGGTATAGTAACCGTGCAGTGCCTGGCCCTCCACGAAGGCACGCTCGTGCCCAAAAAAAATGGGTCGGGCCGGCCCGGGCCAACACGTTTGACACCTCTAATCGCAACCATCTATTTCATGACTTTGTGTTATAGATGGATTAAGTTCAAGTCATGGTCATTTCCAACACCATGATCTTGTATTATAGAAAGAATAAAATGTTAAATAGTGTAACAACTATATTCTAGAGTCACGACCTCAAGCTAAAGAGATAAATACCAAAATCATGACTTTGATCAGAAAGTCATGAATTTCTACTTAAAGTAATGTAAAAGTTAAAAAAAATTTATATGATCTCTCGTTTCTTCTCTTTCTCTCTCACAAAATAAGCAAAACCATGAAAACAATGAACCCTAGAAAAAAAAATTTGGACTTTCTAGGAGTTCTACAAGCAAGCAAGAGATGCATGAAATATGTCATTCCCTACAGTTTATGTGTGTAGCTATTAAACCCATCTTCTCTAAAGATTCATTTGAGAAATTATATCAAATTAGCATGGTTTAGTCTGTATGATTTAAATTATATATTGTAATTTTTTTGGATGATTAATGCATTTATAGTTTGATTATATTTTATGTTATGAATATTATTGGATGATGACTATATAGAACTTGAATTAGGGTTTCAACTAATGATGAGATTATGCAAGTATCTCATGGTGGATAGTGATAGGTAAGCTATGAGACTCACTCATGCATATGATAGGAAGGTGGTGATAGCCATTTCAATTATGATATATGAGATAAACCTATTAATCAAATCCTAAAGTTTGGGTATGTAAATCATTGTAAGTAAAATATTTAAGAAGTCTAAAGTGTGAATGTCTTTACATATCAATTTATTATACATATCTTATAGGAACTAGTTCTTTTTTGGATGGGCATTACATAGGATGTTCTCCCAATGAGCTCACCTTTAGCATGAGAGTCATTATTATCAAGGAGGATGGTGAAAGATAATCCTAGGGACATGTATGTGTGTGTGGTGACTCATAAGGTGCTAACAACCTTTATGAGTTCTTGTTATTTGTATATTTTCCATTAGTGAAACTCAAATGAAGCATATTTTAATTGTGTGAGCATGATGCTTACGAAGCTAAAAGTGTAAATACCTATAAACTATGCTAATTATTAGTCTTTATGATAATGAAGGGCGAAGAATAAAAGTATGAATATGAAATAATTAAAAATAAAAATTGATTTTGCCTAAAAGGTATGAGATTGTGAATGATCCTTATGTAAGGATAAATTGTTATTTCGATGGTGACTTAGAAAGGAAAAACTATGAGAGGACAACCAATAAGAAGGGCTCAATGGTGTCAACCATCTTGTATGCCATTAGGGCAAGGGGTGATGCATAATATGCCAACCTTCATTCTGTATTCGACATAATATATATATATATATATATCAAATGAATTAACAGAATCACATAAATAAAATAAATAAATTTGGAACCTAAAATTGTTTAACAACTTAAGTATCTTTTATACTAAAAATGAGTTATCTCTTATTTAATAATCAAACTACCAATATAATCTATGTGAGATCGAAATCTAGATGAAAGTCAGTTATAATACTTATATGAATGGTGCACTTGTGGATCTTAGTTAATAAGATACTCTTGTTAATGACCATTAAGATATCACATAATCAATTAAATTGGGAGGAATAACAAAGTTTCCACAAGTAATTGACATTGTGATTAGGGATTATATAGTCTGATTAGTCAACATGAGTTAACATAATTATTATTATAAAGAATAATTCTTTTTTAGTAATTTAGATAGCATTAAATATAATAAATATTCTCAAATTTAATGACTAAGTCGTATTACCTTGTTTGAATGTGGATAGTGACCTTTTTGAATTACTTA
Organism: Sapria himalayana; assembly: GCA_029783825.1. Classification (NCBI taxonomy): domain Eukaryota; kingdom Viridiplantae; phylum Streptophyta; class Magnoliopsida; order Malpighiales; family Rafflesiaceae; genus Sapria; species Sapria himalayana. The sequence continues at coordinate 7,797,922 of JAREIK010002838.1, read as the reverse complement.
CACATCTTTTATTTATTTTTCTTTTTCTTTTATTTCTTTCTAGCTACCTAGATATCAAATTTGAATATATAACCACTCATAGTAAGACTTTCTTGAATTATGGAAAGATGATAAAGCATATAAAATACAATAGAGAAAATGACATCAATGAGGGAGAATGTCTCAAACTACAATTTCGATGAGACTTATTATGCTCAAGGAAGTGACTTTTATTTTGAAACTTATGGCATCCATTATTGACCTTATCATCAGACGGTAAAAAATCATGAGAATTGGGGGTGTGGAAGCCATAAGGATATGATAAATTATGGGTCTCAAAAATTTTTTATATCTTATTGGATGGATAAACTCAAGGAATAGCTGAGAGACTTGAGAAGAATCAATACTCATAAAGAGAAAATGATGAACATAAAGTGAGAGAGAAGAAGTCATAAATTAGTTTAAGTCTTAAAAAAATGTTTCATTTGAAATCCCTATAGCAAAGGTGAAATAGTTACGAATCAAATTTTAGAAGAGAATATGGAAGCTATAGCCTCAACTATCCAAGGAAAAGATGAAATACAAGACAAAATCTCTATGTACACAAATAATGGTGATGGAAAAACTCGATGAGAAATTATAAGATGTAGCCTCAACTATTTAGGAGGAAGAAGTGGACTATAAAGCTTTGGTGGCTGAATTGAAGAAGATTGATGAGTTATGTGTGTGTACAATTAAAAAAATTCATGATTTTTTATTATGCCAAGACTAACGAGAAAAGATGGATGGAGAGAAATGAGAGATTCAATCATGTGAATGAAATAATAAAGATAATCTTTCTTTTATCATCCACAAATGATATAAAAGTACAAGAAATAAAGAAGTAAAACAATATATTGAAAAGCTTACTTAACAGTATAGATTTTTTATGGATAAAAGGAAGTTTTGAAGGCCTAGCTATGGATATCAAATGTAGCACTACTTAGGAGGTAATCCAAGAATTTTTGTTTGTTTTATGTGACAAATTATGATGTTGTGAGAATAAAATTTATATGTTCATAATTATACTTACACTCCCTACCACATAAAAAGGAATAGAAGATTCAAACCAACTACTATTCATATTTTTTTCCCTAAAGTCATAATAGTTTTTCATAGCTATAACTTTGATGTTATAGAAAGAAAAGTCAATTAGAAATTTAGAATCCACATGATAAGCCTTTGGTAGTTTTTTAGAGCTATGATTTTGATATCATAGAAAGAAAATACATCATAGAAGATGAATGAAAATGCCAAGATAGTTTTTTAAAACTATGACATTTGCACTATAGAAGGAAGAACATTATATAAGCAATATGGGAAAGCCATGACATTGATGCAATGCCATGACTTTGAGGATATTGTTTTCCCTAAATTTGTGAATTTTCCAATTATAGAAGAAAAATACACCTGTAAAGTTGTAACTTTCAATTATCAAGTCATTATTATAAATACTTAACCCTTGAATCTCCTCCATAATAAAACCATAATTTCTAATGACATCATGACGAATCACCCAAAACCCTCATTACTTGTTAATTCGATGATGGAAAGAAGAAGTTCACCAAAGAAAAATGTGACAAAGATGAGCCATAAAAAGAAATATAAGAGGAAAATGCCTATCACGGCAAAGATGCCACATGAAGTCTTGGCACCTAAGGTGACTTACGTTATAAAAATTAGGTAGAGATAGATGAAGTTCATGCTTTGTAAAAAAAAAAATTATTGGAGAGAGGAGATTCAATAAATTCATTCCTCCTTTTGATGATATTATTAAGAAGTGTATTTGATGATGTTTTGCTCACAGAGAGAACAAGAAAATACCTTCATTATAATGGATTTCTATGTGAATTTGGAGGATGTGGGGGAAAATATGCTAATGTTAGTGATATTTAGGTTTGATTTAATAGGAAAATTATCAATGAGTTACTTGGATTCCCAGAAGAAAAATATAATATGAATTCAAAATCTTTCCATACAAATATATTTTCTAGATATCACTATTCTATCGATGGATAGTGAAACACATAGAGGGTGACTTTGAAGAGTGTGCATGAATATTTGTTAAGTGGAGAACTCACGGAGGTGAGTAAATTATGGTTGAATTTGATGTGTTCATTTTTGCTAGACACTCTCCATGTTTATACTATTCTTTCAGAGAGTGATATTTTTATACACCATTCTTAATGGGTATTACTTTGATATGAGAAGCATTTTGGAAAAATCGATTCTTAAATTCCATTAGGCTAACTTTTCTGGTCAAATATTTCACTCTTTACTTATTACTTTGTTGTGCTTAGTTGAGGGAGTTCTTACAGATGAACATGTAGATGTAATATGTATGATGGTGTATTTCCAATATTTTCAGGCATGAAGAGAGAAATTGAAGGAAATAAAAAAAGGGAATAAGCCGATGCTTGAAGGGGAAGTACTAGTAGAAATTTGGGAAGAAGGTCAACCATTCACCATGGTACACAAACAAAAGGTAGAAAGGAGATGAACACAAGAAGATGTCCTAGTTCACATTAATCATTCCTTAGTTACACATAGTAGTTTGTTTATGAATATCTTGTGTAATTTAAAAAATATAATGTGGAATGTAGAACAAACTAAGGAAGAGTTTAAAATAAATATCTATTCCCTATGCATAGGAGTAACAAAAGGTTGGGAAGTTTGAAGACCAAATCTACAAATTCTTGGAAAAAAAATGGAATGCATGAAAGTTGGATTGAGGGGAAGCATGAATCATTTGGAATTCTATTAAAATGGCTACTGTGGATTGGAAAATAAAAATGAAGGAAAGAGACATTACAAATGAGAAGGAAACAATATTTAGGGAGAATTTATAGATGGATAAAATTAGAATATATAATACAAATCAAAACAAATTTTATTATGCAATGAGAAGCTTTGAGGTTGCACTAAATGCATTGTGATGAAGATAAGAGGCTCCATACAACATGCTAACAAATATATTGGATGAGTTATCTACATTGAATTGAGATTCAAAAGGGCTATATATTCTTTTGCCATTATTTGAGCATGCATCAACAACCTTTTTTTTTTCTGGAGTATGATTTAAATTGGAAATCATACCAGGCACCTCCATCACTACCATTAATTGTACTATTGTTATTTATTCTCATATTGTGATGATGTACCCATTGTATGAGATTGAATTAAAATATTGAATATTATATTTTTTTTTCTTTTTTTTGATGGGGAAAGTTTTTGCTCGGGGATAAGCAATTATTTTAGTGTGCAAGTTTATTCGATGTTCAATGGAAAGATTATGTGTTGATTTCATGGTTTTGACATCCATTATTAGTTATAACTCTACCAAAATGGTTCTCAAAAAAATCTTATATTCCATGACCCTAGCCTTTTGTTAGCATAATCTTTCCATTATGCAAAAATTTTCAATGACTCTGATATTATCATGATGTTGCAAATATACTTAGCTTAGAAAATTCTAATGGTTGTGATACTAATTCTCTATCTTGGAAATAAAGTACTCTACTAATACTTAAGGTTATAACTAATTTCATAAAGCTATAACTTTATCTTTATATGGCTTAGTAGTCTCAAGTCAAAGCCAACACTCTTTTATAAAGCTATGATTTTTAAGCTATCAAAAATAAAGGAGTCATAAGTACTCATGCCAAACCAATGGAAATTATTCAGAGTTGTAACTTCCGGGTTACAAAATATTATGAAGGATATTATTTGAGTATGATTATGCTCAAAGCCGCGACTCTTTTCTTCAAAGGAATGCATAATAAATACTAATATGTGTAAGCCAAGTGTAAGCATCACAACTAATTCCCAATGTTATGGCCACATACATATTAAGAAAGAAGAAAATACTAATGTCACAGCCTTTATATAGTACATGACTATAATTAATATGAGAAACCATCTCTACTACATAGCCACTTCACAATGCCATGACCAATTATTGACTATACATGATAAAGGCACGAAGCTACATAGAGATTAAGCCCATGTTATGGTTATTTCTAGTATCATGACCTTGTATTATAAAAATATCAATATGTTGAATAGAATCATTATTATATTTTATAGTTATTGCCTCAAGCTACAAAGTTAAAGGTTGGAGTTGTGCCTTTCATTGGAACGTCATTACTTCCTACTTAAAGTAATGTAAAGTTTCGCGAGTATAAAAGTAGAAGTTAAAGAATTTTTGTGGGATTTCTCATTTATTCTCCTTCTCCATCGTGAAATAAGCAAAGTCATGATAACTATAAACTATAGTGGTGAATTTTGCACTCCCTAAGGGATCCACAAACAAGAAAAGGATGCATGAAATATGCTAATTCCTAGAGATAGTGGGTTCATCTCTCAAACCCATCTCTTATGAGGATTAATTTAGGAATTTATATAAAATTAGCATGGTCTAGGATTTATATGATTTGAATTATGCGATATTAATAGTTTGAATGATTGGTGCATTTATGATTTGATTATATTTTATGTTATGAATATTAATGATTGGTGACTAAATAAAACTTAAATTAGAATTTTGACTAATGATGTATTTGTGTGAGGTTATCATAGAGGTGTCAAATGCATGTCTCATCCCATTTTTAGGCCCATATGGACCATCATGCCTTGCCCACCAAAGCATAGTTATAGCATGGGCAATGACATGCTGGCATGACCCTAAAAATGGGTAGCCCAAGATAGCTCATTAGCATGTCTTTTGGTTAGGTTATGCCTGGTCATGCTGAGTAATGCAAAATTGAGTCAGGCCTAGCCAAGTTAGCTAGGTTCATTCTAGGCTAACCTAGGTCAGGCAAAGTTTTCCTAGTTCATTCTAGGCTAGCATGGATCAAGCCAGGCTTGCCTAGTTCATTCCAGGCTAGCCTAGGACAAGTTCAAGCTAGCCTAGTTCTTTCTAGGCTAGCATGAGTTAGGACCAAACTAGTTTGTTTGGATCATCGAGTCAAAACTATCCTACATGGGCCATCAACTTGGGTCATGCCATGTTGTGCTTCCTATGCTAGAAATTTTAGCCTAACATATCCTAATCAATGCCGTAAGCTGACCTACAACACATCCAAGCTTGGCTTTGAACATCATCATGCCATGCTAGGCACAACTAAATCATGTTGTGCCCAGTTGCCAAGCCTAGTTAATACTTCTAGGTTGTTGTGGTGGATAGTGATAGGCAAGCCATGAGACTCATCCATGCACATGTTAGGAAGGTGGTGACAACTCTTCCAATTTCAATGCATGAGATGAACCTATAGATTGAACCCTTAAGTTTGGATATATTAATTATATTGAGCATGGTACTTATGAAGCCAAAAGTATGAAAACTTTTACATGTCAATCCATTATATATATATCTTAGAGGGACTGATTTTAGATTGGGATGGATGTCATATAGAATATTCTCACAAGATAATTACTTTTTGTGGGGAGTTGCATCATTATTGATGAGGATGTTAATAAGTAATCCTCGGAACATGTGAGAGTATGTAGTGACTTGCAAGGTTGTGATAGCCTTTGTTAGTTCCTTTTACTCATATGATTCCCATTGGTAAAACTTGATGGAAGTGTAAATTTATTATCTTAGTATGATGCTTATGAAACTAAAATTACAAATACTTACAAATCATTTTAATCATTATTGATAGGCAAGCCATGAGACTCATCCATGCACATGTTAGGAAGGTGATGACAACTCTTCTAATTTCAATGCATGAGATGAACCTATAGATTGAACCCTTAAGTTTGGATATATTAATTATATTGAGCATGGTACTTATGAAGCCAAAAATATGAATACTTTTACATGTCAATCCATTATATATATATCTTAGAGGGACTGATTTTAGATTGGGATGGATGTCATATAGAATATTCTCACAAGATAATTACTTTTTGTGGGGAGTTGCATCATTATTGATGAGGATGTTAATAAGTAATCCTCGGAACATGTGAGAGTATGTAGTGACTTGCAAGGTTGTGATAGCCTTTGTTAGTTCCTTTTACTCATATGATTCTCATTGGTAACACTTGATGGAAGTGTAAATTTATTATCGCAGTATGATGCTTATGAAACTAAAATTACAAATACTTACATATCATTTTAATCATTAGTATGCTGGTGAATAAGAGTATACATACAAAGTAACCAATGAGGATAGTTGATAAAGTTACCTAAAAGCTATATATGAGATTGTATAAAATTTTTGCATACGGATAAATTATTATATCGATGATGATATACTAAAGGAACAACTAAAAGGGGACTACCATTGGGAAGGAATCAATGATGATAACCATCTTATATGCTATTAGGGCAAGAAATCATTTCACAACACCCCAACTTTTATTATATGTCTGAAATAATATATATATCGAATGAATTAATTACATATATAAATTAAATAAAAGAATATTGGACCTAAAATTATTTAATAATCTGAGTATCTATTATACTAAAAATGAGTTGTCTCTTATTGAATAACTAACTACTAATACAATCTATGTGAGATTGATATTTGGACAACCATCCGTTATACTACTTGTATGATCCATTCACTTGTAGAATTTAATTGATGAGATACTCGTGCTAATGTGCTTTTGCGATGTTATCTAACTGATTAAATTAAGCAAAGTAATAAAGTTATAATGTATATCAATAGTCACTATTGTGAAACCACATAAATTGCTTATTTCATCAACTAATGGTCTAGGATACTTATTTATTTCTTTTCTAGTGCATTTTAATATGGAATTAAGAAACTTAATATCATGTCATATCATGTAGTAATAGTATATCTAGATAAAAATGAAACTATCATTCCAAAATAAAAGTTTAATGTAATCTATAAATGTTAAAACTCATAAAGATTGTCAATAATATTTACTATTAATATCAAATGTTTTAAGTGGATTAGGTGACACTCATTTATATAAAATTTAGAGAAAAAAAAATAAAGAATTAGAATAAGGTTAGTATAGGTGTAAAGGTGGGATATGTGTTGTTTTTATATACACACATACCATATTTATATACCCAATACAAATACAACATATGTCTACTTTGTTTATATCATTAATTATGACTTATATGTCATATATACATCATGTACACATATATACTATATATACACCACACACACACACACACACACACACACACATCTATTTGCATACATACATATATACGTATATGCAATCATATGATATACTTTTCTAAATATGCATAAATATGACATATAATCAATATATGTACTCATGAATATGCATATGATATATAAAACATACATATGTTGTACTTATATGTATGCCACATTAATATATGGAACAACCAAATAAAATCTTTCATTATTATAGAAAATATAACCTCCACAAGTGTTGTTATTTCTTTAGTTGCTAGTCATGGATGTAAACTTTGAAAATTATATGTATTTTTTTCGTGAATAAATGTTCAATAAAGACATTTCATAGAGCAGCATTGCGAATTTGTTATGATGCCAAAAACTTGATAGTTCTTCACCCATGACTAAAAGCTTGTGGACACATGTTTACATCCAATTGAATTCTCCAAGTATATAGATTAGATAAGTATTATAGTAAACATAAATCAAGATATTACTATTACAAAGATTGTTATGGTAATTTGATGAATTAATATTGAATTAACAAACTGTTCAAATTCTAAAGATATATTTGTATCTTAGATAGATACTTAGACTCTAGGATTAGTTTACTTTATTGTATATGATGAAGTTTTCTCTTGTGTTGTGACAATTTAATTCTAGTTTGTTGAATGAAGGGTAGGATTATATAGGATATCTCATACCATGTTAACATAGATGGTCCTCTTGTGGTTGTCCCTTTGGTATACCTGTCATGTATTCTAAAGCTCCACATACTTCTATTCATTGGTCATCCCACAATCATATGCATTTGAGGCAATATACCATCTAGCCTTGATGATTATTTACACTATGCATCTTTATTCTTTAGTCTTAATTATCATAAATGATTTACAATAATGTGGTCATAATTACATTTATACTTTTAGTTTCATTAGCACCATATTTATATCAATTAACATATGACACCCTAGTAATTTTACCTATGGAAGTAAAACAAATTAAAATGATCACATGGCTATCACTTCCTAATGATTCATATCTTCTTGCATGTGTCTCATGACTTTCATATCATCATCTACCACAGCCAACACATGGCTCCCATGAATTGGTGAAACTATTGGTTAGACATTCTATATAATCCTCACATCATTTAGTGCTAGTCCTTGTATAAGAAATACAATGGAATGGTTATAAAAGCATTTAGACTTTTGACTTCATAAGCATCTTATGACACCAATTAAACTTAAATCAACCTAGATTTTTACACATGGATCCATCACATGAGAAAAAGATCGGAGAAAAGTCACTTCTTATCGAAGCCCACTTCATGCATGCCTCCTATGATTTTTCTATCACCATCCACCTAAAATAATACACATTGATACATTGGATGGTGAAACCATATGTCTATGTTCTAATTAATACTCACATTTATCAACATTCAAAGCATACTAATACCATAATTATTCATTAGAAAACCATAGCTATCATATATAATTACATAAACCAACCCTAAGTTCATAATTAGCTTGACATTAGAGAAAAATCATTAGGATCTAGGTTTTAAATCTAGTTTTCTATCCACTTTGTTTTGTATTTGACTTGTGATTGTCTTCCTAATCGAGGGTGGTGGTTTTTCCCAAACTAGCTTAATGCTGTAACTTTGTGCTCTAAAGAGCAATTTCTTAGTTATGGCAACCCCAACACTGTGATATTTTACTCAAAAAAGTCCAAAGCAAAACTAAAGTCATTTTCAGCACAATGACTTTGTGTTATAGAGAGTTAAATATTAGTCATGATTATTCCTAGCATTATAATATTTGTGTTGTAGAAAAGATCCAAAGAGATGATAAAGTCATGATCTCAATTATGTATTATCAACTTAAAATAGCACATGAATTTTTGAAGTATAAAAGCTATACTTAGGAGGGAGAGAGAGAGAGAGAGAGGAAGAAGAATTACATTTCCCTAAGCAATGCAAAAAAAATTAAATCCAAATAAGGAAAAATCCAAGGTGAACAACAAGCAATATTGATTAGCATTAAAGTTTTATGCTTATAAATTAGTTTGGAAATTCATTGGGAACCATAGAATATATGAGATACTTTCTAATACATCTCATGTGATTTTAATATGAATATCTAACTAAATTTACTTATAGGGTTAGTAATATATATGTATTGTCATGTCATTGTGAATTTATGAATTTATATTTTTGTTAATCATATGTATGGATATTGATGTATATAGATATAATTTAGAATCAAAAATAAGTGTTTTCACATATTGGTCATGGTGGGTGTTGACAGGTAAGTCATCGGATACACTCACGTATTTTGAATAGAAGGAAATAATGACATTTCTAATTTTAACATATGAGATAAACAAATGTACGCAAATCTATTATTATGCACTATCTAGAAGGAAAAATATGAGTTAAGGTAGCCTTGGGGTAAATTTATTATGTATTAAAAACTAATTTATTATGCACTATCTAGAAGGAGTAACCTTGGGGTAATGTAGGGGTGATAGCCTTACGAATCATTCCTACTTGTATGACTTTCATGAGTACAATTTATGGGAAGTTATATGATTAATTGTCATGAGTATTACACCTATGAAATCGAAAGTGCTAATGAAATTAAAACCATATTATCTCAAGTCATTGAGATAATTGAGGTTGGAGAATAGAAGTACATACTCAAAGTAATCATCTAGGGTAGTTAACATATTATCTAAAAGGAGTTTATGTGATAATGAGTCTTGAATGGAACATGTTATTTCAGTGTTACAATACCGACAAGACAAATATGAGAGGATCAATTAATATGGATGATGGGCATCATGTATGCCATGAGGGCATACGAGCATTTTCTTAATAATCTATCAATCATCTAATAAATAAATGTGATGTTGACCAAACACCAAGAAACATTATCATACATAAGTGAATGCACCAACCCTAGAGTCTGAGTATACTTTCTAAGATTAAATATATCCATTCAACTCGTATAGTTTTCAGTTTAATGTTGATTGATAAAGTTATCAAAATAATGCATATGGGATCAACATTTATACTTATGTCAAGTTTATTATTTGTATGATTCATATATTTATAAAGATAAATCAGATGAGAGATCCTCACTCAACTAGGCTTTTTGATCATGTCGGTTAACTATGAGTTTTGGTACCCTCACAAAGACACATTAAGTTTTTAGTGTCATTGCCAAAGATTATATTATAGTATTTTGATTTTTGTTAACTTGAGTTGGCATTACTATCCCTGTAAAAGAATAGTGTTGTATTAAGTTGTATGGATGTGATTTTTTCTTATTGGAGATCTACCTTTGCAAAGACATAATATTTCATTTGTGTTGTGAGAGTTTTTTTGTTTGTTCATATTATTTTGTAGCCACTAAAGATATTAAATAAGTAGAGTTTCTAGGACCGAGTTAAACTCTCTAGACCCAAAAATTAAGAAAATAATAAGAGTACTTCTGAGACATAGAGTTAGTAGAGAGATGATGAAGAAAAATATAGGTAAAAGAAACAACTAAGGTTGTGAGGGATAAGTTATCTAATAGAAGTAATAGCCCAATCTTGGCCATACCTCGAAAGATTATGAGAGATCTACCGTATTAAATAACTATTCTAGAATTTGGATGCAACAAATACAAACAAATTACTTTGAGTTAAATGTGAGTTTGATAGTTATGGCGTAGAAGAATTAGTATAGTCAGAGAATATCATAAGATCCAAATAACCATTCATAAATATTTTAGAGCTATATGATATGATGAAGATACATGGAATTAACTCGGATATTATCTTGTTATGGTTATTTCTCTTTTCTTTAAAGACAAAGTTTGGAGTTGGTTTCAATGTTTGTCTTGAGGTTCATTTGAGAATTGGGATAAACTGCTACAAGCCTTTCTCACCAAGTTTTGTCTATCTAGAATCACTTAATATCCTTAATTGTATCAACATGGTACAAGCCTTTCTCATTGGTCAAGTTTAATTTTCTAGCTAACTTTCTTTTGCTTGACATGGAGGAAGATTAATATGTTACTTTGATATTGGAATGACCATTTTTAGCTACTGGATTTGGATTAATTAATATTAAAAAGGGTAAATTCATGTTTTAGGTGGGCAAAAAATCAATGAAATTTTAAATTTACAATGGCTTATAGATTCCACAGTGATGACGATTACTAGATAGTAAATAGCCTCTAGTGCATCATGATGAGATAAAAGGTATACTTCAGATGGAGAGAGAGAGAGAGAGAGAGAGAGAGAGTTAATAGAAGAGTGTTAACATAAGGAAGATGAAAAGAATAATGAAAAATCTAAACAATGGCTTAAAGAAAAGATGAAAGTGAAGATAAAAATGAAGACTAATATGAAGTCGTAGCCTTCTTGAAAGTTGTGAGTTAATGGGATTCTAAATCATATAATTCCAAAGGTGTAAAGGAAGAGGTGCAAAAGATGAAATTCACCACAAAACATGTTGTAGCTGTGGGGGAAATTCTCATGATGACGATGGAGTACGCATGAGAGAAAAGTCCTAACTGATCATTGATATGCTAGAAAAGAAAGATAAGACCGAAACAACAATGGTGAAAAATCTAAAAACAAATGAGAATGAAGTAAGTACAATGAAGATTATTATGCTTTCAATGGATGCCATTACTTTACCCGTGGAAATAATTATAAAAATCACAATAGGAGACAAAGTTATGACTAATATGATCTAAAGAAAAATTCTATAAGTCATTACTATTAAAAGAATCATGAACCATATATAGATAAAAGAGAAATTAGGAAGATAATCTGAAGAAACAAAAATATAGATGAGCTAGCCTAGAAAACTGAAGTCATTAATAAAAATATAGATCTAAAGAAGGTCTAGCTATGGACATTAAACATAACTTGGGAAAAAACCCAAATAATTTTTTTTCACTAAGTGATGAATAAATACTTCACAACATGAACCATATACTTTCCAATAAGTCCCAAAAATTAAAATTCTAATTCTAAAATAAAAAATCACCATGATATTCAAACCTAGTCATGATCATCTTATATGTGTTCTCTTGTCATTTGGTTATTTGGAGAAAATCTCATTGCTCAGAAATGAGTAATATTTTTTAGTTTGAGAGTTTTGTCATAAAAATGAAAACAAACAAGCTATAAGAGAAACTATAGCCTAAGTTTGAAAAAAAAAACATATTTAGAAATAAAACATTGATCATTAGACATCTAGTTAACTTTGAATTCAAGGATGATAGTTTAATGTCAATGTACATAAATATCTTTCAAGGGTTTGTCAATTAGCTTTCAACTATAAAAATGGTCCAGAAAGATGAGCTACTAACTTGTCTAATGCTGACCTCACTACTAGATATTTGAGATAATTTTATGATTTCCCTAAGCATTTACCACTTGGAGGTGTTGTGTCAATGTAGATTATCTCATAAAACTTATTGTCCAAAGAAATAAGGAAAAATGAGAAGGGAGAAGCTTCTCATCTTATTTTTTTAATGGGAGATATGGTATGAGCACCATGAGATACACACAACCTAATGAAAGACTCATTCTTCCAAAAGTAAGTTGTAAAGTAATCAAGTGTTATTACAGTAACTAGATGAGACATGTGAAAAAAATTACTATTTTTGGAAATACTATGAGCATAATGCATGAGAAAAGATAAACTTGAGAGAGATGGAAACATCACCTCAAAAGGTGACTTAATACTAGTTATCGATGATAATTCTGCTAATATAGTATTTTAGAATGATGACTAGCTTATTGATTTAAAAGTATTATTTCATGTAATTTTGCATATTAATTTCTTTACTACCTACACACTTGGTGATTATGGCACAATAGTCGATAGAGATAAGTAATAGTGAGTCATCAGATATTTTAGGCATGGGAGACATTTATTTATAGATAAAGAAAGGACATTAGCTGATGCTGGGAGATGTCTAGTATAAACTAGATATTCAAGTGACCCTTATGTCTATTACCATATAGGATGACATGAAATATGTCAATCTTTTGGTGATGGTCGATAAAAAATGATCAAGGGACCATTAGTCATTGTGAGAGGTGTGAGGGAGATTACTTTGTATGTCACTTAAGCAAGTGTTGCTGAAGATCAAACAAATATTATTCATCAAAAGATCAATATTCGTCTCTAGTATAAAAGACTGGGTCACGTGAGTGAGAATGACATTCAATTTTTAGCTAGAAGAAATATCTTACCATTTTACAAGGAATCTTTTCTTGATGAGTGTATAGATTGAATGACTAGAAAAAACTATGGCACATTTCCACTGTCTTCCTCCCTCAAGAAGATCAAATATACTCTTTACATGGATCGGCCTTAGATTATCATTGTAGAAGAAAGGTTGTGTTTGCAAACTAAATAAAAGCTTGTATGGTCTTAAACAAGCTCCTATGTAGTGGTGCAAAAATTTTATTCATTTATATAGTCTCATAGCTTTCTGCACATATCTTGTAATTATTATGTATTTATCAGTCATTAATTGAATGTTGATAGACATACTTTTATTGTATGTTGATAACAAGTTGATCATTAGTCATAATATAGCCCATATTAGCATGCTTAAGGGAGAGCTTGGAAAAGTCTTTTTTTATGAAAGATTTAGGCCCACCCATACAAATTTTAGGGATAAACGTCATCCAAGATAGCCTTTTAGGCATATCTGGTTATCTCAAGAATGTACATTGGTAAATTTCTTGAGAGCTTTTTTATGATAGAGGCTAAGTTGATTTGTGCACTCTTATCCAAATATTTTAAGCTAATTATCAAGCATAGTCCCAAGATTAATAAGAAAAGGAGATGCATAAGTCATGTCTCCTATGCCTCAGCATTCAATAGTATTATGTATGCTATGATCTACACTAAATTGGACATAACATAAATTATCGATAATATTAGTGATTTTCTCTCGAACCCAAGTAAATATCACTAGGCTATAATGAAATCTACCTTGAGGTACTTATAGGGAACCCTTCAGCTATCTTTGTGCTTGGTTGGGTTAAAACTCATGCTTTCAAATATATTGATTCTAATATGTTCGGTTATTTAGATTGACATAGATCTATTTTAGGTTATCTTATAACTTTTGGATGGGGAGCTATATCCTAGCAATCCAAACTATAGAAGCACATATTAATTTCTAGCATAGAGATTGAGTTCATTATAGCTACTAAAGCATACATTATATGATGTGAAAGTCGTAGTGTTGCATATCTCTCTGAAAATGTATCATTTCATAATAGGACAAAGCACATTGTTGTGCAATATCACTATAAAATACAGGATGTATTAGATGAAAAATGAGTTGTACTTTAAAAAGTGCACATGAATAAAAATATCATTGATATGTTCAAAAAATTATTATTGTAGGCAAAGTTTAATTTCTTTAGTCGCATGTTGGTATGAATCTCTTTACCTAGGGTAGAAAGAGATATTTTTTTTGGGTCTGCCCAAATTGAGTAGACCTTGTTTGTTTTGTTGTTTTGTTATTTTTTAAAGTAAGGAGCATGGTAGATCAAGAACGTGGGATATAAATCAAATGTTATATTATTCAAAAAAACAAAAAAAAATTGGGGAACATTCTCATTTTCACAAAATGTTGATGGCCAAAAATTGGTGTCATCTCGGATGGGGAGTGCCTCCATCTCATTCTATATAAAATAAAAACAAAAGAAAAAAAATATGAAGTGATACAGTGTGCAATTTTTTGGCTAGGAATATTTTTTAAAAAATAGAAAATGTTCAGCATTTTCCTTTTTTTCTATCCCTCTATGCTTTAGCCATTTTATTTTTAGTTTTATAAAGTTTTTCTAGTTAGGCTAGTGGTGTTTTTCTTCTCTTGCATGTGGGTGCTACTGTTGCTTTTGTTTGCATGCATGAGTGTGATCCATGAAAAATTAGAGCTTAAATAATATTGGAAAATTTGAAAAGTTACATATAGAATCTTCTTTTTGGTTCATCAATCAAGGCGTAACCATGTTATTGATTCCAAGTTATGAATCCTATGAATCAGTATTATTACTTGAAGATAACATTAAAATAGATCCAAAATATTCAACCCAAGATTTTAGTTTTATGTATTTTTATTAGAAATTGAGGTTTCTAGGATTTTATATCATATAAAATATATTTTAGTATACAATATAATTTTTGACAATGTGCCCTACGAAGTTCCTATATATGTGGAGAAGTATTTAGCATATGTTTCATTGTATTGGATTTTTCAGAATTAATGGATTAAAATTTTCTTTTTTTTTGGGTCATTTTAATTTATTGCTTTTATTGATTAAGTAACCAAATAACATTTTCAATTTTTGTAGTTTTGAATAATTCAAATAATTCATGGAGGTTGTGGAGAGGGCGAGGGCAACAGAAGAAGGCGAGGGCGACATGAGAGGAGCGAGGGTCAGCCGCCATGAAAAAGGAGAGAGGGGCAAGGGCCAGGGAGAGGCAAGTAAGAGTTTTGTTTAGAGTTTTTAAACTTAAAGATATCATTAATGAAGGGTAATTTAGTATTAATGTATTTGTGTATACCAAATTTCAATTATTTAAGATTTTTGCACGGGGGGCGATCGCGGGGTCGGGCTTGGGGGACACCCGGCATGGGACAAAACCGTGCCGGTGTGCCGTGCCACGGGCCGAACCGAACCGGACACTGGATTTTTTAGTGCCAGGCCAGCCCAGGCACGGCCGAACTGTGCCGTGCCTCGTGCCGGGCCGGGGTTAACACCTATACGCTGGCAATTAAGAAAAGAAAAATGGAAATCAAGACAAAGAAAAAAAAAACTTAAGTTTAAAGGAAGAAGAAGAAGATTTTGGATATTCACAAGAAACAATCATTAACTAATTCACAATCACATTAATTTTCAGAATCAATCGAAGAAACGAAACCATGTCCACAATAATTCAAAAAAAGAAAATCAAAGCCAATACGAACGAATGAATGGCTAACATGGAATCTTGGAAGTAAACCACTCCATGACCAATAACGGAGCCTTGATCAAATTGAGAGCCAACTCCACGATGATCGTCACGCACAAGCAGCACGGGCAGATGCACGACAACAACAACCTGCACAAACAAGCAGAAATCCACATCCGAACCACATAGAGCGCAAAAGCAATTTCGAATTGGGACATAGAGATTGGAGACAACACAAACCCTACGATCCAGATAATAACGCCAACGATCGAGACAAGGAGGGAGAGGAAGACGAACGGGAGGCCGAGGAGAAACCCGAGTGGTCTGCACTCGGAGCCATCGCCGTTACAACAACTCATCACTGGCCGTCGGATCCGAATGAATATATGCAGTTGTTTTAGTTCCCGTGCAGACTGCAGAGGCTTGCTTGCTCGCTTGGTTGCTGGCTGTGGTGACTTGAAGGGGGATAAAGGAAGGAGAGGTCCTTCTTGACGATGATCGGGTGCCGATTCTGATTGATAAAATGACCCGTCGGAGTCGTTTACCAATGCCCACCAACTTTGATTTGCGAAGTCTCCACGAAGAGGCTAGGCGGCACACGCTTCCTTTTTGTAGTCAGCGGTTGCCTTCAGTACAATTTGTATTGTGCCACATCCCACAAAATTAAAGTAATCAAAAAAAAAAAAGCGCAAAATTCAAATATAACTAAATAGGGGGAATTATGTTTTGGGTTGATTCCCGAAAAATTTTTAACAATTATAAACTAAAATTTTGACATTTTAAAAAAAAATCATACAAATATAAATAAATTAAAAATAAGGGCACTCGAATTTCTAAGTACTAAACTACCCTCTCCCTCGCCCCTTGTCCACGAAGGAACTCCTCGAGCTCCAGCAAACTTGACGTGGCTCTCATTAGTGCTCGTGGAGTTCTATCAAGCTCCACAATGAAGTTCGAGGAGCTCCAATGAGCTTCTTCGTGGAGCTCGACGAAGCTCAACGAACTCCATAAATGAGATCACTGAAGCTCCGTTGAGCTTGACGTACAGTGAGATCCACATCGAGCTCGACGGAGCTTGATGAGCTCCACGAAGAAGCTCCAATGAGTTCAATCATGGAGCTCCGTCGAGCTCCAGCGAGCTCGAGGTGGAGCTCCATGGAGGAGCTCACTAGAGCTCCTCGAGTAGCATCGTAGAGCTCAACGGAACTCCACGAGCTCCAGTGAGCTTCGCTTCGAGCTCACTAGTGCTCTACGAAGGAGCTCGTCGAGTTCTGTCGAGCTCCATGTCAAGCTCGCTGGAGCTCCAATGAGATCTATCGTGGAGCTCCGTCGAGCTCGACGGAGTTCAAGGAGTCCATGAAAAAGCTCCAATGAGTTTGTTCATGGAGATCACTAGAGCTCAACGAGCTCATTCATGGAGCTACGTCGAGCTCGAGGTGGAGCTCCTCGAGTAGCATCATGGAGCTCGACGGAAATCCACGAGTTCCACTTAGAGTTAGCTGGAGCTCGACAAGCACATTCGTGGAGCTAATGGAGTTCTGTTGAGCTCCACGAATGAGTTCACTGGAGTCCTCGAGATCCATCGTGGAGTTCTGTCGTGCTTCACTTCAAGTTCGCTGGAGCTTGATGGAGCTCCACGAAGGAGCTCGTCGAGCTCCAAAGAACTCAACGATCGAGCCCACTAGAGCTCGAGGAGCTCCACAAATTAGCTCCTTGAGCTCCATAGCGGAGCTCAACGAAACTCCACGAGCTCCATGAAGGAGCTCTACGAAGGAGCTTGCTGGAGCTCCATGAAGGAGCTCGTGGAGATGGGTGGGGGGGAGAGGGGTGGAAAGAAAGGGGCGAGAGGTGAGAGTAGATGGGCAAGGGCAGGGGGCAGGGAAGAGGGACGATGATAGTTTAGTACTTATGAATTCGAATGTCATTAATTTTAATTTTTTTATAGTTTTGTGACTTTATTACAAATATCAAAAGTGTAGTTTCTAAATGTTAAAAATTTCTGGGGAAACACCCCAAAACATAATTCCCCCAAAAACACATATTGATCACAAATAAACTTGTTTCAAATTTAGGGTCCATTTGATAAAACTTAAAAAATTAAGTGCTGAAAAATTAAGTACTGAATTTTATAAGTATTGAATTTGTATTGAAAAACTGTTTGATAAATTACTAATAATTGAATGATAAAAATAAAAATTTTGTTTGATAACTTTAAATGCTGAATGCTGAAAATGGTGTATTTTATATTTTTACCCTTCTTATCAATGTAGTACATATTATTCAAATTAAAGAGAATTTCTAATAATATTTGATTTTTCACTGCTATTCTTAATTATTATTTAAAAGAAAATTACTAAAAACATTTTTATTATTATATAATAAAATCCAAAAAAAAAACATAAATATGTTTTTAAAATAAACAAAAATTAATTCGTAACCAGTTAATTTGCTATTTCTTCTCTTAAATTAATCATGAAAATTTGATCAGCTTGTGCAGCTCTTCCTCCTACTTGTTGTAATAGACCTTCATGATTATTTTGTGGTATTTTTGAATTTTCACCATAATCATTTTCACCCTATTCTAAGAAAGCATCAGCAACACATAATTTTCAGATATAGTTATGTATAGTTACGGAAGCAATAATAATATTTCTTTGAACTTGAAAAGGATAAAGTGTCATCCTCTTTAAGATTGGAAATGAGCTTTCAAACCACCAAAAGATCGCTCAATGATATTCCTCAATATGGCATGTGCATAGTTGAATGTATCTTCTTTTGTATGAAATTGGACACCATTGCAAAAATCAGGCAACCAATATCGTGCATTACGATAAGACACCATAAACCCTCAAGTATGTGGATATACAACATCACAAAGATAATATTTATCTACATAAAAAATTAATTTTAAAATTAATTATGAATTTATCAATAAAAACTGAGAAGAGAATTATACTAACCTAGTGGAGGTATTGAAAAATTATTTTTTGGATTATGCATAGTCTCTGATAAAACTCTTAAATCATGTGTTATACCTTCCCATCCAGCCCAAACAAATGTAAAAATCATATTGAAGTCATATATTGCTAGAACATTTTGATAACATTCTCCTCTTCCTCTTCCTCTATAAGGGACTTATATTTGTCAGATGGTATCACATCATTAATATGTGTCCCATCAAGTGCACCAATTGCATCCTATTCATTAAAAAAAAATCAATATAATAATAATAATTACTATAACTATAACATGAACACCAATAATAAAAAACTTTTAATTTTATTTACCTTTGAACTATTTCCTTATTTGTTGATGTGAATGATTTTCTATAACTTCATTAACTAGGATTGGCACAATCATCTCTCTTCTGAAAAGAAGCATTGCCTCTAGCACCTCATGAAAGTAGTGATGTATGGTTTGAGTTGAATAGTTGAATCTTCTTTTTGTAACATGATTTCTCATATTGTGATTTAATGTCAATGAACATCACCATTTTTTCTTTAACTTTGATGTAATGACTATCTTTCAACCATTTTCTATTTTTGTAATGCTCACAAATACCCAAAAATGCTTGCTTATGTATTCTTAAAATTTCTAAATAATGTGCTAGATTACCATTTAAAATATTTTGCACATATGCAAAACCTTTCAGTGCCGAGTCAATATCTTATCTTCTTCCAAGTTGCTTTTTTCTAATTATCTTCTTGACTAGAGTCTGCACAGTGATTTTCAATAAATTTCTTTACTTTTCAATTAACATCGTCTGATAATATTAAACATTTCAAAATTAATTAATACAAAAAAAATTAAAATAATTAGAAGCAAAATGAACCACAAGATATTATCAAGAAAAGAAATAATGTAAATACAAACAAATGTGCAGACAAAGTTTACAAAAAACCCATAAAATAAAATATTAAATTGTATTTGCTTGAACCTCAAAAACCAAAAAAAAAAACTAAAGTAATCCCAATTTTTTTGCATTCATCCAGATCCAAGCAATTCTAATTGTCTCTGGCTTTTGTAAAAATATTATTCACTGTTCTCTGATTATTTTGTATTCTTCAATGCTAGGTCCATTTGATTGCTCCAATGTACTTAGAACAGCTAGCAATTTTTCATCTAGATCTCCTTTGTTTTTCTTTTGGTTCTTCCTTTTTGGTAAAGACATTTTTTTATGATGAAGGGCTTGGTGAAAATTCAGTCTCTATATCTTTGTGTGCATAAGAAATCTCTATAGTTGGTTAAGTACTTGATGAATATTTGTGGGCATCATTTTCAGGCAACCCCTATCTAGATGGACCCTATGAATCTTGCCGGTAGCTATAATGCCATCAAAGAATGATCTCATCTCATCTGCATATTGTAGCCCAATATATCAAAATTGTTTTGCATCTGGAGTTTTCTGTTGATAAAATAAGTGTAAAAAGTCAATTGTAGTTTATTTTATTTTTTTCCAAAAATTAAATAAAGAAATGAGTTATTCCTTGATATACTCTTCCCATTCTTCTGAACTCCAGTCAATTATATTAGTTACTGTATTAACTTTACTATTAAATTTGACCACACAGTGTATTTATGTTTTAAAGAACTCCATTCATTTTTCAATTGCTTTTGAGTGCAATTTAATTTTTTTATCTCTTAAAAGGTTTTTGAAACTTTATCCCATGATTCAACATGCAAGCCCCCCTCCTTCCTCCCCCAAAATATTTTTTTGGTCAAGACATAAATCTAAAAAAAATTTAACTAGTGTTAGATCTTTCCAACTTGCTCTGGTAGTATCAAAAGAAGTCATTCCTACTTAAGATAATTAACTGAAAGTTAGTTTAAATATTTTCTTTCATCAAGTAAGAGAATAGAGAATAAATTCAAATTTTAAATATCAACAAACAATACAATAACAAAACTCACATTAATGCATAAAATATAATATAAAATTCATTTACATGCATAACCAACATACACAAAATAATAAAATATGATGAAATACATGACATAATAAAGAAATAAGAAAACCTTTGCTTATAAGAGTAGAGATGAAATACTCAAAACCACAAAATACATAAATACATGACATAACCATAAAACTAACATTCGGGATGAAAATCAAATACATAGAAAACAAATTTGAAGCAGCAGGGATTCAAAACAATTTGAGTATCAAATTTTTCGCAAAAAAAACAATATATGCATTCAGGATTCTAAGCAATCTGGAATTCGAAGTATTGCAATAAACAAGATGTTGTATTTGTAGTTTTAAATTAAATCATAATAAGCAAGTTTTTAGTGAAAAACTTCGCGATTTAGAAAATGGATTTCATCCAGAGAACAAAACAAAAACAAAAACCAATTAAGTATAACATTGCAAAAATCAAATACCCCCAAAAAAATAAGAAATACTAAAAATTAACAACTTTAATACCAATTATGCTCGCCAAAAAACCATGCTGGATACACTTGCGAAACAAACAGAAACCCTTGCGCGAGGAGAAAGGATTGTTTGCGTCAATGGTATCGAAGATGAAAAATAAAAATGCGGGGAAATATTTTTAAGGACAAAATGGTAATTTTATTTAATCTCTAATGTTGAGCATTTTTAGCATACCACAATAAGTAGATCTCTACCTACTTAAAATTTTCAACTAATTTTCACATAAAATTTTAATCAATCATCTCCAAATATTTTTTTATCAAATATACTTAAAATTTCAAACCATTGAAAATTTTAATTTTTAGTGAGTTGAAGATTCTAAGTGTTTTATCAAACAGCCCCTTGGTCTTCATATTTTTTTTATTCTTTTTTTTGATAATGATGAGTGCTTATGTCAGCTTGTGGTCATCTTAATTATTTCATAAAATTATGAAATAATTTAATGAAATAATTTTATGAAATTATTTTGTGAAATTATTTTGTGAAATAATTTTATGAAATAATATTATGAAATAAGTCCTTAGGTCACATTCATTAAGAGAAAATTGTGGGGCTAGACTTATATTTTAGGAAAAATTATGCTTTCACCTTTAAAAAAATTAAACATTGTTTTTTAAAATACTAAATGGCGTATGTAATGTTTTCCAACAATATTTATTTATAGAAGGAATTATGTTTTGGGGTACTCCCCCAAAAATATTTAAAAATATAAAACTGATCTTATAATATTTTTAAAAAAAGACACCAAACTATAAATAAATTAAAAATCATGACACTCGAATTCATATGTCTTAAACTACTCTCGCTCCTCTCCCATGTTCCTCACCCCTCACCCCTCACCCCTCACCCCTCTTCCCTCGCCCCTATTCACGAGCTTCGGCGTGGAGCTCGCTAGAGCTTGCCGAGTTCCTCAATGGAGCTCCACGATGGAGCTTGTGGAGAGGGGAGAGGGGCGAGGGGCGAGGGGCAAGGGGTAAGGGCGAGGGAAGGGGCGGGGAAGAGGGATGAAGGCAGTTTAAGATTTATGAATTTGAGTATCTTGATTTTTAATTTATTTATTGTTTAGTATCTTTATTTCAAATATTAAAAGATTAGTTTCATATATTTTAAATATTTTTGGGGGAGTACCCCAAAACATATTTCTCCCTTATTTATATGTTTATATAGATATCTATTTCATTAAAAAAGCATTTACGTGGTGAACAATATTTTTGAAAAATAGTCTAAAAGTTTTTTTTTGTCAAGTGTATTTTTGTTTTAAGCATCAATATATATATATATATATATTCTCTTTATTTTATATTTTTATTATTAAAACTAGTGATTACCATTCATGTCCAAATTGTGACAATAAGTGGTATTTAATGACTTGAGTGAGTATAAAGTGAGGATCGGATCCTTCATTAAAGGCCAAGCAAAATGATTCTAAGAAATCAAATTCTTCAATCATTAATTTTAACAATTAACTTTTATTAAATTAAATTTTTGTTTTGGTGCATCAAACATAAAATAATTAAAAAAATAATATTAAAAAATAATAATATATATATATTAATATATATATTAAAATGCAAGATAATTAAGTTTTAGTGAAGTTATAATCATAAAGCCATTTTGCATTTTGACCATCAAACTGCACACAATATTCATAGTAAGTGTGTGTGTGTGTGTGTAAATATAAATATATCCGACATACTTTCGAAATGATGCTTGATGATATAGGGTGATTTTGTTTATAAAATATGTGGGTTCAAGTTATACTTATAATATTTGACATAAAATGCGTGAATAATATTATTAATTAAAATTTTAATTTTTTTTAATAATGATATATATTTAATTATTTTGCATTTTATACATCAAAACACAAATCTCTCTTTCATTAAGGCAAAGCAAAGATCATGATTCTTACAAATCAAATTATTCAATCAAGGTTAATTTTAGAAAAATCCAAGGCCATCAAACGAAAATATGTAAGAAAAAGCATCCCAATTATTTAAATTTTAAAACATGGCATCAAACCTAAAAATATTTATGTTTTAATATCTTCAAAAATAGAAATCCAAAAATACCCTTGCCTACATTTAAAAAACTAAAAAAAAAATATTTTTTTATAGTATATGTTTTTTTAGGGTGAAAATATCCTCAATATATTTTTTCAAAAAAAGTATATTGTATATGTTTTTAGAAAAATATTCATAAATAGACATATATTTTTATATATAACTTTAATGTTATATAATTTGTATGTTATATATAAATGTATATGTTTATATACATTCATGCGTATATAAATTGTTATATATTCATGCATGCATAAACATTATGCATAGCATTTGCATATATAAGTTTATGAATAATGTTTGCATATATAAACATATATATATTCATAAATGTTATGCATATACATAATATTATGTATATGTATAATATTATTCTTAATGTTATGTATTTATAAATGCATAAATATTATGCATAATGTAACACCGAATATACTAATTACAATAATAGTATAGCTTATGTTTATACTATTTTTAGAAAAAGTAATTAATTTTTTTCTATTTTTTGATTTTTTTTTTAAATTAGGGACAATTTTGGGGTTTGGTTTTTAATTGATCAAAATATATCCAAGATGAATATATTTTTGTTTTGGAGAACAAACCAAAATAAAAAGTATGTGTAATGCACTACATCAAAAATGAATACATGTCAATTTCACGAAAAAAAAAAACAAATTCAACAGTGTTATCAATAAAAGATATATTCACATTGAACATGGCCAAAGATATATTCACATTCACATTCGCATAGTAACTAGTGCACAAATGGCCATACAAATTTATTAAGAACCAAACTCAAAAACATTTTCATGGAAATTTAATCAAGAACATAATATAGATCATATCTCGTGTGTTGTTCTGTGAATATGTGGATTCTTTAGTGTTGTGTTTGCAAAATGAGGGTAAAAAAACAGAGAACAGAATTCTTCTCTATTAGTTTTCAAAACACATCAACAAAAATTGCCACTACAATTGTGTAAAAAAGTATTAATTGGGTGCGAATAAAAAGGTACAATAGTAATATAGTATAATTGAGGTGGCAATAAGGTTCAATTCATCTACAATTATAATAAACACACAACAATAGAGTGAACATGCACCAATAGAATGAATATGTAGCAGCAAAGTGAACATGTAGTAGCTGACTGGAGAATCGTGCAACAACATGAAATAAAGCCAACAAATGCAGCAATATAGAACAATGATTGAATGGAGATAGGGTTGTAGAGAAATCCCTAACTCCCATCATTTTCCATCATGATTCAATAGAGAGAGAGAAAGAGAGCCATTTTTTATTTCACACAATAACATCCACAGGCACACCCTCTTTTTACATATTTTCTTTCAATGTCTCTTCTTTTTTCAATTTTCAACACACATAATGAGAAATTCATCATGTTCTTGGACAAAAAACAAACAAATAAATCACTATAACATGTTTCAAGAAAAAAAACAAAGTAATAAAATAAAACAATCAATTTAATAAAATAAATTCAAATTAATTCATTCTAGTTTAATCAATTTGAAGATATTTGAACCAATCTTTTTGTCATGAGAAAATCCAACAAATCTTTTCCTCTACCCTAAATGAACAGACAAATATCATCATGTGATCAAAATCAAGGTTTATGTTTATTGTAGTCAAGTATCTATTGAATATATTAGTGATATTTTTGTGTGTATGTATTTTCTCTAGCATGATAGTTTTTTTCTTCTAAAACTTCTTTAATCCAGTGATATCTCATATCAATATGATTAGCTTATAGTGAAATATTGAATCTTTGGAAAGATTAATCACATTATGACCATTGAATAAAATAGTGAATGGATCTTGACGCACAAGTGCATCCAAGTGTGATATGAACTTTTTCATCCATTAAGGTTTCTTGGTAGCCTTCAATCATTATCATAAACTCAACATCAGTGTTAGAAAATATTACATATTTTTGTAGCTTTGTTGCGAGGATACAACTTCATTTCTAAAGGTTATTAAATAATACGAGTTGAATCTCATTGAATCAAAATTACCTGTAATATCAAAATCAATGTACCCAAAAAGAATACGCTATCCACCCCTTGAATGACTGACATCCATAATATCAAAATCAAAATTACAAGTAATGAACTTCAAACATTTAATCTTCTTGTCTAATCGTTATTTCATTTTATTGTCTCACACTTAAATTATGGAATATATAAGCAATGCAATGCATCAAATCCTCAAGAAGTCTCATATACAAGACAAGGGTTGCAACTCGAGTTAGGTTAATCTGCATAACGTGAACACAACCTGAGAAAAAATCTAGTTCGGGTTGAAGTATTCTCAAGTTTGTGTCAGGCTTGGGTTCAAATTTTTAACCCGGCCAAAATTTGGGTTGAGTTTGGGTTAGCCCCTAACCTGAACAATTTTTTGAAAGAACAATATTTTAAAGTTGGGTTTGACTGCCCATATTGCACTTGCAGCACCATTTATAGGTATAGTAATTAATTCTAATCTTTTTGAGAAATATGAGCAAGCATTTTTATTCACTAATTTTAATTTAATTGGGGTACTTTTTTTCCAATTAATCCCATCAAATTCAAGCAATTGTCATGTTGCTCACTATGCCCATCTTAAAAAATATTTTGCTTGCAATGCTTTTAAAAATAAGACTTGAGAGGCCAACTAACTGAAGTAAGTTTTTTCTTATATAAATCTAAGACTTCAAGCAATATTCAGAAAATAATAATTTTAAAGTTTTATATTATCAAAAAAATTTAATTATTAAATTTTTATTATTTTTTGTATTTTGATACTACAACTGATACAACTTGCCCATCCTTAATCCAACATGAGCAAACCTTATTTTCAAGTTGTAACCTTATGCAAGATGTACCATGGGGCACATCTTTCTCATGCTCAAAATAAATGAGATGAGCTACAATTTTTTTATACTTTTATTTTTTATAATTTTATATAATATATTAAATATATTATTCATTCTTTGATCCTAATTGAATTTATAATCCAACATTACTAAAAATTTTAAACAATTCTATATAAAAAGTCTATTATTAAAAAAACATCATGATAACATGAAATATCATAAAAACACATAATGAATAATAATATTAATTAATTTTCACTAATCATATATTGAGCGTTCGAGTATTTATTTATTTTTTAGGCTGGTGTGTGAGATTTGGTATACGCT
Organism: Sapria himalayana; assembly: GCA_029783825.1. NCBI lineage: Eukaryota > Viridiplantae > Streptophyta > Magnoliopsida > Malpighiales > Rafflesiaceae > Sapria > Sapria himalayana. Next base: position 7,771,091 of record JAREIK010002838.1, on the reverse strand, counting down.
TGATAACATTCTCGATAACATTCTCGATGGCCTCCCCTACCATTGAGGTGATAGTTAGCTTGAAAAGGAAATTTGGTATACGCTTAAAATTTTTTGCGACTTTTGGCCTTACTTTCATTCTTGATCCTTATCCACTATGGATTTTTATCCAGGCATTTTTAACCTATTAATATTAACAAAGATTTTTCTAATTCAAGATCCCATAACCGGCCCCACTCCTTCTCCAGAAGCTTAATTCCCTAACTCGGGAGCTCGAGCTAAGTTGATAAGTAAAGAAAAGAGGGAATTATCAAATTAAAATATATTCTTCTTTTTGTTGCTCTTCTTCTAGTAAAGATAGGAGGTCCTAAAAGTCTCTTGGACTACTAAAAGAGCAATCTTAGCTTCTTTGGAGACCCTAAGTCTAGATATCATGATAAGGAAACCAAACAACAGGGGTTTGTTTTTTATTGGTGAAATTTCCATCAACATTGGGAACAAATAATTTGAATATTCTTTCATATGATTTTTTTTGTGATTTCAACAGCGTACTCGAGTTCAAATAAATGTTCATAAGCTAAGTCAAGATTCAGTGATGGAGAGTAGGAATTTCTTTTATCATGAATTATGGGTTCAGCTACGATAGTAGGAGAAATATGTTCAGCTTTGATATCATGAGAAATAGGTTCAACTAAACCGACTAATAATGTAAGATTACACAAGTAAATGCTTGTTTTGTTTGAAAGCTATGAGAATAGAAAAGGGACTAGTACAAAAGGACATATAAAGTAGAGGTGATCCAATTAAGGTCCGAGTCAAATTTATAGCAATCATTAGGTGAGAGTGGAGTGCTAGTACTTTTGGTATCATTTTACATTGATCGAAAGCCACTATCTATAGAAGTCCTTACCAAATTCTTTCATATTAGCACAAATCCAATCTTTTTGGGCTTGAAAGAGTAAACACAGCTATGAAATCCACATTTAGCTTGATTGTTGGAAAGCTTAATTTGGCTTGCCAAATGTCTCCATCAAAATGAGCTCATGGGAGTCATCGGCATGTTATCCCGGTGTACCTTTGATCTATTTTCTGTTGAGAGGAATTTAACTTTCCTTGGTGATTGGGCCCATGATCAAGTTATGACTTCACCTTGAAAGGGATCTGAACAATAGATTTCCTAACCTCTAAGTATGCAAGCATTTGATCACATAAAGGAGCTCGAGCATATAAGTGCTATGTACAATTGGCCTTGCACAAGATACGAGCAAAAAAAGGAAGGAATCGATTGATAGCCTTGGTTGGGGTCTCTACCACTATCAAATAAAGTAGAGACACTATCTACAAAAAGATGAATGGTTGTGCTTCATTAGAAAAGTCCATGCACCTACAGCCCGATCTACTACTCTTTAATCCTTCTAGGTCAAGACCTTCGCTTTAAGATCACTTTTTGATCAGTTCATCCCAACGTCTCACCTATCTTTGATGAAAGATAACACATGAGTTATGAAAAAGAAAGAGCACGGGCAAAACTCCATGCACCTTTAAGGTTAGGGTGATCAATAAGCTTGCGATGGTATCCTTTAGTTAACTATGTCTTGATTATGAGTTAAAAATAAACTGAGTTAAGTATCTATCAAAAGAAGCATTATCCATAAATAGTTATTAGTTATAAGTCTTTCCACTTTAAATGATTGGTTCTTGATCTGGTGCTTATAGCTTCGTGGATCTAACTCACTATCTTGAAATGCAAGATATATTGTTGGTTTGACCCTTGCCCTTGCTTATAGCTTCGTGGATCTAAATAACTATCTTGATCAGTTCATCCCAACATCTCACCTATCTTTGATGAAAGATAACACATGAGTTATGAAAAAGAAAGAGCACGGGAAAAACTCCATGCACCTTTAAGGTTAGGGTGATCAATAAGCTTGCGATGGTATCCTTTAGTTAACTATGTCTTGATTATGGGTTAAAAATGAATTGAGTTAAGTATCGATCAAAAGAAGCATTATCCATAAATAGTTATTAGTTATAAGTCTTTCCACTTAAGTGAGATTGGTTCTTGATCTGGTGCTTATAGCTTCATGGATCTAAATCACTATCTTGAAATGCAAGATATGTTGTTGGTTTGACCCTTGTCCTTGCTTATAGCTTCGTGGATCTAAATCACTATCTTGATCAGTTCATTCCAACGTCTCACCTATCTTTGATGAAAGATAACACATGAGTTATGAAAAAGAAAAAGCACGGGCAAAACTCCATGCACCTTTAAGGTTAGGGTGATCAATAAGCTTGCGATGATATCCTTTAGTTAACTATGTCTTGATTATGGGTTAAAAATGAACTGAGTTAAGTATCGAACAAAAGAAGCATTATCCATAAATAGTTATTAGTTATAATTCTTTCCACTTAAGTGAGATTGGTTCTTGATCTGGTGCTTATAGCTTCGTGGATCTAAATCACTATCTTGAAATGCAAGATATGTTGTTGGTTTGACCCTTGCCCTTGCTTCAGGTAGAACAACTCTGCTCTTGCTACTCTATTGGTTATCCTATCCCACATCTTTGAGTTTATCATGGTTGCTTATCATTCCATAATCATATGACACACTTTCAATAAAAGAATGGAAAATCGCATAGCTATAACTAGGTTAGCTAGTGGGAGAAAGCCAATGAGCTCCACTCTACATAGATTGACTGACAGAAAGCTTGAAACATTAGGTGATCATATTTTTTCACAAGATTTCTCATTATTCATGTCAACATTCTTATTTTTGATATCTTCAGGTATTGTCACCAAAAAAACTTTCCCGATTGGATATTGTTCATATGCTTTCTTTTGTTGTTTTGCTGCAACTTGATTGAAGAAGCCCAAATAGAGGTGTCAAGTGGTGTTTGTGCCAAGTTGGCTTGAGGTAGGGCTTGTGTCATATCGAGTCAAGGGGTGTCGGGCCCATGCCGAGTCAGGCATGACCTGACTGTCTGGCCCAAAGGCACGGGCCAGCGGCACGACCTAGCACCGTGCCCTGGAACTTGGGTCGAGTACCAAGTTTTGGGCATCGGGCTCTTATGACGTGTGACACATCAACCACCAAACTTGACTCGACTCGTGCCTCAGGGTTGGGCTCAACACTCGTCTAATTCCAAATCCTTCTAGAACCAACGGGCAGAACTGATCCAAAAGCCAAAAAGGGTTATATTGGGATGCATCTAATCGTTGGATATACCCCCAATGGCTAGAGCATAAAATTTGATAGCGGTCAGGTTTCTGCGCTCAAAAAATTATTAAAGATTAAAAAAATACAAAAAAAATGTTTTTTTGTTAATCTTTATATTATCTATATATATATATCTCCCCCTCACTTCTCAATCTCATACCTCACTCACTCACTCTCTCTCTCTCTAATTTTAATTTCTTAAATTTCTAAAGTCTAAGTCAGCCCTCTCTTAGTCTCGTTGGGGTGTTTGGCTTTCGGGACTCGGGTGCGAACTGCATTGTGGACATCATATTTGGATACCGAACATGAGCTTCATCAATCTGGATTTAGGAATCAAAATTCCATAAATGGGCAAACACCAAATGGGCATTATTTTGAAAATTTTATTTAGTTTTTAAATTTTATTTTTTATTAATAATTTAATAACAAATATTATTTAATTTAAAAAATAGAATTTAGAATATAATTAATAAACTAATAAAAATCTAAAATGACAAATAGTGAATTTAATAACAAAATTAATATTAACGTAAACATAGATAATTTTAATATGGATAATAAAAATATTTCGGTAATGTCCAAGGTTGAGGCCATCGAAACCTTGTTTTCTCTTATAATCTCAACCCAAACATCTAAAAAATAAAAAACTAAAAAAATCTATAATTTGGATTCACTTTAACATTATACAAAATAAAAATATTCGGGGTGTTGTTGAAGAATCGACACAATATAAATATTATAAAAAAAATATTAACTTGTAGGAGTGCATATGAGACTGAGCACCTAAAGAGACATGTCGAATTATACACTAAAAAATATGATGGAATAGATACTAACCAACCCTAACTAAGCAGTAGAGTCTTTGAGGTTGGATCTAGTTCAATCTCTATGTTGACCCCCTTCATATACCATAACGAGTTGGGGAGGGAAGAAGTGACCAAACTGATCATCACGATTGATCTTTCGATTAGATTTTTGGAGGATCCAAAGATAGTCAGTATAATACAACCCTATTTACAGCCTACATATCATAAGATTCCTAGGTTCACATCTAGGAATGACATACTAAAAATATTATAAGTTAGAAAAATAAATAATATCTAATAAATTTAGAAAATATAGTGGCGATGATGTATCTTATGCATATCTCACCGCCACTATGTAGATTTTAAATGGATACTAAATAAAAAGAAATTAGGATTTTCAGAGATTCTCCATCCTCATGATGGCTCAGCCATATATGAGTGCACGATGAGAATCTTTAGAGAATATAATATTCAAAATAAAATATATAATATCACATTTGATAATCTTTAGATATTAGGAGTAGCTATTAACATGTTTATTAATACTATTAGAGACGAGTCATTGGGAAAGATTTTTCACGTTAGATACATGTGTCACGTTATTAACCTTATAGTGCAAGTAGGATGAAGGTTGTTTCCCTTGCCTTAAAAGAATATGTAACTCACTAAAATATATTCGGATGCCTAGCAGACAACAGAAGGTTGGTAGTCTATTTATTTATGTCTGTAAAGAAAATGAAATTCCAAATTGATGTGAGACACCATTGGAATTATACTTACATGATGTTAGAGTCATGTGTTGGATACAAATACATGATATTCAACTACGTTAATAATAAGAGTGACGAAATTATTATTGGCGACATTAACTAGGATACAAGAATTTTATTTATGAAAATTTTTTATGACACAACGAATATGTGTTCATCAATTTATACTCTCAGGCCTTACATTGCACTAAGGTACATATGCAACATTAGTAACATGCTTAGGAAGTTTAGTGATGACCATAAATTTAGTGACATGACTCTTGAGATTGAAACTAAGTAATTAAAGTATTATTTCATCATTCAATCTTTTTATTGTATGACTGCTTGCATGGACCCTAGATTTAAGGTGGAAGGGGTAGAAAATATTTTGATATACATATCCTCGTGCATGTACTAGGAATACTAACCTGAAGGGTTCAATCATGAAAAATTGACTGAGTTATTTACATACAACGACACTACATATGGTGGTAGTAGTAACAATACTCTGAGTACGGACATTGATACCTTATTCAGAGATGATGCCTTCCTTCTTCATTTAGTTAGGGAGAGATAAATGATGGGGTGGACTATCGAATAGGAGCGAGTTGTCTTAGTAATTAGATACTAATTATTGACTTCTCCAGTACGAGCATATCATCAAAGTCTTTTTTTTTATTGTAGTTAATGTGATTTTGAATAAGAGATCGAGATTGTAGCCAGAAATCATTCAAGCTTAAAAATGCATGAAAGATTGGAAGGAATCGAGAATGATCATCCATGATCGAGATCGTACTGGAATAAAAGTAGAGGAGTTGTTGGTAGATGATGAATCAGAGAATTTCTAGGAGGTTGAGCCCACCGCTAGTGATGTCATCAGATGCTTACATAACAATGATCAGTTGCATACTCATGTGGGTTGATATTGAGATTGTGCTATTGAAATAGTTGAACTTGCTACATTATTATTATTATGATTGAGATTGACAATGTTTATAGTTTATTTTTTGTTGTTATGAATTATGAGTTATGCTTATGATTTTGTGTTATTTTATTTTATTTTTTTGGATTGAATAATGATTGAATAATTGATGTGTTTTTTTAATATTTTTTTTGTGATTTATGTGAACTTAATAAATAATATAATGTATGTTGTACGCACAACTCATAAATATTAACTTAAAATATGAATTATGTAAAAAAAATTAAATAATTAATCCATAATTTTGAGACTGGGACGATGAGTTGAGTTATCGGTCTCGGACTCGAACTCGAAGTCCTAGCCTCCTAGGACCTAGCTAGGATCTGACATTCCCCAGCACGCTAAGCTGGTAAACCATGCCAGAACCGGCATGCCCCGATATGACCCACCACGCCCCAGCATGACCCTACATAAATCTAGCCAAACTCAAGCTAGCAATTCGTGCTAGGCCATGCCACGCAAACCAAAATTGAGTCATGGTGTGCCAGGCACGGCACGACTCCCGTACCATGCCATGCCGGCATGACATGACCCGTTTGACACCTTTAAGCCTAAGCCATTAGCAATAGAGTTGCTACTGATCTTTTCTCAAAAAATAAAAAATACTTGCTATATTTCCGGCCATATACGTAGAAAGATCTGTTTACTTATCTTATCTAGAATAAAGTGCTTAGTTTTATTCTGCAGATTCATACACTTCATACTTTGGAAGAGCTAACCCATGTCGACCTCATTTTAAAATAAATTATTGGTCTCGACTATTGAAAGTAATAACCTCTTTTTTTGTCTATGTTATAGTAGGCCCCCCTTAAAAAGAAAGTCAATCATTAATAAAATGAATTCGTACGCAAGATACCAAATTGGATTCCTAATTTATATATTGAAATTGATGAATCAATGATGCATTAGGAGTAGAAAAAATATCCAAAGTACGTTCACCAGTCACCTATGAACAAGTGATCATTGAACGATAAGAGCAAAGCCACTTTCAGCTATAATCGGAGTTAAATGAGTTCTATGTGCCACACCCAAAATACTTTCTAAATGTTAGCCAATGAAGCAATTACTAGGAGTCAAAATAGTTTGACATCGAGTAGCAAGAAAAAATCATAGGAAAAAAATAAATTTAATATATATATATTTTGAAAAAAAAAAACTTGGGTGCCAACTCTATCAAAATATGCATTTAATTGTCCATAGTAAAAATATGCATATAAATCATACTTTGATTCAGGTATGATAGTTTAATAAGTATATTTTTATATGATCTCATGGTGACAGAATAGTACCTACCTCATTTAATTACTTCTACTAATTTATCTTTTAATTTGGTGAGCCTAGGTTTTATTGTTATAAAATAAAACTTAACCCGCAATAATTTGAAAGATAAAAAATTCTAAGTTAAAGCAATAAATTATATCATAAAATAAAATACAATCAAAAGAAAATGAGAAATTAGAAATACATGGGAATGAATCTCAAAGGGATAGGAAATGTTCTTTTATAATAAAAATTTTGGAAATCTCCAAAGAGATTTCCGATGTGGGCTAGGTGATTTTTACCTAACCCCAATAAAATAATATTCTCCCACTTGAAAATCATTTTCTTTGCTTGTCAATAATTGCTTCCAATATTGTTAAGCACATGAAGTTCACACCATTCAAACTTGTCAGTGCTGATCGGTTTGGTCAAAACATCCACTATGTTTTCTTCGGTATGAATCATTTGCAAATCCACACTTCCTTCTTCTATTTTCTCTCGTACAAAATGATATTGTACCATGATGTGTTTTGTCTTTGAGTGAAATAATGGATTTCTTGCTAAGTATAAAGTATTTTGACTATCACAAAATAAAGTAACCTTATTTTGTTTGTATCCAATCTCTTCCAATAGTATTTGTAACCAGATTACCTCTTTACTGACTTGTGTAGCTATAACATATTCTACTTCTGTCGTATAAGTAGATACAATAGGTTGTAATTTTAAAACCCAACTTACAGCTCTTCTAACAAGAGTAAAAATATAAACTATTGAAGACTTGCTATTATCAATATTTCTAGCATAGTCTGCATCAACATAGAGGTGTCAAACGGAACGTGCCGGGGCGGCCCGGCCCATTTTTTTCAGGCTCGGCCGTGCTTTCGTGCTGGGCTATGCACGACATGGTTACTGTACCATGTCGTGCCTGGCACGACATGATTTTGTGGGGCTCAGCCCGGCATGGGCCCTCGGCATGATCCACCGGATTCTGCCCAGTCGGGCTGAACACTAAATTAAAAAAAATTAGGGTTGGGCATGCACCATCGCACCGAACCCCTAATTTTAAAAAATTAGGATTTCGGCGCCCCTGTAACCCTAATTTAAAAAAAAATTGATTTTGGCACGGTACTGTGCCGGGCCAGGCAAGACACGAGGCCTAGTTGGCCTCGGCACGACACGACACAATAGTGCCGTGGTTGAGCACGGCACGAGCCCAGGCATGAAAAATTCCTGTGCCGGGCAGGCCCAGGCACGGCCAAATCATGTCGTGCCTCGTGCCGGCCTGGTTGACACCTATACATCAACATAACCTCTCATAATAAGATCTGAACTTCCATAGCATATTGTGGTACTTGAGGTTCCTTTCAGATATTTGAAAATCCTCTTCACAGTACTCCAATGTTCTAAGCTAGGATTTGTCATGAATCGACTAACTACTCCCACTGCATGTGTATTATCTGGTCTTGTACAAATCATTGCAAATATTGAACTTCCCACTTCTGATGCATACGGTACTCGAGATATCTTACTCCTCTCTTCTTCCGAGCTATGACATATGCTTGAGGATAATTTAAAATTAACAAGAAGAGTGATAGAAATTAGCTTACTATCTTGCATGTTGAAATGACACAAAATATTGTTAAAAATAATTTTGTTGAGAAAGCCAAATCTTCTTATTATTTCTATCTCGGTGAATCTGCTTCCCCAGAATCTTGTTTGCTAATCCCAAGTCAGTCATATCAAATTCTCTAGCCAACTATGTCTTAAATTCTTGGATTCGATATTTGTTTAGGTCTGCTACCAATATGTCATCCATATATAAATAGTAAAATAATGAAATCATTTTTTTCAAACATTTTATAGTATGTACAATGGTTTAAACTGAGTCTATTATACCCAAGGCTCATGATGAATGAATAAAATCTATTATACCAACACATCTATGCTTGTTTTAGACTGTATAAATATTTGTTCAACTACAAACCAAGTTCTTCTTACTAATTTCAACAAATCCTTCTGACTGGAACATATAAATTTCTTCTTTAATTTCTCCACGAAGAAAGGTAGTTTTAACATCAAACTGCTCCAAATACAAATCAAGTGAAGCAAAAAAAGTCATTACTACTCTAATTGTTGTAAGATGAACCACCAGAAAAAAAATTTCATTGAAGTCGGTACCTTCTTTCTGAGCATATCCCTTTATCACCAATCTAGCATGATATCGTTCTACTTGATCATTGCTATCCAACTTTATCTTGCAAATCCATTTGTTGCTAATAGTTTTTCTTCCAATTGGTAATGGTACTAGCTTCCAAGTCTTGTTCTTGTGCAGAGCTTCGATTTCTTTCACCATTGCTGTCATCCATAGAGATGCATCTGAATTATCTGAAGCTTCTTGAAATGTTGAAGGTTCTCCATCTTCTATTAGGAGACAATATGCAATGTGGCTCATTGTAACATACTTCGAGTGCCAAGCTGGCGGTCTTTTATTATGAGTTAGCCGACTAACTTCTTGAGCCTCAGACACGACTTGTTCTTGTGCTTCATGCTCTAGTTCTTTCTCCATTGATTTTGGAACATTTTGTATCTAATCAATTTCTACATGAATAGTGGTAGTTTCTGAAACTTCTTTTAATGTGCTATAATCTTCAATTTTTTCTATAAAAATTACATATCTGCTGATAATTATCTTGTGGTCAGTGGGTTCCCACAAGCAATACCCATTCACTCCTTTAGCACACCCTAAGAATATGTATTTTCTGGATTTTAGATCCAGCTTTGTTCTTTCTTCGGTGTTGTACATCACATATGTAGAACATCCAAAATAATGTAAAGTAGAGTAGTCTACTGCTTACCCGTCCACATCTCCATCGGTGTCTTCAAATCAATCGATGTTGATGGTGATCGATTTATCACAAAGCATGTAGTTTTTGCTGCTTCTACCTAAAAGGAATTGGGTAGTCTTGCAGTCTTTAACATTACTCTCATTCTTTCTGTAAGAGTTATGTTCAACCATTCTGCCACTCCATTTTGTTCTGGCATGTACGTGACTGTGAACTATCATTTGATACCTTCTTGCTTACAAAAAACAAGAAATTCACCAACTGTATACTCACTTCCATTATTTGTCCGCAAATACTTAATTCTTTTTCTATATTTAAGTTTCACCCATGCTTTAAATTCTTTAAAAGTTAAAAATACATCTGACTTTTTCTTGATTGAATATACCCAACATCTCCTTGAATAATCATCAATAAAGGATACAAAATACTTTGCTCCTCCATAAGATATTTCAAGTGATTCTCATACATCAGAATATATCAAGTCTAGAGTATTTTTAATTCTTACATTTGATCTTTTAAATGACAATCTATTCTGCTTACTAGTAGCACAATGCTCACAAAAAGGTAAATTTACTATTTTGAGCCCCGAAAATAACTTTTTATTAGAGAGAATCTTCAAACCTTATTCTGACATGTGGCATAGTTTGAGACATCATATCATCGTTGATTCTTCTTCTTTAGTAATTGATGCAATACATGCATTTACTTCCTATATTATTTCTCCTTTAAGCATGAATAAAATTATCGTGATCTTTTCTCCCTTTATTACCACAAGTGAATCTCTCACGATCTTTATCATCCTATTTTCAATACGAGTTTTGTATCCAATACTATTTATTTGTCCCAAAGATAATAGATTTTTCTTCAAGTCAATCACATGTCGTACCTCTTGAATTGTATGTATCATACCATCAAATATTTTAATTTTGATAGTACCCATACCAACAATTTTCAAAGTATGATCATCACCCATGTGCACTGACCCACCTGAGATTGGTTCATATTTGTGAAACCAATCTCTTCGAGATATCATATGCTATGATGCTCCCGAGTCTAGCAATCATACATAACTAAACTATTTTTTTACTTTCAACCATTATTGTTACCTCACTATATAAAATATTACCTTTCATCATTGATGCTTGCAACATTCCCTTGTGTCTTAAATAACTCATCATCCATATTTCTTTTCTTAAACCAACATTCTCTTTATAAGTATCATTTCTTACCACAGTTATAACATTTAAGATTTTTCTTACTTCGAGATTTTGATCTACCATAATTCTGACACCCACTAGGGCCACTCTTTGTTGATCTCCCTTGTATCATCGTCAAAGTATCTATTTGTTGTGCATTTACATATCTATCATCTTTATTTTTTTCATCTATTTTTTTCTTCTAAGATGGCAAAGATAATATTATTAAAAATTAAACTATCAGTCAATACACCATTCGTTAGATTGATGACGAGTTGATCATACGAATCAGGTAAACTCTGAAGTAAAATCTCAGCACGTTCAATTTCTTCTATCTTTTGACCCAAAGTAGTAAGTTTTGAAAATAAAGTATTCAGAGTGTTGATATGATCAGTTATCGTAACATATTTTATCATTCGTAAATTGTAAAGTCTTCTTTTTAAGAAGATCTTGTTGTGAAGTGACTTTGCCTCGTACAACCTTGTAAAAGTATCCCAAATTTCTTTTGCCGTATTCTTTTCTGTCATACTCGATAATACTTCATCAGCAAGTACAAAATGGAGGTCAACTACTAATTACTATCCATCTCATTCTACTTGTCTTCAAGAATTCCAGTGAGCTTTTTTTCAATTGCATCTAAGCAATTATCCTTCCTCAAAATTGCCTTAATTTTCATTTTCCACAATGAAAAATTACTTCCTTTGAATTTTTTTATTTCAAATATTGCTGTCATTTTACACTTTTATAGTAAATAATAACCGAGAATAATAATAATAATTTGTGTTATTACACTAAAAAAATTCCTAGGTAAGTGGAGGGGCGCAATTACCCTCTTAAAAACCACAAACCTTGAAGCTCTTATCACCCTTTTGACAGAACTTTTCTAAAATACATTAATTACAAAAGTTACTAACTCACCTCCCTCTAATACCACTGTTATAAAATAAAATTAAACCCACAATTATTTAAAAGATAAAAAATTCAAAGCTAAAGCGATAAATTACACCATGAACTAAAATACAATCAAAAGAAAATGAGAAATTGGAAATACATGAGAATGAATTTCAAATGAATAAGAAACGTTTTTTTATCAAAATTTTTTTGAAAATCTCCAAAAGAGATTTCCGATGTGGACTAGGTGATTTTCACCTAATCCCAATAAAATAATATTTATTAAGAACACTTATGAATATCATTCTATCTACAATTCTAAAAACAATCAATACAAATATAATTATTAATAATATTAAAATATTTTGACTAGGCACACCAAATTTGGGAATGCATGCTTTGGCCCATGTTTTGCTCCCTTGTGAATTGATTAAATCACAACCATTGAAGCGAGAATATTTAATCTTTAGAAAGAAAATGATTTTGAAATTTTTGTTTTCAAGCATTTGTTCTAATGTCTCAGTATAATCAAATTTGTCAATTTTTTCAGAAATATAAGTTTCTCTTAAACCCTCTCTCATATCTAACTTTGTGTCCTAACAATATGCTCGTCATCATTTCTTTTAATATTTTTTTTATTAATCTTATAGTATTACCCTCAAAATTGTATAATATTAATGTGTAAAACATTAAATTTTCTTAAAAATCGTACATAGTATACATGGTTGTCGCTTAGCACGATATTTAATAAAGATTCATATCTCAACAATCTTACCCTTAAAAATCAGACATACGGTATCACATGAATCTTAATCTCAATACATATATATCATCTTAAAAACAAGAATATTTATTATCATACTAAAACATGATCTCTAAACACAATTTATTATATATTATTTGATGCATTATCCTATAATTTGAATTTAGGAAAGTAAAAAATATATACACAATTCGTATGTAATTGCATAAACACTAATACACCAGTTCTCATAAGAACTCTAAAATCAAATATTTCTGATGAAAGAATAATATTATAATAATTGATCACCTGAAAGATACTTATGTTACATGTATCTTTTGAAGATCAAGCACCGAGACTTTAATAAATACGTTAGTCAAAGGGTAGTTGATCGCAGATTAGTGACTTATTAAACACAATAACTCTTAGCACAATATATAATAAAGATTCATATCTCAACAATCTTACCTTTAAAAATCAGACAAATTATCTTATAAATTTAAATCAGATATCTAGGTTTGATTCATTGCATCTTATTTGAGGCATTATCTTGTAATTTGCATTTTAAGGTCATATACACACAGTCCATATGCAATCACATAAACACTGACTTACTAGCTATCATAATAACTCCAAAATCAACATATATGTGAAATAATAATATTATAATAATCAATCACCTGAAAAATACTTATGTTATATGTATATGTTAGAGATTATACACTAATACGATAATAAGTACATCAATCAAATAGTAATTGATCTGAGATTATAGACTCGTCAGACACAATCTGCATGAATTTCAATGGTAAAGATGTCGAGATATTAATCTCTCATCACAGACCTAATACTAAAACATGATCCTTGTGCACTAAATACAATCGTCAACTCCTACATCCACACAATTCTAACACCCTGATTAGCATAAGTAACATTGATGGGCATATCTCAACCAAACTCTGATGCAATTAAACTGAAATTATATTGCACCACACTTGAAGGAAATAACCATTGATGAAACACAAACATTTTACATCCTAACCAAATGGACACCACCAAATTTGAGTGATAATATATGCGCAGTGGAGTGAAGTGCCCTACAGTTAAAGGATCCATGGCAGTCATTCTAATAATTTCTTCTCTCTCTTAAGGCCTTCAAAACCTCATTGCTCATTGATGTACCCTTCCTTACGGCCTTCAAAACCTGGGCGTAAGAGCTTTTTCTCTCTCTTAGCAATCCTCCGCATTTTCTTTTGGGTGATTCGATCTGTGATATTCTGCAGTCTCTTTTTCTGCTTTTCTTCTTTCATTTTCTCCTGTGCTTCTATCCGGACCCTCCATTTCTCAGCCTTCTTCTGGCACAGCTTCTTCTCCATCTTCAATTTCTTCTCTAGCACAGAAGGCCTGTCATAAACCTTCGTTCCAGCAGCTCTGCTTGCTGCTGCTTCCCAAGAAAGCTGCTTCACAGTGCCATCCCCTTTCCCTGGGTCCTTCTTTGCTGCTTCTAGTTTTCGGGCCCTCTCGAGCTCCTTCAGCATCACTTCCTTCCTCCTCCTGTGCTGCTGCCTGCACTTCCCTTCCTCTCCTCTGCTCTCCATCTTTACGCGGCTGAACTGGAGCTCCCTTGCGGCCTGTTCCACATCGTTCACCTCCTCTACCAGAGGACTCTCAGCATTGGGCCTCACTTCCACCAGCTCTGGTGGTTCCCTTGCCCGCTTCTTTTGTGGGATTGTCTTGCCTGTTCTCCCCGCAGTTTCCTCTTCCTTGCCCAAATCACCACTCCTCTGGCCTGAATGAATCTCTCCCATCTTGTTGCGAAGCCTTCGCTGGAGCTCTTCGTAGGTCACATCCGTGGTCTCCTGTTCCAGGTTGCTCATCAGCGTCTCAGGCACTGATACAGAAGCATTTTCAGCATTGAGGGTAAGTTGATTTTCACGGGCATCTCCACTTATGTATGCCGGACCAACTCTCTCTTCTTTGGCATTGCCTGCAGAAGAATATTTTGCCGGAATGAGCTCAGCCAGCTTGTCAAAGAACAGGGCGTGCTGCTGAATGAGAGATTTAAGGTCAACAACAGGGCTAGAGTAGCAGTTCTGCTGGCGCTGTCTTTTCTTCTTCATCTGCATGGAAACCAGATTTGAAAGCTTAGTAAAAAATGCAAACGAACTGTTGGCAAAAACTGAAAAGGATTACACTCTGCTGGTAATGAATGTTCACATGAGGAGAGAAAAGGCAAAACATTATTTGGATTGAGATTTTATACATTATTATTATTATTTTTTTGTTAATTTATAAGATCATTCATTCATGTCTGGCGGAAGTAAGAAAAAATAGAAAAAAGATTAAAGTTTTAAGATAACTCATACATATAATATGATAAATGAAAACTACAAAAGAAAATTGGTGATTTGGTCACGTCAAACAATCTTTTACTGTATTAATTAGAAAGTATGAAATTATTTGAGTGAAGATAAAAAAAAAACTAAAGATATATCAGGGAGAAATTAGGTAATTATGATAAATAAAAATTCAATAGCTAAATGGTTGAGATTGAATTTTTTTAATTGAATATATTAAAAAAATTGATCTATACAGTTGACCCCAAGTAACTAGAATGAGAATTGATTTAAAGATGTCAAACGGACCAAGTCGACATATAAATGATCTATACATTTAAGGCATGATCCGTGCTGTAGGGCGGCATGATTCCGGACCAGGCCATGCCTGGCCAACACGGACGAACCATGTCTTGCCATGAGTCATGCCGGCCCACCCGGCCAGCACGGCCCAACCATGTCTTGCCATGAGTCATGCAGGCCCACCCGGCCAGCCTAGCTCAATTGGCACCTCTAAATTGGTTAATAATGATAATTTTTTGTTTTTCATATTCAACTCAAACTTAAAATACTCAACGAATACACATGATATAAAAGTACCACAAGAGATTATGCAACAAAAAAAGTAAAAAAAAAATTTACTCATATATAATGATATGTAGAATGAGAGGATGTGGGAACAAAAATACGGTTGGCAAGAGGGCTCCACGTGGGGGTACTTATGGCAGGAGAATTGGATATATCAAAGAAATATGGCGAGACAAATGATCAACACCACACAAGAGTTCACACAAAGTTCTTCCACCAATACTTGTATTATATATAAAGATGAGAGATGAGTTTTTTGCTTTTGAAAACATATTTTTTTTTCAATATATACTTCTAATTTGTCTCAATCTTCATGTGTTAAAGTTTTTTTTTTTACTTCAAATTCTCTTACTCTCGCATCTTAATTGCTTTTGAGGATTATATTCATGTGACAGGTAATTATCTTTTTCAATATTTTTGTTAGAAATGGAGAGGATATTAATAGCTAATTACAAGAACTACGGCATCATTATATGTGCGAACAATTTGAATCATCTTATTTTATCTCTATTTTTGTATATACGAAAGTTTTTTATAGTTTACTCATAGTAAATTGTATTACAACTTGATCATTTCCGTGGTAGATATTAAAATAAAGTTATGAACCTAAGAGTCTCACAATAGTGTAAAATATATAAAAATCATCTCATTCAATCTCTGAAAATTTAAACTACAATACAAAAATAATTATAGTACATAATTTGTTTTATTATCGATTTTCTTAATTATCTGTTTTGAATCTTTATTTTATTTATAGGTGCAGATACTAATATATTACGTTTAAAAGATTGGATATGTAACAATGAGATAAAAACGAGTCTCGTGATCCAGTCAACAGTCCGAAAAAATTTTTAGAGTATGACTCAATCTATTACGAAAATCAGACCAATTCTGTATTATATAGAACACTAATTATTCTCTCTCTCTCTCTCTCTCTATATATATATATATATGTAATGGCAATTATGCATTATGTTTTTTTTATTTTTCTCAATTCTGTACTAAAATATTTCGGATTAATAAATCTGTAAACACTCACACTTTTTTGGTAGTCACAAATAGTCATATTGAAAGGGTAGTTAACCACATTAAAATTGGTGTATATAGTAATTATGTTATGTTCTGAACAATCTATTGATATTATGTTTCAACATAATTACTTCTATACATAGATAAAAATTCTAACATTAACATTTAACTAATTAAAACTGCTAAGAAAATTTCATATGTTTTTTTTTACTTGTACAATCAAGTCAACTTAAGAAATAACATAGCAATCTATGTTTTTATTGGATAAAACAAATTTAGAGGTAGAAGAAGTCATGTCGAGTGTACAAGATTCATGATTTAACATGGGACTTAAATGAGATTAATATCTCAATAATTTTGCCCCTAAAAATTTAAGAGACTACGTCTGATGAATCTCAAATAAAAGAATTACTACTCTTGACTAAATATCTTTGTCATCAAACTAAGACATGACTTACAGTATATACATGTGACATAATAATTCCATAGGTGATCATTTTTCTTTGTATTATTCTAGCCCAAATATATTTAACTTCAAAGTTCTTATAACATCAAGTATGTTAATATTTATGTAATTGCAAATAAAAAAAATAAATTTATTTACACAATAAAATTCACAAGTTTAACAATTAGTAATTACATGCAATGGCTCAATTTAATATTTTTTCTATGTTAGAAATATTTTTAATTTCTTCTAATTTTAAGTCAATATTATATGACACACAAAGAAGGCACTAGTTTTAACTTTAACAAATTCTCCATGAAAACATTGTGCATATTAAATTCTAAATTAAATGAACGCACCCAAATGATTATCCACAACTTACATTACAATTTCTCCAACTTGTGATGCTTATTCATCAAATAATTCATACTTTTTTTCTTATTTATCATTGAATAAACAATAATTATGTATATTTTTAAAATTATTCAACACAAAATACACAAACCACATCTTTCCCACAATTTTATTCATCCAGCATAATCAAATGTTTATTTTTTTTACTGCAATATTTGAACTTTTAACAAATGTTTAGCTAGAAAACAAAGGTTCATCCTTTTATCTAATAAATATTTGGATCCCTCAATCTCACCTCATGCTGCCTAATTGCTTCAATGATAGGCTATGCAATTTAAAATAAAAATTAAGTATTTTAATTTTAAATTTTAAAAAATTAACATTCACTTGTTTAATCCATAACATGTTTAAGGCACTTATATATTTTCTAACATTTATAAATCTCATTGTTGCATTTTAGATCACAGGTAAAATAAAATACAACTCAAGCTCATATATAATGGACAAAAATATCCCCTCAAACTAATACATAAAGCTCTAAGACACCAACCTTGAAGGAAAGAAAGGTAGGCTAAGGCTTCTTCAAGACATTCGAAAGCATGTTTGTTGGTGGTTATGTTATTTAAATATATATTTTTATAATGATTTAAACTTGAATATTCTCCAATAAGAAAAAAAATTTCATTTCTATGTATTTCATCCATCCATAAAATATCAAATTGAAAGTTATATGTATCATCTGATTGTCACAGAAAAAAATTATATGAGAAAATAGTATATACTTGATCTTCATAAAATATCTTATAAGTAACAATCATCATTACTCTAAACTTTGCGTCTATATTGTATCTCAAAATTACTCTCAGTATCTTATTTTTTCAGGATAAAAGATTACTTTTAAGACCTTATCTCGATGCAAGTTGATGTCAAACATGAATCTGAATACTCAATTAACAACAAGTATCCACAATCCCTAAAATAGATCACAAGTCTTAGAAACTTTCACATATCTTAGTATGTGAAGAATTGTATCAAAAATAAGATATCATAAGAAATCAAGGTCACTAATTATATTGATTATATATATTATATTTGATATAATCATAATCAGATAATTAATCTTTCATATAATTTTCTAATAAGTAAAAGAGTCAACTAAAAAAATCACATAAAAAATAAAATTAATATTTAAATTAATAAGATTTAATATTACAATACAATTCAAAAGATTGACCTCTATAATATTATCAAGTACATATATTATATATGACAGGATAATATTTTTCATAGAATAAGCTACTTTTATGCTCATAAAATAATTGAATCTTCATATATTGATTATCTAAAATTATGTCTAAACATATTCTTTGAATTAGATAATCCCCAACTCATTATTTCAAATAATCAGAATATAATTCACATAAACAATCAAGAAAATCATTATTCCATTAATGCTCCTCCAAAAAAATAATGAAAATTTTATAACAAATAAGTGAAATTCAAATGAGAAGACAAACTTGAAAAACATCACAAATGAATAGAGGGCATTTCAATCATTCTCATAGTGAAGGGCATGCATCACTTCTAACAAGGACTAGTACCATCTTGAAAAAATAATATCTCAAAACAAACTTATGTACACTAGTGCCATCAAGTAAAATAATAAAAACAATAAAAATAAAAATATAACAAAACCTATGAAATATAGTATTGATTACATCTCATATGTCTCTTTCGAAAGATGATTGAAATGTTAAAATCAAAAAGAAAAGATATAGAATCATTTGGCTCCTCGATAGTTTCGTCTCTAATTTGAGCAGATTAGTTATGTTTCTCTCCTAATATTAGTGACTTAATATAAGTTTATACTGACGAAAACTTAAGGACTACAATATCATTTAAGTAAGAAGGAAATCTTCGTTTCTAGGACATTATCAGATATCATACTATATATTTTAATTTATATTTCAAATTTCCTAAAGACTCTAAACAAACACTCATACATAACAAGGAAGCACGGACACGGCTCCCTACAGCCGTGTCCGCGTGTCCGACACATGGACACGTGAAAACGACACGGACACGACACAGATACGTGTCTGATACGTCACATGGCGTATCATTGCAACAATCTGTATCCGATACACCACGTGGCGTATCATGGCAACAATCCGTATCTGATACGCCACATGGCGTATCGGATGGTTGCGTCGGCAGACGGCAGCCGTATCCATGCCTATAGTGCCCGACGTCCGACGACGTCGGGTGGCCAACGTCGCCGCATGGGCGACTTTGGCCACTGACAAGGGGTGGGCGCGATTTGAGGGTGAGGCAGGGAGCGGACGCGATTTGAGGGAGAGGCAAGGAGCGGACGCAATTTGAGGGAGAGGCAAGGAGCGGACGCAATTTGAGGGAGAGGCAGGGAGCAGACGTGATTTGAGGGAGAGACAGGGAGCGTACGCGATTTGAGAGAAAGGCAGGAGCGGGCGCGATTTGAGGAGAGAGGAAGGGGCGGTGCGAATTGAGGGGAGAGACAGGGGCAGGGCGTGTTTGAGGGGGAGGCAGGGGCGGGCATATTTGTGTGGGGATGTGCATAAAATAAAATATTTTTATAAAATAAAATAAAATATTTTTATAAAATAAAATAAAATATTTTTATTTTATAAAATAAATAATATATATTTATTTTATATAATAAAATATTTTAATTTTATTTAATTTAACTTAATGAATTTTATAAAATACATAATATTTATAATTAATAATTTTTATTTTTATTTTTTTATCATGCCGTGTCGTATTCCCGTGTCCTTGTTCGTGTCCGTGCTTCTTAGATACATAACAAGATGATCATAAAGATTGAGAATCTCATAAAATCTTAAAATCAATAAAATAGACAATGATATATTTAATTATATTATTATCATGATTAGTCAAGATATCAAATATTAATGAAATCATTACAATTTAATTTCTAGATTGATTACTTACTAATTATTTTTTATTTAATAATTTTTTATAACAATAATCTTACAAATTATCTTCGTGATCATACAATAAGCAAATTGAAAATAATTATACATGCAATGTACTAGTCTAGAATGTTGAACAAATTTAAGAGAAAAACTCATGCTAGCAAAGAATCAAACTATATTTTTTTTACAAACTCATAACAGTAAATAAATGAGTCATTGAATTTGAAGTTAATCCAAATTCAACAACCTCACCACTTAGTTGGATTTTTCTAAAATTCAATAACAATATTTTTTAGTGAATTATTTAGCATGTCTCTTAATTTGTCCAATCTCACTACTAGTCTTAAAAGTAATTTTTTTTATAATATACGTATTGTGTCAAATCTTATTCGACTATTCTAAGATTTTTATTATTAATAATCTTAAAATATATTCATACTAGATATTTGCATTTATTACTGCTAGCTTTTTAGGTTCTTAGACTAAAGTAGACCTATGACAAAGAGTTAAACTAGAGGTGTCAAATGGGCCGAATCGGGCCAGCCTGTCCCATTTTTTTTGAGCACGGGCATGCTTTCGTGTCGGGCCAGGCACGGCATGGTTACTGTATCGTGCCGTGCCGAGCCCGACATGGTTTAAAAAAACCAGGCCCGCCACAGCGGGCCGTGTCATGTCGAGTCGGGCCTGCTCGGGCCCGGCCTGACAGTACGAGCGAGGTAAAAATTTTTTTTTTATAATTTATTGTTTTAATTTTTATTTTAATTATATAAATTATTAAATTATATATAAAATTATAGATATTGTATAATATTATATACTTATAATATGAAAATTGTTATAATTTATTAAAATTACAAAGTTAATTTTTTTTATAATGTAATATAAAATTAGTTTAAAATTTATTAGAATTATATAATAGAGTTATAAATTTTTAAATGAAAAATTAAAACAAAAAAACAAATAAATCAATAAATTATGTTAAAAAAAATTAAAAAGTAAAAAAAAATATAAACAAACCAAATGAAAAATGACCAATCATCCATTAGATACCGAAGGTCCGAACCAAACAAATTAAAATTTCAACATAATGTATAAATAAAGCGTACAATCAATAAAAAATAAAACATCAAAATCAAAAAACAGTAGATCATCATCAATCATCAATCAGCATATCATGAGCATCATCAGCCGCAATATCAAGATTAGTATCATATGGATCATCATCATCAGCAATCAACTCCTCCGCTATCGCAACGAATGTGGCTGCAGTCCCTGTCCCAGTCCCAGCTTCAGCACAATCATAGATGCTAAACCTCGAATCCTCCCAATCCTTCAAACAATCTAAGGCCTCAACAATATCTGGACATAATTTCAATCTCCTATCCGAAATCACGTTCACTGCAACAAAAAAAAGCAGACTCTGATGCTATGCTCGACACTGGATGAGTCAGTAGATCTCATGTCATCCTAGATAGCACGGTAAAGGTGGACTCATATGATTCTCACCACTGTGATATATCAAGATTCTTAGTATGAGATATGCGATAGGATTGAGCAGTAATCAGTATCTAAGTACTGAAAAAGCTCACTCCTATATGATGGTCTACCCCTACGTTTACCTCTCGCTAGCTAAATGAAAAAATCATCATCTCCAAATAAGGTATCCTTGTCCGTAATCACAGTCTCACTACTACTATCACCAAACCTAGTATCATAATATGTGAACAGGCCAGTCAACTTCTCATGAATAAACCCTTTAGGTGGCTCTTCCAGGTTCATGCACGAGAAAATATAGGTCAGAATGTTTTCTACCCCTTCCACCTTAATCCTGGGGTCCATGCATCCAGCGAGGCAATAAAGAGATAGAACGATGGACCAGTACTTTAAGTATTTGGTTTCCATCTCTGCAACCATATGGCTAAATGTCGGGTTAGCTCGATACTTCCTAAACATGCTACTAATATTACATATGCACCGAAATGCAATGCAAGTCGTATGGGTATAAACCGAAGAACACATATTCGTCGTGTCATAAAAAATCTTCAAGAATTTCATTTATGAAATTCCTGAAGCCCAGTCAGTGTCATTAATAATAAGTTCGTCACTCTTACTATTGACGTAGTCGGATATCACGTGTTCGTATCCAACACATGATTCTAACATCAGGTACGTGTAATTCCAACGATGTCTCACATCTGATTGGAATTTCTTAATCTTAAGATTCGCAGATAAACAGAAACTACCAAACTCTTGTTATCTACGAGGAGTACGAATATATTTTAGTGCATTACGTATATTATCCAACGCGGGAGAATATACCTTCATACCCGCTTGAACAATCAGGTTAATCATGTGACACATGCATCTGACATAAAAAATCTCTCCTAATGGTGCGTCTCTAATATTCATAACAAACATATTAATCGCTACTTTATTATTAGATGCGTTATCGAATGTGACACTAAAAATTTTATTTTGAATTTTATATTCCCTAAATATTTTCATCATACACTCAAAAATGACCGGGTCATCATGAGGATGAAGAAACTCAGAAAATCCTAAAATTTTTTTATTCATAGTCCAGTTAGAATCTACATAGTAGCTGGTGAGATATGCATAAGATGATTCATCGTGACTTGTCCAGAGATCGGACGTCACGGATACCGCTCCACTATATGCCATAAATTCATTAATTATTTTTTGTTTTTCTAACTTATATATTTTTAGTATGTCATTCCTAAATGTTGACCTAGGAATCCTACAATAAACAGACTGAAAATATGTCTGCATGATGCCCAATATCCTTGGATCTTCCAAAAATCTAATCGGAAAACCCATCAATGTGATAAGTCTGATCATGCCGTCCCTACCCAACTCGCTGGAGTATATGAAGGGAGTAAACTTTGAGACTGGACTCAATCCAGTCTCAAAAAATGCAGTGTTAAGTTGAGTTTGCCTAGGATCTAATGGACCATATTTTTTGGTGCATAATTCAGCATGCCTCTTAAGGTGCCCAGTTCCAAACTAACTCCTACATATTAAAAATCTCATACAATATTTATACTGTGTCATTTCTTTTTCCTCACCTCTAAAATTTTTTTTTGTTTTATTATATTAAAATGAGTCCAAACTACATAAGTCCTAGTTTTTTGTTTTTTAGAAGTTTGAGTTGAGACGACTGGAGAAACCAAAGTTTCAGCAGCCTCAGACCTCTGTATAATATTTTCATTTTCTAAATTTAAATATGTTTCATTAGTATTTGTCATTTTTTAGGATTTTTGTTAATCAGAATAATTATTTAGAGACTAGAAGACTGATTTTAAAATTTTCTATTTATGATCTAGATAGAGAAACTAGAGAGAGAGAGAGTAAAAAAAACTTAAAATAAATTACCCAAAAAAAACAGTGAGGTCGATCACATGCACAGTGCACCACAGTCAAGCTCAAAATTCAAAACTCAAGTTGAGATTCCCAAAAATCCAAGCCGAATGCCTAAATCCTGAGTCCCAAGAGAGATGAGCAAGATTTGTGAGAGAGAAAATGTAAAATTTGAGAGAAAAAATATTTATGAAAAATATAAATGTTATAGAGAGCGGGAATGAAATTTATAGATTAAAGAAAATATTTTTTTAAGTCAATTTTTTGATTTTTTTTTTTTAATTTTTTAAGGGGCAGAATCATGAGGGCCGTTGGATTCTGCTCCCTAGCCGTTGGAGGCAAAATCCAACGGCTGAAATTTAATATTTTTTTAATTTTTTTTTTGCCCGTTGGGGAAGGGGGGATCGGGTCGGGTCGAGGGACCGCGGGTCGGGTCCAATCAGACCCGACCCGCAGTCTTTTTTGTGGTAGGGGCGAAGCGAGGGGGGCACGGGACGAACCCGTGCCGATGTGCCGTGCCACGGGCACCGAACCATACCGGGTCAAGCACGGCACAGCTCGTGCCTTACCCGGGCATGGCACGGGCCCGGGCACGAAATTTTCCCGTGCTGAGCCGTGCTGAGCCGGGCCGGCCCGGTTGACACCTCTAAGTTAACTTAGTCTCAGACCTTTCAGTTAGGTTGATATCTAAATCAATAATTAATATTTTTTTTAATAATCACTATTTCTTAGTTTTTTAACTTAGAGAATTTTGAGTGAGAAAAATTTTTTTAGTTTTAAAATTATCTAAAAAAAATTAGTTGTAAAATAAAGAACTTATATACCTTGCAAAAATTTTAACTCAAATTCAAAGTCAATCAACGATAAGCCGACCTCAACTACAATATATTTTTTGTTGATCATGAACACATGGCTCACTAATAATAATTTATAAAATTTTATATTATTCAAATAAAAATAAAAAAAAATACACAACATTATTGTTTTGAGATTTTGAAAATAATAAGAAAAAAAAAGAAATTATAATTTGAGTTTGAATTATTATAAATATTGATTACCTATTTATAAAAATTTTTTAAAATTAAAATATTAATTTTTTTGGGGCAAAAACCCAATGGCTATTGGATTTCAATCCAGAATCATTGGATAAAAATCTAATTATTGTTGACATTAAGAAATTAAAAAAAAAGATTTAAACATTAAAAAGATACTCATCACTATCAACAGGCAACACGACAATGATGTCTGTTGACGTCATGTCAAAAGCCAGTACAAAGGCAACAACAAGATTTTTTAAATGAGGCACATAAGCTTCATGCATCCCATTTTGAAAAAATAAATAAAAAAAGACACATGGGCCCCACGTGCATTTTTGTTATAAATGGACTAGGACATGAAGCTCACTCATCATGCCAAGTGCATGCTGCTCATGCCAAAGTTTTGGGCCATGTCATGTTTTTGCAGGAGGGAAAACTAGGCAAACATCGCATGACATAAATCATGCCACAAACTAGTCAATGCTCAATGATTGTACTAAATCATATTAATATATATTCTAATACATTATTATTATTTTTTATTAAATTATATTTTTATCATTTATAAAATATCTTAATAATAAAAAATAATTACAATCTATTTTTTAAGTATTTACAAAAATATGTCTAGAGATATCACTAGTGCCCTCAATATCATCAATCTCAGCATCACATGAATTATCATTTGTCATCTTCTCTTACACATTCTCCTGAAGCTCACTCTCAAATCCTCCTAGTCCTTCATGTATGCAAGTGCCTCTTTCATATTTAAATATAATCTCAATTTCTAATTAGAAATAAAATTATATCCGATACTATGCTATATACATGTCTGTACTCATAATCTAGCAACAACTACAAAACCTAGTATCATAATATGAATATAAGCCAGTTACTTTTCCATAAATAAACCTTTTAGACTGGCGAACCTAGTTCATGCACGTAGATAATTATGTTAAAATATTTTCTATCGTTTCAACCTTAATCTTGAGATCGATACAGGCAACCAAATAATAAAGAATTATAATAAAAGACCAGTAATTCAAATAGCTGTTCTCCATCTCAACAATAATGACACTAAATACAAGATGACCTATATACTTTCTAAAAATATTACTAATATTACATATGCATCTAAACATAATACAAGTAATGAGAATATACAAAGATGAACAATTATTTTTCCTATAATAAAAAATCTTTAGGAAATTTATAAATAAAATTCTTATATCCCAGTAAATCATTAACAATAAACTCGTCATTCTTACTAATAACATAATAAAATATCACATGTTAGTAGTCAATATATGCCTCTAACATCAAGTAGGTATATTTCTAATAGTAACTCAAAACTATTTGAAATTTTTTTTAAGCCCCACAAATAAACTTAGACTATCAAATTGCTATTGTTTGTTAAGCGTCCAAAGATATTTTAGTGACTTTGTACTTTTCCTAGTGTGGGAGAAATAATTTTCATTCTCGTCTATAATATTAGAGTAATCACATGACACATACATATGAAATATCTCACCTAACAATCTGTTTCTAACAATTTTAACAAACATATTAATAACTATTTTGTTATTAAAAATACTATCAAAAATTATATTAAATATTTATTTTAAATATCATTTTTCTTAAAGATTCGCATCATACACTCATATATAGCAGAATCATTATGAAAAATGAGAATCTCAAAAAATCATAATATATTTTTATTAAGTTTTTATTTAGAGTCTATGTAGTGTGTGGTAAGAAATACAAATGATGCATTATTATAACTAATTCATATATCAAACATTATAAACACTAATCTACTAAATTTCCTAAATTTATTTATTATTTATTATTTTTTAAATTTATAAAATTTTATTATGTTATTCTTACATTTGGACTTAAAAATCTATTGATAAGTATGCTAAAAATAAGTTTGTAAAATACTAGCTAACCAAAGATCCTCTAAAAATAAGTTTGTATAAAAATTATGATCCTCTAAAAATCTCAATTATGTTATTTAATCGAGACCTATAATGATAATCACTTTGATCATGTCTTCCTTTCCAATATTATTATAATATATGAAAGTGATTAACAAAACTAAACTAGATCTAACTTGAAAGATTTCACCACTAAGTTGAGTTTATATTGAATCTAATAAATCATATTTTTTGTACATTGATCAGCATGCCTCTTTAGATGCTCAGTCTCACATGCAATCCTACATATATATATATATAATTTTACAATATATACATTATGTCAATTCTTCAAAAATACCCCTAGAATTTTTACTTTTAATTATTTTAAAATATGTCTAAACTACTAGCGTTCACCTAATTTTTTATTTTTTTGGTGACATATGAGTTTAGATCGTGACCATTAAAAAAAACATAATTTTCATCAATTTAATAGGATTATTATTGTTATCTAGATCAAAGTCTGCATCAATTTAATACTCATTTTTATTAAATTTACTATGTGATATTTTTTATTTAGTTATATTATTTAAACAAAATATAAAAGTTGTAAAAAATATATAATATTCTAAAGTAGCACTGCAACAAAAAAAATTTAAAAACTAATATCTTACTGGAAAACTACTTTTTTTTATATTCAAACCACTAAAGTTGAAAGTTCACCCAAATAACTTGAAGTGTTGTACATGCACATGCTAACAAGCACACCCACAACAACTTGAACCATCTATTCCATTCTTGTGCACACAAGCATTGAACATAAATCTTAAAAAATAATTAATATATTGTACATGTTTATTAATATGTATATTATAAAATAATATACTAAAAAAAGAGTATACTATACTTACAATTATAAAATAAAAAAAAAAGATAAACATAGAGAATTATAGAAAGGGAAGAATAAATTAAGAATAAATATCTAAATTTGTTTTTTTTTTCTATTTATAAAAATAATTCAAATTAAATATGCAAGATTTTTTTCTATTTATTAAATTTTTTTTTAATTAAAGATGCAAGATTTGTTTTTTTTTCTATTTTTTTAATTAATTAATATCCATGTTAGAAACTAGATGTGTTAAAACATATGGATGGCCAGCTTACATGGTCAACCAATTGTAATTGACCACGTAGCAGGATTTTAAAAAATATCCATCCGATTGGGTGGTCACCGATGGGACTTGACATATGACTTGGGATCCATCCGTAGCCAATCTTGAGTACCTAGACTGATGGACCATGCCACCAGGGCAAGCATGGAGATAGTACCAGACCAAACACAAAAACAAATCATGCCACAAGGCAGCATGGTGCAAGACCAAGCATGATTCCAAACCATCCCACGCCAGGTCAAGCATGGTTGAACCGTGCTATTCCAAAGGCCGTGCATGGATCACCCAGCCCATTTGATACCTCTAGTCTTAACTAAATTCTCGCACATCTAAGTATATCAAATTAAATAGATCCTTACCCATATCAAACTAGCATGCGAGATAAAAAGCTTTATTATCCTTCCTAATTAACACGACTCAAATTATAAAATAGAATTACTATTAAGACTAAGATAAAATATTCTTAATTTGAATAGTAAAAAATGACCAAACTAAAAATACACAAATAAATAAATTAACACACTTAATTATAAAGAAAACATTTTAACACAAAAGAGAAGACATCCAATCCATAATGTTCAAATCTAATAAGAGTTTTTTTTTCAGAATCTCCTAATCAAGCAAATAAACATCATTAGAAATTAAAATAAATTTATATTAAATTATCTAAAAAAATAACTCATAAAAATTAAACTAACAAGATAATAAAAAATAAACATAACAATAATAAATAACAAATTTTAAATTTGAATAATATTATAAACAATAACTTGATGAGATTCATTATTAGCTACAAGAAAATTTTTAGAACAAAAAAATAATAAGATATAATTACCAATAATATAAATATTAGGTTATGTATTAATAATTTAAAAGTATAATATTAAATTATGAGTAAAATAATCAATAATATCTAAAAAAAATAAAATATATGTTAAATTCTTATAGAAAAATTTATATATTCCTATCTAATAAGTATAAAGGCATTGAGAGCTGCTTCTATAAGGACTCCTTGATAACTCTAATAGTCAATATGTATCTTTCAATATCACATAAAACTTTTGATTTCCTCTAAAAATATTAACAAACAATCATCCCTAGAAGAACCCTTCTAACAATACATACACTATAAAATGATTTATCTATCTAGCAACAACATATCATAATTCCCCAAACTATTAATCAAAATATAATTTATCTACCTAAGAATTAAGATTTCCCAAAAACCTAATTTTAGTAATCTAGGGTTTTCCCGAATGAATAGAAACACTATATTTTGAGGTTTTCTCGAATACCTAATATTTGTCACCTCTTGTATCCTGAAGAGATATTATTTAGTTTACCATCTAAAGTTTTTGAAAGAAATTGCTTTGTCCATGAACTCTCCCCAAGACAAGATAAATTAGTACTCGGGATTTTAAGATATGGCTTCCTTCAATAGTCTAGTACCCAAGTAAATATAAATATTTTTTATCTGAGACTACTATAATTATAATAAGTATTAACATTACTTTTTTGGAGCATAAATCATTTTTTAGTAAGTCATAAAAATAATAAGAATTTAGAAGATATATTTGGACCAATTACTTTTTCGCACTCCTCAATAAATCAACTTGAACCTCCAATTTGATTAGAAAGTCATCAATCTATTATTTTTAAACTTATTAATTCATATTATTATGATATCCTATTGAATTATCATGTGTAAATAACAAGTACAAATTTTAATAAATTAGAAAAAGCAAGATTCCTAAAAAGAAGAAATCTAGAAATCTCAATCGAGTCCAATTGATATGATAACTCATAAGTTTACTCCACTCTAGAGTGATGATAAGTCAAAGACTAGATGTTCAAAACACTCAAAACTTAAGACATATATTAGAAAAAAAATGCATGACTTGCTCAAATGATCAAATCAAAGATGATTCTAGCAAAAAGTCATATGATCTTGCAGCTGATTCTTCTAATCTTAGCATTCTGATTGATCTTCATAAGAAATAAAGAAGTCGCATGCAACACTCAATCTCATATATTTTATCATAGACATGTCTTTTATTTTCTTTTAATTCTTTTACTACTTCTGATGGTACTAATATACTCGAATCACCTTTTGATATATTATTTCACTCAAGACAAGACTAACCCGTGTTAAAAGAGAAAGATGTCATTCATTCTCTTGAGACTTGAGAATTAGTATCACCATATTAAAAAATATAGTATTAATTACATGACATTATTTAATATAAATATATGTTCAACTACAAAGATAAATCACCTCAAAGTAAGATTTGTAGGAAGGGAATTCATTCAAACCTTCAGTTTGAACTATTATGACACTCTCTCTAGTGACTAATATGATCATCATATAGATTTTTATTTCTCAAGTAATTTCACACAATAAATAATATATTAGTTAAACATGAGAAATATTTTTATATGATAACATTGAGAATGAAATATATATAAAGTAGTCATCTAAGTTTGAAGTAGTACAGTCAAATATAATTTATAGATTATGAAAAATATTATATAACCTAAAATAATTACAGATAACTTAGATTGCAAGATTTTTATAGACAATCATCTCATTTAATTTAAATAAGTATGTTATAAATTTTTTTTATTTTTTCAGAAAAATTCTGATGACTTGGAAATTTTGCTCATTATGTATATAAATAATATTCTGATAATAAAAGATAATGAGTTAAGAATTACTTAACTCAAATAGTATATTTAATCATAATTTCAAACAAAAAAACTTATAAAACTCAAATATTTTTTTGATATAAATGTGACTTACTCTAGAAAAAGCATCATCTTGTCACATAAGAGTCATGGACTTGATGCTCTTGTATTAGTTAACTTTTTAGTTGTATTCTAACAAATACTGATATTGATCAAAATTATAATTTTATTTTCAATACAAATCAAGCAGTTGACTCTACTATTTACAAGAAATCATAGAAAAAATAATTACTTAATTATTATCCAACAACATATAGTATATATTATTAATATAATTATTTATTTCCTATATTCTATGTGACAAATTCACCTAATCACAACTCTTCGCATATTAGGATATGTAAAAAATCTCGAGCCTTGGATCTCTTTTAAAAATCACAATGATTTAAAACTAACTCTATATTTAAATTCAAGTTAATCACTAACATACACTAAGAATAAATCTACGACATACTTTATACTTTTCTTAAAGACAATCTTATCTCAAAAAAAAATAAAAAATAAATAAATATTTCAAGATCTAATACAAAATTAAATCTTATGCAATGATACGTGTTACTTACAAAGTACTTTAGAACTAATACCTACTCAAAAAGATAAAACATTTATTAACTTCTCTTACTACTCTTTATTATGATAATCAAAAAGTAAAATTTATAGTCTCCAATCTGATATATACCAATAGACAAACAATGTGAAAATAAATTACTTTTTACTTATAGAGAATATTTAGAATTGAACCAATATTATATTATATATTCAAATAGCAAAATAACTAGTAGATATCTTCATGAATATCTCTAAATAACCTTATCTTTCTTTCTTTCAAACTTAGTATTTTAGACTTTTACATACTAGCTTGATGTGGAGAGTTACAATTTCTTTTTCGACTTTGTAATTTTTTCTTTTTCTTTATGTTATATTAATGATAACCCCAAATATGTCGACTGTCCTAATAATTTTTTTTTATTTTACAAAAATATTGTTTGTATGTTTTTTAATATTGAGAACTATTATTATTTTTTAATGTTCTTGAATTTTACAAACATGTATCTATATATATATATATTGTTATAATTTATTGTAATTTGTTGCTTGTTCAAAAAAATTATAATTTAGTATAAACAGATATTTTCAATTGAAAACAAATCTTAATCAAAAAGTTAATCATCTTTGAATCTACAAGATGACAACAAGAAATACTTAGAATTTTTATATTAAATATTCATACATTTTCTTTCTCATGATCAAAATAATCTAAATTTACAAGTTATCATCACCTGCAACACTCTTTTTGGTTTGTGCACTAATTTAATCCCAATAGATTTTTCATAAAGATTTTGGTGATGCAACTTTATAAAACACTAAATTCAGCTTACTCAAAAATATAATATCTTATATCCAAATTCAATAGTAGAATACACATAAACATAAGTAACCTGAAATATAAAAAGATATAATAAGCCAATAATAATAAAATACCAATTAATAAAAAAATTATTCCTATTACACAAGGCTCTCATTTAGTATAAAATTTATGAAAAGTTAATATCTCTACATACTCACCCCTAAAAATTAGAGATGTTGCATCTAACAAATCTCGAACCCAAAATCTATCACCTTTAAAAAAAAATATTTTCCATCACATCAAGGCAAAACCTCAACCACATAATAGTTTGTAACATGTCAATTCAAATTAATATAAAAGAAATAAGTACCTTAAGTAGAAATAGGGCAAGAAGCGAATTTGAACCAAGTCAACTGTATCTGAATTGATTGCACCAACCAAACCAATTAGTGTGCATGGAAGATATCAATAATTTTCCAAAAAATACTAGATAAAAAGAAGAATCAAAAGCTCAACAAAACTAAAATTAGGATCTAGCGTGTCATATAAAAAAGTAAACTATAGTATCCTTAGATGGTCTTGAATTGTAGCATTCCTTTCGTAATAAAATAAGTGCAAGAACATAAAAAATTTGCGCATTCTAGTTTAAGAATCAGAATTTCACTGATACAAAACGTATTATAAACAAAATAACCCATATAACCCGTACATCAATCAATTATACAACAATAGCGCACCAATCTAGGAACAAATAAGAGGAGACAGAAAAAAAATTCCTTGGCCAAAAATGTTGAATAAGAACGGCTACAACAAACCCTTAATAAAAAAAAAACACCTTCCAGGAAACACACAGAAGCACAGACCAGAAATTCACGATTTATCTAAAACAAAAATCTAAGTAGAGAGAATTTAAGTTTGTCACGTAAAAATTTACAGTTCTAGAGCTTTTTTAATGCGTTATAAGAATATCATTTGTGTATTAATGGAAAACAAAACTAGCATGAGAGTTCACCTCAGAAAGCACGGATTCCGAGCTAGAGTGCCAAACAACGATGTCTTATGTGATGCCCACGATTGGTCATTAGCGCAGTCATGTCAGTCAGAAGGAAGGTAGAAGCGGCGGACCGCTCGAACCGGACGTAGCGCCCTGTCACCACACCACTCCCCCGCGACCCGACCCAAATGACAAATTCCAATTTTTTTTTTGAACTCTTTCACATGCCGACTACGACCAAAAATGATAGTGCTCTTTTACGACTTTTGATATTTTTTAATTAGTGATGTACTAATTGTTTTCACCCTCCCCCAATTCCCCACTTACCAACCTCAGGATACACGCTGATCAATTATCTAAGTAATGATTATAACTAATCACATTTAATTTTTTAGTTCTTATATGATTCAATGTATAAGTAAAGGTCTAAACGCATCTAAATTAATGATGTACTAATTTTGTTACTATTTTACATTTTTTTATATTTCAATTGTCTTTTACATTTTTTTTAAAAAAATGACATTGTTAATAATTATAAATTTCTAATAGTATTGAATAAGATTCTATATTTTTGATTGTTTTTAATGACATTAAAGGATTAATATTGATGTGTTCCATGAGACTATAATATTCAATGATATTTGATCATTTTCGAACAAATTTATTGATTACAATATTAAAAAATTCATTTTGGTGCCATTTGATTATGTGATATGATGTGCAAATTACAATATCATTCAAATGTTTTGATTTAATTATGTAAATGAAAATTTTTTCAAGTTGAACTTAATTTTTAATAGATGTGACTCAAATATGTTGAGTATTAATGGATAGTGGTAACTAATATTTATTTTTATAATATTCATTTGATAATGTGATAATCTTTTTTTTTCTAATATTCATTGACAATAGTATCTATTTCATCTTTTCTCTTCTAATACATTGATAGTCGATATTGTAATTTTCTCCTCTAATACTTTTTTACCATCTTGAAAGCTTTTGTTTGAGAATTACCATGGCCTCTTCTTTCATATCCTCGATTCAAATTACATTTGTTTATTCTTTTATCACTACTTGGAGAAATTGTATGACTTGAAAACAATTTTTTCATCCAAGTTTACTATAGCCTTTTCTTCTTCTAAGATGTTTTTTAGCTCATAAGTTTTTCTATTTTTTTGGGCCAACAATCATATAGGAAGTCAAATAATATAATATTTATATATTATATTTCACTTGTGCATATGAGACGATATGTTTTCTAAGATTTTTTTCCATCATCGTCTAGATATTATAGACTTTTATACATGTTGAATTTTACTTATTTTTTACCCATACAAAATATAAATTTGTGTTGATCATATTCAACATATTTGAGTCTCATAAAATTTCATTCAAATTGGTTACATCCAAATGTCAATTCATGTTGATCATATTCATGCTGAAGAACTATTATAAGCTTCAACTTAAAATTGTTCGCATATATCGGATGCATCCAAATCTCATAGTAGCTGTCAAATTTTATTGGTCTTTAACTTGTTTATATCATCTTTGTTCTATTCGTAGATGTTATCTTTCTCTATGTTTTCTTTCTCAACTCTTTATCTCAATATATTTCTTCTTACTCTCTTGGTTTATGAGTCTAGAGGTATTGGTTCAGTCCTAGATCTTTGACTTATAAGATGTGTTGGCTACAAAAAGAAGAAAAACAAACAAACAAAACATAAATACAAAACAAATACTAAACAAACAAAAATATTTAATCTTTTAAAAACCAAACTATTATTTTTCAATGATCATTATATCAACTCAAATTGAACAATCAAACTAAAATAATTCCTAGAGACGAAGCCAAAAACTTGTTATGAATTTGTTAAAGTGCAAAAATTATTATATGTGACATAACATTAAAAGCTCATTGGGTGATTCATTTGTCAAAAAGAGGTCCACAAATATATCAATCATACAAATAGTAAAGTTGACATAAGTTTGAATATTGCTCCCATATGAACTATGTGGATAATTTTACTAACCAATAATGAACTAATTTCTACTCGACTTGGGAAGATAAACTTGATTTTTAAATAAATATCTAGACTCTAAGGCTAACTTACTTCTATGTATATCATGAGATTTTTTTTAATACTAGAACCATGGTATTCTTGATTGTAGGAAAAAAGGGTAGATTAAAGTTGATGACTGCTATAAATATTGAATTTTACTTGCTCTTCACTCACACAGAGTAAATTCATGATTCTTCACATCAATAAATACATGTATCATCACCAAGAATATTAATCCAAAGATTAATGGGGGGATATGAGTCTTCTTCCATATCTAACACATTAAAATTAGCTGGGAAAATAAACTTTCCAATCTTTACTAGCACATATTTGATATTATTTTTCAAAAACTTGATTGATCGATATACCTTCCATGGCAAGAAAGA
Organism: Sapria himalayana; assembly: GCA_029783825.1. NCBI lineage: Eukaryota > Viridiplantae > Streptophyta > Magnoliopsida > Malpighiales > Rafflesiaceae > Sapria > Sapria himalayana. The sequence continues at coordinate 7,735,663 of JAREIK010002838.1, read as the reverse complement.
AATTGGAGTTATATCACAATTATTCAATCTTTGCAGCCTGTGGATAATACTATAAAGATAATAATTTCTCCCAAGTCATATAATGCATTCTGAAAAGTATACTCCTAAATAACACGTGAAATTAGGAAACTCATTAAATCTTTTAGCTTTCTCAGAAGTTTACATTGAATGATCATGCTACACATATCGTTCATGCTCATTATTCATCACTCAAAATACTAGATAAATTATTTCATTTGAGGAGTAAAATTAGTCGTGTTGACATGTACATTGGTATATGACAAAGAGATCTCACAAAATTCATATTTTGTGAGGATTTGGCGAATATCAGTTAAATCTTAGTTAATTTTGGTGAAACTAATAAACTTAGTGGAACAAAAACTTATATGTAAGAGAAGTGATAAATGGTCATAATAATTCTAATTGTTATGACTTTTGTATATTTTTTCATAGTAATCTTAAGTAGTTGTAACATCTTTTCTTAGCCACAACTAGCCAAAATAATCGTATCATTCTTTGTATGCCACTTCTTTAACATTGAATTGATAGAATCATTTTATTCTGGAACATAATTATCATAGCTATGACATTTTTCTATAATTATGATTACACAAGATCAAAACCACTTAATGGTCATGATAATATTTTCATATCGCAATAGCTGAGTATCTCAATGATACAAGTAATCATGACATATTTTAGAGCTAAAAGTTATTCAAGATAAAGCCAAAATATCAAGATATGTGGGTTACAATACTAAATTTTGCTATGACTTTTTGTTCTATAAAAAAATTACTCAATCACAGCCAAATATAGTGCAACAACATTTTTTTCAATGAGCCAATACCAAGGTCTTGGTCAATTTCAATACCATCACTATGTTCCAGAAAGTAATTACTCAATTGTAGCTAATTCCATCATTATGACATTGTTGTTCAACGAGCAAAGACAAAGGTATGGCTAATTCTTAGTGTTGTGACTTTATATTCTAGAAGAGCAATTACTCAGTCATGGTAATTTCAGAATCAGACATTTATACTCTAGAGGAGATCCAAAAATATGACAAAGTTGTGTCCTCAATTATGTATTATGACTTCTAACTTTAATTATTACATGGATCTCTAAAATATAAGTTGTATACTTAGAAAAAAAATAAGAGAGAGAAAGAGAAAGTGAGAGAAGGGAAATGAAACATGTTGCCCTAGGCAACATAATCAACCCCAATTAAGGGTAAATCCAATGTGAACAATAAGTCACATTAATTGGAATTAGTGTTTAGTACTTAGAAATTAGTTTGGGCATCTATTAGGAATGCTAGAATCCATGAGATACCTTACAATACATCTCTCATAAATTTACCCCCAACATCCTACTAAATATTATTCTATGGTTGGTAATGTATTTCTGTTGTAATAAATATTTGAATTTATTTTATGTCTGTGTTAATCTTGTGCTTGGATATTGATGGATATATATATAATTAAAAGTGAAAATTAGTGTTTTCATGAATATATTAATTAATGTGTGTCAATCATGGTGGATAGTGATTGGTAAGTCATAAGACATACTCTTATATTTTGAAAAAATGGAAGTGACAACTTTTATAATCTTAATGTATGAGATAAACCAATGGGTAAAATCCAAAGTTAAGATAGATTAATCCTTATAATATGATGATTATAAAATAGAAATCACAAATATATTAAAAATTAATTCATTATGTATTATCTAGAAGGACTAAACTTAGAGTAATGTGGGGGATAAATATCATTTCTTACCTATGAGTTTTATCATAATGTGAGAGTCAAGTGTTGGTCATGATAGATAGTGACATATATGTCATGGGGCACACGTAAGTGGGGAGTCTCATATGGTAGTAATAGCCTTGTGAATCATTTATACTTCTAAGACTTTCATGGGTGAAATTTATGGGATGATGTATGTTTAATTATTGAGAGTATGATGTTAGGAAGCTAATAGTGCAAATAAAATTAGTACCATATTATCTCAAGTCATTGAGATGATTAGAGATTTGAGAATAGGAGTGTATAGAAGTAATTGTCAAGAATAGTTGGCATATTGTCTAAAATGAGTAGATGTGATAGTGACCCTTTCATAGAATAATGTATCACTTTTATGTTAAAATACCAAGGAAACAACTATGAGGAGATCATCCTTGGTAGTGACAGTCAAATGGAAGATGGTCATCTTGCATGTCAAGAGGACACGTGGACATTTTTATAATAATTTATCATTTCTCTAACAAACAAATATAATAGTGACCAAATATCAAGAAACATCATCATATATAAGTATGTACATAAATCCTATGGTTTAAGTATACTTTCTGAGATCAAGCATATCTATTCAACTCATATAATCATCAGTTAATATTGATTGATCAAATTATCAAAATAATTATTATGGGATCAAAATCTAGACTTGTGCCTATATTATTACTTATATGACCCATAAACTTGTAAAGTTATTCTGGATGAGTGATCATCGCTCAACTAGGTTTTATGATCATGTCAATTAACAATGAGTTTTGATACCTAACAATGTCACAACACTCACTATTTCATAGGTTTCTAATTTTTTCTTGCTACTTATGATTTTTTTCATAAACTTCTTCTCTAATAGCGAGGCACATGGGAAAAGGCTTCATCAAAGATAATATTAACTTACAACTTCTTAAAGATATTGAGAAATCTCTCGAATTACTCATCAATTTCTACCTTTCTAAATAATTGTAGAAAATAAAGATTAGGTTATAGAGCTTGTTTATAGTCTACATAATTATTCTCTTGCATGTCATTTATTTGTTCATTATTTTGGTTAATCTGCATATCCTCCTCCAATTCTTCTTATTCTTTAGTGATAGCTAGTAGCATGAGTTGGCCAGTAGGTTTTACTAGTACCTTGACTTAGAGAAATATCCCAAAATAGGATGTCCCAACACTGGGTGGCATGGATTTGCAAAAAGTCATGATATTGTCAGTTATTGCATTATTTTCTATATTAGCATCTCCTTTGAATTTATCTATTGTCTTATTCTCTTCTAATACTTTGTCACTTCTAAGTATGCTGAGTCAAAAGTCATTAATATTTTAGTATATTTTTCTGGTATGTTTTCGAGTTTAGGATATTGATTTCATTATTAAAGGTTATAAAATTACCCTTCTCATGGTCATGCAGATTTTTAGTTATAAGAATGAAGATGACAGTAGAAATATAAAAAATTAGTTAGTTAATTATGTCATGATAAAAATCAACTCTATTGTGACAAAAATTAGAACTAAAATCATGTTGCAACTAGTAAATGATGTCATAACTATCAAGAAAGAGGAAATACAAACTTGGGCATCTCAATCGAGATAACATTTAGTCACGACAATAGACTTGGTCAAGATAGTAGGCTCGGTCGAGATAGTATTTGATCATGGAAATAGATTTAGTCATGACATTAACATTTGATCATGATAGTAATATTTGGTCATGATAATAGACTTAGTCATGACATCAAAATTTAATCGTGACATCAAAATTTGGTCATCAAATCAATATTTGTTTGTGATAGCTGTATTTGGTCGTGAAATAATATTTAGTCATGAAAATAGACTCGGTCATGATAGCAATATTTGGTCATGATAATAAACTTGATCATGAAGTTAACATTTGGTCATGACAGTAACATTTAGCCATGATGATAGACTTGGTCATGATAGTGATATTTAGTCATGACAACAAAGTTGGTCATGATATTAGAATTTGGTCGTGACATCAATAGTTGGTTGTTATAATGAAAAGAAGAGGAGGGGGCGTTAAGACCATGGTAAAGAATTCAAAGTGGATCGATCATGCTGGATTTTTACAAAAATAATATTAGAAACTAGGGCTAGCATAGACCATATAAAAATGATTTCTTTTTGGAAAACAAGGGTTTGGAAAACAACTTATGCGATTGGTAGTTGATGTTACTGTTTGATTTTTATTTCATCTTTTAGCTTATATCTAGAGTAGAATATCTTTTCTTGAGTCATTTTGTTTGGATCTGGAACTTTACTTGTCAGAAGTTGAATCTGAAAAAAGATTATAATTTATATTTTTATGATGTAATAGTTGTATTGAATTTGACTAGGAAAAATCACACAAATCATATGATTTGGCAAGGTGCAATCACCTAGTTCTTCACTAAATATAGTCCATATGTGGTTGCAATCCATATGAAAGCTTTGTTGAATCAATCTAACTATTTTTTTGTGGGAATCAACGAGAGTTCCTTGAACATAAAGTTAGATCTGATGGATCGATATGCATTTCATTTACTAGTTCCTGAGGGTTGGTGAACAACCCTTTAAGAAGAAATATGAAGCTAATAGTGGAAAACAAGGGAACTCTACAATTCATGTAGAAAAATTAGCAAGAGTTCCTTATTTTACTCAGAGATGAAGAAATTGATTGACTCTCTAAATAAAACACCAAATACATAATCTTAATCTTTTGAGTGATCTATTTCCCTATATTGTCTTGGATCCAATCAAGGGAAAAGAAAACTTTTAAGGATTTAAAGGAAGAAACACCAACCATTTATAGTGACTTGCAATAACCAAGTCTTGGGAAGCAAGAAATTTATAATCTTTAGAAAATTGTATGAAGTTATTGAGAAAGAAAAATACTCAATTCTCATAATACATCATGAAATATGAGTAACTCCTTAGATCCTAGAATTCTAGGGAAGCTAGGTAATCTATGTGATGAAAGGTGTAGCTACAAGGAGAGATCCAAGACCATACGACAAAAGTGATTGCCAAATTTTAACTTTTCTATAGAAATAATCCATGATAGATAAGTTTAAAAGGATTGGATATACTACAACATCTTGTGTTAGTATCAACTTCTATAAGAGAACTAATATAGTCTAATTTATTTTTAAGAATTTCCTTTAACATTTTGTTTAGAGTTTTTGTATTTGATTTTTGAAATCTTTTAGTTAGCAATTGAAAACCTCCTTTTTAATAGCTTAAATAGTGTGGATTTTTAGTTATTTGGGAAGTTGACAATTCAGTTTTTATCAATCTCTATGAGAATAATATCTAGATTCACATATATTTTTTACTATATGAATGACTTATGCTCTTGTAGTGTCATAGACTAAATTTAATTATGATATCTATTCAAGAAGAGTAAATTGGTTTATATAGAAAAATGCAGTCAAGTTTTATGGCACAATTGGTGGGGATTGAAAAAAATGGTTAAGCCAATATTCAGATTAAAGAGAAAAACACTAGTTTGGACATGTTTGAAAAAAAATTTCAAAAATCTCAAAAATATGAGTTAACAGCATGGTCTTATGAAGATGCTAACCTTTTTGAGCTTCATGGATAAATATAAGTAGAATATTATTTGATGCCACTAATCCTTTTTTATTTTAGTGTTTTTAATTTTAGGAAATAATGTATACATAGGAAACAAGAATTAGATCTGTTTCCTCTAGATACTAAGATTGAAACAACATTGAGAAGCCAAAGGAATGCTAGAATTATAATGGCAGATGAAAGAATGGCTCCAATAGTAAACCAATATCACACGGCAATGCCTCTAAGGCGAGACACCAAAAAAGATTTCTAAAGACCAATCATTCATGAAGAATATTCAACAGTGAGACAACTAGATATTAAGGAATATAACTTTGAACTTAAACCACAATTGACCATGATGGTCTAATAAAATCAATTTATAAGTCATCCATCAGGGTATCCTAATGAGCATCTAGGCTATTTTTTGAGAATGGCCCACCCTATAAAATTGAAAAGTTTAAGGCTAGATGTAATCAAGTTGTAGTTATTTCCATTCTCCCTGAGAGATATAATAGCCATATGGTTTGAATGTCTACTATATGGCTTAGTTAACACTTAGTAAGAGCTGATGGAAGCATGTCCTGGAGGGTTCTTTTTCACATCCCTCACTTCTAAAAGAAGGGGAGAAATCATAACGTTTAGACAAGGAGATGAGGAGAGCCTATATACTACTTCAAAAATATATAAGAAGCTACTGAAGAGGCATCCAATGCAAGGAATAGATCTAAAGATGCAAATAGACATATCTTACCACTTAATTAATTATACCTCAAAGGGAATAAATGATACAGCTTGTTATGGAGCCTTTAAAAAAGAAGTGTAGAAAAAATAAGGTAGCTAATCGAAGACCTTTCTAGGTACAACTTGAGAGCTCCATTTGACTCAACATAGAGCAACAACATAGCAAAAATGAGTAAAATAACAGAGTTGGACAAAATGACTACTATTCGGGCCAAGCTTAATACACTCATGAATAGGTTGAACATCGACAAATAAAAGAGTAGAATATACTCTGCTCATGAAATTGGAGTAGTGGAAAGAGAAGGGAATAGAAGTAGTATTGAAGGCTAGCGGGAAAAAGGTCTGTATGCAATTGTGAGGAGGCAAACTACCTGAACAAACAAATGAACTATTTTTTCAAGCCTAACCCCAATTTTTCAACACACTACACACCAACATTGAGGAACCATGAGAACTTTTCTTATGGTGCAGGGCACAAGGTATGGTTAACATTATCAACAAGGGTATGCTTCACTAAGGTTTTAGCAATTGTAGCAGCAAGGAATAGAAAATGGGATTGATTATCAGAGTCCAAAGAAGACCCAATCATTTGAATAACAAATGTTGTAGTTCATGAAAGAAAATAAGAGGATGATGAACCTCCATGAGCATAAATTGGATGAATTGGAAGCTTTCAAATCCAACACAAAAATATTTCAGGCCAATATTGCTTCTCTCAAAAATCTAGAGACTCAAGTAGGATAGTTAGCCTTAACTTTGCAAGGTCAAAATATTTCTCAATGATACCAAGAAGAATCTAATAGACTGTATGGTTGTGCAACTAAGAAGTGGGAAGGGATTGTAGAAACCAAAGTTAGATGAAAGTGGAAATAAGTACAATTCAAAGAATACTACAGAAGAAGCTAAAGGATTGGTGCAATAGTAGCATGATGAATAATAAACTAGAAAGCCCAAAAATACAACTCAAATATCTAGGCTAGATGTTTTATTCCCTTAGAGACTAAAAAGTGGAAATCAATCTATCTTTTCCAGAGGAAGTAGCACAAATATCACTATATGCCAAGTTTCTAAAGGATATCCTAATTAAGAAAATAAAATTTGTTAAAGAATAACTGGGGAACCTAATTGCCACATGCAATGCTGTCATCCAGAAAAAGATTACCAAAAAAGATGAAGGACCCAAAAAGCTTCACCATTCCATGCACCATTATAGAAGTTGAATTTAAAAACATTCTTTGTGATTCAAGTGATGATATTAATCTGATATCTTTATCTATGGTTAACAGGTTAAGTTTGGGGGAGCTATGTCCTATTTTTATCACCCTATAAATGCCAGATAGAATAATGGCTAAACCTAAAAGGATGTAAAAGGATGTGCTTTTCAAAGTGGGAAAGTTTATTTTCTGGTAGATTTTATTATATTGAACATGTAAGAAGACACACAAGTCTCATATTATTGGGAAGATCATTCCTTGCAACTAGAGCTACCTTGATAGATGTGAGAAGGGAGTGCTAACCCTCAAGGTTAGAAATTAAGCATTTCACTTCAAACTTGACAAGAGCCTTAAACAAATAGATGTTGATGTTTAGAATGACATGTTAATAGAAAATATTATTCCAAGCATTTATGAACTAGATAAAGATTATAATGTTTCACTTTTAATCAATATAAATGAGATGAAATTCTGATATCCTATGAATGATGATGTTGATTTTGTGACTTATAATTTCAAGTGTATATAAACTATTTTGAATCAAAATGAACACAATAGCGAGGATTCATGCAGTAGTAAATAAAAGCAACTCAAGAAGGGAAGAGTAGAGAAGGGCTTCATTTAATAGAATTGCCAAATCATCTAAAATATACTTTTCTAGAATTAGAAAGAGCTAAACATGTGATCATTTATATTATATTGACTAATATTGAAGAACAAAAGCAGTTGAAGGTGTTAAAGAAATATAAAGAAGCTATTACTTGGTTTATAAAATATTTGATAGGGATCAGTCGATCAATCTATATGTATAAAATTCTATTATAGGATAATGCATAGACTTAAATAGAGCATCAAAGAAGAATAAACCCTATAACAAAGAAAATTGTCAGAAAAGAAGTTATGAAGTAGTTGAATGCTAGATTTATATATGTAATATCAGACAACTCTTGGGTGAGCCCAGTTCATGTGGTTCCAAAGAAGGATGGATTCACTGTGATTAGAAATGAAAAAAAGTAGCTAATTCCTACAAGAATTGAAATAGGATGGAGGGTGTTCATAGATTATAAAAAATAAAACTTAGCAATTAGAAAAGATCACTTTCCATTACCTTTCATTGATTAGATGTTAGATAGGCTTGTAGGACATCCTCACTTCTATTTTCTTGATGGATAATAAAGATATAACTAGATTATTATTGCACCTGAAGTTTAGAAGAAAACTACATTTACATGTCTCTATGGCATATTTGCTTTTAGTATGATGCCATTTAAGTATGCAATGTTCCTGCCATATTTCAAAGGTGTACGGTGTCTATGTTCTTAGATATGATAGAAAAGGTTATGAAAATATTCATGGATAATTTCATAGTGTATGGATCAAGTTTTAATCATTACATACATAATTTGGAAAGAGTACTTCAAAGATGAATGACTAAAAATTTAGCCTTGAATTTGGAGAAATGTCATTTCATGGTAACAAAAGGCATTGTCTTAAGACATAAAATTTCTGCATCTAGTTTAGAAGTGGACAAAGCAAAGGTTTTCATAATAAAATTTTTTTCGCATCTAACAACAGTCAAAGGAATTAAGAGTTTCTTGGGGCATGCTGAATTTTACAAAAGATTTACCAAAAATTTCTTGATAGTATTAAGACCCTTATGTATATTTCTAGAAAAGGATACAAGGTTCAATTTTGTTAAGTCTTGCCAGACTACATTTAAACATATCAGAATCAAATTGATAGAAGCTCTAATCATTTTCATACTAGACTTGAATGATGTATGTGAAAACATGTGTGATGCTAGTAATTTTGTAATGGGAGCCATATTAGGATAAAGAAGAGACAAGATATTTAGGACCATCTACTATTCTAGCAAAACCATTAATGAAACTAAAAAAAATTATTCCACTAATGAAAAGGAGCTGCTGGCTATGGTAATTACTTATGAAAAATTTAGGCCTTATATTATGGGCTCCCATGTTATCATCTTTACTAATCATACATCAATTAAATATTTAATGGAAAAGAAAAAAGCTAAGCCAATACTGATTAGATAGATCTTATTACTATATGAGTTGAATCTTAAAATCAATGATAAAAAGAGTTGCGACAATATAATTACTGATCACTTATTAAGAATAGAGACAACTACTGGGAATGAGGAAAAATTTGAAGTTATTGAAAACTTTCTAGATGAGTAGTTATTCATATGTCATTATAGATACCATAGTATATTGATATAGTGAATTATCTAGCTTATGGAGTACTACCACTAGAATTTAGCTACCAACAAAGATAAAAGCTAAGAATTGACAATAGATACTACATGTGGGATGACTCACTATTATTAAAAAGAGGAGCTGACATTATTATAAGAAGGCATGTTCTAGAAAAAGAACAAGACAAATTATTGAAAGAATGTCATGCATTATGATATGGGAGACATTTTTAGAAAAAAAAATAACTCACAAATTTGTGTGATTATTGCCGAAGAATGGAAAAAGTTAGCAAAATGAATAAAATGACCCTACAAAGAATATTGGTGGTGCAAATTTTTGATGTATGGGGTATAGATTTCATGGGACCCTTCCTACCTTCCTATGGAAATGTATAAACACTCCTAGTTGTTGTTTATGTATCAAAGTGAGCAGATGTAGCTGCTTTTCCAAGAAATGATACTAATACGGTTGTGGGATTTATGCACAACAATAATTTGAGCAAATTCAAGACACTTATAACTAGTATAAGTGATGGAGGAAGCTATTTTTCCAATAAGGATTTTGAGAAACTGATGAGAAGATATGGGATTAAACATATTTTAAATTTGGTATATCATCCTCAAACTAATGGGCGGGTATAAGTTTCCAATAGGAAAATTAAGAGGATTTTAGATAAAACTTCAAACTCAAGTAAGAGGTATTAGTCTTTAAGGTTGGATAATACACTATGGGCTTACATAACTATATTTAAGACTCCTATTCGTATGTTCCTGTACTGAATTATCTTTGGAAAACCTTGTCAACTTTTTCTAGAATTAGAATACAAATGTGGGCCATCAAATAATTGAACTTTGACTTCAAGGTTATAAAAGAAGAAAGATTACTCCATTTAAATGAGCTGGAAGAGTTGAGAAATGAAGCCTATGAGAATGCTAGAATCTACAAGGATAAAATAAAGAAATGACATGATCAAAGAATCTTGAAGAGAGAATTCAAGGTAGTAGATCAAGTTCTACTTTTTAACTCTAGACTAAAACTATTTTCAAGAAAGCTGAAGTCAAAATGGAGTGATCCATATACTGTTCTACGAGTACAACTTTAAGGATAGTTATAGTGAGAACTAATACTAAAGAAGATTTTAAAGTGAATAATCAAAAACTTAAGTAATACCTTAGCAGAGAATGAGTTTAGATGAGGGGGAATGTCTACAAAGGAATGAATGCTGAAGCAAGTAGCAATAGCCAGCATAGTCCAGCTAGGAACTAAAAACTAAGTAGTTTATGGTAGGCAACTATTGGGCAATTGCGCTTCCACGGTAGTGAGATTAAGAAACAGAAACAACAGAAACACAGAAAACAAGCAATATATATCCCAATCCAGCAAGCATCCATGACAGAATCAAAAAACTGAGAAATCAACACTGGAAATAACGTGGTTCGCTAGTCGCTCAGTACTACTAGCTATATCCACCAGAAAATGCTTATGCGTTACAGATTAAACCAAACAGAAACGTCTTACACTATGCAGCACACCGAGCTATCATGATAAATCGTGCAGAGAGAAGAGAGAGAGACGATGAACAGTTCCACGGGTCAAAAACAGCCACCCGAAAATAAAATTATAAATCATTTTATATTAAAAAAAATATCTCAGTTCATTTAACCACAGCGGGTCAGATCATGGAATGGGTTAGGCTCTGCTCCAAAAATTTCGGCCCGCTGACCGGATAGCGGAACCTCCGTTATTGTGCTACTGCTGAATCCCCGGCCTTTTAATATTTCCTTTCCTGCACTTACATGAAAATATTAAAACAGAAAAATATTTTGTTATACAAACAGATTATTAAATAAAAACAAATTACATATACAGCAGCAACCCATATGAGTTTGGTTTGAGTGTTTAAATTCATTTGTTCCTCATATTCTTTTATAGGATTGAGTGTTTATATAATAGTTTCATTTTCTTTTATTTATAGAATAGAATTTATGGTTAATGCATTTTCTGATGAGTGTTTATATAATTTTATAGGATTGAGGACAAATCAGCACATAATGAAAATTGACTAAGGAGAAAAATTTCATCGAGCCAAAAAAGAAGAGCAAATAGAAAAGTGAGTATTATCTTTCTCTTAGAAGAAAATTTTAAAAAGAGTGGCTTGACTATGAGTTGGTGGGAGGGAATTTAAGAAAAAGAAGAGGGACACCTTTTTTGTTAGTCATAACAAATTGACATCACTCACAATAAGAAATAGAGATGGGGTACAACTTTGGTCACAACATAGATTCCGATGACACATTGATAATTGACATACATTGTAAACTCATGTCACAATACAATTCAGTCAAGACTTTATATTTCAAGTTAAAACAATTTAATATCATGACAAAAATTTAGTGTTCATTTGAAAGAGCAAATAAAATTATAGAAACTTATATTGTGACCAAAAGAAGTAATGTCGCAACCTAGTCACCTATTCAAGCTAGTTGCGACAAAAAAAAGTAAGTTTATAAAGTTACATTATGTCACTAAATATTTAGATGTGTCATGACACAAAATAAATGAATGAACAATGTGACTTTAAATATATGGCCTAAATAAAAATAGATATATACAAAATAAAATAAATAGTCATGATAGGTGCACTGGATTATAGTTAAATCATGACATGTATACATTAATTGCACTACATCTCTAAAATTAACATCATGACATGCATACTTGAATTTCAAGCCCCACATATGAGCTTCGATTTAAAAATCTTCCAACTAATCTACTTCTATTTCTTCTATTTCTTACCTAATAATTATATCATGCTTATGTGTCCATTGAAATGAAAAAAAAAACTAGCATCACCATTTTCATCATGACAGTCCTGATAAACCCTATTCCCTAAATGGATAGAAACTAGAAATTCATCCCAACTTGATGAATATCATGGAAGAAAATTAGCAACAAGAAGAGGAGGTTCAATTTGAACCTCCAACAGAGATGAGCTTGCGAAAAGAACTAGCAACTCCATATAAAGTAGAGCCCCTGGTATAAGAAAAAGAGAAAAAAAAAGGGTTGAGACACATGAGGAGTTGGAAGAAGAAGATGAAGCTTTCATCTCTAATGAAGCACACTCCACCTGACATACATATTACTCTTAGAAAAGTTTTATCGGAGAGAGAGAGAGAGATGGTTTGGGAAGGTTATTCCATTCTTTGAGAACAAAATAATGCAACTAGATTGAAGATTCTTCTATGAGCATCAGAGGCCAATATATACTTTTATGGTAAGGAAGTTCTACTTGAATTTGGTGGAAATGAAAAAAAATTGTTTATATCAGAGAGGTATGAGTTTCACTAGGAGAGAAAACCATAAATGAAATATATCAACTCAAGCATCAAAAACATGGGTCCAAGTCCAAGAGGATGATGGACAACCTAGATCATGACAAGGTGATTAAAAGACTGACAAATGGTAAGGAAATGTGGGAGAGTAGCAAGCAAAAAGAACAAGAGGCCATTAACTTAATAGATTTTCTAGAAGAAGCTAAGGTGTGATTTTATTTCATTTTATTGGTTATAACTCATACCAAGCATGTGTGCTCCAAATGAACCAAAAGCATGATTGTTTTAGGCCATTATGGAGGGGTACAAAATGAATAATGGGGTAATCCCAGTGATCTCAATATTAGGATACCATCATGGTAACAGAAGATGGTTGATTTCTCACACTATATTAATCACCAAACTATGTCTTGTAGTTTAGGTAAAATAAAGGAGAGAAGAAACTTGCTCAAAATTTTCTCTTCTAACTTTGATAGGGGTGGTTAAAGGGCCAAGAAATATAAAACAAAAAATAAGTACTCAAGGTTAAAGATGATTTAGATGAGGAAGAAACCAATGAAAGAAGCTTTGAACATGCACTTGAACAAGCCCGGACTCCTTACAAGATAGAAAAATAAACAACATGAAAAGGAAAAAACTCTTACTCTCATTAGAATTGGGCCTGCACCACCAGAAGAAAGAGACCGTTTTGTATACTCATTACCCTAATTTAGAATAGAAAACTAGGAAGTAGGTGAAAGCTTGAGAATTTAGGAGACTACCTCTAAATTAGAAAAATGTTGATCTCCATGAACAAGGATATGGAAGAAGAAGAGAAGAAGTGAGAAATGAATCAGAACTCATGGAAGACAATTATAAGGGAAAGTTCAAAAAAAATAGCAACAATGGGAGAAAATTAGAAATCAACAAAAATATGAGTGGAAGGATTACAACATTTCCCCCATGGACTGTGAAACAATTGATATCATGTCAAATCTACCTCTCAAAAAAAAAAATTTTAAAAACCTCCCAAATTTTTCTCTCTTTCAAACATACCAAAACCATAATAATGTCAACAAGTTCAAATAATTAAATGATGTGATGATTTATTTTGAAACTCTAATTTATTTTCATTTTTGTGGAATCTATTTTAGTCTACTTGCTGACATCAGATGTTTTTTTTTTGTTTGAGGATAAGCAAAACTTCAAGTTTGGAGAAATTTTGATGAGCCAAAAAGTCATCAATTAATTTTTTTAGCATGTTTTCATGTTTAGAAGATAGATTCCATAATTTTGTAGGTTTTTAGTTAGAAGAAAGAAGATGAAAATAGAAATCTAAGAAATTGGTTAAGTTAATTATGTCACGACAAAAATCAAATCTGTTGTGATAAAAATCAAAAAAACTAAAATCAAGTTGCAACTAGTGAATGATATCGCTACCATCAAGAAATAGGAAAGACAAACTTAGTCATGATAGTAGGCTTAGTCGTGATAGTGATATTGGTCGAGACATCATTTGGTTGTGACAACATACTTGGTCAAAATAGTAGGCTTGGTCGAGATAATATTTGGTCATAACAATAGACTCAGTCATGACATCAACATTTAGTCATGACAACAAACTGGTCGTGACAGTAATATTTGGTTATAACAATAGACATAGTCATGACAACAATATTTGGTCATGATAATAGACTTGATCATGATATCAATATTTAGTTGTGATAGCAATGGTCATGATAACAGACCTTGGTCATGGCAGCAAAATTTGGTTACGACATCAACAATTAGTCATAATAGTGAAACAAAGCATAAAAGAGGCATTAAGGCAGTAGCAAAGAATTCAAAGTTGGCCGATCATGCTGAATGTTTACAAAAATAGACTTGGAAGCCAGGGCTAGCACAAACCTAATAAAAATGATTTCTTTTTCAAAAACAAGGGTTCGAAAGGCGATGCAGGAAGCTAGTAGTTGACAACACTCTTTGATTTTTCTTTCTTCTTTTAGCATAGATCTAGAGTATAATATCTTTTCTTGAGTCATTTTGTTTGGATTTGGAACTTTACTTGTTTGAAGTATGAATCTAAATAAGGATTGCTTATATTTTTATGATGTAATGATTGTATTGAATTTGAATTGGAACAATTATATGAAGCTGTATGATTCGACAAGATGTAATCAACTTGTTCTTTACTACATGTATTCCACATGTGGTTGTAATCCATGTGAAAGCTTTGATGAAAAATCTAACTATTTTTTATGAGAATTAGTGAGAGTTCCTTGAATAGAAAATTAGAAATAATAGATTGGTGTAAAATTTCATTTACTTGTTCCCCATGCTAGAATAAAACACCCTAAACTCATTGTATCTTTCCCTTTTGTATGGGAGGCCCTCTGGATAAAATAGAGAAGGTGATATCCCGAGGGTCGGTGAACAACTTATTAAGAGGAAATATGAAGCTAATAGTAAAAAATAAAAAACCCTGCAAGTTTATGTAGAGAAATCTCCATTTTACATAGAGATGAGGAAATGAAATGACCCTCTAGATAAATTACTAGAGATATCACCTCATTCTTTTGAGTGATTTATGCCCTTATGTTAGTTTTGATCCAATCAAGGAAAGAGAAAATTCTTAAATATTTAAAGGAAGAGTTACCAACCATTTGCAGAGACTTGTAACACCTAAGTCTTGGGAAGCAAAAGATCTATAATCATTAGAAAAAGGCATAAAGTTTTGAGAAAAAAAATGTCCAATTCTCATAAGACATCATGAAATATGAGTAGCTCTTTAGATCCTAGACTTATAGAGAAGTTAGGAAATCCAAGTGGTGAAAGGTATAGATACAAGGAGAATTCCAAGGCTATATGACAAAAGTACTTGACAAATTTTAACTTTTCTATAGAAATAAACCAAGAAAGATAAGTCTAAATGGATTAGCTACACTACAACACCTTGTGTTAGTATCAGCATCTACAAGAAAACTAATCTAGTCTGATTTTTTTAGGAATTTATTTTGACCTTTTGTTTAGAGTTTTAAAACTTGATTTTTGATATCTTTTAATTTTCAACTAAAACCCCTCTTTTTAATGGTTCAAATAGTGACGATATCAAGTAGTTTGGGTAGTTGGCAATTTAATTCTTGTCAATCTATGTGAAAATGATATCTGGACTCACATTCATTTTTTACTAATTGAATGACCTATGCACTTGAAGTGTCATAAACTAAATATAATTATAATCTTTGTTCAAAGAAGAATAATTTGGTCTATACAAAAAAGGATATTAGCATCTCCTTTAAATTTCTATGTCTTCTTTCCTTCTAATACTTTGTCACTTCTAAGTATTATGAATATGCATCTCTTTAGATTCATCTAAGTATCACTTAGTAATTAATTAGTGCTCTTCTCTTTCATCATTAGTGATAATTGCCCAAGTCTATTCACAATAGTCTTTATCATTTTGTTCGAGTGATTGAGCCTTATTTCTATTCATTCCATTAGGTTTTCTTGTGCATTATTCCTCATCTTTATCTCCGAGAGTAGTGCAAGGATGTTATCTTCAAATAATAGCTTTTCTATTCTCTTCGTATTGTTGTAATTTGAACTCAAAGCTCATTGTATTTGGTATGCAATTGAGTTGCTCTCAAAATTCTTTTAATATTTTCACATAATCTACAACACATTTTCATGACCTCTATACATTAAACTTTCATGATTTCTTACTTTGAATTGTAATTTATAGAGAAATTGTTATTAGGACGAAACATGAACCCTCTATTATGCAAAATATTAGCTTCATTCACTTGATATATAGGATCAAATTTGACTACTTTTTTCTTTCTTCCAATTACTCTTTCATTTCAATTTTCATAATTTATTATTGGCTAGCTCTTCCAAACTCTTAATAGATTCTCTAGATAAGTACTTGAACTATCTCCTTGCCTTGTCTATCAAGAAAATAGAAAACGTCTCAACTAATAACATCCAAGCTAACTCCTTCTATTTTCACAATGTCTCACAACTCCAAGAATGACGTGATGACTTTTTGTGTCTTTTGAAAACCATATATCATAATGATATTGTACCATAGCAATGAGACAATGCTTCAACTCAAGTTGATTTGCATGTATCGGTTGCATCCAAATCCTAGAGTAGTTATCAAAAATTATTGGTCTCTATGCTTCATAGGTATGGTGAGGAATGAGCTACTAGAAAGCTTGTTTTGTATTTTCTTGATTATTTCCATTACTATTATTATTCTCTATGCTTTCTCTCCCATCTCTCTGTATTAATATGTTTCTTCTTGCTCTCTCAATATCTAGATTTGATAATGTTGGCTAAGTCTCATATCTTCGACTTATGAGATATGGTGGCTAGAAAGCAAAGAAAAAAAATACAAAATAAAACACAAATATAAAATAAATACCAAGCATAAAAAAAGTTATTCAATCAACTAGAAACTAAACTATCTTTTTAAAATATCATTATGTCAATTCAAGTTGATCAGTCAAACTAAAACAATTCCTAGCAATGGAGCCAAAAAAATATTATGACTTTATTATAATGCTAAAATTTGTTATTTGTGACATAACAAAAAACATAGATCTAAACATGTGTGGTGCATATAAGTAGTAAAGTAGATTTAAGTCTATATATCTCTCCCACATGAATTATATATATAGTTTGACCAACTAACACTTAACTACTTGTTGTTTAAGTGGAGAAGATAAACTTGGATCTTGGATAAATAATTTGACTCATATATCATAGGATTTCTTTAATATTAGGATAATGTTATTCTAGATTAATGGACGAAGGCTAGATTGATGTAGATTTTATATTCAGCATACAAGGTGTTTATCAACCTTGGACAATCACTATTTAGGATAATGCTCTTGTGGTTGTGTCTCTGGTAATTTACCATCAAAATGACACTCTATTCACAAGTTATCCATACTTTTACTTGTTTTAGACAATATGTCAATTGGCCTTGCTTATCACTTTAATTATGTGTTTCTTTTCTCTGATCTCAATGGTCATAATAAATACAAAATAATATCATAATCATTGCCTTAAGGTCTACATGTTCTTCACTTTGAATTCTAAATCCTCTCTATATCTTGTGAAAATATCCGAATCCACCTTTTATATCAATTGAATCCCATCAAACTGATATTTGGCTCTTCAAGTTGGATGTCATGACTTTAGGTTGAGGTCATGACTCTACTAATCCTCTTTGAAGCACAAAGCCATGGTGGTAATAGAATGAAACGATTGATATATTTCCTTTCTGGAATAGATAGTCATAGCAAAAAAATATAGTGATTAAAAAAGTTCCTCTCTGGAACACAAGTCGCCAGGTAAGAATACTATAACTGAGATTATTCATCTCTGGAACATTAAGTCATGGAAAGAAAGAATACCACAACTATAGAAATTTTTTTTTAGAACACATAGTCATAGCAAGAATGCCTGGCATGACTAAAAATTATTTAGTGATGTGTGATTTTAGCTGTATAATGAATAAGTCATTGCATTGGAAAAAACCATGACTTCTTGTACAACTTTGGAATAAAATTATCATGACATAAAAATAATATCATAGCCAAAATTCAATTTCTGAGCTAATGCAGTCACAACTCTATATAATGTCATGATCTTAAAAGATATACTACACAATGAAAGATTGTAATAAATTGGTAGTAGAGTCTTGACGTACAAAGATTGTCATGACTTCTCAAAAGACATATGCTGGTATAATGAAGTAATGACATTGGAGAAGTTAGGACTTTCCTTTGTTGTTTTGCACTCCATCTTATCTTTCCAGTAAGTCTATAAATTATACTCAATTTAGATCCTTTTTATTAATATTTATTTAATTCCATAAACATCAAAATTTATTAAATTCTTTTCAATTAAAGATATGTGAACATTATTGTAATGTCAAAACTTATCATATATGACAATCTCAAAAGCTCATTGGATGATTGACTAACCAATATTAAAGTAATAGATGCTCGAGTTGAATAGATAAATTTGGGTCTAGAAATGATACATAGACTTTAAGGGTTGGTATTGGTTTACTTCCTTATATATGATAGTATTTCTATATTATTGAGATAATGTTATGCTTCATTTTCAGATAAATGATACATTAATGTGGAATTGCCTCTTTGCCCTCTTAGCATACAAGGGGGTTATCACCATGTCACTACTAAGAATGGTCTTTCCATAATTGTGCCTTCGGTATTTCACCACTAAAATCATACTTATTTCATTTATGAGTTATCCACATGTTTACTCTTTCAAAGCAATACATTAAATGCACTTAATGCTCGTGTTTGCACTTTCAATTTCATGAGCATTATATTCTCATTATTTAATATATATCTTCCTTTTTATTTCACTTATAAAAATTATACAAGAGAAAGTGATTCACAAGGTTGTAAATACCTTATGAAACACCTCCATTTTTATTTGTTCCATGACTTAATTATCACCATCTATCACATGTTACACGTGACTTTTACATTATGGTGAAACCTCTATGTTACATTTTGTACATAACCCCCTCATCATCTTAAGGTTAGTTCTTCTAGAATATACATAATTGAATGATTATAAATTCTTTTATTTTTTTGGCTTTATAAGTGTCATACTTGCATCGTTAAATTTATATTAACTTAGGATTTCTACATGTAGGTTTATCTCAAGAGATAACAATAGAAGGGATGTCACTTCTTTTGGGTTGAATCTCATGAGTATTTCCCATGACTTATCTATCACCATCTACCAAAACTAACATATATAAATCTATATTAAAGTAGAACTCTAAATCTATATTCTAAATAATATTCACATATATCAACAATCAAGCCATATTATTATCATAAATAAATATTATACAATGATAATCACTATACACAAATACAATAAATCAACTTTAAATCCTTATCTAGCCTAGTATTAGAGAAGAATTCACATAAAAAATTTTTTTGTTTATCTTGTTGAATAGAAGGTTCACAATGATAGATAGCATAAAAAAGTTGAGTCTCAAATCCTATTCTCTATCAATCTTATCGTGTGTTTGCATTGAATTTAACATTAAGTAGGGATTGTAATTTGCATTGTCTAAGGTTTTATGTGCTTTAGGACTTGAAATCCAAATTCTCCCATTTTTTGGAAAAATTTCTTAGTCACCCTTTTATACTAACATTGTCTCATCAAGTTGTGAAACTTTTCAAGTTGTAAGTCATTAATTTAGGTTGAGGTTATGACTTTGTTATTTCTTTGAATCTTTTATACAATTCAAAAACTATGGTGTAAAAGAAATACTATAACTAAGGTAATTTTTCTTTAGAACTCAATGTAGATGCGATAAGAATGTCATGAGTAAGGTAAATGCACCTAGGAACTAAAAGTCACAGAGACAAGAATGACTTAACTGATAGATTTTTTTTTCTAGAGTATAAAGTCAAAATCGCAAAAATGTAGTGACTAAAATATTTACTATCTGAAACAAAAAATCATGGAGGCATGAATACCATAACTGAGATATTTTATTATTATAACACAAAGTCATTAATGCAAGAATGGTCATAATAATGATATTTCTACTCTTGAGTAAAAATATCATTGGGAAAAATGCAATGACTTCTTATATATCTTTTTGATAAATGATAATAACTTTCACTATCAAAATCTGTACATTCTAATACAATTTCACACTCACACTCTCTCTTTTGAATAAAACATAAAATTTCATTTTAATTTTTCTAAGAATAAAAATTGAATTTTGGGCCTTATCTTCATGCCATCTCCTATTTATTTTTTTCCATATGTGATAGACTATTGCAACCAACAAAGCTTTCTGAATCATGTTCAATGGTGTGTTGCTTGGGTAAATTTTTTGCATAGCTTTAAACACTACCGAAATAGAGTTCATGGGCTTTGTCATTTTTGTCTACCTTTATAAGTTGTCCCAGATGCTCTTCGTGAATGTGCATTGGAAAAAGATGTGTTGCCTTGTTTTCATTTCGGAGAAAAATTCACACTTGAAGTTCTTTGGCACTGAAAAAAGTTGAACCTTGGTGCAAAGCCTTCCACGCTTCACAATCCATAGAAAAGTGGTGTGTTTGGGGATATATTTAGGAATCCAGATTGAACTCACCTAACCAGACTTATCTTGCCCATCGTTACCCATTAGGAATTTGTATGCATTTAAGATAATTTTCCCAATATCCCCCATGAGTTAAGATTTTTATTTGCTTGTTTAATACTACTAGATTTTGCTATTAAGACATCCGTAACTACAATTAGGGACATCTAAAAAGGAGAGTCATTCATAGAGTTGTGGTATTTCCAAATGTTTTGGGGGTTTTGATAAATATGGTGAATCCATCCTATCCACAAGGAATCTTCTTTTCTATTTATCATCTAAAATGTTTAGTAAAAATACTTTATTCCAGATTGAGATAATGATAATAATGAATCCCCTTTGGTCAATTGGATTGCATATCTTGTGTCATGAAGCTTTTGATCTGTATCTTCCTTTTTTTGGCTCACCCCATAAAATGCTTTGTTTGCACTTTCAATCACATTTATAACTAAAAGAGAGAGAATGAAAACTGAAAACAAATAACCTTCTATTTCCTGAATTACTGTATGAAGTAATTCCAGCCTTCTAGTAATTGAGAGTAGCTTGCCTGCACATTGATGTATAGTAGAGATTATTCTGGCTAGTAAAAAAAAGAATTGAGTGGTTATTAATCTTCTCGATGATAGAAGGATGCCCAAAATAATGAAAGGGATGGTTCCTTCTAGAAATCTAGAATTTAGTAGAATTTCTTCCTTCCTCTTACATGTTACACCTCTAAAAATGATATTCGATTTGGAGGAATTCACACTTAAGTTGTAGGTTGCTTCAAAGTCTCTTAAGGTATTAAGATATTGATTGAATGAGAGTCATTTTTAGAGAAGATTATCATATCAATCGCATACATAAGGTGAGATATTTTTAAACTTGAGCAACTAGGATGAAATGAGAAGTAGTCCAGGTGAGTCGCATTGGATAACAATCTTGATAAAGTACTCCAATGCTTATTGCAAATAGATAGGAGGATAGAGTATCTCCTTGATGAAAACCTCTTTTACCCCTAAAGAAGCCATTCAATTCTTCATTAATAGCTATGGAGTAGGATGCTGAAGAGATGCATTCAAGGATAATTTTGACAAAAAAGTAAGGAAAATTGAGAGCCGAGAGGCTTTTCAATTAGAAACGTCCAGTCCAATGTGTCAAAAGCCTTTTGAAGATCAATTAAAAAAATATTTAGGAGAGATCCTTTTCCTAACATATCTTCTAATTATGCTTTATGAAAGAAGGAAATTATAAGCAATTAGTCTGCCTTTTATTTATGCCACTTGAAATGGGTTGATGATCACATCCAAGACCAACTTCAATTTGGAAGCTATGAGTTTTGATATTAGTTTTTAGATTACATTGCAGCATGATATGAGTATGTAATCTTTAGCAGAAGAAGCATGAAGAGACTTTGAAATCAAGGCAATATATCCATGATTAATCTGTTTCAATATTTTTTTAGAATGGAAGAAACTGTTAACAACATTGACCACATCCTTCTCAATGAGATTCCAAGAAGATTTATAGAACTCCATTGTGTATCCATTTGGCCTAGAGATTTCACATCTCCCATGCTAAAAATATGTTTTTGATAACTTTTGGGGAGAATTCAAGGGAGAGTAGCTCATGGTCTTTCAATTGTAAAATTTTACCATTGCTAATGATTTCATTGGAGATATTAATTCTATCTTTCAGAGTGCCCATAAGATTGGTGTAATACCTCACATAGATCTCTACAATTTTCTCTTTTGAGGTGGTAACATTTTCATCCTCCTTTGTTAGTGACATGATTTTGCTCCTTTGTAATTTGGCATTATTTAGGGCATAAAAAAATTTTATGCACTTATCCAATTGCTTAAGGTAATTAATCTTAGATTTCTGCATGAGGAAAGATATTTTTGCCTCCTCCAATGTCCTCAACTTAAGCCTCGTGTCCATTTTTTCTTCATTAAGAACAAAATTAGGTGACTGCAAGAGTTTTTCTTATAAGGCATGAAGAGAATTTATGGTAGAGGAGACCTTAGAGCTGATATGTGAAAAATGCTTCATATTCACCATTTTTAGGGGTTCTTTTAGTTTTTTCAGTTTGCTCACTAACTAGAACATGTAGGAGCCATATACCTTCTCAATCCAAGCCTTTAAAAGAACTTGCCTGAATTTTATATGTGTGAGCCACATATTATAGAATTCTAGATACTTTTTTTTCATGCACAGCCTTCTCATTAGAGCAAGGTAGTGATCAAAAAAGGTTTTAGGGGGCAAAAAGTAGGCATGGTTAGCAAGAGATAATCTTGCCCACTCATGGTTTATCATAACTCTATCCAATTTTGTTGACACCCTCCCATTTTTTCCATGTGAAGAAAGAACATGAAGAAGGCAGGTCCTCTAGGTTTAGCGTCGAACAACAATTTAGAAGATCTTGACATTCATAATTCATCACTGTTTTACCTCATATTTTGTCCAACCCAGAAAGAGGGGAGTTAAAATCCTTCATAATTTCCCAAGGGGAATACTCACCATCTCCTTTTAATCTTAGATTCTCCCATGGGATTCTCCTTGAGACAACAGAGTGAAGGCCATAGATAAAGGAAGGCAGAAATTGGCTTTCCTCACTTTATCTAGAATTCTTGGATAAATGTGTTGAGAAGTCTTTGTTAGCAATTTGACTTCAATAGTTTGTCAGTTCCACATTACAACTAGTTTACTATTTTGATGACAAGAAAAATTGTCAACCGAGTCCAGATTTTTTAATTTTGAATTTATTATCCAGGCTAATTTGTCAGCATTCAATATAGCCTCAATTATTACAAATATGTCAATGTTGTAGGCTTTGATTAATCTGGTTACTTCTTTTTGTTTTATGGGATAGTTTAAGCCTCTTATATTCCAACTAGATATCCTCATTAACAGATCATAACATTCTGGCCTTAGGACCTCTGATTCCATATGAAGTGGCATTGCACCTCCAGACAAATCCACAAGTTTTTCTCTTGAGAAGAGTGCTTAGTATACGACACCGCCAATCATATAATTTTTCAAGAGCACATAAAGCCAAATGCATAAAGTTCTTACAGCATTTCATACATGATAAAATCCCCAACAGAACAGAGAAGAATTCCATACATAAAGGCCCCTCAAACATATAACATAAAACCACCAAAAGCTCACTAATACATTCTTTACATAGCCCTCTTCTCACATATATCTCATTTACAGAATCCCCCATGCATAACATACAATCATACATATTGAGATATAGTTATCCCTTAAGGAGGGAGACCAATCAAAGATAAAACCAGGTTAGCAGGCTTCTGACTGATTATTAGAAGCCTCAAGTTCATCCTATTTTGGCATACCAACCCATGGGGTTCATTTTTTATAGATATCCACACATCATTCCACATAATATGCCACCCATTCTAGTAAAATAGACTTAAATTGATATATATGGTATGGTACTATGGATTAGATATAAAACATCATCATAATGAATGTATCTGAAGATATTGCTGGTGCCCTCAATATCTTTAATGTCTTATCATGTATGTCCAATCTTAAATGTTCTTAGTCCTTCACACATGTCGGTACCTCTATGATATCTAGTAGTAATCTTGATCTCTTATCTAAAATAATATTGGTTTTCATAGAAAAAAGTAAACTCTGATACTATGCTAGATATTATAGGAGTCAATAAATAATATGTCATCTTAGATAACATAGGATAGGTAGATTCATATGATTTCCACTATATCAAAATATTCAAATTATTATTATCATCATGTGATATGATGGAGAAATAATTGATATCCAAGTATTGAGGTATCTCATTCCTATTTGATGGATCACCCCATCATTTGTCCATGTTTAATTAAATGGAGAAGTTATCATCTCTAAATATGGCGTATCTATCATTTCTGAATAGGATGGAGAAATTCTTATTATCATCATATTTTACCTTTTTTTTGTTTGAATATTATTTACAAATGCATTTTAAAGTAAAAAAAAAAAGGCTTGAGACAAAGAGACTCATTGTTACCCTACTTGTTTTCCATATGTATGGAGTATCTATCAAGACTTTTGCAGAAATCTACTCAATAGGAAGGGTTCTTTTACCATCCTAGATTTTATTCTCTAACAATATGATATATGATGTATGCAAATGATCTCATCATCTTCTCTCCGAAATGCATCATATGACATTATCTTGAATATTATTCAAGAATTCTCAAAAATGTTGAATCTCTTTGCTAATTCCTCCAAATCAAATATCTTCTTTTGATGAGTCGTGAGAAAATAAAGCAAAAGATCATTGCCAATTCTAGATTTTTGCTAGGCTTACTACCATTTACATTTTTAGGCATTCCCTTGTCTTCCAGTAGGTTAATATCATCTAACTTTTCTCCCTTGTTGTTAAATATCATCTCGGCAATTCATCAATGAGCTAGTAAGATTCTATTCATAGGGGGTAGGCTGGAATTACTTCACATGGTAATACAAGGTATTGATGACTACCGATTCTTGGTAGTTTATTACTAAGAGAAATAATAAATTTCATTGAAAAAATATATAGAATATTCCTTTGGGGAGTTCCTTTAACAGGTAGTTACCACCCAAAGATGGTTTGGAGCAAAGTATATACTTCCACTTCACATGAGGGACTAGGTCTTTTGAATCTCACTGCATGGAATAAATATTATATTATATAAACATTGTTGCCTTTCTTTAAATAGAAAAAATGGAAAAATTGATGACAAATGACTAGTTTTTTTCTACTCCGCGAAACTCAAATTTTGAATTATGTGGAGAATTAGAATCTACGAATCATATTTTTTTCAATGCTCTTTATGTAAGGAAATACAATAGGAAATCTCTCATTGGGCACATATCAAGGGAGTAAGGCCAACAATTTTCCGCATTTTAAAACTGATGCAAAAAAGAAAATGCGGCAGATTCTCCGAGAAATATTATATGTAAAGCTACATTTTTAGCAACAAAATTTTACACTTGCATGAGCAAAATAAAAAATGATATGAAGGGAAACCGCATGATCTCAGCATGCTTTTGAGAAGAATAAAAATTGAAATTTATATTATATTTGGAAAAAAGTATAATACTGTGAAACTAGACAAGAGTTGTACATAATTTGATAGTGTTTTTTATTACTAATAAAAATGAAAATGCTTAGCGTAATTTTTTTTTGTATAGGTACAAAGTTATTAGGGATGAAAGTAAAGATAACACAAGCACATAGTCATCATCAAAGCTTGTGGAGTATAAGTATATACTTCATCTCATGAATCCATTTCATTGTTTGAACATGGGATTATTTAATATTGAAATAATAAAAATATTATAAATTTAATATCTTTTATTGGTCAAGATGATTATATATATCAAAAGTTATATAATACACATTAGATTTTTATCATAACTTCAAAATATTTATTATATATTAATTTCATTTTTATTTTAATATTACATACTGATAGTTTATTTTAAAATATCCATAAATATATTTTAATATATCTATATATGTTCACAAGTCGAGTTATTAATATATTTATTATTTTTGAAATTTTTGTTCTTTATGACATCATACAAGGAAAATTTTTTGTTATTTTAATATTACAAGCTTGTGGAGTTACTCATATTCAAAGGGAATATATCTGATACCAACACATTGATATTAGTGATCCAAGACCATTTATTTTAGCTATTTTCTTTTCTATTTCTAGATATCTTTGTGAGTTTTATTTCTCATTATCATAGATTATTTATCCATGATAATTAAATTAATCCCAATAAATTATACTATATTAAAGAGTATGATGTGAGATTTTTTCATTGTGAGGTAATTATATGATAGTGTTATTAGTATAGCAAAACTTCAAAATATGAGTAACTAAGAAAGAGAAGATTTGCATTTTGGAGCCCCTTCCACTTATTCAGTAGTGGATTGGTATGAATACCTATTAACATATATTTAAGAAGATAAAAGAAAACATAATATGGAAGATACTTGAGTTTGTTTGAGAAGAATATCTTTAGGAATAAAATGTTAATTATTAGGTATCTAATAAATTTGAAATATAAGGATTAGATTGAAATAGCAATAGACATGAGTATCTTCCAAGGGTTGATAAATAGTCTAGTATCTATGAGGATGTTCTTGGAAGACGAGTTTCTTATCTCCCTACTCCATAGTTTCCTTCTTTATATTTGAGATAACTTAATGGTATCCGTGAGTATATCAGCCCCTAATGGTTTAATAACCATGCATTTGGTTAAGGTACATCGACTATGTGAAATAAGTGAATGAATGAAAAAAAAAGTGATTTTTTTGAAGTCATTGATAAAAAGAGGTTTTAAACAATAGTTTGGTTAAGGTACATCGACTATGTGAAAAAGTGATTTTTTTAAACATCAAGAGGAGCACTACTAGACACAACTAGAAGTTAGAAGGACTCATCCTTCCAAGGGCAAGTCAAGAGATGCACTACCCATTCTTCAATAATTTGATTCATCCTCTCAGTGACACCATTTAATTATGACATCTTGGATGATATCTTTTGATGTTTAATATTATGTGATATATAGTAGCTATCAAATAAGCTCATGTATTATCTCTCCTTATCAAAATGTACAAAGATCAATTTTCCATATGTTTCTCTCATCTCTAGTGTAAAAATTCTTAAATATATAAAAGACTTTATTTTTTTTTAGTTTAAATGCTTACACATTTTTAGACTGATCATTAATAAAAGTGACAAACTACTTTATAGTTTTTTATAGTCATATAGTCTGTATACACATCCAAAAAGGATTCATGGTTAACTAAAAAGATATTTCTTCTAGCTAGAAGCTGAAGTCATTCTCACTCATGTGACTAAGCCTCAAGTGGCCCAAGACCAATATTGTTCTTTTGATGAATGAGGTGAATCATTTTGGTGGAGACCAAAAGAAACTAGTTATTCTTAACTTGTAATAGTGAGGAGTAGAAAAAAAAAATTCTTTCTTAGTAACTAGAGTTATAGGGATCAAGCAATTGCTATGCATGCAATGACTAACATTGATCATAGATAATATAGACTTGGACATGTAAGTGAAAAATATCTTCAACTTTCTCCTAGAAGGAAAGAATTGCTTATTGCCTAAAGATCATTTGTTGATGAGTGTTCAAGTTGTGTTGCTGGAAAGGCAAGGAGTTTCACTTCTTTCATGCCTCCCTTTTAGAAAATCAAGGATGATTGATCTAATTTATCTTGATGTCGACATCCTTCAAAGAAGAATTCTTGGAGACACTCTTTATTATGTAGTTCTTGAAGAGATATCTTTTTTGTGTTGTAATAGCTCTACGTGCTTATAGAGATTGATTAAATGAAGTTGGAGATTTTTGTTGGGTTTTGTGATAATAAATGTAGTGGAAAAATAAGATTTTATCACATACTCAGAATAATGATCAATGTAATTCGATTAATTGATTGTTTAGGATTTCCAAAATCTTACCTCGTTTGATTGGATTTAGACATCTTCAAATGGATGCGTCTTCTACTAGTATCCACAAGAACAAACCTTCAATCAAAATAGACGTGTATATGCTAGCAACGTTCTTGATTGTCTCACAATCAAGAATGAATAAACTGTGTTTCATTTTTCTATACATCTTGAGAAAATTGAATTTGGTGGCTGGAATAATGTGTAGTATTTTTTGAAACCCTAGAGAACTTAAGGTATATACAGAGGTTTGAATTAAGGTTTCACTTACCAAAACCCTTTTTGCTATATATTCCATTTTTATAACTAATTTGATTAAGATAATAATTACCTTAAATAAAGATAACAATTACCTTAGATAATTGTTACTTATTTATTAAGATAATAATTACCTTAAATAAATAAATATATACCTTTATATATATATATATATATATATATATATATTACAAAGTTTAAATGGGCTTGGTAAACTTATATCCATTTTGGATCTATTCTAAGTGTGTGACCCTGTAGGTTCACATGATATTGGCAGTGGGCCTGAAATTTTTTATTTAGGCCTACAAGTCATAAGTGATCTCTAGCAAGACATTATGAAATTTCTTATTTAGGCCTATATTCTGACAATCTAATTTACAATGAATATTGTAATCCTTTTTTCACTTAATATCTTGATTGAATATAAGGCATAGTTTCTGTCATCCTTATATATGATTTAATCATATTATTTATTGATTCCAAGTAGACTAAGAATGATAACTCTTTATCAATTCACTTTAGCATGACCATACATTTTACTTAGTCTATCTTATCAAGGAACCCATTGATATCTTACTCAACTTAGATGAGGGACAAATTCCTTCTCAATTACTCACATTCCTCACATTACTCATTTTATATCCAACAACAATCCATTTAATTACCCGATAAAAGATAATGTTAGATTGTATCAAAACACAAAATAGTTATATAAAAATATATGATGATTGTGAGGTCAAAGGATTAAATCAATATTACTCTGATGATAATTACTTATGACAATAATCTATGTAGTATTCTTATAGTGGGTCAATCCAGTACACCGTTTCTTAAATATATACCTATGAGTTGACTTAATATCTTGTATTCATGATCAGTAAAATATAATCATCAGTCAACACCATACTACCTTTAATTCATTATTAGTTCAATAATAATAATATATAACTAGGGATAATATGAATATAACTCATGTTTAATTTAAGGATTTAATAATCAAGTCACTTACTTGATGGCCTTAGAATGAATTAACTATTCAAGTGATTATCATAATATAAAATGATAATGAAAATTCCTCTTTACGAATAAAATGATAAAGTCAAAACATGATCATACACGATTAACCTAGTGCATGTTACTAACAATTATGAGTTGTTAATAAAAGGGAGAGAAAGAAATCTAGTTGGAATTGGACTATGACTAGGTTTTCATGTAAGTGTGAAAAAATCACCTCATCAAGTCATTTCTCAACAGAGAGGATGGAAGAATGACTTCTAGTCTTGCAAGGGTAGATTGAATCTCTTGAAGTGGCATTCATCGAGTTCAAGTATTGGGTAGATAGTAGTTTTTCTACTTAAGGTTGAGAGTGAATTATTCTATCTCAATAAGGTCGGCAGACCATTATATATTTGTATTTGATTTTCTAATCTAATTTTAATTAAAATAATAAATGAAAAGAAAATAGAAATTTTGTAAATGTTTTTGTTTTGTTTTGTTTTGTTTTGTTTTGTTTTGTTGTGCATGCAAGGGGTGGAAAGATCTCGAGCACACATTTTAATGAGAAAATATGTGAAACATAACAGAGAAGCAAAACAAAAGGAACAAAACCATTGACTTAATTACGGTTCTGTTTCTTCAAAACCCCAACACAAAAAACATGATTATTCACATCTCATATGTGGGTTGTCACTTGGACATAAAAATATAAAAGAATATATATATATATATATATATATATAGTGTTTTTCTCTCACTCATCAAAAAATAGAACAAACTTGATATGAAGGAAAACACAAAAACAAAATTATTCACAAAACTTGTAACCAAATAATTTCAATAGTACTAATAAATAATAATCTCTATCAGAGCCTAGGTGGACAAACTAATTAATGAAATTATTTGGTGCTAATAAACACTATGATAGGTGCATCCTGCACCACTACCTAGTGAAAGCTATGGTTGTGATACCCCAAAGAACCCTGGGTCCCATCCATAATTAATGAAATTAAAATTAATATATCATTTATTAAATTACATAAAAATGAATAGAAAAGGAATGATAAAATATTTTAAAAAATTTAATATATGTTAAATCTTAAATAAAATGAAAAATACAACATGAACTATTATTAGTGAGTCTTCCCAATCATTCAAATATGCAAAAACTTAGTATATCTAATAAATATTTATTTTGTTATATGCAATTACATTCACAATAATAGAGAAACTATACTCTAATAATATAATAAATACATGAGAAATTTGTAAATTAGATACTATTTTAGATTGCATGAAAAATGCGTACTCATGAGATTTCCATCACCTCATAATAATAACATTTTGTAATTTATATGAATATATGCATGAACAATAATCAATAGTTAAATACGTTAAAAATTCATGACTAATAGATAGACCATCACCTAGTGTAGACTATGGTTATGGTAGCCCATAGTAGCCTGGGTCCCATCCATACTTAATGAAATTTTAAATTTTAATTTATTATTTATTTAATTACATAAAAATGAATAATAACATATTTAAAAAAATCAAGTTATATAAAATATTAAATAAAATGGAAAAAATATATGAACTATTATGAGTATGTCTTCTCAATCATTCAAACATACAAAAACTTCTAGTACACCTAGTAAAGATTTATTTTCTTATTTGCAATTACATTCACAATAAAAGAGAAAATATACTCTAATAATATAATAGATTCTTTTAAAATTAGTTTATCATATATTATTTTAGATTGCATGAAAAATATGTACTTCTGAGATTATCATGATAACATAATAATAAAATTTCATAAATTATATGTATATATGCATGACTATTGGATGGACGACCACCTAGTGTAGGCTCTGGGCATGGTACTCCATAATAGCCTAGATCCCATCCATAATTAATGAAATTTTAATTTTAAACTATTATTAATTTAATTACATAAAAATGAATATTAAAACATTTTTAAAAACTTAATTTAAACTAAATATTAAATAAAATGGGAAAAAAACACATGAACTATCATGAGTGCATCTTCCTAATCATTTAGACATACAAAAACTTCTAATATATCTAATAAAGATTTATTCTCTTATCTGTAATTATATTTATAATAAAATAAAAAATAAACCCCAATAACATAATCGACACCTGAGAAATTAGTATATCATGTGCTATTTTAGATTGTATAAAAAAGGTCTACTCATGAGATTTCCACCACCTCATAATAATAAAATTTTACAAGTCATATGAATATATGTATGAACAATAATCAATAGTTAAATACTTTGAAAAGGCATGACTATTGGATGAACTACCAAATTGCTCTCTTAACTAATTGAACAAATAATTGATCATTTATGAATATGAGCTAAATCAAAATACTTGAACATAAACTACATTTTTTATTCTCATAATATTTATATTAGTTATTTAATTATTTATATATCTTATCCTCATGTTTAGATGGTATGAACCAAAATTAATTATTCATATTCATAATTAATTAATATTTATACTAGTTATTTAATTATTCATATATAACTATGAATCTTAAAATATTTATCATACCTTTCACCATTTCCCTTATATTCATTCAGGTTGCTAGGGTAATATAATTATAGAATTTTCAAACTAAACTTCTTTTTTTTTCATCCTACATTTATTCTACAAAAAAAAATAGATGTTTCCTATATGCTTCAAATATATAACTCATGTTGCAAATATACAAGAATATAATGCAGGATATATGAGTTTTTATTGAATAAAATAAGTTAGCAATATCATAAAATACCTTTAGTTATATTGAATTCCAATGATGTTAGACATCATATTGAAAATTATTTTTTATGCCTACTTAGGGCATGTTTGATAAACTAAAAAAAGTAACCGCTGAAAAATAAATATTGAAAAAATTTAGTGCTGAATTTTATAAGTGTTGAATTTGTATTGTAAAACTGTTTAATAAGTTACTGACAATTGAATGCTGAAGATAAATATATTGTTTGATAACTGTAAATGATGAATACTCAAAATTATATATTTTGCATAGTTACTCTTATTATCATTGTATTATATATTATCCAAAATAAATAGAATTTCTAATAATATTTTATTTTTCACTATAATTATTAATTATTATTCAAAAAAAAATCACTAGAAACATATCCATAAATAAATCATAATATCTAAAAAAAGACATACATATTTTTTTATAAATAACCAATAGAATCTAAACTTTTTAAAACTATCCAAACTTTTAATATAAAAATAAAAATTAATAAGCAACTAGTTGATTTGCTATTTTCTCTCTTAAATTAATCATGAAATATGGTTAGAGTTAGGGTTTGAGGTGGTGGAGAAAGGAAGAGGAGAAGACAGATTCACAAACTGAACTGTAGCGTGAATGTGAAAATGAAAAAGACAGAAAAAAATAACAAAATGGTCACTTTAAAAAAATTTTTATTGAAAAAAAATTCCATTCAATGATAAGTATGCCTCTGCCTACTTATTATTTTTAATGGTTTTTCATTTAAATTTTCTATTAAGAGATCCCTAAAATTTTTTATCAAACACATTGAAAAAAATAAAATCATTGAAAATTTTTATTTTCAATAGTTTGAAAAAAATAATAAATCAATTTTAGGGATCTTTTAAGATGGATCATTGTGACTCTTCCACTTACATGAAAACTTTTTTGATGTATTTTAACATAAATAGTTACTATTATTCTTGTATATTGTTCATGATAAAGATAAATAAATGATAGAAAAAATTTGAAGTTGAAAATTTTAATAGAAGCAATTTTGGATTATGAAAGATGAAGATAAAAATTATCTTAAGTAAGAAAATATACCTAAAATCAATTGGAAAGAACCCAAAAAGTATTGAAGATAAGAAATAATATTGGAATGGATGATGATCTTATTATAAGTTTGTGTTTGATATTGACCGATGATATATTATCAAATATATCTAAATTATAGTCACTAACAAGAATTTGGGTTGCTCAAAAAAATATGCATGAAAATAAATTGTTACACAACAAAATCTTCTTAAAAGGAAATCTATATGCTCTTCAAATATTCGAATCTATTTTAATGGAAAAAACATACCAATATTCTAAAAATGTAATTCTTTCAAATATCAAATATGAATCACAATATAGAAGATAAAGAATATGATGAAAATTGATTTCAAAGTCTATCAGAGTTATAACTTCTCATCATAAATATGATCAATGATATCATGAGGATAAATTTAGTCTTTAATGAAATTATGGTTATTGTTTTTGAGAAACAAAGTATATGTAAAAATAAGGAAGATAATATATGTTCCACCCAAATAATTGATGTTTTTATTATCTCTAGAGGATGATCGGCAGAACATGACTATAGTAAGAGTCAAAATAAGAATATGGTCAATTTAGTGGGCAAGAAAAAAGTGGAGTGTTATTACTCTGAAAAGTAAGGAATTATACAAAAAAGAATATTGGTATTATAAATATGGGGTAGATAAAAATATATGAAGAAAAGATTATGAGTTATTAAATTATCAATGTTATATGAAAATTACTACAGATAATGATAAAATTTTATACAATGCGACAATATTTGTTGAAGGCAGAAAAAGATATGTTGATATCTAGTTGATAGACTTTGGAGAAACATGACATATGACTGCTTGGAAATAAAATTTTCATCAATATGAAAATTTATATATTACGTGAAACAATCATTGGAAACAATCATGCTTGATAAATTGATGGTATTAGTATTATTAGAATTAAAATTTGTGATTATATGATATATTACGTGAAAGGCCTAAAAAAATTTATAGTCTTTATGACAATTAGATAATGGTGGGGGAAAAATTCATATCCAATATGGGACCATTAAAATAATTAAATGAATCCTTATAGTAATGAAAATAGAAAAGACATCCAACAATTTATGTATGTATAGAGAAGAAACACAATAAGAAGGAGAAATGTTTATGGTTTTAGCAAGTTCAATAGAATCATTATTGATGATATGACATCGTCAACTTGATTACATGTCAGAATCACATTTGAAAATTCATGTTGAATAGAAGTTTCTTCCAAGACTCAAGAAGGTTTCATTATCTTTATTGTGAGCATTATGCAACTAGTAAGTAGTAAAATTGAAGTTTAGTAGTTTTTTAATTAAAAGTAAATCTATTTTAGAACTGGTTCATTCTAATTCTTGGGATGCACCAATTCTATCACTAGGAAGGCAAGATACTTTGTATCTTTTATTAATAAAAACTTCAAAAGATGTTGGATATATTTGATTAAGAGGAAGAAAAATATATTTTAATTTTGTTAAATAATTAAAGTACAAGTAGGACTTAAATATGAAAACAAGATTAAGTGTCTGAGAACTGATAATGAAAGAGAATTATTTGAAGTGAATTTTATAACTTTTATCAATAAGAATACATCAAGAAGCTATACACAATGGCAATTACTTCATGATAAAATGGAGCAATAGAGTTGATGAATTGAAACTTGTTAGAACAAACACAAGTAATGTAAAGAAATATAGAGATGACGAAGTCATTTTGGGTAGAAGCAGTCAAGACTATTTGTTTAGTGATCAACTAGTCACCATCTACAATGATTAACTTGAAAATGTTGACGGAAATGTGGACTAGTATACTAGTTAACTATTCTTGCATACATTCATTTTGAAATCTTTTGTACATTATGTATAATACCCATGAAACATCAAAACTGAATTCAAAATTAAGAAAATACATATTCTTGAGACATGCTGATAGAGTAAAGAGATATCACTTGTGGGATGCAATTATCCACAAGCATATAATTAGCAATGATGTCATATTTGAAAAAGGCATGTTTCAAGGAGAAAAAATATATAATATAAAGACCATAAGTTTCATTGGGAACAAACAATTAGAACATGACTTACTAGAGCAAAATGAATAAATATTAGTTAAGTTTGAGAAATTTGAGGTATGACAATCAAATTGAGAGAAGAGTGAATCAACTTGGCACTTAGAATATATTATCAAAAAAAATATTATATATTGTCTACTCACAAATTATGGAGATCCATTAGCTTTCTATGAGAACACAAAAAACCAAGAAGTTTTTTCTTTAGATAACTATAATATATGAAGAAAAGAAAGCTCTTCATAGAACCAATACATAAGAAAATGTTCAATTACTAGCAAGAAAAAAAGTAATTAGAAAAAGATGAGTGTACAATATCCAATGTAACAATAATGAGCAAGTGGAATGGTATCATACATGAAAAAGATATGCTCAAAAAGAAAAGAGAAAAATATATATTCATGATTTACAATAATTCGTGAAAAAGGAAAAAGAAAAAGGAGTTAACTTCAACAAAATATTTTCTCAAGTTTTCTAACTTACAATAGTTCGAGTAGACATGATAATATGAGCTATATATGATTTACAATTAGAGCAATTATTCGTGAAAACTATATTTCTTCTAGGTGAACTTGAAGAAAAAATATATATGTTACAACTAAAAGTTTGTGAAGAAAAGGAAAAAGAAAAATTGATTTGTAGATTAAATAAATCTTTTTATGGCCTCAAATAAGCATCGAAATGTTGATATAAGAGGTTTCATTGCTTCATCATGTGTCTTGTATGCAATCAACTTAATTCAAATTCTTGTGAATATTAGAAGTGATGTTAGTAGCATGATCTAATATTCATGATTGAGAGAGGGTGAGATAAGGGGTGGGGAGAGAGAGATAAGGGTGGGAAGAGTGAGAGAAGGGGTGTAAAAGGTGAGAGAAGGGGTGGGGAGAGTGAGAGAAGGGGTGTAAAGGGTGAGAGAAGGGGTGGGAAGAGTGAGAGAAGGGGTGGGGAGAGCGAGAGAAGGGGTGGAGAGAGCGAGAGAAGGGGGTGGGGAGAGTGAGAGAAGGGGGTAGGGAGAGTGAGAAAAGGGGTGTAGAGAGTGATGGAAGGGTTAGAGAAAATTAGAGAAGAGGTAGGAAAAATTAGAGTGGAAAGAGTGAGAGAAGAGGTGGGAAGAGTCAGAGATTGGGTGGGGAGGCTGAGAGAAGGGGTGGAGAGAGAGAGTGAAGAGGTGGAGATAGTCATAGAAGGGATGGGGAGAGTGAGACATGGGGCTGGAAGAGTGAGAGAAGGGGTGGGAAGAGTGAGCGAGAAGGTTCGAAAAGATTGAGAGAGAAGGGGTGGGGAGATTGAGAGAGATGGGGCAGAGAATTTGAGAGAGAAGTACTCGGGAAAGAGAGGGGCTGGGGGGAGAGAGAAAGGGATGTTAGTTGGCTGAGGATTAACAAAATTCTTTTGAAGAGATAACATGCACAAGATAAATTATTTAAATTCTATTTTAGAAGTCTCTTTCTTTTTAGTAAAAATGACATACCTAAATTATAAATGTTGTTCGACAGAGAGTAATCTTTTATATTCCTCCTCTCTAAATCCTTGCCAGGAAGACAATGGTATAGTGGCTACTGTCGTCTGTGCAACATATATATATATATATATATGTATGTATGTATGTATTAAAATAAAATTAACATCATGTTATATTATTATTATAGAATAACAAATAATGTGATATTTAGTTTTACATCTAATTTCAAAAGAATATTTTTTTATTCACTACAACAAAACTTCAAATTTATGACGTTTTATACCTTGATGCTTTCAAAAAAAATGTCATTATTCTATTGTAATTAGACATTTAATATCACTTACTAGATGTGTCATTGTTACGACTAATAAGTTAGGAAATTTCTTTACTCCTTAAATATTGCCAAGGACTAAGGGGCTGAAAATTAAAAACTTTGTCACTTTTATTAGTGTCATTGATATGAAAATATAAATTTTGATTTAATTGATTTTGAACTAATTTCTTTTGTATTTTTTATCTGTAAAATAAGGATAATATTTTAAATTTTACTCTTGATTAAAAAAAATTATCAATTTTTAGTTGATAATTATTTATTAAAAATAAAATGAAATTTATGATCAAATTAAAAAAATTAAATATTTTTACATTCAAATTTGAATTTTTTATTTATAAAATAAGTAATAATATTTAATTTTAAAATTAAACTGTTAATATTTAATTTATCCCTAAGAGAAATAAAAATAAATTGAAAATTTTAGGTCATTTAGTAAATAAATGTGATTAATTATATATTAACAGTTTAATTTAATAAATAAATGTGCTTAATTATAAATAAATGTCATTTAATAAAAATAAATATTTAATTTGAATTTCTAGCGAGTCTTAATTTAATAAAATTAAGACTGCCTTGCTATTAAATGCAAATATGGAAGTTTCCCCATTAAGTTACTAGCGCACATCTTCTTCAAATTATTGAGATATTTTCCAATTGCTCGGCTTCAAGCAGTGCCTCCGATATCCTTGGTGATCTTTGCAACATCCAGTAAGTTTGCCCATTAAGTTGTCTAATTGTATAAGATCTTCCAATCACTTTAATTTTTTCAAAAAACTGTGCATTTAATCACTTGAATTGAAGAGGTTAACTTATTTCACCATTATGAACTTGTATTCCGATCTTTTTGCATTTCTTCGTAGCATCCTCCAAAATCTACTGTTTTGCTTCTTATATTATGCCCTCTTCTCTTTTCATGTAATGATATTGCATGGCATGTTCTTTCCATTTGGAAATGTAACAGAGTCCCTCGTCGAACAGCTCCCCCTTTTGACAGCACTCCATCATTTTATGAAGAAGTTGACTTTAACGTAAGCATCATCTGCCAGCATATAATATGCTGCTTGTGTGAAACATTCTGCAGCTTCTTCAAGTTTGGGAACAAGAAGTCTTTTCATAAATAAACAAAAAACCTATAGCAGAATCTTAGACACACTGGATTGTAAATTTGCAGTGGAAAAGATAAAAATTAATATATGTTTGTATAATAAATTATATTAATTAGACATGTCATTTAAATTTTCTAAAAATATCATTATTTGGAACATGTTATATGTTTTATGGCACTTACTATATGTGTCATTGTTAAGACTAATAGATTGTTAAGACTAATAGATTGTTAAGACTAATATATTGTTAAGACTAATAGATTGTTAAGACTAATAGATTGTTAAGACTAATAATGGGCTGAAAAATATAAACTTTGTCACTATTATAAGTGTCATTGATATGAAAATATTAATTATGAATGTATTGAATTGGAACAAATTAGTTAGTATTTTTTATTTGTAAAATATGTAATAGGTTTTAAAATGGCGCTGGCAACAAACTAGAAGAGTCGAGTGGAAAAGTCTCGGCCTGCTTTTCTTTGGCTTCATTTTCCATTTGTTCATTGATGGAATTCTCTTTGCTTAGTTATATCCTTCTTCCTCAGGGTTGTTGTATTCTCTCACATGATCTTAGTGAATAGATTCTTACGCATTGCACAACAGGTCCTCGCTGCCCTTTATTGTTAAATTAGTAGAAATGTTACCAAAATGCATAATGCTTAATGGCTACCCTTGTTATACGAATATTTTTTGTAGCTTGGCAGGACAAAATAAAAAGCTGAACAGAAGTTTATATTGGAATCGAAAGAGAGAAATTGTAGTCAATTACTCTTGTCATCAGTTTCTTCACGGCTTAGATTTATGAACTGTGGAAAGTGGAGTTGTACATGGCTTATGGAGCATATATTCGGCATCGTGTGTTGTGTTGCTATTTTGTGAAGTTTAATTAGTTATGTTTCCTTCAATCAATGCAGATTTTGTGGTGTTGGTGCTGGGTTTGTCGGTGATTTTGCCGTAGTTGAGTTATCTGCTCCCTATTTTCAGGCTACTATTCTACCAAAGAGTAATTATAAATTCTTTTCCATATCCCATTTCAGGCTCAATCTTTAATTCTTCTTGTAAGGTCCAATTTGCTAATTACAAGGGATATAGAGTGGGCAATTCTTGTTGTTGGCTTTGAGCAGGTGATTATCCATTCTATTTTATTTTTGATCTCGTGCCTTTTTTATACATGTTTTATTTGTTCTCTCCTCCTCTGGTTTTCAGACTATGAAAGTATGGAAAAAAAATGAGGCTATATTTCATAAAAATGTGTGCTCTATAGTCATGCCATTTCAAAATCAATTAGCCTAAGACCTAGAGACATGTAATGTCATATCTATAAATTCGTCTAGATCACGTATTTTTTTATTTTATGTTAGATATTACAGCAAAGTCAAAATATATTAATATCTTGTATTGAAATAGATGATAGGTAAATTAATACTCACCTAATTAAATACTTTTACTCTATTTTTTAAATGATTTCTATACATTGAGAAGTATGAACAGAATAATACTTTCTTCCTCACTAAAAAGAAAAGAAAGAAAAGAGAGATATTATTATCAAAACAAAAAGATGTACATTATATACCTGAGAATATTGATTATAGGAAATGAGAAATTAAACAAAGTATTTATAAAAATAATATACACAAATAAGGTTATTACCATTAAAAAGAGAACATAGACGTTATATACCTTTTATACATGGGAATATTGATTATTGAAAATGAGAAATTAAGAAAAGAATTTGTTTAAATATGCTACACAGATAAGGAAAATAAGATTTTGGGGTCCAGTAAATAGAATATAAAATTTCTAAGTAGCTAGAAATAAATAAAATAATATAGTTAATAGGAAAATACATGGCCAATTAAAATTTTCATTTTCTCATTACTCTATTTATTTTCTCTTTTCCTTAGTCATTTTAGATAAAAAAAAATCATCTTATTTTTTTCCCCTATGTAATGGCCTATATTATTATAAATTAGAGAATCATCTTTTACCTCAAAAATGATTTAAATAATTTTTTGTTAAAATAAAAACAAATAAATGAATAAAAACCTATAATGCACATGAATGCATGTTGGGAGGTTCTAGGATCAGATTTGGAGGAGAATAAAATATTTTTTTATTAATAAATTGACTTTTCTCATATTTTATTTTAATATAAAGAATAATTAAATGATATTTTTTTGTTTAAATATTTTTTTTTCTAAGAATCATACCACCCATGAGAAATATTTTCTCATGTTTAAATATTATTCTAATAATGTTGCATATGTAAACAAATTTAACATTATTACAAAAATTAATGTTCATCCCTTCTATCTTATATCTGACATGCATTTTAATAATTTATTAAATTGATTTTTGAATTTTCTTTTAACAGATAAAAAAGAGGTTGCTAAACGAATAACATTGGAATATCGATGTGTTCTTCCATTTGAAGTGTGATCACTATTGGAAATAATTTGTTCTTTAAAAATGGATTGTTCATGGATCTCAAATGATCGAAGATCGAAGGAATATGAAGATGAAGTTGAATGCTTTGTTGTATTTGCAATACAAAATTCTGCAAATAAAACCTCCATTAAATGTACATGCTTACAATGTGGTAATATGATTATCAATACTCCTCAAAAGATTCGAGACCATTTGTTTTTCTTTGGAATTGATCAGAGTTACCATATATGGTATTGGCATGGAGAGGCAGCTCCAAGTGGCCCACCTTCCATAAGAGTAGAACATTATGATAAACTTTAATTTGATGATTAATGTAGTACAATAGAAATGGTTTAAGCAGCACATGATGATTGTCAAAATGATCCTGAATTATTTGCAAGATTACTACAAGATCTTGAAAAGCCGTTATATCCTGGTTACATAAACTTTACAAGATTATCTGCCTTGATCAAATTATACAACTTGAAAGTACGTTTTGGGTGGTCTGATAATAGCTTTTCAGAGCTTTTTATAAATTATTGGAGAAATGTTGCATTTAAACAATGAATTGTCTTTGTCGATGTATGAAGCGAAAACGACATTAAATTCCTTGGGAATGGAATATGAGAAAATACATGCATGCCCAAATGCTTGTGTACTTTATCGGAAGGTGTTGAAAGATACAACCTTATGTCCTACCCGTGGAACTTTGAGGTGGAAGACAAATATCACAGGAACTAAGAGGAGAAAAGGAGTTCATGCGAAAGTAATGTGGTATTTTCCTCCAATTCCAAGATTTAGAAGAATGTTTCAATCATCAAAAATTGCAAAAGAGCTCATACGGCATGTTGAAGAAAGAAATTTTGATGAGAAAATGCATCATCCATCAGATTCACCATCATGGAAGCAAGTTGATCACAGATGGCCTGAGTTTTCCAATGAACCTAGAAACTTGAGACTTGCAATTTCTGTAGATGGCATAAATCCTCATAGTTCATTTAATAGAAAACATAGTTGTTGGCCCATTCTCATGATAATTTACAACCTTCCTCCATGGTTGTGCATGAAAAGAAAATTTATGATGTTATCTTTATTAATTTCAGGTCCATGACAACATGGCAATGACATTGATGTCTATTTAGCACCTCTAATAGAAAATCTAAAAATATTGTGGGAGGTCGAAGTTCAAGTTTACGATGCACATAAACAAGAAATCTTTACATTAAGAGCCGTTCTTTTATGGACAATCAATGATTTTCCTGCATATGGAAATATGTCAGGCTTCAAAGTCAAATGAATATTATGGTTGTCCAATATGTGGAGAAGAAACATATTCTTGTAGGTTAAAGCATGGAAAAAAGAACTCATATACTGGACATAGACAATTTCTTCCAAGAAACTATCCATATAGGAAACAAAAGAAAGCATTTGATGGAAAACAAGAGTTCGGGTCACCTCCACAAATATTGACTGGGGAGGAAATATTAAAAAATATCAATGGAACTTGCAATTCTTGGGGACAAAAATGTTAATTTGAAAAAATCTGAAATCAACAATACAAATTGTTGGAAAAAAAGTCAATTTTCTTTGATCTTGAGTATTTGAAATATCTTCATGTTCATCATAATTTGGATGTAATACATATTGAGAAAAATGTTTGTGAAAGTATTATTGGTACCTTACTCAACATTGCAGGTAAGACAAAGGATGGGCTTAATTCTCGCTTGGATATTGTAGATGTGAGCTTAAGGAGCGAATTGGCACCAAGGTTTGATTCGAAGAGAACATATCTCCCTCCTGCATGTTATATACTTTCTACAATGGAAAAGAAGGCGTTTTACCAAACACGTTCACAATTGAAGGTTTCATATGGATATTGTTCGAACATTCGAAACCTCGTGTCAAAGGAAGACTTGAAACTTAATGGCTTAAAATCCTATGACTATCATGCATTAATGCAACAATTTTTGCCGGTTTTGTTATGTTCTATCTTGCCCAAGCATGTGAGGAATGCCATTTGTAGACTGAGTTTATTTTTTCAATGCTTTCTGTACTAAAGTCGTTGATGTTCCTTCATTAGATGAGTTACAAACTGAGATAGTGGTGACATTATGATTGTTTGAAAAGTACTTCCCACCTTCATTCTTATATATCATGGTGCATCTTACTGTGCATCTTGTAAGAGAAGTGAGACTTTGTGGACTAGTTTATTTTAGGTGGATGTACCCATTTTAAAGGTTTATAAAAGTGTTAAAAGGCTATGTACGAAATCATACTAGACCTGAAGGTTGTATTGCTGAATGCTATATTGCAGAAGAAGGAATCGAGTTTTGTACAGAGTACTTATCAAATGTGGAAGCAATTGGAATTCCTAGTAGTTCAAACATTGACCACAAAGTCGGGGCACCAATATTTGGAGGTCTTACTATGAAGGCTGAATCCAATTTATGGTTACAAGCACATCATTATGTGTTGGAAAATACATCAATTATCCAACCTTATATTGAGTAAGCATCACTAACTTTTTGTTTCTTTATTTGTTGTACATATAATATATTACTCTAATTATTTAATTTTTATACATGACCTCATAGAGAGCACATGCAATGGTTGAAAGCGAAACATCTACGTCAATCAAAAAGGTAAAAGTGGTTACAGGATGAGCATGCTCATACTTTTACCATTTGGTTACGA
The DNA here is from genome assembly GCA_029783825.1 of Sapria himalayana. Taxonomy (NCBI): domain Eukaryota; kingdom Viridiplantae; phylum Streptophyta; class Magnoliopsida; order Malpighiales; family Rafflesiaceae; genus Sapria; species Sapria himalayana. The sequence continues at coordinate 7,691,954 of JAREIK010002838.1, read as the reverse complement.
CAAAAGGTACTAAAATGGTTTCTTAAATTTTCCTTTTCGTTTTCATTATTAGTTAACATATAAATGATAACTGTATCTTATTTCAATAGGTTGAAGTCGCATTGAAAAATAATGAACCTGTATCTGAAACCCTTAAATGGATAGCTGATGGTCCAAGCCATTATGTGATGAAGTATAATGGTTATATCATCAATGAGTGTCAATATAATACAAATGAGCATGATGATTTACTAGCTACCCAAAATAGTAGAGTTAGTATTGTTTCAATGACCATGCAAATTGCTAGTGCTAAGGATAAAAATCCTATTTTGGGGAACTTTATTTCTATGGGGTTATTATTGAGATTTGGGAGCTTGATTATACTATGTTCAGAATTACAGTCTTCAAGTGTGATTAGATTGATAATAAGAATGGAATCAGGGTTGATGATCTTGGGTTTACTTTAGTTGACTTTAGCAGATTGGCTCATAAGTCAGATCCGTTCATATTAGCCTCCCAAGCTAAGAAAGTCTTCTATGTACAAGATGAGCTTAATCCAAGATGGTCAATTGTTTTGTCAACTTCTCAACAAGACTTCACAGAAAGAGCAAACGATGATAATCCCATGTACATTTCTATTGAACACAATTCAGTCATATCTTCTTTGCCACAAGTTGAATTATTTGATGCACTGAATGAATATGATCAAATTTGTAATTGAGATGATTGTGAGGGAATTTGGATTGAGAACAAATCATAAATATATCCAATTTTTATCTTTGTATTGGTTTTTTGAATTGATATGCTTCTATAGTTTTTTGTATTTTAAATGTATGCTTACTAGTTAATTTATTCATCATTGTTATTAGATGAATGCTATGCTTTCAATTTTAGTTAATGGCAGGTTGAGAATATTCTAAAAATTGACATTATTATGTTTTATGCAAAGCAGCTGATTAGGTAATGCCTTTAATTAGTTAATTTTTTATTCTTTAAATTTTTTTTTGATATTTTTGTACTTTTATTTAAACATTATATTTATTTTTATGATAGGTATGGAAACAGAACAACAAGATAAAGCAACTACGAGAAATAGATGTAGAGGGATAACAAGAAAGCCTATGACCATCAAGAATAGGAGCAAATGAATAAAACTTTCAGTTAAGTATAATGTTGATGGTGTTTATGTCGGACAAGCTACGGTGCATCTTACAAGTTATTTAGGCGTATTGGCACGTACCATGGTCCCAACTAGATATAGCACTTGGCACCATGTACCTAAGCAATTGAAGAATAAATTGTGGGACTCCATTGAGGTAAACTTGTATTTTTTTTTTCTATATATAACTTTTTCTAATTTTATTTGTAAATTTTTTTAACAACTAATAACTATGTTCATTACTTCTAGGCTGTATTTATATTGGATTGTAAAAGTAGAAGGAACTGTATGAAAATAATTGGCAGGTGCTTTAGATCTTTCAAGAACATGTTGACTGCAAAGTATATCATTTCATTCAAAGACCAACTAGAGCTTCTTAAATAATGACCAGTTGAATACAGTTTTATTGAAGATGAAGATTGGACAATTTTTGTCGAAGAAAGATTGACTCAAAGATTTCAGATAAATTGCTAATTATTTTCATGGCATATACTCATTTTTTCTTTACTTAATATAAATTAAAATTTGTAGGAGTTTAGAGATGTTTAAAAGGAAAGAAGGAAAAAACATATTTATAATCATCATCTTAGTAGGAAGGGATATGTTGGTATTGAGGAGGAGATGGTAAGTTAAAGATGTTGTTACTTTGCTTTTTATTTTATGTTGAATTTTCCTAGACACTCATTATATTACATTGCAATATTGTAAAAGTTGGTAGAAACCAGCTTTACTAGAGTCATTGATTGAAGTGTATTATGGAAGAAAGCAATGGAGAAAAAAGATGGCACCTATGATGAAGTGGTCATTCTGGTAGTGGAGAAGATTGTAAGTATAAGTTATGGAAAAAAATTGTCATTTACGTTAATAACTTATTTATATTAACAAATATGCCATTTAATTTTATAATATCATTGTGTATCAGGATAAGATGTTGCAACAGTCACAAGAAAGTAGTTTGAGTTTCAATGGAAATGACCTACTTACAGAAGCATTGGGAACTCCTGAATATAGTGTTCGAGTATGAGCTAAAGGAAATCATTATACTCCACGACAATATTTTCATTCTATGGCAGATAGTGCTTTGCAGGAATTTATGAAAGAATCATAAGAATGATAATCAACGTTTGAGGCAAAAATTTTATTCCAACTCTCTCATATGGTACCTACCGCACCTCAAACTAATGTTGGTAGCTCTAACATGCTCCAAAAATATATTGTCCTTCCTGAAAGTGTTGAGCAACAAAAATATCGAGTAGAATACCACACTCCACTAATGCTAAAAGCAAACAATGTAAGTTGTATTTCATATTATATTCTTTAATATAAATGGGCTAACACAAACTCATAATTTTCATATCAACTTACCTAGTTGATATGAAAATATAGAAGTAATGTTACAATATAAGTTAGCATAATAAATTATATTACTAAGCTCATAAGTTATGATAACTCAATTTTGTCTAACTAATTCTTTCCTAATTGGAAATTATCAACTTTAGATGATTGCATATACCTAAACAATATTATTTTATTTTACAGGTAAAGAATTTTCAATTGGCCATAGGGACAAAAGAAAATGTAGTTGCAGCTAGACTATAGTACTTGAACGTGGTGCTAACTTCCTTGTTGATATGAATGTTTCTTATGATCCAAATGCATTACTTCCTGTACTTATTCCAAGCCAAATTACCACTATTGGAGATGCTATTGGGCATCAAATTTTATGGTCTGCCCAATTAGTCATTCTTACTACTCATCGCATCCAGGTATGTATTTTTTTTAAAATAAAAAATTTCTTGTTAATAATTAAAAAACAATTTTATCTAGGACAATTCTTATATATACTATGATAATTTATGTTTGATAGGATTCAAAGAAATTTAAGAAACAGAGTAATCAAGAGAGAACATTGAGTTTTAATGATGAGAACCCTGTAGATATCAAGAACTTTGCTATATTAGTTGGGCTTTTGTTAAAGGATGAGATGGTACATGCAGTAGAAATCATAAAGGAGGTTTTTGGAGAGTCTTTTAAGACATTCCTCATGAAAGAAGATATGGATATCATAATATCATCAAACAAGGTGTCATTTAATTGCCTTATGTTCTATATATGGTAAGAGAAACATTTAATATGTTTTTCATATATTCTAACATCTTATTTATGCTTTAATTTTTCATAATGAGAATTGTATTTAATATTAGTTAAATTAAAATATTAAAACTTTTTAATTTTGTGTGAAATTAAATCAGACACTTGTATAAAAAGATGGTTGATGCTATAGAGGCAGAGCGATTTATTTTTGTAAATCTGACATTGGTTTCCAAAGCTGGATTGCGAGAAGCAAGCAAGAAAAATAATTCAAGGGTTGTAGCTAATCGGTTGATGAATGCAAATAATGCTAATTTTGTTTTTATTCCATATAACTCATGGTAAGTTATTAAACATAAGTAAGATTATAAATATGCGTATTTATCAAATTATAAATGTTAGCTATTACACTAATGTTAATTTTGTAGTTGTCATTGGGTATTGGTGGTACTTGACATAAGGACTTTGATCGCCTATTACCTCGATTCCTTGCATCATCAACCGTTAGATGATCTTTAAGACATTATTAATATGTAAGTTTTCCCCTTATTATTATAGAATGAAGCATAGTTGGTAACAAAATTTTTTTTTCTTTATGCAGGGCTCTAAGAAATCATCTACTTAAAAAACATAAATCATCAAAAAGAGAGCCTAATTGAGTTGTATTAGGGGTAAAGAACTCATTAATTGAGTAATAAAATATTTAATATCTTCTGCTTAATTTTAAACTTAGTACAATATGACTTGCAAGTAACTCCATATATATATATAATGATTTTATTTTCCATTAAGTGCCCAAGACAACAAGGTAGTGTTGAATGTGTATACTATGTGATGAGATATATGAGAGATATCATTCTCGATCAAGGATGTCTTACAACAAAGGTATGTATTGATTTGTTGGTTCTCAATATATCAGGTTTTTTTTATTTTCCAATTTTATTGATGAAAATAATACTTTACTTTTCAATAGTTTAATGGGATGAAATCACACTACAAAGACGAGTTGGATGAAGTACAATCTGAATGGGTGATGTTGGTGACTCAATTAATACTTTCCTCAGTTTGAAAAGCATTGGGGACACCTTTTTGTATTGAAGCATGAACAAATTTTGGCATTTTCAACTTTCACTTTTGATGAGGTTCATACTTTATATCTATTTTGACCCAAACTATGACTGAAGGTAAATTGTTAGACATAATTATTTGAAGACATTTTAGCATTTTCCTTACACTTTCATTATATTTCTCTAATTTCCAAAGGTTGAATTACGTTAGTATATTGTATGCATGATTCATAGGCATTTAAAAGTAAACTTTTATTTGGTCAAGTTAGAAGATCTTCCAACTTTGGAATGTTCCATGAACTATTGTGATAATAAAGGTATTTTTTATAATGAGATCAAGTTTATTACTTCTTACTTTCTATTTAATATTCAAAACTTGAATATGCAATTGGAATTTTATTGTCATCATATTATCTTTTGTTCATGTTGTCAACTATAGATTTTTTTTTGTAGATTGGAAATGGAAAAAATTGTGATTTCGACTTTTGGCTTCAATACTTTACCACAACATTGTAAATTACCTTTTCACCCTTATAAAACATAATTATTATTTCAAGGCACAATTTTTTTTACGTAGCCTTTATTTTATTAATGAATCTAAAACTATAAGTTGATTGGATTACTATATTTGTGTAATCAAATAGAACTTAAAATTACATTACATAGCATCTCATTGAATTTTTTTAATGTATTGGGAAGATGGAAAGTAATTTAACTTTTCATTTTATTAAATTTAATTGGTTTTTGTAGTGTTTTTTCAAGTAGTTTTTGAGATCTTTCAACTCATTACACATATATATGTTTTTAATGAATTATTATTGTTTTGTATTTTAAAATATTTGATCAACTTTTATGCCATAATTGATAAATCTCTTACTTTATATTTTACCCATTACTACTAACTTTGTTTTTGTTTTTGTTAAATTTGTTTAATCGTATATGTCAATTATTATATAAATTATTTTTATGATATGTTGTTATCATTCCTTTTTTTTTATTTTCCAATGATCAATAATATAATTTTTTCTGCAAGTGTAATTATTTGTTGTTCATCTTTTTGTATGTAAGTTACCTTTTTTGGAAATTAACTTTCAACTTTTCCAAGCTAGCATGAAGCAGTTTATTGGAGATAAGGCACAATTGGGTTGCATATATCAGAAATTTTGAATTGAATTAAAGAAATGAATGTTGAAATTGTGTTATATATTTTTTTGAATTGTAAGAAGTCCGAGTTCCCCATTGTACTTAATATCTTTATTCTTGGTATGGATTGTAAAGAATGTTTTTCTTATGTGCATGCAGTATTACAATAACATGTGAAAATATATTTACAATAATTATTAAATTTATATTTAATTAAATCATTATCTTCCTTGACATTTTTACTAAGTGTCATTGTATTCAAATATTTTAAGATTGATACAAGAAATTATGATATTTTCTGAGTATCAAGGTAGATTAGTATAATAAACAATGACACTTTATTTTAGCGTCAAGGTTTGATTCAACGACACTGCAAAAAAAATGACATTATATGCAAAGACTTTTTATGTCAGGCTAGCGGATGACGCTATCGATAAGCAACATAAATTATATTTAATGATGCTTTTTAAGCATCTTTGATTATGTTTTTTGTTGTAGTGATTATCCATATATTCATATATATTCAAAATTACTTTCATATAAATCAATTAATTTTATTTAATAATAAAATCAAAACAAATCCAACATAACCATATTTATTGTTGTGATTATATATACTCATAAATTTTATAAAATTAATAAAATCTCTAAAATATTTTTATGGCATTGGATAATGCTATAGAATGGACCATAGTCAAAATATGATCTCGGGTTGCTAATGTAAATTATATTGCACCATAATTTATATAAATTATAATATATATTACTACATAATTATAATTGTAATCCCTCACTTATAGAAAATAACTTGTGTCTTTTGTTATTTTATACTTATTAAACTTTCTATGTTAAGATTATAATTACCCATTGATTGAATTAATTACCGATAATCTAATTCAATCAATCTATAATTATTTGAAATATCAGATCATAATCCTTTTAAATTATTTGACGATATCAAAACTTATAGGCTTTCTTAAGTGATCATTATCAATCCTTCTAACAGGACATGAAGTCCATTAACAAACAATATTTACCATATACTTTATAAAGTTATCCAATTCATAAAGTTCATAAATTTATTTTTATATCTTACTCAATATTAATCAAAATCACTAGTAACAAGTGCCCATGAATATTGATTATTTTATAAATAAAAATAATTTTATTTATTATAATAGTGGTATATATTATTTTATATGCCGGTACAAAATAATCACAAAATAATGATCTCATTAAATAAACACAAGTGTACTAGCATTAGAAGTTAGAACTTTATTATTCTTTATAGTCAAGATAGACCTACTAAAATATTGTGCTACAATCTTACCGATAGATTATCCAGTTCTATCTAAAATATGAACAACAAACTTATATTCTACAAAAACTAATAATTTCATCTTCCGTGCATAAGCTGAACTCTACATACCAAATCATCTATAATGTAAAATAAAAGACACAAATATTTCTACCAATTTAACTCATTGCAAATTAGATCACTAATACATATAAATGATGTGAGCCAATTAAAAAAAGAAACAACCAAAAAAATAGTATTTAGAATAAAACAGTTCCAATAATCTCTCACTTTGACTTAAAACCATGATGTCACATGTCTGAGTCCTATTACTTCCACATGTCTATCACAAGTTTTAGCTGGAAGACTCTTCGTAAAAGGATCCACCAAGGTATTTTCCAATACTATTTTTGTCACTGATTGTTTTTTTTTGTATAGACCAAATCACTTTTATTTGATACCATCTAATAGAGATAGTAAATGGATTTAGTCTATTACACTACAAGTAGACAGGTCATACAAGTAGTAAAAAAATAATGTAAGTCTATATATTATTCCCATGAAGATTGACAAAAATTGAATTGTCAACTACCCAAACTACTAAAGATTCACACTATATGAACCATTATAAATATATTATTAGATACTAGTTGATAGATAATGAAAATAAATGAACTAAAACCCAAAAAAAATTCTAAAGAAATCTACAAAAATAAGTTGGACTCGATCAATTCTCTTGTAGAAACTAACACTGACATGAATGGTATAGCCAATTTTTCAAGCACATTTGTCATGCTGTCCTGGATGTCTCCACGGAGCTATATATTTCATTACTCATATAACCTTGCTTCTCTAAAAGTCTAAGATCTAAGTAGTTATTTGTAGGTCGAGCCATATTATGATAATTGAGTATTTTTCTTTTGCAATACTTCATACTCATTTCTATTGACCTTAAGCATCTTACTTCCCAAGATATGAGTGTTGCAAATCTCTACAAATGATTGGTGCTCATTCCTTTAATCTTAGAAAGTTCTCTCTTCCCTTGATTTGATCTAAGCCAACATGAGATATCGATCGCTCAAAAAAAAAAATAAGGTTATATCTTAGATAATTTATCTAAATAAACACTTCATTTTCTCATCTCTGATTAAAATGAGGAATTATCTACATAAACTAATAGAGCTCACTTTTTCTTTGCTGTTAACTTAACATACCCTCATAATAGATTATTCAGTATTCCTCAGAAATTACCTTCTCTATGTCACTCAGAGGGCATCCCATAAATAATGATAGGATACAATAAATTATGGTTGTTTGCTTTAATGTTGTGAACAAATTAATTAAAGTTTAACACTAGTCCATTAGATTTAACCTTCTGCTTCCAATAAATTCTCACTAAATTTTGTAGAAGAACATACCTAACTATTAATTCAATCCAGTAAAAATCTTGACTCGATCATAGTCACCAATGAACTACAAATCAAGGAAGCACACAATGATTGTTAATATTAGATTCATTTGAATTCAAGAAATTTGTTTAAGCTTCAAAACAATAAAACCAAAAATTTATAAGGTAGAAGCAAAAATCATTTAGATTCATGTTTTTGGCTAGCAGAGTTCCATATCCAAAATAAACAATGAAGAACAATGCTAATCTAACTTAGATCTATGTTAAAAAAAGAAAAATTAATTAAACAAGAAGCATGCTTCACCTTCTTCTTTGGACTCCTCATGTTCATCAACCCTTTTTCTATTCCCTCTTCCTTCAACTAGTAGCTCTGATTTAACTAAAGCTTCTTGTTCTCCCCATGAATTTGTCTCTATTGGAGGTTTCCACTAAACCTCTCACTTTTGTTGTTCATGCTCTTTCATGTCCTCTATTATGTTGGGTACAAAGCTGTGGTTCTCATCCATTTGGATTTATAAGTAAGTTTATCAGGAAATATCATGACAAAAACAAGGATGCTATAGGGTTTTAGGTTCGAATGCCTCGCAAAGAGTGATGACTTTGTTGGGTAGGCAAAAAAAGTAAGATAGAGTTGCTGGGATTTTTAAGTTGAAGTTCACATGTTGGGCTTGAAATTAAAGCATGCTTGTCATGAATTTAATCTTGGTAGGACAGCAAAATTAATTTGTGCATGTCACGATTTTAATCTCTGTGGACGCAAAATTTAAGTGCATGTGTAGCGACATAATTACAAGCCACAAATTTTATTATATATATTTTTTGATGAGCATTGTATTTAAAATTATGCTATTCACTCATCCAAGAAAGGTTCATTTAATTTTTTGCGGTAAGATCACTTTTCATTTTATGCTGCAACTTAACTAAGTTAGTTACGACTTTAAGTAACCCTTGAGACATAACTTTTATTTGTTGCGGCTTACTCAATTTCCCTCTGTTCATTGTTGCAACATATGGACTAGGTATTGACATTCTATTATTTTGGTTATAATATAAGTTTCTATCATTTTATATTCAAAAAAATGATCTACTCTATCACAAGAACATGAATTTTATCACGACACTAAACTATTTTGAGACCTAGAAAATAATATCGCAACATAATTTGTGTTGAGACATTTAAAATTTTCAATTATTTTTGTGAGCTTAGAAACTATGTTGCAACCAAAAGTTAAGTCTATTTTCTTAGCAGCATTTTCTGTCACAACCTATGTCAGTTTGTCATGACATAAATTGTATCTTCTTTTGATTGATTGAATAAATAATGAAATTTCATTCATTTAAGGATCTACATGCTCCATGATGGATGAAACATGTATTAATTCATCATAATCATAAAAATAACCCAATAAACACCCTAGTCAAGACTATTTTTTTGATGTTTCTTAAATTTTTCTCTCCCAAAGCTCAAAATAATATTTATTTTTAAAGTTGACTTCTAAGCAAAAGTGAATACTCCCCTTTTAGTCTGATCTTCCCTTGAGGCTCGATGGTTATATTTCGATCAACTTTTTATTTTGTGCTAATTTGTCATTTATTCTATAGAACTTTACAAACAACTCAGCAAGAAAAAAAGTAACAATAAATTGTAAACTACTAAAAAAATAAGAAGAAGAAATTGAATCAAAACATTCAAATAAATTCTTATATGAGTTGCCTCCCATAAGCTACTCAGTTTTTAGTCCCTAGCTAGACTTTGCTGCTCAATGCTCCTTACTTCAATAATATTTCCCTCTATATAAATTCTATCCAGTTACAACTCATTTATTGCTAAGGTAGTGCTTTAGTCTTTCACCATTCACTTTAAATTCTTCTCAAGTACTAATTCTTACTATTATTATCCCAAGATTGTACTTGTTACTATAGTATATGGATTACTCTATTTTATATCTACCTTTCCTGAAAATAGTTTTAGTCTAGAGTTGAAAAACACAACTTGATTTATTACCTTGAATTTCCTCCTCAAAATTTTTTAATCATGTCATTTTTTTATTTTATCCAAATAGATTCTAAAACTCTCATAGGCTTCATTTTTCAACTCTTCCAGCTCATTAATTTGAAGTAATCTTTCTTCTTTACCACATTGAAGTTAAAATTTAATTGCTTAAAATTCACATTTCCTTGTATTTTAATTCAGTATGAGGGCATTCCAATAGGAGCCTTAAATATAGTTTTGTAAGCCCATAGTGTATCATCCAGCCTAAAAAACCAATCCTTTCTACTTGAGTTCATCATTTTTTCTAGAATCTTTTTAATCTCCCTGTTAGAAATTTTAGCTTTATCATTAGTCTGAGAATGATAAACCAAACTTCCTCCATCAATTATAACAGTTCTAGTTTTTCCAAATTTACTCAAAATATTATTTTGCATGAATCCCACCACTGTATTAATATTATTCCGCTTGAAAAGTAATTGCCTCCACCCACTTAGTTACATAATTAACTTCTAGGAGTATGTATACATTTTCAAAAGAATGTGGGAAATGTCTCATAAAATTTATCTCTCATACATCAGAATTTGCACTATTAATATACCTTATAGGGGTATTTCATTTCTTTTGCTTACATTCCCCATTCTTTAGCATTGCTCACACAAATTGACCAATTCAACATAATTATTAAAGATAGTAGGCCATTAGAAACCTAATTGGAGAATTTTGTGATCTATTTTATCCCCTAAAAATTACCCTCCATATGGTGATACATGATATTCCTTCAATCTTTTGCATTGTTCTCTTTCTGGCACACACCTTCTGATAATCATATCAGTTCTTCTTTTAAATAAAAATAGGTCATCCCAAATATAGTATTTGCTGTTAGTTCTTAGTTTTCCCTCTAATATTAATTGAATACTTCTGGCATAACTCAATAAGCTAAGTAATTCACTATATCAGCATATTAGGATATTTGTAATGAAAGCTGAAATAACTGTGCATCTGAGAAATTTTCACTAGCTTTCGATTCTTCTTCATTTATATTAGTTGTTTCCATTCTTTCCAAGTGACTAGCTATCACATTGTCACAGCCTTTTTTATCATTGATTTCAAGATCCAATTCTTGTAGTAACCGCAAACATTTGATCAATCTTAGCTTGGTTTTTTTTTCCATTAAATATTTAATTACTGTATGATCAGTATGGATGATAACATGGGAATCCAAAATGTATGGCCTAAATTTTTCACATGCAAATATCATGGCTAGCATCTCATTTGAGAAGACCCTGATGAATCTTCTATAAAATCTAGCAAGCCCTAGGAAACTCTAAATTCCCTTAATTATTATGGGAGGTAAAAAAGTCTTGATTATGGAAAATTTTTCTTAATTCACTTATAAACCTGCTGTAAATATTTTGTGCCCAAGTACATTTGAAGTACTATTTTCAAATTATGCATGCAATGATCAAAACTAGATCCATACACTATTAAGTCATCCATGTATATCTTCATAAACTTCTCCATCAAATCTGAGAACATGAACATCATGCATACTTGAAATTTAGCCAGAACATTACATAACCCAGATGACATCCTTCTAAAAGCAAAGATACCATAAGGGTATGTAAATATAGTTTTCTCCTAGTCATCAGGTGCAATGGTAATTTGGTTTTATCCTGAATATCCATCAAGAAAATAGAAGTGAGGATGTCCTACAATCTTATCCAATATCTGATCAATGAAGAGTAATGGAAAATGATCTTTCTTGGTTGTTGATGTTCTATAAGATATGTATGCCCTCCATCCTATTACAAATTTTGTAGGAATTAGCTCATTTTTCATTTTTGATCACGATGAATTCACCATTTTTTGGAACTACATGAACTTGTCTAACCCAAGGGCTATCTGATATTGCATATATAAATCTATCATTCAACCATTTCAGAACTTCCTTTCTAATAATATTCTTCATCATAGGGTTCAATCTTCTTTGATGCTCTTTTAAAGCTTTTGCATTATCCTCCAACAAGATTTTATGCATTCAGATTGATGAATTGATATATTTCAAATCTTCTATAAATCAAGAAATAGTTACCTTATATTCTGTTAAGATCTTTAGTAATTTTTGTTCTTCAATCTCAGTCAATGCAATAGATATATATAATCATAGGTTTAACCTTTTTTGGCTCTAGGAAAGCTTACTTTAGATAATATGATACTTCTATTAAATGAAATCCTTCTATTAAATGAAATCCTTCTATACTATGCTTTTTTTGAGTTTCCTTCTCTTCACTACTACAAAAAACTTCACAATTGTTTCCATTTAGACTCAAAATTATTTCTATAAAATTAGAACCGGAAGACATAAAATCAGAATCAACATCTACAGAGTACTAGAAATTCATCTCATTTTTATTGATTGAAAGTGAATCATTACAATCATTTTTCAATTCATAACTACTGGGGCTAATATTTTATACTAACATGTCATCATGAATATCAATATTTATTTGATCAATGCTCTTGTCAAGCTTGAAAAAAACTATCTTATTCCTAACCCTAAGAGTAAGCATTCCCTTTTGCACATCTATCAAGGTAGCTCTAGTTGCAAGGAATGGTCTTCCTAGTAACAGTGAAACTTGTGAGTCATCTTTCATGTTTAGTATAATAAAATCCATAGAGAAAACAAACTTTCCTACCTTGACAAGCACATTTTCTATCTGCAATTTGTAGAGTGACTGATGTGGTCATAAGCTCTCCCAATCTTAGCCTTTTAGCTATAGACAAGGGCATTAAATTTATGCTAGCACCTAAGTCACATATAACTTTCTTGAATTCAACTTTCCAAATAGTTCATTGATTGGTGAAACTTTTCGAATCCTTCATTTTCTCTAGTAGTCTTCTCTAGATGACTACACTGCAAGTGGCAATTAGGTTCACCACTCTATTTTCAACAAATTATCTTTTTTTACTTAAGATATTTTTTAGAAACTTGGCATATAGTGGCATCTGAGCTACTACCTCTGGAAAAAAAGTAAGTTGATTTCCACTTTCTTGAATATTTCCAAAAAGTTGGAGAATGATTTCTCTAATCTAGCCCATTGTAGTCTCTGTGGGAAAAGAACTTCATTCCTAGATAATTGAGTATTTTCTTTCAGCTTCTTGGTTCTTTCTTCATCCTGCTACTATTGTTGTACCAATCCTTTAGTATCTTCTACAATATTCTTTGAATGGTACTTTTTTTTTCTACTTTCTTCTAACTTCTTATTCTCTAATTCCTTCCCACTTCTGAGTTGCACAACCATGCAGTCTCTTAGATTTTTCTTGGTGTTAGTAAGAAAAACATCTTCATTATGACTTTGTAATGTTAGGGTGAGCTGGCCTACTTGAGTCTCAAGATATTTCTGGGAAGCACTTGTATTTGCTTGAAACATTTGTATGTTGGATGTGAAAACTTTCAATTTAGCAAATTTATATTCATGGAGGCTCGACATCCTCTTGTTGTCCCTCATGAACTATAATATCTGTTCCTTAAAGGATTGGGTCTTCTTTTGACCCTAATAATTAATTATGTTCTATCCTCCTTTCTACTGTTGCTGTTGGAACCTTGGCGGAGCATACCACTACTGGTAAAGTTGCCCATACCTTGGGCCCTATTGTCTTCATCCACCCTAAGAAAAGTTCTCATAGTTCCTCAGTACTAATGTGTAATGTGTTGGCAGATTGAGGTTGAGCTTGAAATAGTAATTTCTTTGTTTATTAAGGTAATTTTCCTTCTCAACTGCATAGGGGCCTTCTTCTAGTTGTCTCTTAGTACTTCTTTTATTTCCTTTTCTTTCCACAGCTCTAATCTCATATGCAAAGTGCATTCTTCTCTCTTGTTTGTCTAACCTATTCATAAATACAACAAGCTTAGCTTCAATAGAGTCATTCTGTTCAACTTTATCACTTTACTTCCTCTTGCTCTACTACTGCTCCCTAATGATTCAGATGGAGCCCTCATGTTGCATCTAGCAAGATCTTCAATCAGTTGCCTTGCTTTTTCTATACTTCTTTTTTTAAATGTTCCATAAAAGGCTGCATCAATTATACTCTTAGAGTTATAATCTATAGAATGGTAAAATATGTCCATCTAGTTTTATAAATCTATTTTGTATATTGGACACCTCTTCAGCATTCTTTTATATCTCTCCAATGCAGTTTATAGGCTTTCCACATCCCCTTGTTTGAAGGTCGTGATCTTTTCTCTTCTTTCAAACATGAGGGATGAGAGAAATAACCTGCCCAAATTTGCTTCCATAAGCTCTTCCCAAGTAGATGTGTCAAATAGGTTAGGCCAGGCAGACCCATTTTTCTGGACCCAATCGGGCTGGCATACTGTGCTAGGCACGACATGCTACAGTACCATGTCATGCATGGCATGACATGGTTCCTTGAGGGTAGGCCCAGCATGGGTCCGCAACCCTAAATTTGCTAGGGTTTGGAAAAGTTTGGCCCAGTTCAAGTCGATCGATTTGGGTTAGTTAATTTTTTTAAAAATTAAGGTTTCGATGATGTGCCGCCATGCTGCCATTACCTGTCGGGCATGATGAGCCATCACCTATCAGCCATCACCTGTTTCGTGCCCACATGCCAAGCACCCATGCCTTGCCTGGCATGGCACATGGGCTGAATACCCTTGGCATGGCACGATACAATTCATGCTAAGGTAGAGGTGTCAATTAGGCCGGCCCAGCCTGGACTGGCACGAGGCACGACACGATTCGGTCTTGCCTGGTTTGGCCAAGCATGGGAATTTCTCATGCTCGGGCTTTGCCGTGCCCGACCACGGCAACAACCCTGTCGTGCCTAGGCCAACCGAGCCTCCTGCCGTGCTTGGCCTAGCACGGTACCGTGGCCCGTTGGCACGGTACCTCGGCACGAGCTGAGAAACCCCAATTTTTTAAAAAATTAGGGTTTCGGCGGCGCGACGCCGTGGCCGTAACCCTAATTTTTTTTAATTTAGGGGTTAGGCTGCGTAGCGGCGCGACAGTGCGCTCCAAAACCCTAAATTTTTTTTAATTTAGGGTTCGGCCTGGCTGGCAGAACCCGGCAGATTGTGTCGTTGGCCCGTGCCGGGCTGAACTCCACAAAACCATGCCCGACATGAAAGCACGGTCGGGCTTGAAAAAAAGGGCAGGGCCAACCCGACACATCCCGTTTGACACCTCTATGCCAAGGGTGTGCCTGGCATGGGCTTGGGCACACTACTGTAGGGTGCCGTGTAGGGACAGGCATGCTTGAAATGGGCCAGGCCATGCATGCCTGAAATGGGCCGGGTCATGCATGCCTGAAATGGGCCGGGCAATGCATGCCAGAAACGTGCCGGGCCGTGCATGTCTGAAACGGGATAGGCTCCGGGCTAGGCATGAGAATTCTCTCAGAAAAATTGGTTGAGATTTGAACCATGTAGGCTACAATATCTCTCAGAGAAAATGGGATCAACTATATCTTGATTACTTCTAGCAAAACCATCATTCAGCTTTACAATGTGTGAATTCTTAAAAATCTACCCAGATGTTCATTGGGATCCTTTGATGGATGACCTATAAATTGACTATGCTAGACCATTTGTAATTACAGCTAGTTTAAGCTCAAAATTGTTTGCCTCAATAGCTGGCTGTCTCACTGATGAATATTCCTCCTAGATTATTGGACTCCAGAAATTTTCAATAGTGTCTTTCCTTAGAGGTCTTGCTGCTATTTCTTGGTCTATTGTTCAAGTCATTCTTTCATCTACCATATTTATTATTATTGTAATATATATGGAAGATAAATTGTCTAGTGAATATAGATATTTTTTTTCACTAGATATTATTTCTAATGTACTTTCACTAGATATTGTTTTCACTAGATATGGTAGAAATAGTACATACTATTTCTACAATAGATAAGTCATTCTTGGTCTAACTTTTCTTTAACTTTTCAGTGTTCTTTAAATCTCTCGATCTAGTGAAAACAGACCTATTTCTTGTTCCATGTGCATGAATAAATTCCTAAAGTTGAAACACACTAAGATCAAATGGAACCAGTGACACCAAATGAAATTCTACATAAATATCAATTAAGCTCAAAAAGTATAGTGTCTTCATAAGACATTGCTATTAAATCATATTTTTGTGATTTTTTATTTTTTTAAATATGTCCAAACTAGTGTTTCTCTCTTTTTTCTGAATATTAGTTTAACCATTTCTTTCAATTCCCAGCAATAGCGCCATAAAACTTGATTATCTTTTTATGTATAGACAAAATCACTCCTATTTGACACTATTTAATAGATGTAAATGAATTTAGTATATAACACTACTAGTGCACAAGTCATACAAGTAGCAAAAAATGGATGTGAGTCTAGATATCATTCTTATAGAAATTGAAAATAATTAAATTATCAACTACCCAAACTACTAAAGATTCACACTATTTGAACCATTAGAAATATTTTTTTAGATACTATTTGATAGATAATGAAAATAAATGGACTAAAACTCAAAACAAAAATTCAAAAGAAATCTACAATGATAAATTGGACTAGATTAGTTCTATTGCAAAAACTAACACTAGAATGAATGGTATAGCCAATTCCTGCAGACTTCTCTATCATGACTTTTTTCTAGAGAAAAATTGAAATATGTCAAACACATTAGTCATGTGCCATTGGATCTCTCCCTATAACTACAATTTCACCACTTAGATAACTTTGCTTTCATAGAAGTCTAAGATCTAAGTGGTTACTGGTAAGTTGAGCCATCTTATGAGAATTTAGTTTTTTTTTCTCAATACTTGATACCAATTTCTATTGATTATAGGTCTCTTGCTTCCCAAAAGATGGGTGTTGCAAATATTTGTGAATTATCTACATAAACCCATAGAGCTCTCTTATTCATCACTGTTAGCCTAGCATACCCTCATAATAGATTATTCACTATCCCTCAAGGATTACCTTCTCTATGTCACTCAAAGGGCCTCCCAGAAATAAGGATAGGATACAATGAATTATGGGCATTCGCTCTAATGTTGTGACAAATTAATTGAAGTTTAACACTATCCATTAGATTTAACCTTATGCTTCCAAGAAACTCTCACTAATTTTTGTAGAAGAACATACTTACCTATTAACTCAATCCAAAGAAAATCTTGACTAGATCACAATCACCAATGAACTACAAATCAAGGAAGCACATGGTAATCATGAGTAATGAATTCATCTAAATTCAAGAAATTTGTTTAAGCTCCAAAATAATAAAGCCAGTGATTCAAAAAGAAGAAGCAAAAAACCGTTCAAATTCAAGTTTTAGACTAGCTAAGTTCCAGATACAAAATAAACAATGAAGATCGATGCTAAACTAACCTAGATCTAAGCTAAAAAAAGAAAAACTATGAATTTGTCATCAACCAATTTTCTAGGTCACCTTTAAATCTTTTTTCTAAAGTAGAATATGCTTTTATACGGTATGTGCTAGCCCTAGCTTCTAGGTTTTTTTTTTGTAAAATCCAGAAAGATTGGCCCAACTTCGAATTCCTTGTCGTGACTTCCACTTATCAATTTCTTCCTATTTCTCTATCATAACATATTTCAGATGTGATGACCAATTTTTGATGTCATGACTAATTTCTGATATCATGACTAATTTTTGTTGTCACGACCAATTTATGATGTCACGACCTAGTATTTTATTGTTTCTTGAACTTTACTATTGTGACTAAGTTTCTTCTAGGATCTGATTTCCATCTTATGATTCTTCACTAAAAAAATTATTTGTCGTGACATTAGTTTTCTTGTCATGACCTTGTATAGTTCATTCTCTTGTATTACCTGAAAAATATGTCGTGGCCAACATTGTCTTTCTTGTCTTGCACTCTTAGCCACAACTTGTTGTGTGTCTCAACATGAACTATTTGTGTCACAACACAAAATATTGTCTTCACCTACGTCTAGTGTCGTTACTACCGTTCTTTTGTTGGAGACCTAAGTTGCAACAACTTTATTTTTCTTTCTTACTGTTGTTGGTTGTGACATCATTTATTGGTTATGACTTCCTTTTCAGTTCTTCTTCAGATTTTCATCGTAACAGAGTTGATTTTGTCACGACAAATTTGACTTGACAAAATTCCTAGATTTTTACTACAATATTACTTCTTTTAACTGAAAACCTACAAAACATGAAATGAGTAATATATAACTTTTAGCCATGAAATCCATCTTCTAAACATGAAAGCTTGCCAATAAAATGGACTAAAACTTAGATGAGTTTTTGGCTCATCAGTCACTACCATATCTCCTATATCTATTTGAAGATATAGTGTTTATGCTCGATGTGTTTTGCCTTTGTTACACTTCTTACATTTGGAGCTTTTGGCTCATCATCCATGAATTCTTGTTATGCTTTTTACAATATCATTTATTAGATGGTACTCATCCTTGATGTGTCTTGCTTTGTTGTGGGTTCTAAATTCCTTTGAGTTAGCAATAGATCTATTATTATCAGATAAAAAGTATAATAGGTAGTTGTATATTAGGAATGTCTTCTAAATCCATTTGGAAGTTCCTAAGCCATATAGCCTCTTTGGCTGCCTTTGAAGCTACCACATACTCGGCTTTCATTGTGGAATAAGCAATACATGATTAATTGATACTCATCCAAGATATGGCTCCACTTCCCAAGATAAACACATAACTTGAGGTGGACTTTCTCAAATCCCCATCTAATTGGAAATCAAAACCTGTATACCCAATAGTTATAAGATTTCCTACTTGTTACATCAACATATAATCTCTAGTCCTTTTCATATTCTTGATTATGTATTTTATTATTATCCCATGTTCTTGCATGCTGATCTTTTGATAAAGCAATTGATATAAACAGCTTGGGTCAAGTCTAACATTTTTTACTTATGATCTTGCAAAAGCTTAATCCCAAGAATATG
The DNA here is from genome assembly GCA_029783825.1 of Sapria himalayana. Classification (NCBI taxonomy): domain Eukaryota; kingdom Viridiplantae; phylum Streptophyta; class Magnoliopsida; order Malpighiales; family Rafflesiaceae; genus Sapria; species Sapria himalayana. The sequence goes on along the minus strand of JAREIK010002838.1, from coordinate 7,672,856 downwards.
AGCAATTTTTCTTATATCTATCACAATAATTGACCAAACAACTAGACCTTAACTAAAGACAACAAACTTACATCATTATTAATGAGTATTATACCATCAATGTATCATTCCAAGAACACCACAATGTTATCACTTTTCTTTATATACACCCAATAATTATTCGAGCATTGATCAAAGCCATGAAACTTAATGGCTTGAGTAAAATGAGTATTTTAAGATCTAGATGCTTATTTTATTCCATAAATAAACTTTTTAAATTTACCCAACATATTCTTTTGGCCATTTTCTACGAAAACATCCAGATGTATCATGTAGATGCATTTTTCAAGATGCTCAAATAAAAAATGTAGTTTTTACATTAATTTTTCAAATCTCATAGTCATAATAAGTTATAATGGATAAGAGAATCTATATTGACTTCAGCATGACTACCAGCAAAAGATTTCCTCATAATTAATTCATTCTTTATGAGTGAAACTTTTTGCAACAATCATACCCTAATAAGTCACAACATTACTACTTGTTCCACTCTTTTTATTATAGATCTATATGTACTTGATAGGTTTTATTCATTTAGGTGGTTCCATTAGATCCCAAACATGATTGGAGTATATTGACTGCATCTCTAATTCCACAACCTTTTCCCAAGATTTTTCATCTTTATCTTTAAGCACTTCATCAAAGCTTCCAATATCAATATCAATCTCATTAGGAATTTTATCATAATACTCTCCCAATAGTGTATACCATATAAGTTGAAAAATAACTATCCTACTATGAAGAGATACTCCTATTGATTGTATACTTTTATAGACATGTGGTGCACATGCTAATCATTGCGAATCATTATAATCATTACCATCTAATTTGTGTAACTAGTATATTAATAATAGGTCCATGAGTTTCAATATCAACATTTTTCTCAATGGATCTTCCATTATAATGAGGTAGTAAGATATCTAAAATATTACTTTATAGTGTTTCTTCTTGTATTACTTGTATTGAAAGAGTTAGGATTAGTTTAACTCCTCTTAATACTTCTAGAAATTCTACTTTTGGGATTGTCGTTTGTTATATTGTTTTCTTCTATGAATTGGGCATTGATGCTAATATTGATTTTATAATCATTTAAATTATAAAACAATCTACTTTTAGTTCTTCTAAAATATCCCATGAAGAAACAAACTTTTATTCTTGGTTCCAACTTATCTATTTTCCATTTCAACACATGTGCTGGGCAATATCACAAATGAATGTGTTTTCAATTAGGCTTATGTTTAATCTATAATTTAGTTGGAGTAATAGGTTAAGACTTTGATGGAACTAAGTTCAAAACATAAGCTATTGTTTCTAATGCATATCCTTAGAAGGAATTAGACATATCCGAATATTCATCATTGATATTACCATGTCCATAAGAGTCTAATTGCTTCTTTCTACCACACTATTTTGCTATGAAATGCCAAGTGTAGATAATTGGGATGTGATCATTTTATCCAATAAGTAGTCCCTAGACTCTCCAAAGAGTTACTCGCCACCATGAGATTATAGTAGTTTGAAATATTTATTCTAATATTTCTCTACCCATCCTGAACTCTTTGAATTTTTCAAAGGTGTTAGACTTATGACGTATCAAATACAATGTACCAAAATATTGAGTAATCATCAATAAACTTAATGAAGTACTCAAAACTACCTCTTTCTTGAATAGCCATAAGCCCACATAAATTAGAATGAATTAACTTCAATGGCTATTTGACTCTATAGCCCTTAGCCACATATGACTATTTGGTTATTTTTCATTCTAAGTAGGGTTTACATGCTGGAAGTGTTTCCACATTCAATGGACCCAAAGGTAAATCTTTAACTAGTCTTGAAATCTATTTTAGATTTATAAGACCTGGGCATAAGTGCCAAATATAGGCCTAAATCTAGTTCATATCAGAAGACTATTTTCTTTTATATGGCAAGGTGTTTATATTATTTGACTTGGATCATTGAAGTTGAGTAGAGACAATATTAATTATATAAAGATTATCTTTAATATACCAGAATATATAAACTTATTAGCAAGTAAATTGTTTTAAAATTATTGAATAAAAATGAAAATCGATTCTTAGCCAAACTGGAAATAGAAATCAAGTTTATTTTGATTGAAGGTACATAAGACAACCTTTCATAATTAAAATAGTATCTCTCTCAAATTGAAGTAAACAATCTCCCACTATAATGGCTATTGCCTTTGTAGTATCTCTCATTTGAAGATTAATCTCACTATCACTTAGTTATTTGGTTTCTTAGAACCACTAAAATAAATTCCAAATATGATTGGTGATGCCCATATCTACGCACCAAGTATCTATAGATACCACTAGTAAATGATATTTACCTTGATTGTTCATCTTAAAGAGATAAACAAGATACTACTTCTTCTAGTGTTCTAATTGCTTGTAACAAAAATATTTTCCTTTTAACTTTTTTAATTCTCATATGAGATTTAAGAACTGTCAGTGAAACATTAATATCTTTATAACATTTTTTATTCTTGCTACCTTTCAGTTTAGAAGAAGTCATTTCAATCACAAATACTTTAGATGATTTCCCAATAATACTTTCAGCCGATACTAATTTTTAAAATAATTGAATCAAAGTCCATTCAGATCTATTCATGTTATAGTTTAGACATTATTTCCAATAAAAAACTAGTAGTGAATGAACAATAATATCAATTTGAGAATCTACACCAATCTTAGCTCCAAGGATCTTTAGTTCATTTAGAAGACTAATCATTTTGAGAACAAAATCCCTAACTTGGATTTTTTCATCCATCATAATATACATCAGATCCCTCATGACTTTTTGTTTAGCAGAATAAGTATGATTCACAAATATTTTTCTTTGAGATTTGACATCATATCGTAGGTAGTAGCCTTGAAATGATATCAATGTTGGAGTATATTTGAAATAGAAGCTAAAATATAAAACATCAATATCTCATCAGCCTTTTCTCATTTCTCAGTATGCTTGGATTCCTCATCGGTAACTCATTCATGAGTTTTATCCGAGCATAGATTGTAAGTATAAATATGTAATTCTCAATAGTTAGGACATTGTTAGTATATATTTTTTTTCAATCTATGTTATTGGTCCCATTGAATTAATTTTCTTTGAGAATTATGGTGAGTAGATTGAAAGATGTTATATTTAAAATTTCTGAAGTTTTTACAATGAGCTTATTAGGTTGAATTATATTACAAGAATTAATTCCTTCTATTAATTTTTGAATGAATTTATTGTCAATCTAATATTTTGTGAATAGTATATCTCGATGGGAGGATGTCTACTATTTATTATATGTTCAGATAGGTCAATTCCTATTGTCTTATTATCTAGGTAGTTATCAATGAAAACAAGATTAAACTAATGACTTATCTCTGATTATAAAAATATTAGTAGTGACTCAAATAGAGATGATGAAATTATTCATAGATAAGTATAAACCATCACTTAATTCTAAACCAATTGAACCTTAAATGAATCCTTTATATATAGAATTAAGTGATTCATTTAAACACTTCATAGAATTATCTTATGCTAGTATGAGCTAAGTATACCTATAAGCCAGTTAGTACAAAATGAGGAAGGCACCAAAAGCAACATTCTAACCAACTTGTATATTTTAAGGTTACTTAAACTTTTTATTTTGGCACACAACTATCATACAAATTGTTATATTTATATGCATGCATCGATCCACAACTACATAATATATACATTCACTAGTGCCTCAACTCATACATATTCACATGCCACAACATATATATATCTACATGATATATATATATACATATGACACATCATTAAAATTAACATGCCATAACATGAGATGACTAAGCATCATTGTATCTAAATGTCAAACAGCCCAACTATATTAGTTTTAGGGAACTAAAACTTTAGACTTTCCTTTAGGAACCTTAGGGCTTGGAATAATGCCCTAAACTAGTCAAATTTACATAGTTTAATGGATTGGGGTAGTGTCCCCAAATAAAAAAAAAAGAATCTACCCTGGTTTTAAAATTTTGACCATGATCTTTGTCATTCTTAGACTATACTGCCATGAGTTCTGGCATGTTCACTATCACTGGCTACAACCACCCAAAACCACACCATCATTGGCTGGTTCAACCAGTGTTGGCATCATCACTAGCTACAAATATCACCACATGGAGTGTTTTTTGCCAAGACAGCCACCACATGTATCATAGTTGGGTGTAAATGCCACCACTGACACTATCATTGATTATGATGACTTTGATGGTCACCATTTCCAGCAATGAATTCCTCCACCTGAAATATCATTGGCTAGGAAAACCACCGCATACATCGCTATCATATGCAAATACTACCACTAGCTATGTCATTGGTCATGATGACCTCCACAGTCACCATCAATAGTAGCAAATACCACCACATAGAGTATTGTTGACCACGACAACCACCACAAGGATGACATGTGGCTACAAATACTATCTTCGGCACTATCATTGGTTGTGATGCCCTCTATAAATTTTATCACCTACTTCTTCCACTATCAACAACATTGTCATTGGCTACATCCACCACCGTAGGGACCATCATTGCTAGTAGATGCCTCCATTATTATAGAATGCTGAAGAGAAGCATAAAAAATATATTCTCACAAGATTAAAACCACATAAATTCATAATCAATAAAATATAGCTGCGATGTTTTAATTCAATCAACTAATGCTATTTTGCATCTTTTTAAGTTAAGGAAAAATCCATTAAAAGATTAAAACCCAATTTATTCTCACAAGATATTATTACCATACCCTATGATACAAGATACCATTTGTTAGGTGGCCGAGGATTAATAAAATTCCTTCAAAAAGATAACGTGCATTGGATAGATTTTTTTAATTCTATTTTAAAATTCTTTTTATTTTTAGTAAGAATGACATACCTCAAATATAAACATCATTCAACAGAAAGACATCTCCCATATTCCTTTGCTCCAATTCCTTGCGAGGAAGATGATGCTATAGTGGTTAGCATCATATGTGCCACACGTGTGTGTGTGTGTGTGCGTGCGCGCGTGTGTGTATTAGAATATAAACTAACTTATATTATTATTAAAATAATAATATAAATCAATTAATTTCAAAAGAATATTTGGTTTTAAATATAATTTCATAAGAATATTTATTTATTATATATATATACATATACAATCAAAATCAATTTAATATAAATCAATTAATCCGGTTTAATAATAAAATCAAAACAAATAAATAAATAAATAAAATTATATATACAATTATATTTTAAACAAATAAATAAAATCTCTAAAATATATTTTATGGTACTAGGTTAGGTTACGGAAAGGACACTGACCTAAATAAGATAACAAAATTATATTGCACCATAATTTATATTAAATTATAATGCCCTAAAATATATTATATATACATTTATATCTCATTCTCCTACTATAAATTATATTGCACCATAATTTATATTAATTTTAATTCATATAATAATAAAATTATAATTATACTCCCTCACTTATTCAAAATAACTTGTACATTTCATTATTCAATACTTATTAAATTTTTTATGTTGAGATTATAGTTACCCTTTGATTAAATTAAATTTTTGACAATCTAATTCAATCAATCTTTAAATATTTTCTTGAGACTTTCCACTTAATTTATTTGATATGCCGAATAATAATTCAACTATAAAGTTTGACAATATCAAAACTTATAAACTTCCTCAAGTGGACATCATCAATTCTTCTGATAGGATATAGATTCCATTAACAATCAATATTCACCATACACTTAATAAAATTATCTAATTCATAGAGTTCATAAATCTATTTATAGATCTCACTCCATATAATTTTAAATAACAATTAACAAATGCACATGAATTTTAATATTTTTAAAAATAAAAATAATAGTATTTATAATAATAATGATATATATTATATTATATGTCAATACAAAATAATCACACAATAATGATCTTGTTAAATATACACAAGTGTACTAGCATTAAAAGTTAGAATTTTATCATTCTCCATAGTCAAGATAAACCTACTAAAATCTTGTGCTGCAATCTTACTGATAAATTATCGATTTCTTTCTAGAATGTGATCAACAAATTTATATTCTACAAAAACTGATAATTTGATCTTTCATGCATAAACTAAACTTTACGTACTAAATCATCTACTATGTAAAATAAAAAATAGATATATTTCCACAAAGTTAGTTTATTGTAAATTTGTTCAATAATACAAGAAAATGATGTAAACCTCTTAAAAAAGAAAAATCAAAAAAATATCTTTTAATATAAAATAGTTCCAACAATAGAAAGAGAGAGAGAGAGAGATAAAGAGATAATGGTTGGTGGAGAGGGAGAGGGGGAGAGAGAGAGAGACAGAGAGAGAAGAGTTGGGGAGAGAGAGAGAGACAGAGAGAGAAGAGTTGGGGAGAGAGAGAGAGACAGAGAGAGAAGAGTTGGGGAGAGAGGGAGAGAGAGAGAAAGAGAGAAAGAAGGGTTGGGGGGAGATAGAAGAGATGGGCAAGTGAGAGAGAAGGGATGAGTTGATGGGGCATAGAGAGAAGGGTTGGGGGGAGATAGAAGGGATGGGCAAGTGAGAGAGTAAGGATGAGCTAATGGGTGCATAGAGAGAAGGGGTGGGGAGAGCGAGATGGATAAGAGATAGAGATTGAGAGATAATATAAAAATATATGAGGAAAACACAAACATATAAAAAAAATTATCAAAATCACCATTGAAAAAAATATAAATTATGGTTTTGATCATTACAAAATTAAAAAACAACAAATTACATTTATAATAATTTACAATTTTTTTTATTTGCAAACCCTTAAATATAATTACAGCTTGATTATGTTGGAATCAAAGAAATAACAGAGAACTTTGCAAATTCTGATTACACGAAAGCTAGGAGAATTGTTATCTTCTTTACAACTATTGTGACTAATAAATAACTTTACCGTGAGATATAAGAGGAAATAAACCCCCACAATTTATAGGTCCTATAATCATGGTGCATGACTAGATTAAACAGAAAAGGAAATAACAACCCATGATTTTAGAGGTACTATAATCATGGTGCATGATTACATTAAACAGAAAAAAAACTTGTTCCTCAAGTTCAAGGAGGAATTATTCAACTTAACAGAAAAAAACCTAACACTACTACAAAAACCATAATCAAAGATGCTTAAAAAGCGTCATTATATATATATAATGTCGCTTATCGATAGCGTCATCCGCTAGCATGACATAAAAAGTCTATACATATAATGATGTTTTTTTGCAGTGTCCTTAAATCATACCTTGACGCTAAAATAAAGTGTCATTTTTATTAACTATGACACTTAGTAAAAGTGTCAAGGATGATTATGATTTAAATAAATTTAAATTTAATAATTATTGTAAATATAATTTTACCTGTTATTGTAATACTTCATGCACATAAGAACAACATTCTTTACAATCCATACCAAGAATACAATTTTCCAGTACAAAAAGGAACTCGGACTTCATACAAATCAAAAAATATATATATAACACAATTTCAACATTCATTTCTTAAATTCAATTCAAAATTTTTGTTATATGCAACCCTTGTGTGCCTTAATTCCATAAAACTAGTTCCTGCTAGCATCACAAAGTTGAGAGTTAATTTCCATATAATGTAACCTGCATACAAAAAGATGAATAATAAATACTTACACTTGCAGAAAAAAAAACAGGAATGATAACAACATATCATAAAAATAATTTATATAACAATTGACATATACGATTAAACAAGTTTAACAACAAAAAAACAAAGTCAGTAGTAATGGATAAAATATAAAGCAGGAGATGTATCAATTATGACATAAAAATAGATAAAATTTTGTTATTACAAAACAATAATAATTCATTTAAAACCTCTAGGTGTGTAGTGAGTTTAAAGATCTCACAAACAACTTGAAAAAATACTACAAAAACCAATTAAATATAATAAAATGAAAAGTTAAATTACTTTTCATCTTCCCAACACATCAAAAAAATTCGATGAGATGCTATGTAATGTAATTTCAAGTTCTATTTAATTACACAAATATAGTAATCCAATCAACTTATAGTTCTAGATATATTAATAAAATATTGGCTGCATGAAAAAAAAAAGAGTGCCTTGAAATAATAATTGTGTTTTATAAGGGTGAAAAGGTAATCTACACTGTTGTGATAAAGTATTGAAGCCAAAAGTTGATATCACAATTTTTTCCATTGTCAATCTACAAAAAAAATCTATGGTTGACAACATAAACAAAAGATAGTATGAAAATATAAAAATTGTAATTACATATTCAAGTTTTGAATATATAATTGAAAGTAAGAAGTAATAACTTTGATCTCATAAAAAAAATACCTTTATTATCACAATAGTTCATTGACCATTCCAAAGTTGGAAGATCTCCTAACTTTACCTAAAAAAAGTTTACCTTTAAATGCCTAAGAATCATGCATATAATATACTAACGCAATTCAACATATGAAAATTATAGAAATATAATGAAAGTGAAAGGAAAATACTAAAATGTCTTCAAATGATTATGTTGAACAATTTACCTTCAGTCATAGTTTGGGTCAAAAGAGATATAATTATGAACCTTATCAAAAGTTAAAGTTGGAAATACCAAAATTTGTTCATGCTTTAATACAAAAAGGTATCCACAATGCTTTTCAAACCGAGGAAAGTATTAATTGAGTCACCAACATCACCCATTCAGATCGTACTTCATTCAACTCATCTTTTTTGTATGATTTATTCCCATTAAACTGTTGAAAAGTATAGTATTATCTTAATCAATAAAATTGGAAAATAAAAAAAACCTGATTTATTGAGAAACAACTGATCAACACATACCTTTGTTGTTAGACATCCTTGATCAAGAATGATATCTCTCATATATTTAATCACATAGTATCCACATTGAACACTACCTTGTTGTCTTGGGCACTGAATGGAAAATATAATTATTATATATATATATATATATTGGGGTTACTTGCAAGACTTATTGTAATAAGTTTAAAATAAAGCAGAAGAAACTAAATATTATATTACTCAGTTAATGAGTTATGTACCCCTAGTTCAACCCAATTATGGTCTCTTTTTGAAAATGTATGTTTTTTAAAGTGAAGATTTCTTTGAGTCTTGCATTAAGAAAAAATTTTTTTGTTGCCAACCAATGATGCATTCTATGTTAAGAAGGAAAAAACTTACATATAAATAATGTATTTAAGATCATCTGAAGGTTGATGATGCAAGGAATCAAGGTAATATGCGATCAAAGTCCTTATTTCAAGTACCACTAATACCCAATGACAACTACAAAATTAACATTAGTGTATTAACATAACATTTATAATTTGATAAATATGCATACTTGTAATCTTACTTATGTTAAATAACTTACCCTGGGTTATATGGAATAAAAACAAAATCTGCATTATTTGCATTCATCAACCGATTAGCTATAACCCTTGACCTATATGATAAATATTTAAATAAATTATTTCTCACAGTAAGTTTGCTTCATAGAAAAAAAATTATTTAAACAAAAAAATATCATTTAATTATACTTTAAATTAAAGTAAAATATGATAAAAGTCATTTTATAGATATGACATTAAATGTCTCTAGGTCCTTAGGCTAATTGATTTTGAAATGACATGACTATAGAGCACACATTTTTATGAAATATAGCCTCATTTTTTTTCATTTCTGTCACTATCTGATAAATAGAGGACGAGAGAACAAATAGAATAACATGCATAAAAATGACACGAGATAAAAAAAAAGAATGGATAAAGACCTGCTCAATGCCAACAACAAGAATTGTCCACTATTTATCTCTTGTAATTAGCAAATTGGACCTTGCAAGATGAACTAGAGACTGAGCCTGAAAATGGGAAATGGAAAAGAAATTATTATTACTATGTGGCAGAATAGTAGCCTTAAAATAGGGAGCAGATAACTCAACTAAGGCAAAATCACCGACAAAACCAGCACCAATATCACAAAATCTTCATAGAATGATGGAAACATAACTAATTAAACTTCATAAAATAGCAACACAAAACACGATGCCGAATATATGATGCATAAGCCATGTACAACTCCACTTTCCACAGTTTGTAAATCAAAGCCGTGTAGAAACTGATGCTAAGATTATTTGAACAGCAATTTCTATCTTTCGATCACAATTTTAACTTTTTTTCATCTGTTTATCCTGTCCTGCCAATCTACAAAAAATATTAGTATAACAAGGGTAGCCATTAAGCATTATTCATTTCGGTAACATAAATACTAATTTAACAATAAAGGGCAGCGATGACCTGTCGTGCACCGCGTAATAATCTATTCACTGAGATAATGTGCGAAAATACAACAACCCTGAGGAAGAAATATATAAATAAGCAAAGAGATTTCCATCCCTAAGAGAAATGAAAAATGATGCCATAGAGAAGTATGTCCAGATAAATCCTCACCCAGAACCAAAAATGAGAACATAACGTTTTTCTCCCCATATCTCTTTCTCTCTACTTGTGAATTATGATAAGTTTATGCATAATATAAGATGTAAAACAGAAGAATTTGGAAGAAGCTTCAAATAAATGCAAAATGATCGGAACACGTTCACATTCAGTTCTTAGGTTAACCTCGTCAATTCCAGTGATTCAATGCACTTTTATTTGATAAAAGTTAAAAGTATGGAAGAGTTGATACAATTATAAATTTAATGGAGAAACTTACAGGATGCTGCAAATATGGCCAATGATATCGAAGACGCGAGCTTGAACCCAAGCTGTTGGAAATGGCCGAACGTGATGAAGAAGAAGCGCAACTCTTTCTAGCTATAGATTCTTCAATATATTAAATTAAGTTAAAAATAATATTAAATTTTTCACATAATTTTATTAAATCACCTTATATTTACATTATATTTTTATTTCTCTTCGGGATAAATTAAATATTAACAAATTAATTTTAAAATTAAATATTATTAATTATTTTATAAATAAAAAACTCAATTTTGAATGTAAAAATATTTAGATATTTTTTAATTTTATCATAAGTTTCTGTTTATTTTTAATAAATAATTTACAACTAAAATTTGATAATTTTTTTTATTTTTTATAGAGTAAAAATAAAAATATTATTAATTATTTAAAAAAAATAAATAAGAAATTAGTTAAAAATCAATAAATTCAAAATTAAAATTTTCACATCCACGACACTAATAAAATTGACAAGGTTTTTAATTTTCAGCCCATTATTCCTTGGAAAATTTTTAAAGATATATGAAATTTTCTTAACCTATTAGTATTAACAATGAAAGATCTAGTAAGTGTCATTAAATGTATAATTACAAATATAATAATGACATTTTATAAAAGCGTTAAGATATAAAGCGTCATTGATTTTTAGTTTTATTAAATTAACAATGACACTTCTAGTAAGTGTCATAAAAACAGAATACATTGTCGAAATAATGACGCTTTTATAAAAGTGTCACTAAATATCTAATTACAAATAGAATAATGACATTTTCTGAAAGCGTCAAAGAATAAAACGTTATTAATTTACTGTTTTGTAAATGTGTACACATGATGTTCCTTGATACTTTTGCTTCAAAGAATCCCATATATCTTTCATCGTATCTTTCTTCAAAATGATCTCTAGTATCGAATGATCAATGACTTAGAAAAATAGTTCTTGGCCCTGAGATTTTTCAGCTTCTGATCTTCATAGATCTTATGTGTCTCACTAAGATTTGATCCGTATGTTGTTGAACAATGCTATTCTCAAATTTCATGTATCTGGTTCTTCACTCTAATACCCAATTACAAGATTTGATTAGGCCTCGTGACCAACCTCTGATACCAGATGTTATAATCAAATAAATAGCAAAAAACACTGCAAATTCTAATTACACAAAATATGTGATAATTATTATATTCTTTACAACTATTGTGGCTAATAAAAAATGTTACACTCAGATATAAAATGAAATAACCACCCACAATTTTACAGGTCCTATAATTGTGGTGCATGACTACCTTAAACAAAAAAAAAAACAAACTTGTTCCTCAATTTTACAGGTCCTATAATTCCTCCCTTATAAGGGATGAATTAATCAAACTTAATATTCTATTGCTTGGTAATTAATGTTCTCTAAAAACTATAAACCAGTAGGGCAGGGAGGTGCCAGTTCGTCTTCCATTGAGAACTGTGTCAATTATCTCTTACTTAAAGCAGTCAAAGATCGATTAATCACAATAAATGTTATATCATATAGTGGCACTGTTTCCACTTTCCAGTTATTACAAATCACGAAGCATGCACGACCGCGCACATACAAGCGTACTGCAACACAACAAAGCGAAATAATTCGTTCGCATGTGTAGGCTTGGTTTGTTGTTTAATTTATTTAAATGAGCAGGTACGCTCCCATTTAAATCAGGGCATGTGCTTGTTATCCAAATTATGCAACTGCCATCGCAAAATAATACCAGGCGTGATTACAGTGATATGACAGCCACACGGCAGGCTGTAATGGATGTAAGCCGTGGCTGGAGTGCACCGTGCACGCCATGGCGAGCAGACTTGTGTGCTCATGTGTTCGTATGCTTGTGTGCGTGGTGGCCGGTGGATTCATGAAAATAGGAAAATATCATCACCTTTATGGTTTGTCTGTTTCACTTCACACGGCAAAAAAACAAAACCCTGAATTGAGTAGTTTGTCCATTCCCATCTGTAAGGTTTGCCTAGGGCCTAGGGGGCCCTACACTACAATAGATTTGTATGAGTGATAGGTTATTTTCATATATTAATTTTTGTTTGATTTGTGTGTCAATTTTTGCCCGATAACATTTTAATGTGTATATTACATTTACACTTCCTGTAATATATTAGACTTTATTAATATAATTATTTTTATTATATTATATACTTTGTATTTTAATTTGTGAATATAATAAATATTAGACTTTAATTATATATATATATATATAATGATTTGAATTTATAAATTTGAGTTATATATTTATAAATTCAGAAAATACACACACACACACACACTTAGTTTTGGGGAGAATATATATATATATATTATGGTTATAATTTGTTAATTTTAAATTTTCTAATTAATATATATTAGGCAAAATATATATGTACTCGAATAGTTCATATATATATATATATTACTGAAGAATTAAGTTAAAAAAAAACTTCAAATCGATATAGTGGATGTAGGATATATTATTATTTTTTTGAATAAATTTCATATATATTTGTAATAAAAATGATATACCTCAAGGTCATAAGTGATGATAGCGAATCTTTTCCCATATATCTTTCATTCTAGAATCTATAAGAAAGAAAATGATGTTATAGTGAATAGTATCATCCAAAGGAACATTTTTTAAATAATAAAAAAATAGAAATGCTTTATAATAAATGTGATGTTTCATAATTTCATTTTAATAATTTAAAACTAATATTAAATATTTTAATTATATATATATAAACAAAATAAATATAATATGAATCAGTATATTTGTTATTTGATTTAATAATAAAATCAAATATCAAACTCTAATTAAATTAATTATTTCGATGATATACATATACATGCTATTAATAGATACAAATCTTAAATCATTTTTATGACTCTTGATAAAGTTGCAGAATGGACCTTAGTCTAATAAGGCCTTGTGCTCCAGATGTAAATTATTGTATACTATTAATCTATATTAATAATTCATTCTAATAAAAAATTATAATTGTATTTCCTCACTTAATAAAAATAATTTGTACTTTTTGTTACTTAATACTTTTTAAACTTATAATGTAAAGATTATATATACCTATTGATATTACTAATCTAATTGTAATTCAATCAATCTCTAATTATTTTATTGAAAATTTTCACTTAATTTATTTAAAATGCCGAATCAAAATCCATATGTAGGGTTTGACAATATCAAAATTTATAAGATTCCTTAAGAAGGTATCATCAATCCTTTTGAGAACACGTGGATTCCATCAACAATTAATATTTACCATATGCTTGATAAAGTTATCAAATTCATAAAGTTCTTAAATCTATTTTTAGGCTTAACTCTTTATGAATCAAAATAACTATTAACAAGTATATGTAAATAATAACAACTTCAATAATAAGAGTAACAATGTTTATAATAATAATAGCATATTTTGTTTTACAAGTTAGTACAAAATAATTACACCATATTAATCTCATTTAATACACTCAAGTATACTAGTACTAGAAGTTTGAACTTTCACAATTTTTTATAATCAAGATAGACCTATTTACATATAGTGTTAAAGTCTTATTGATAGATTGTCAAAACTCTATCTAGATTGTGAATTATAAACTTTTATTCCACAAAAACTAATGATTTGATGTTCCCTATGTAAGCCGGACACTTCACCATCTATAGTATATAATAAAGGACATGTATTTTCATAAATTCTACTAATTGTAAAAATCTTTTATTAAAACAAAATAAAGATGTAAATCAAGAAAATGAAAACTAATTAGAAATAACTTTTAGTATAAATCAGTTCCAACATCTATCTACTTAGACTCAAAGCCATGATTCCATATGTCTTATTTGTTTGTGATGTCACAAAAGCAATAACTAGAAGGCTCTTCATAAAAAAGATCAGCCAAGTTATCTACCGATACTACTTTCATCACCACCATTATAATAGCAACTGCTCAATTATTATCATAATAAATTATAATAAATAGTTGCATATGAACGAATAACCTCTAGATTCAATAAAAAGTTCCTAAGCCATATAACCTCATTGACTGATCTGAAGTTACCACATATTCAGCTTCAATAAGAATATCAATAATACAAGATTACTTGATATTCTTCCAACTTATAGATCTACTTCCCAAGTTAAACACATCACCCAATATGAATTTTCTTAAATCTTCATCTAATTGAAAATCTAAGCCTATATACCCAATAGGTGCAAGATTGTCCACTCGGTATACTAACATATAATCTCTAAGTCCTTTTTAGGTACTTGATTATGTATTTTACTATTGTATAATATTTTTATCCTGAGTTAAATTGTTATACGCTTATCATGCCTACAACAAATTAGATACTAGGCCTAGTACAAAGTATTGCATACATCAAGCTTCCTACTACCGATGCATAAGGAACTACCTTCATTTTATCTATCTCTTCAGGTGTTTCACGACATTGATCTTTTAATAGAGTAATTATATGTCTAAAAGGAAGAAAACCATTTTTAGAATCATGCATACTAAAACAAGTCATAATTTGATCGATAAAATAGTTAAAATAAGCCAAACATTTTTCGCTTACAATCTCACAAAAGCTTAATCCCATGAATACGAATAACTTCTCTTAAGTCTGTCATATCGAATTGACCAGACAGCTAGACCTCATCCAAATACAACAAATTAATATTATTACTAATGAGTAATATATCATCAATGTACAACACTAAGAACATCATAATGTCATCACTTCTTTTTATGTACAAACAATACTCATCTTGAAATTGATCAAACCCATAAGACTTAAAGGCTTAATCAAAATAATTATTCTAAGATCTAGGTGCTTATTTTAGTCAATAGACTTCTTTAAATTACACGTGTTCTTGGCTCTTTTCTATGAAACTATCTGGCTACATCATATATATATATTCTTAAAGATGCCCATTCAAAAGTACATTCATTACATCCATATGTCAAATCTCATAGTCATAATGAGTTGTAATAAACAAGAGAATTTGAATTGACTTCAACAAAGTTATTGGTTAAAAAGTATCATAATCAATTCCTTTCTTTTTGAGAAAATTGACTTCATCATATAGATACATTCATTTTGAGAAAAACCTTTTGCAAAAAGTCTAATCTTATAAGTCTCAAAGCTACTATCTATTCTTCAAGATGCCCCACATACACTTAATGAATTTTATCTCTTTAGGTGGTTTCATAAGATCCTAGACATGATTGGAGCGTTTTGATCACATCTATGATCTATAGCCCTTTTCTAGCATTCCGCGTCCTTATCTTCAAGTGCTTCATCATAGTTTTGGGGATCAATATTTATCTTATTTGAAATTTTATTATAAGACTCCCAAGAGTTTATACTATGTAGGTTGACGAATAAACCACCTCTAATATGAGAAACTCCTCTCAGTTATATACTTTTAATGACAAGTTGCATAAACACTAATCCCTATGAACCATTATGACCATTGTCATCTAGTTGTGCAACTGACCTATCAATAACATATTTATGAGGTTCAAAATCAATATTGTTGTCGATAAATCTCCCATTACTATGAGGCAATGAAATATTTCAAATGTTATCTTGCAATGTTTCTTCTTTTATTATTTGTATTGAAGGAGTTTGGTCTGGTTTATCTCCTCTCAATACTTCCAGAAAAAGTCTACTTATGGGCTTGTAGTTTATTATATAGTCATCTTCTAAGAATTGTACATTGGTACTAACAATGACATAATTTTTTGTACTATAAAACAAACCATATTCAGTTATTATTATATATCTTATATGAAGAAATAAACTTCTTTTTCTTGGTTCCAACTTATCTATTTTCCCTTTCAATATATGTGCTGGGTAATCTCATAAATGAATGTATTTCAGACTAAGCTTATGTCCAATCCACATCTCAATTGGAGTGGCAAGTATAGACTTGGATAGAACTAAGTTTAAAATATAAGCTGTTATTTTTAATGCATATCACAAGAATAAATTAAATTATTCGAATAACTCATCATTGATCTTACCATATCTATAAAGTCATATTCCTTCTTTCTATCATACCATTCTACTATAGAATGTCTAGTACAGAGATAACTGAGATGTAATCCCTTGATCCAACAAGTAGTCCCTAATCTCTCCTAAGAAGTAGTCGCCAAAATAGTCAGATCATAGTGCCTTGAGATATTTATTTTGATATTTTTCTATTTTTATCCTGTACTCTTTAAATTTCTCTAAGGCATCAAACTCATAACATATCAAATAAATATACTCATATCTTGAGTAATCATCAATAAAAGTGATAGGATACTCAAAATTACCTCTTACTAAGATAGACATAAGCCCACAAAAATAGAATGAACTAATTCTAGTGGCTTTTAGCTCTATCACTTTTAGCCACAAAAGTGGCTCGGTCATTTTTTCTTCTAAGTAAAATTTATATGTTAGAAGTGTTTCCACTTTCAATTAACCCAAAGGTCCATCTACAACTGGTCTGAAATCTATCTTTGATTTATATGACTTAGGCATAAATATCAAAGATAATTTTACTTAATATGGTAATGTGTTGATATTATTCGACTCACATTATTGTAGAATAGTAGAAATAATTTTAATAATATAAAAATTATTTTTAAATATACGAGAACAAACAATTTCATTCAAGTAAATAATTACAAAATCAATGAATAAAAAAGAAAATTCATATTTAACCAAATTGAAAATTGAAATCAAGTTTCTTTTGAATGAAGGTAGATAAAGGTAATCTTTCAAAATTAAAATATTATCTTTAAAACCAAAGCATGCAATTTTGCACGACAAAAATCATTGTATTCAAAGTGTTTCCCATGTGAATATCAATTTTTTCATCATAGAGATTGTCTGGTTTCCTATAATAGTATAACCACTACAAAAAATTACATATATGATTAGTGGCACCCATATAAATATATCAAATATCCATGGATATCGCCGCTAAACATATTTCAACTACTAGTATTTGAGATATTGTCTTGAATATTTACTTTGCTGAGATAAATTGAATATTATTTCTTCCAATGTCCCGACTCCTTATAATAAAAATATTTTTTTTTTGACTTTTTTACTCACACTTACAACTTAGGAGCCATTGGTGGAATATGAGCATATTTATAAAACTTCTTCTTCATACCTTTCAGTTTATAAGCAGTTCTTTTAGTCATAAATATTTCTATTAGTTTTGTGATAATACTTTCAACCTATATCAATTCTTTAAGCAATTGTATCAAAGTCCAATCAGGTCTATTCATGTTTTAGTTTAGGCAAAATTTCTTATTAAAAACTAACAACATTTGAAGAATAATATCAATCAAAGAATCCATATCAATTTCAACTCCATGGATCTTTAGTTCATTTAGAAGACCAATCATCTTGAGAACATGATCCATCACTAGAATGTTTTCAGTCATTGTAGTATTCATCTGATCTCTTATGACTTTTTGTTTAGCAGAATGAGTTTGATTCCTAAATATTTTAATGAGATTAGACATCATATCATAGGTAGCAGCCATGACTTGATACTAATTTTGGAGTATATTTGACATAGAAGCCAAAATATAACACATTGACATCTCATTAGCTTTACTCATTTCTCATAAGGCTTATTGGCCATCCCTTCATGAGGTTTATCTGGACATATATCTTTGAGTACAAATCTATAGTTCATAGGGATTAGGACAATGTCTAGGTTTCTTTTCCACAATCTATATAATTGGTCCAATTTGAGTTTATTTTCGTTGAGAATGTTGGAGAGTGGGTTGAAAGATATCTTTAATATTGCTTGAAAAAATTTACAATGAGCTTAATCATCTTGATTTCTATCACGGATTTCCTCTACCAATTCTTGAATGAATTCATCATTAGTCTAATACACCATGAATAATATGCCTTAATGGGAGGATCTCTATTACTTATTATTTGTTCGAAGAGGTTAATTCCTATTAATCTTGTTATTTAGGCAGAGAGCTAAGCCAAATAAGATTAATGAATGACTTATCTTTGATCCTATAAATAATAACTATGAATCAAATAGAGAGGATACTATTATTCATAACTAAGATAAATATAAACCATCACATAATTCTAAACTGTTCATTCCTTAAATAAATCATTCAGATAAAAAAGTTATTTATTTAAATAATCTACAAAATTATCTCACATTATTCATCTCATATTATATGATTAGATAAATATAAACCAAATAAGATTAACTGTGACTTGCACTAAGTATAAATGCAAGTCAATTAGTATGATAGGGAGAAGGTAGCAAGACCAACACACCAACCAACTTGCATAACTTTCAAACCAACAAATACTTTTATTCATCTCACATTATATTTTTACATGCCACAAATATATATATTTTCATATCACTAATATATATATTTCCATGCCACAAATATATATATATATATTTCCATGCCACAAATATATATATTTCCATGCCATAAATATCCATGCCACAACATATATAAATTTTCATGCCATGAATACTTGATGACTAAGCATCACAGATGTCTGAACACCCCCAGTTATATTTGGTTTTAGGACACCTTGGCTATAAGAAATTTAGAGCTTTGGTTAGTGCCTTAAACCAAGTCGAATCTACATGGTTTAAATGTAATGGTTCAGAGTAGCATCTCAAAATAAAATAAAAAATAATTTGCCCCAATTTTTGACTTTGGTCATGTACTCTATCATTATCAATTTCTATCGTCATAATCTCAGCACTATTAATCTATGTAGATGTGATCTCCACCATGTGTATTGTTGCAAACTACAATCACCACAAAATCTACCACCAACAACCGTGTTACCCACCACAAATATATTTACCAATTCCAAATAGTACTTGTAGCATTACAATTAGCAGTAATAGGCTTCATAGTGACCATCAATAGCAATGAATAACACCACTGGCATCGATGTTTGTTGTAATAGCCTCCACAATCATTATCATCGACAATGAATCTCATCATTAGCATCACTTTTGACCATGACAGCCTCTAAAGTCATTGTCTCTCACAATTAATACTGCCATTGGCACCATTATTTGTTGTGACTACATCCACATCACAGTCACAAGTAATGAATATTGTCATAGGAATTGTTGTTGGCCGTGATAGTCTCCACAATCACTTTCACCAACAATGAATACCACCCCCTCAACCATTGTTTGTTGTGGACCACCTTCACAGTCAACTTCACCGGCAACAAATACACTAATGTTGGTCACATCTACCACCAGAAACACCATCATCAGCCACGTCAACCATCATCAGCCACGTCAACCATCATCATTTAACCACCATTATTATAGAATATCAAAACCTTAACCACAATGAATCCCACCACAAAATTATAGTTGCACTCTCACTTATTCAAAATAAATCATGTCTTTTGTTATTCAATACTTATTAGCTCTCCATGATAAGATTATAAATATCTATTGACTGAATTAAATAATACATAATCTAATTTTATTAATTTCTATTTATTTTTTTCGACTTCCCAATTAACTTATCAATTTAACAATATCAAGATTTATAAACTTTATCAATGAGATATCATTTATCCTTCTAATAGGATATAAATTCTATCAGCAATTAATACTTACCACACTTAATAAAATTATCCAATTCATATAGTTTCTTAATTTATTTCTAGACTTCATGTTTTTAAATCAAAATAAATAAATATTAATTACTTCGAGAACAAAAAATAATAATATTCATAATAATAATATATTTTATTTTATAAATTATTACAAGATAATCAAACCTAATGAAATCAAAATAAACTTGCCGAAATCAAGATACACTAAAAATTAAAAATTCACCATTAAACAAATATATAATTAAAGAAAATTTAAAAACAAGATGATTTACACATTTTAGACAAAATCTAAAAATGAAAAATGATTCAATTTTCATAAAAGTTTTAATAACATTTTGGACTTGGGTAGAATTATAAAATATTAAGAATTAAAACCATCTATAATACAAAATAAATTGATTAAAATATTTAAAATAGAAATAGTTCCTAAACTACTCTTGGATTTTAGAGTTTTGTATGGAAATAATGTGGCAATGACCACCACCTCACCCCCTCACTGGAGCTCCATTGAGCTCCAACAAGCTAGGCCTACCTTCTCCTCGACCTCCATGAAGGAGCTTATTGGACCTCCTCGAACTTCAGTGAGCTCCATATAAAACTCTGGATTAGGTCCATATAAATAACGATGATGGTGAGGTAAACGATGATGGTGAGGTAAACGATGATGGTGAGGTAAACGATGATGGTGAGGTAAACGATGATGGTGAGGTAAACGATGATGGTGAGGTAAACGATGATGGTGAGGTAAACGATGATGGTGAGGTAAACGATGATGGTGAGGTAAACGATGATGGTGAGGTAAACGATGATGGTGAGGTAAACGATGATGGTGAGATAAACGATGATGGTGAGATAAACGATGATGGTGAGATAAACGATGATGGTGAGATAAACGATGATGGTGAGATAAACGATGATGGTGAGATAAACGATGATGGTGAGATAAACGATGATGGTGAGATAAACGATGATGGTGAGATAAACGATGATGGTGAGATAAACGATGATGGTGAGATAAACGATGATGGTGAGATAAACGATGATGGTGAGATAAACGATAATGGTGAGATAAACGATAATGGTGAGATAAACGATAATGGTGAGATAAACGATAATGGTGAGATAAACGATAATGGTGAGATAAACGATAATGGTGAGATAAACGATAATGGTGAGATAAACGATAATGGTGAGATAACGATAATGGTGAGGTAACGATAATGGTGAGGTAACGATAATGGTGAGGTAACGATAATGATGAGGTAACGATAATGATGAGGTAACGATAATGATGAGGTAACGATAATGATGAGGTAACGATAATGGTATTTTTTTGGATTCTAATTTTAAAATATAAATAACATGACAATGGGCACCGCCCACAAAGAATCCTTAGAAACTAAATTAAATTTTTTATTTTTTATTTTTAATGAATTAGGTCCATATAAAACTCTGGATTTTGGGCATCATATCGGTAGTTGTTGGTCCTATGTAGCTGGGACGAGTTCATGAAGCCTTTTAAAATTATAAAATAGATACATCATCTAGGATTATTGTTCATGAACAATTATGCAAAATGAAGGAACCCCACGCCATATACTGTATTTCCACATTTGTTACTCACACCCTACTTCCAATTGGTACCCCACTTCCCACACCTCCTTTTAGTGCTGGATCAGCCCCAGCTCCGACTCCATATTCTCTGTCTCGATATCCCGGGCCATACTTGCTGCTGAACGTCCCCGCATGAAGCAACAGGACGTACAAAAACTGGGTGAAAGCCAGGATGATGATGAAAGCTTCTAGCACCTTGAGCCTCCATCCTCTGTATCCTCCAACATTGATTTCCTTGCATGCCAACCTTAACATTTCAAAACACAAGAAAAATCAGATTCAAATTCCAACCACCTATATAAATCAGCAGCCCACGGAAGAGTACTCAGAATTAAACAATTCCTTAGCTTCGATGAACTGTGCCTACCCAAATGCAAGAACAGTGATCGCCCATGCGATCAGCGATGCAGATGCGGCGGAAGCCAAACTGTCATTCCTCCACGCTCTTATGTGGTTCCCCCCTGCCAACTTTGATACTACGCCTACGACTCCAGCCAGTATTGCGAACGTCAAGAAAAAACCCGTCGCTCCATTCCCTCCAAAACCTAAAACCGAACCCAGTTTATCTTAAGATTCCCGTTTGCAATAATAACTAACAACACAGAGATACATGAAATAAAGAGTGTGCTTACTGGGATGGTTTGTTTGACCATTGATATACTTATTAACACACCAACTAGCAAAGCCCAGCACAATAAAGTACATAATCAAGTTCAAGAACATGAGTGGAGCAGCCACGTTTCTTCCCACTGTCTGCGCCATCGATTGTATTGCCTTCTTATTTCTGTTCAAAGATCACCTGTTTGCGTTTTTTTTTTTTTTAATATCTGCGTCCTTTCTCTCTTGAATGGTATCACCTGGTGCAGTTACCCGTGAAGGCGATAGTTATAGGGGACGACGAATGGAAAGAGATGGCGGCATCAGCAAATACGTGGAGGGCGATGGCGACGTGCATGATGTGCGGTTTGATACAGCTGGTGGCTATCTCTTGAGAAATCATGCGGCATATGAGAACAAATCGTTTTTGGCGAATACCATGTGGATCACATCAGGGTCACAAGCCAATATTTTCTCTTAGCGGAGCGAGCGGGTACTATTATGGGTCACCACGTGTGTGGTGATCCATACTTTTTTTTTTCTTTTAATTACAACTTGGAGTCTGGATTTTACAAGAAAAGTCTAAAAACCGTGCTGGTTACGCCACTTAGCTGTCCAACATTATAATTTATTATTTATATCAAGTAAAAATTTAAATTGTCTTTGGATCTCTAAAAAAAATATTTACGTTAAAATTATTTTTTGATTTTTTTTTAAACATATCCCAAAATATAAAATATATATATTAAATTACTAACTTGTAATGTTAAAAAACCAAATTTCTTCTGGATGATTTTAGAATTTGAAAATTGTCAAACAAAAATAAGAACTCATTTTCAATTTTAAAAATTAGTTTAATTCTTTTAATTAAAATTTCTACATTATTTTAAATTATTTTTTTTAATGAATGTGAAAATATTTTCGAAAATCAGTTTTGTTATATATGTGTGTGTGTGCGTGTGCATGCGCGCCCGCGTGTGCATGCATAAGAACATATACATACACACATAGACACACATGCACACACAATATATATATATATATATATATATATATATATATATATATATATATGCACACACACATTATATATATACATGCACACACATTTTATAAATATACATGCACACATACACACACACACACACACACACACACACACACATACATGCATGACTCAGTCGGGCCGGGTCTGGGCCACCCGGCCAACGTGACACCCTTAGTAAAATATTATTTTCCTTATAAAACACAAATGATTGGTATTTTAATTCATGTTTTTTATTACTAAATTAACATAGGAACATGTTTAAGTTGAAATAAGAACTATTGAAAACATGTTGAGTTTGGAAAACTTGCATGTTAGAATTGAATTATGTTTCATTAAGGGTAGTTTACTATTGCCTTGATATAATAATGTCATAGCATCTATGTAGGAAAATAACTTAAAGAGATTCACCAGTTCTAATTTGTACCATCATATATTTGTTACTTTCTTGATTTTTAGTTATTATATTTATTATATTTATTAATTTATATAATTTATTTTTTATCTTAATTTGGTTCTACATGTTTTGTTATTAGAATTGAACAAACTTGATTACTTAGCTTAAACTAATTCTCTTTATATTTCTTTTCACGTAATCAATTCACATGGAGATGATACTCGACTTACTAGTATATTACTTGTCAATCACGTGAACTCGCATGAGCTACTAAAGTTACCTATTAACATCTCCAACACACCACATTGTCGATGCTATCAAAAATTATCATTCATCTTCTTGCAAGGCTAGAATCAATGGAAGCATCTTGATATCAGAGTGTATGAAAAAGCATGTCAAATAGAGTAGAGAAGCATTCAAAGAAGAGGGAGCTTGTAAATATGATTTTTTTCTCCGCTCTTATAAACTTTTAGGAATTATTTTCACTTAACATTTGAAGGGCAAATTGTTTATGGTTATTCAGAGAGAGAGAGAGAGAGAGAGAGAGAAATAGAGCTTCATAAATATCATTTCTAGGCACGTACATTGATTCTATAACATTGATTCTATAAATGATGAATATGAATAAGATTGAGAATAAATTCACAGTCTCACTTGGATCCTGCAGCATGCAAGCAGATTAGTCTTCATGTAATCTTTCCCACGTGGCTTTATTCAAATTAAATTCTTCTTTTAGTTGATGTTAAAGGTAGATGACAACACCATCATAAAAAAAATCTAATTTAGAAGTTTCAGCCATCAATATTTGTCACAAATGAAATTGCAAGCTTAGACTTGGAATACAAATTACAAATTCAACCACAATCACATGGTCAATCATGAGTTAGTGTTTTATTAAAAATCAATTTTAAAGTACACATTATTAAGAATGATAATTAAATTCTTTGCTAAACATTATGTAACAAGAAATGTGTTGTCATACCTAATGTTTAGAAAAAGGGAATTCATAGTTGAATAGATTCAACCTTCATTTTCTCAATCAATGAAAGCAACACTCATTTAAGAGGGTTGCATGGATGAGTTCTAGACTAATACATGTTATGGTTTTATCACGTTGCCTAATTTTATTGGATAATTAAGTACTGTCTTAAAAGCTCTTTGGTAAGAATATCTCATCAAAAAAGATTCACAAGTGCACGAGTCATATAAGTAGTAAAGAGAACTTTCATTCAAATATTAATCTTATAAGGATTATATAGGCAATTCAATTATTCAACAATGAGACAACTTAATTCTAGTAAAATATATATTTTGGATTATGCAATCAATCTTAGATCCATGAGTTTATTCATTTAATTATATGTTATAAATTCAAATTAGATAAAATTATTTTATCTTTGGACATAAAATGAATATTGAGTTGTTATGTAATGACTCATTGTCCTAATAGCATACAAGGTAGTTATTACCATTCAGCTCATCTCAATGGTGGTCATCTTTTAGTTGTCCCTTTGATACATCACTACCAATATAATAAATTATCTCAGCTCTAGAGTTATTCATAGTCTCATACCTTTTAGAAAACTTATTAATTATTCTTGATGGTTACTTTGTATGTATACTTTTATTCTTCAACCTTATGAATCATAAAAACCAAGAATATATATAGTTTGTAAATAATAATACTTAACTTTGTAAGTATCATACTCACATAATTAACATATAATTCTCTCAAGTTTTACTGGTGGGAAAGATATAATTAAAATTGCTTAAAAAGATATCATCACCTTGTGAGTCACAATATACCCATACATGTCTTAAAGATTACTTTCCATCCTCCTCCTTTGTGATAATGTGAATCATATACTAAATATGAAACTCTTAGGTGAATGTTCTATAAAACATTCATCCTAATCTAGAACTATTTTTTGTAAGACATGTATAGTTGATTGGTGTGTAAAAGTATGCAAACTTTTACTTTTGTCAGTATCATACTCATAATGATTAACATATCTAAAATTTTGGGTTTTAACATATAGGTTCATATTGTGTATCACATTTGAAAGGCTCTTCATTTCTTTCCTACCATATGTGTGAGTAATCCTCATGATTTACTTGTTACCATTAACCATGATGATCTCACACAAATCAACTAATATCTGAAACCTTAGCTCAAGATATATTTAATCACCCATCCATTAATATCCATAATACAACATAAATCAAAATGCATCCATAAATATAAAACCATATCCATATCACATAGACCAAGTTATACAAACCCTAGACAAATGCTATTTTGATAGAAATTCCCAAATCTATCACATAGAGGGGGGTTTGAGAGTTGTGCTTCCCAACTCTAAGGATTAGCTTTAAGTCATACATCTTTTATTTGCTTGTGGAGAACATAGGAAGTGAAAAATCCATCCTAGGAATTTGGTAGTTATACTGTGGCATTTGCTTGTTGCATGGAGGAAGAAGAAGAATGAAGAGTTTTTTTGGAATTTCTTTTTCTCCCTCTTGTATACTTAGATAATTCTACATTACTTTTAAGTAAGAAGTTATGAATTTTAGAAGAAAAGTTACCATTTGACCTTCATATCTTTATCTAGAGGTTCATGACTCTAGAATGCTACCATAACTCTAAAATTTATTCTAATTTTTTATAACATAAAGTCATGATGCTAGACAATGACTGCGACTTGGGCCTAATATCTATATAATACAAAGTTATGATATTGAGAAGTGGGCATGACTTCGTGGGTTTGTTTTTCTTATTTTTTTTATATAGAGTTATGACACTAAGAATGTTCATGGTATTGTGAATGACCTCTCATATCATAATGTAGCCATGACACTGAAAAATGACCGTAGTATTAAAATTAGTCTCTATTGATCATCATGTGGACATGGCATTGGAAAATAGTCGTTAGATTGAGAATTATCTTCATGTGTATCATATGGCTATGGTGTTGGAAAATAATATCAACACAAAAATTGTCATTTCATGTACCTCAAGTGTCCATAACATTGTGAGTGGACATAACATTGACTTGACTTCTTATATATTATATCACTGATGTGCTAAAAAGATGTAATGCCATTGGAAATTAGCTTGTACTTGAAAGTCATGGTTTTATCTTCTCTTGAGGACAAAAGTCATGGCCTTGGAAAATGTCATACTTTAGTAATATTCTATGTAATATTTAGTGTCTCAAAAGTCACAAAGCTGAGTAATTATTGTCTTTGGACTGAGTAGTTATGGCTCTATAAGTTTTTGTAGCTTAAAAGTTTTGGCTTTGTAAAAAAAGTCATGAATTTGGCTTTACACAACCAAGTCATATTTAATAAAAAGTTGTGGTTCTTGGATGTGACCACAACTTTTCGTGCCAGTGGGATATTTGGTTGTATGATGTGAAATTAAAATCACAAAAATTAAATTTTATGAGATAAATATGTATGTGACTCCATGATAATATTACAATGACAGAATATTTTACATAGTAGAAATATCATGCTAGTGAGTTGATAGAGTTATTACACACAAAGATTATTATAACTAATTAGGCAGAGTTTCAGCCAAATAACATCCAAAAACCAATTGATTTCATTACTATTCATCAAAATTAATCAAAACTCTAAAATCATAAAATCAAACCATAAATAAATCATTTTTGTTCTTATCTTTCATTAATAATCATCAAAATACATAAGAATATTCAGTATTTCAAATACCAAACCATACATTAGCACCATTATACAAATTACCTACTCACAATTCATGTTGGTGCTAGTTGGCCCAATTATATAAACATATTAACTCACGGGTATGTATATGTTGGATAGACTCTAGTTTATACAATAATTTGTCTGCTCCCATTTTGTTGGCAACAAAGTGCTATGAACACTTAAGTATTATCAATAGTTGAGACAAACATAAAGTGAAACTATTCACAATCTTGTTTACTAATACCCTTAGGTTCTGGGTTTCTAATCACATAGTTGTATAATTATTTGACACCAAGATAATCACATATTTTATTTTTCTAAATATAATAGTTAGTAGCATTCAATATTATATCATGGAGTGATTCTGGTTGATAAAAAAGCCAAATTCAATCAAAAATAAAACACAGAAACAAAAATATCCCTTGCTTCCGTTATGCCTTTATTAGAATCAGAATGATCTAATATCAGTTTCATGATTTTAAATAAATTTAATACATCATTATCACTAAATAATTTTTTTTAAAAGGCTCTAATATCACTTGTTGGTGGTACCAAAAACTAAGTAGTAATAATAGTTATTGGGGAAAATCTTTGTGTTAGTAGTTATTATAGATATTGATACCTATTACTATAGGTTAATCATTCTTCAATTCATTAATAATTTGGAATTTTATTCAACTAGCTTCGATGTTTGATTATGGATAGGAGAGGAGAAATCTATAATAGTAGTTTTTAGTATTCAAACTATAGAATATTATTATATATTTTGATGGTTATGATGATGTGTAGTATGATGCTGTGTTGGTGTGTAGGAAAAAAAAAGAGATATTATGAATTACTTGTATGATTTAGGAGTTTTAGAGAGTTTTGATGATTAGTCATAAAATCAATAGGTTTTTGGAGGTATTTAGTAGATGGGGTAGAATGTTAAGTCTTGTGTAATTTTAGCATCCATTCTTGGGAAAAATTATACCAAATTGCTCGTAACAATCTTTGTATGTCATGGCTTACCAACTCATTAGGATAATTTTTTTATTATATAATACAATTTTAGTTGTGTGATAATAATCATGAATTCGCAATAAAATTTATCTCATTAAATTTAAATGGTTATGATATTAATTCTATGTCATAGCAACCAAGTACCTTAGTGGTGCTCATGGTCAGGGTCAAGTCCACATACTATGACTTTATCTTTATAGCTTGGTAGTCTCAAACCAAAGATATGACCATTTTACAAAGCCATACCTTTTGAGTTATTGAAAGTAACATAACCAAAACTACTTACGCCAAATCCATGGTAATTATTTAGTGTCATAACTTTTGAGATAATAAATATTATAAAGGATATTACTTGAGTATGCCCATTCTATAAGGTTGTGACTTTTGTCCTCAAAGAAAAGTAAAATTATATCTTTTATATACGAGCTAATTGGAAGTACCACAACATCCTTGCAACACCATGATGACATGATATATGAGAGAAGTAAAATCCAGTGATGTGGCCTCTCATAACATTGTGGACACTTGAAATATATGAAGGAAAACTTATATGCTGCAACAATTTTCCAGCACCATAGACTATGATACACAAGAGAGACTGAGACCTTTTTAGTTTCGTGGCTATTTCCTAGCATCGAGTCCATATAATAATCAAGAAAGATAATTATCGATATCATAGTTATCTCTATTGTCATAACCATATAACAAAATGAGAGGCCATTTACTATGTCGTGACTTTCCTAGCATTGTGGCTCATTATGAAGAATAGAAATACAAATGCATGAAGTTGTGTCTGCATTACAATACTATGACTTTGTGTTATGGAGATATTAGGCCCAAGTTGTGATCATTACTTATCATTGTGACTTTATGTTATCAAATGATTGAGATGCTTTGTAAAGTCATTGGTATTTTCTAGAGTCACATCCTCAAGCTTAAGAGTTAAAGGCTAAAGTTGTGACTTCTTCTAAAAGTTATGACTTCCTACTTAGAGAAATACAAAATCACCCATAGTATAAATAGAGAAGAAAGAGAAATTCAAAAAGATTCTCTATTTCTTTTTCTTCTTTATCAAGGAACAAGCAAAGTCATGACAACTATCAAATCATATGGGTGAATTTCATTCTTTCAAGAGGTTCTACAAGCAATCAAGGGACATGAGATTTAATGCAATCCCTAAAGTTTGGAGACATGACTTTCAAAAACTACTCTTTAGGGTGGATTCAAAAAATTATATAAAAATAGTGTATGGTTTAGGATTTGTCTAAATAGATATATGTGATGTGATAATAAGTTTTATTTATTATTAAATATGTTTGATTTATATTATGTTATAAATATTGATGGATGAGTGATTAAATAGAACTTGAACTAAATTTTTGATAATTGGTTGGTCTGCATGAGATTATCATGGGGAATGGTGTCATGTAAACTATGAGGCTCATTCACATATATTATAGAAGAAAGTGATAACCCTTCTGATTGTGATAGATAAAATAAACTTATTCATTAAGATCTGAAATTTGGATATGTTAATATTATGAGTTTGATGCTTATGAAGCTAAAAGTGTAAATGCTTTTACATACCAATCCATTATACACATCTTAATAGAACTAGTTCTTGATTATAATAGATATCATATATAATGTTCTCATAAAGGTTTCATCATTAGTCCAAGAGTCATATATTACCAAGGAGAATAGTGAGTGGCAATCCTTGGGACATGTTCGAGTAGGTTGTGACTCACGAGATGGTGATAGTCCTTGTGAGTTGCTTTTTCTCCTATTTTCTAACAGGTAAAACTTGAGGAAGACATAAATTAATTTTGTGAGTATTACACTTATGAAGCCAAAAATATAATTGCTTATAAATTATGCCAACCCCTAGTCTTTTTGACACATGATGTTGGAGAATAAAAGTTTGTATACAAAGCAACCATCAAGGGTAGTTGATGAAGTTGCATAAAAGATATGAGATTATAATTGACTCTCATGAAGAGATGATTTATTATCTCAATGGTGATATACCAAGAGAAAAACTATGAGAAACTTACTAGTGAAATGAGCTAAATGGTTATAACCATCTTATATGGTATTAAGGCAAGAAGTCATTACATAATGCCTCAACTATTATTTTGTATCCAGATATAATATAAGTTAAGCTAATTTAAAAATACATCATATAGATTGAATGAAAAATCCAATTGATCTAAGATTATTCATATTCTAAACATATATCATACTAGAAATGAGTTATTTCCCTATTAAATAACTTTACTGCCAATATAATCAATGTCGGATTGATATTTAGACAAAAAACTTTTTTACTTGTATGACTCATGCATTTACAAATCTCTATTAATGTGATATTCTCATTGAAAAATTTTTCAAACATCACCTAACTAATCGAACTGAGTGGTGTTACAAAGTCTCAATAAGTTTTTGTACAATTACCAAGGATTATTTAGTTTAGTTAATCAATGTGATTTGACGTAATTATTCTTATAAAAGTCTAATTTATTTTTAATAATTTAGATAACATTGAGTTTCAAAAATTTTTCCAAATCTAAATACAAAGTCTTGTTAACTTATTTGGAATATAGATAGTTGTATTTTAGTTTTTCTTCTATCTCTTCATTTTTTTTCCTTTTACACCCTTATATGAGTCAAAGCTTTTTGACTAAACTAATTGTTGGGCAATTCTGCTTCTACAGTTGTGTTTTTAGAGATTCAGAAGAATAGAATAACAAAAATACCAAATGATATATATCTACAATCTAATCCAACAGAACTATTACAGAATAAAATCACAGCACACACAAATCACAACAAAAAAATACAATATAACGTGGTTCACTAGTCATTCAACATGACTAGCTATATCTACACAGAAAACGTGTTTACATTTATAGATTATAACCATAGAATGTTCTTATAGATTTTGCACATAAGTAGTTGTGATGAAAATCACACAAAGAGGAAAAAAAACACGGGGATGAATAGTTTCACTCCAATATTACAACATCCGGAAAAATAGAAAAAAAACAATTTATATTAATACAGTTTCTTGGTTCAATTAACTGGAGTGGGTCGGATCACTCGGATGGGCTTGATTCCACTCCAAAAATTCTTCGGCCCACTAACAAGACAGTAGGACCTTCATTATTGTGCTATTGCTATATTCCCAGCCTCTTAATATTTTCTTTCCTGCACTTACATGAAAATATTAAAAACAGAAACATATTTTTTGGTTATACAAATAGTTTATCAAAACAAATTATATACAATAATCTCCACCTTAATTTGTTTTGCATACAGATAGAGAGACACTTTCTATAAACAATTTATCCAAATAAGACTACATCTAATTTGATATATTCAGTAAGTTAAGACAATATCTTAACTTATTCAGAGTAATAGGTTTGGTAAACATATTAACTGAATTATCAGAAGTTCCAATCTTTTTTTACTTGTACTCTCTTCTCATATTGAAGGAAATGATATCATACATCAATGTACTTTGTTCTCTCATGGTGCACTTGGTCTTTTGCTAAGCAAATAGCACTGAGGTTGTCGCAAAAAACTATTGCAACATCTTCATAAAGACTAAAGTCCTTGAGAAAACCTTTCGGCCATATCCCTTCCTTCGCAGCTTCAATCAAAGCCATATACTCTACTTCAGTAGAAGATAAAGTAACAGAAGATTGCAACATAACTTTCTAGCTAACTATAGAACCACATACAGTGAAGACATAAACTGTCATAAACTATCTACTATCAACATCTCCTGCATAGTCAAAATCAGAATATCCTATCAGCATGAGTTCAGATTCATTACCAAATATCAGACCAATATCATAAGTCCCCTTGAGGTACCTAAGTATCCTCTTAGCAGCTTTCAAGTGCTCTTAAACATGGTTTATCATAAACCTACTCACTACACTTACTGCATGAGCAATATCAGGTCGAGTGCACATCATAAGATACATGAGGCTCCCGACATCACTAGAATAAGGAACCTTAAACATTTATTCCTTATCATATTCAGATTGGGGGCAAAATTATAATATTAAATGGAGTTTAGAAGCAAATGGTGTGGACAGAGACTTACAAGAAGTCATTCCAAATATAGATAGAATTTTCTAAATATATTATTACTGTGAAAGAAATAATTTTTTTTAATTCTATTTCTGAATATTTCTATACCCAAAATTTGGACTAATTGTTTATAGAGAGTGTCTCTCTATCTATATACAAAATAAATTAAGGTGGAGATTGTTGTATATAATTTGTTTTGATAAACTATTTGTATAACCAAAAAATATATTTTTGTTTTTAATATATACATGTAAGTGCAGGAAAGAAAATATTAAGGGAATGGGAATGCAATAATAGCACAAATATGGAGGTCTTGCTAATTGGTCCGTGAGCCAAAGAATTTTTGGAGCAGAATCTAGCCCATCCGAGTGATCCGACCCACTCCGGTTAATTAAACCAAGAAACTGTGTTAATATAAATTATTTTTACAGAATAAAAATCACAAAATCAGATGGCGCAATTGCTCGAAAAATGTTCAAAACCTAAGCTCTGATACCAATTGTTAGGCAATTCTACTTCCACATTAATGATTTTAGAAATTCAGAAGAATAGAACAACAAAAATAGGAAATGATATATATCCACAATCCAATCCAACAGAACCACGATAGAATAAAATCACAGCACACACAAACCACAAAAGAAAAATACAATATAACGTGGTTCGCTAGTCGTTCAACACGACTAGCTACATCCACACAGAAAATGCATATGTATTTATAGATTATAACCACAGAATGTTCTTATAGATTTCCAGCCTCTTAATAATTTTTTTCCTGCACTTACATGAAAATATTAAAAACATAAATAAATTTTATGGTTATACAAACAATTTATCAAAACAAATTATCTACAACACTAATCCATATAGTGCTAGTAATCTAAAGAGCTAGAAGAGTGATCACTAGATAAATAGCTAATAAAGAGTCTATGGAGGGTAATGATAGTAATAGAGACACCCAAGGTGGTAATGAGAAAGTTGTCCAATATCTCATAAACTATAATACATTGAGAAACTATTGAAGACTTGAAATGACATATAGTTATTCGAGTATTCATTTTTAACCGATAGAAGCTAATTATTTTGAGTTGAACTCGAGTCTTATAGTTATGGTTCAATAGCAATAATATTTTGGAAGGGTATTGAAGAATTCTATTAGACACATCGTAATATTTTTGGAGCTATGCAACATGATAAAAATAAATGGAGTTACTCATGATATAATAAGGTTATATTTATTACTTTAGTTCCATTTTTTTAAGTGATATGATATATAGTTGATTCCAATATTTACCTCAAGGCTCTATTAAGAGTTAGGTTGAACTAGTGAAAGTCTTTCTCACTAAATTTTTTCTACCTCAGATAAAATTTTAATTATGGAGTGAGATAAACTAATTCTAAAAAGGTGTGCTTGAGATACTATACAATACTTGGGACCATTTTAAAGAGTTGTTGAGGATATATCCTCAACATATATTTGAGTTAAAATTCTAAGCCCAAACTTTCTACAATAGGCTGAACTATATGATAATGTACATGGTTAATGTACCATATCATATTATTTGGATTAAAGAAATAAAATCCTGAATATTAGAGTTGGATTAATTCACCATAATAAAAACAAAGATGAAAAGTCTTTTAAAGAAACTTAACACCCAAGAAAGAGTATTAGAAGATATCACTATTTTATATTTGCATGGATCAATGGATTTGAATCTCATTAATAAAATGAAAGAAGCCAATCAAATACAAACAAGGAATATGTGTTTTGATCCAATAATATTGTCCCAACACATTACCATCCGAACATGAAAAATCAAGAGAATTCTTTATGTGAAGGCTATGGAAGTGGGCTACACTATATTAGGTAATCTTCTAGAAATATTAAGAATAATGTGGTGAGCTACAATAATCAAGGTAGCTTATGTTTTAATTGTCGATTGTCATGAATAGAAGAAAAGTCAAGTTTTGGAACTTGGTATGCATGTCATCTTAGTAGAATTGAAGTCAAGAAATGATACACAAGACAACTAGATGGGAGTGCATGAAGCGAGAATGAATTAAATAAGTTTGGTGATAAGAAAAATTAAGACTCACTTGGATAATTAGCATTCTCAATGAAGAGTAGAGGAGTAAATGAATTGTCAAATGATACAGATAAAAATCCAAGGAATTGCTCTATACTGCTTAAAATTAGGAAAGAGTTACGGAGATAATTTGAGCAAAATGATTCTTGAACTTTTGGGGTTGATAGCACGACAACTTTCCCAAAAATCATGACTTCAGAGCTATATAGGCAAATCTAAGAAGAGGATTTTGGAAGTTTTGGGGGTGATAATGCCACAACTTTCCCAAAAGTCATGTCTCCAATTGAAAGCTTTAAAGAAGTTATAACTCCTACTAAAGAAAATTAGAATAATGTAGGATATGAGGCATGATGCCTAGCAAAGCCATGACTTTAGATAAATTATAAGCCTAAATTTCACCCGAAGATGCTAAAAAAATGAGAAAATAGAGGAGCAAACATAGGTTTCTCGAGGCTATGTAAATAAAGAAATAAATTAGAATGAAACTAAGAGTAAGTTTCTGATGAATTTTTTATTTGTGTAATGATTTAGAAATAAGAAATTAGTTAGACACTTTAAGAAGTGTTGAAATAAATTCTAGAAGTTAGAAGGGAACATATTATTTGCCAAAGCTATAGCCAAAATATCAAAACTATATAAAATTTATGATAGATATAATAAGTAGTAAGAAAAAGTTGGACACTTAAAAAATATTACTAAGAAGTATAATACAATCTTTCAAAGAAAACTTTTGAGAAAATTGAAAGACCCCAGAAGTTTTATTATACCATCCACTATTAAAGATGACACTTTTTGAAAAATATTGTGTGACTTGGGATCAAGTGTTAATTTGATATCTCTATCAATTACCCAAAGATTAAATCTCAACAAAATTATTCTAACATCTCTCTCACTTTAATTGGTTGATCAAATTATTGAGTACACAAATGAGATTATCAAAGCCATATTGGTTAAAATGAGTTTATTTATTTTTCTATTAAATTTTATTGTATAATATATTAAGAAGGACAACTATGCACCATTAAAATTGAGATAACTATTTTTGACTATTGGACAAGCTCCTATCAATATCAAGAATGGGGAGTTCACTTTCTTTTTTAATGAGGAACAAATAAATTTTATTTTTTATAATGGATTTAGAGGTCTAGACAATAATAAAATGGGATATTGAAGAATAGATAATCTCTAATGTACTACAATGCAACAAAAAATAGATTTCCAATGGAAAGATTTTATAGGTGACTATTGGCTGGATGAAGATGAATGAAATAAATTAGACGAATAACTTTGGAGCTGTGATAGTTATAAAGATGAGAAATAAGAAGAGGAATAACTATTTTAGAGTTACAAAAATAAAAAATTAAAGAAAGATGACTGCTATGAGGTTGCGATATTCTTCGTCACAATATCAGAGGAATCTTATATTGACAACAAATTAAAGAAAGATGACCTCGAGTAAGCTAAGTGAATATTAAACATATACATGATTAAAATAGAAATTATGGAATATCTAATTGAAAACAAAGTTGCGGCTATCAAATATACTAGAACTTTAGTATTACAAATGAAAATGGCAAAGAAAAGCTTAAAAATGAAGTCATAATTGTGCACACCACCATGACTTTGACGATACGAAATAAAATTTTTCATCAAAAGTTTAAAAACAAAGCCACAACTATACTTAGTGTTATGACATTGGGGATTCATGAAAAAAATTGCAAGGAAACTTAAAAGGCAAAGCCATGGATTTACCCAGTGTTATGACTTAAGGGATCCAAGAAGAAAATGTAACATTTATCATATTTATTTTCCCAAATCATTTTTTTTGGGCCTTACACAATCATGGTTATTTCCTAGTACATTGGCCATATAATGACAAAGAAAGACAAATATCAATGCCATAACTATTTCATAGTAAAATACTCCATTATGAAGAATAAAAAGATAAATGTACGGGGCATGACCATACCACAATGTTGTGGAATTGTGTTATAATAATATATTAGGCCCAATTCATTATCATTGGCCAGTGTCATAACTTTGTATTACAAAAAGATTGAGATGAATTCTAGAATCACCATCATTTTCTAGGGTTGTGAACTCAAGCTTAAGAGATGAAGGCTAACATTATACTTTTATTCGGAAAGTCATGACTTTTTACTTGGAATAATTTAGAATTGATCATGTATAAATATGGAAAATAAATAAATTTAAAAAGATTCTCAATTTCTTCTTCCTATCCCTCACACAATAAGTAAATTCACGATTATTATTAAACTCTAGGGTAAATTTTGCACTCCTTAGGAGTTTCATAAGCAAGAAAATGGCATGAAACTTAATGTGATCCCTAGAGTTGGAGGATGTTGACAGGACCCGACCCAGATACCCTCCCAGGATTTCCTGGGTAGTCCTGCCTAGTGAAGTTCCACTGTATAATCCCTAGAGAATATCCAATGGAATCCCACTTTAAGAAAGAAAGTAAACGCATGCATTAATATAAAAGACCACAACAACTCAAATTAACAACTAACCTCTCTTATTGTAGGTCATAATCACAAACACACATAATAAAGACTCATATGAGTTCAATACTAAGATCAGATAATTCAAAGAGTGTATGCAAATGTAGGGGTGCAAATGGAAATAAACAAGTCCAATAAAATAAAGATAGATATATAAGATAAAATACTGCAATTGTCATAGAAAGAGTGATGTAGAAGCTTACGCGAGGTAGGTCTCTATGAACTGCCTAGACCTAGAGAACATATTTAAAACAATAAAAGACGAAATAATAAATCTCAGTGAATAGCATAAATTATAAGAAAAAAAATAATATTTTTATTTTCAAATAATTTTTCCCCCAATACCTCACGTTCACTCTTTTACAAAGTTTCCCATTTAAAATCATTTCACGAAACTCAAACTTATACCCAAATCAACAATATGAAATTCATGCTCAAAAATTTAACCGAAATTATTGTTAAGAAAATTATAACCTAAATTTATTCATAACTTAAAAATTGAGCATAAAATAATTATGAAAATACAATAACCTTAAATATTGAAATGGTTATAGCTTACTCAAAAACCAATAATACATCATACAAATACCCATCATAAATCGTGGAATACCCCACCTCACAACCCTCAACATCAAAAGGTATCAATACAATAATAATAATAAACCATCAAGTAAACATGACCTCACGGCCGTGAAAATAATATATGACCGTTGGATGAAACCAACCTCACGACACCATGGAAATAATATATATAACCATTGGATGAAATCAACCTCACGACACCGTGAGGTTGATTAATTTATATATAATATAAATTCTCAATCGAACCTCTTGTACTATATGGTACATCAATTTATAACAACCCACATAATATATTTACTCACATGTACTTTTTCAATGATACTATATTATAAATTAAAAATTTATGAATTTAATATCAACAACTCAATCAAATATATTGATGAAAAAACCCTCATTTGTACCCAAAAATGAAATTGTAATAAAACATTATTTTAGGAAAAAAAATTCTTTAAAAAAATGATTTGGAGTTTTTTTTTCCAAAAATATTATTGCTCCCCTTCCATTTTTGGCAAAATTATTCTAGATGCATTCTTTCATTTTTTGTTGTTAAAAAACTTTTTCATAAGAAAACCCACTCTCCAAGAAATACATTATGTGCATTTTTTATTCTTTGAATTAGAAATGGATAGAGGAAATTACCTATCTTTTATTGTGGTTTATCACAATAGAAAAATGGGAAGTTTCTCATTTTTCTTTTTCTTCATTTTTTATTTTTCAAAATATGAGAAATTATCACACATTTTTTTTGTCCATCCTACATGCAAAAAAAAAAAAACAAATGATAGTAATTAAATAAAATAAAGGTTGTAGGTTTAAAATAAAAGTTATTTTTTTTTATTTAAACTAAAATTAAACTAAACCAACAAACACAAATCAAAGTAAAATGATGTACCAAACTCGGGCAAACCCAACAATTCACTTTTACTCCTCTATAGGGGAGACACGTATTATGAAGTATTTTAAAGAAATTAAAGTATGCTAATGATGAAAATTTTGTTAATATTAAATAAATCATACATATTTTTGTTTGTGTATACTTTTTAATTATAATTGCCTTTTGTTTAAAACTTCTCTTATATTGTCATAATACACATTAATATGCTTCAAGCAACTATTAAAGGTGGGAATTTTGGATAGTCATATTACTATTTAATCATTACATGGTATAATATGTATATCTTATTACATATCTAAGTTTGTAAGAACCTTTATTATCCATAAAATTTTCTATAAGCTTTAGTAGGTACAAGGAGCACTATCATAGTGTTGGGTAGTGCGAAACTTTTTTGTAGCTTAGTTTTTCAATATACTTCTTTCCCTCTTATTACATAACATGATGTGTGTCTCCTTGAGTCTAAATTATTGGTCATATCAGAATTTCTATATATGAGAAGAGCAAGTTTTTGCCTACCTATGTATAGAAATATCTGAGATATCCCACCGAGATGCTTTAAAATAGATCTCATTATACCATAGTGATATCTACCTGAGTTTGAGAAAAGATGATTGATAACACTAACAAGTGATCTATCCAATCTAGTATATATCATAACATATATAAGGTT
The DNA here is from genome assembly GCA_029783825.1 of Sapria himalayana. Lineage (NCBI taxonomy): Eukaryota > Viridiplantae > Streptophyta > Magnoliopsida > Malpighiales > Rafflesiaceae > Sapria > Sapria himalayana. The sequence continues at coordinate 7,633,042 of JAREIK010002838.1, read as the reverse complement.
TCTGACTAGTAAGATAGAAAATACAACTCATATTTCATTTTTTTTTCTCATCAATGTTGGGATAATATTTAGTCATAAACTTAAAATATTTAGTTAAGTGAATTGAGATCCGCTTAACATCTTTCATAAAGAACCTTTTGGCTTTTAAAAACTTTTTTCATATGTCATTCTTGAAATAACTAGATATGCTTAGAAAGTCTATCCCAGATAAATATTCATCCATAGAATATACCTAACTGCGCATAAGCCATTCATATAAATGAAAAATTTCATCATCTCCTTGAGCTTATTAATTGACACTCTATTATGGATAATAATTAACATGTCCTCTACATATAGTAAATTAAGTTAGTCATATTTTGATTGATAATTGATAAATACATAATGCTCATAAGAGATGCACTAAAAGTCATGATTCTCAATAAATAAATAAAATTTCTTGTATCGCTACCTAAGGGATTGTTGAAGTTCATATAAACTCTTTTTTAAATTAAATATAAGACATTTTTTCCCTTCTACTATAAATCTATTAGGATGATCCATGTACATGGTCTTGTGAAGTTCAACCTGAAGAAAGAGATACCATATCTATGTGAATAAGAATCTATATAAGTTCACTCTCCCTCCTACTCATTTAATTGTCATCGACTAATTAATCCTCTAAAAAACATCATTATTTTGAACAAGCTTCTTCACTGTTAGGTCTCATAGTCTATATCCAAACTTCTCATGTCCATAGCCAAGAAAGATGCATAGATATGTAATATCATTTAGTTTTGATATTTTATCTTTTGGGATGTGAACAAAGTCTTTGTAGCCAAATACTTAGAATGATCATATCAAATATCTATCTTATAGCTGAAAATAGGACACATTGATTATGGAAATAACTATATACATAACTTCTCTCCATATTTTTTTGGAAAGATGTGCATGAAAAAGTTTATACTACTCTTTCCTCAATAGTCTAGTACTTCCTCACACCCATATCATTCAATTGAAGCATCTTAACTATCATTTTTCAAGTCTAGTGTCATGAGATGCATAATAACTTTCAAATAGACATTTGTATTGTCTTTCATTATCAGAACATATAAAGATCAACTTCATACTAATTCCTCCCGCTCACTCAACTCTAATGTGAAAATCTTTAAAGACATGAAAGACATGATTTTCATTTCAATGTATATGCTCATAGATTCATAGAGCGATCATTAATGAATATCACAAAGTAGAGGACCCCATTGAATATTCTGCTCTACATAGAGTAGATATCAATATGAATAAGATTGGAAAGATTTGATCTACTTAAAGGGGGAAGATAATGAAATTGTACTCTATGATTTCAATGATATAATTCATACACTCATCAAAATATAATTCATGATCAAATACTAAGATATTCTTTCTAGCTAGTAGTTGAAGGTTTTTTTTTCACTCACATGGTCAAGTTTCTTATCCTAGAGATAAATATTGCTCTTTTAATTAACAATATTTACTATATCTATAGATATTTTTTCTTGAGTGATATAAAGCATACTAGCATTCTTATCCTTATAATGACTAACAATCCTTTGACCTATTTCAACTTGCCACTAGCAAAGTGACTATCATATCTCATGTTGTGTCATGCATATGGATATCACGTTCGTATGAATGTTCGGTATGTAATAGACATTTTTTAGCATTAAGTGATGTCTACTTTGCATCTATAGACAAATCTCTCATATGCCCAATATTAGCGACATTCCATTATTGTCGATCTTTATTATGTCATAATCATTATGTGAGTTTGTAGTAAAAATGTTAAAATGAGAAGTGATATGAAATGAAATTTTTGAATCAATTAGCTATTCACCCAACTAATTGACCGGGTTAGTAGAATTATCATCTCTAATTAGCATGATGTCACCTTTCAAGGTGACATTTTTCTTCACTCTTGGGTCTATCTCTCCTCAAATGCTCTTATTATACTCTCTTCGAAGAATGTAAGTTTCTTTTGACATGTCCTAACATGTTAAAATAATAATATTTGGGTACTTTTCTATTTCTTGACTTACCTTAAAAAAATATTTTCTTCTTTTATCTTGTGTGTGCTTAGTGAATCTCTTACCATATCTCTCATAAATAAGGACATCATGAGAATAATCTCCTCTCTCTTTTCTCTTTATTTATTTGTTCAATTTTTATAAGATAATGTACACTGATACCACACCTCTTGATGGTGACATATTTAGAAAAACAATAAAATTCTATCAACTATCTGAAAGTGAGTTGAACAATAGAAACACAAGAAACTCATCTTCCAAATATATAATGAGTAACATTTTATTTCTAAACTTATTATTTCATACATATACTCTAGTTTATGCTTATGTCACAATTTATTTATCCTTATTTCTTTGGGAATATAGTAATAAATATCAATACTTATCCAATATTGAATACAAAAGGCAACACTAACGTACAACTTTTGTCAATCTTGGGCACTTGTATTCTCAGGTTTTGGTTTTCCAATCACAAGGTCATATAGTTTTTTTAATGCCAAGATAATCTTATATTATATTTTTTTAAATAGAATAGTTAGCTGTATTTTACTTTATTATCATGGAGTGATCCTTTATGATAATAAGCACCAAATTCAACCACAGATAAAACATAATTAAAAATGTATAATTTGCTCTAATATTACTTTATTAGTATTGAAATAATAGGATACTAGTTTGTTGATATTAAATAAATTTAAAACTATGATGGTATCATTGAATGATTTCCTCAACAAAGGCTCATATACCACTTGGTGCTATCGAAAACTAAACTTCGTTACTAGTTGTTTTAAAAAACCTTTAGAATATTGGTTATTTTGAAATCACAAAGATTCATTGGGTATTAAGTTTGTTTGGCATAGTAGAAATTTTCACTTTTCAAAACTCAAATGAATTATATTTTACCATTTTAAAATTGCACGGTTTTAATAAAAAATAAATTGTTTTTTAAGAATTTAATTTTATTAAAATAAATTAAAATAAAATTTTAAAATTTACCAAAATGTTTTAGATAATTTTAACCACAAGTTTATATTATAATCAATATAATAAAATCCATATAAACTCAAAACTTACAGAGTTTAATCCACCAATTTTTTTTAAAAATTCAAAGTTTAAATTTTAGTTGTCTATACAAATCAAAACATATACAAAAGACTTCTTCAAAAAATATTCGTATACCATTTAACACATCAAAATTAATTAACTGAGAAAAAGGATTTCTAACATATAAAATACTACCAAAAATAAATTTCAGAACAAATAAATAAATCTAAGATTTTAGGTGGAAACTTGAACATTGATGTGCATTATTCTTTAAAATAGTTATTCTTCAATCCAATAACAATTTGGCAAAGTTCAATGTATGATTCTGGATAGAAAATGTGATTCCGTCTAGAAAAATCTTTCATAGCATCACAATGATCAATTCATTGCAGTGGCTCGAGAAAGATGAGGAGGGGATACAAGAAATGAGAAAGAGGGTTTTGAAAACCACTCTTTCATACTCAAAAATGTTTCTATAATAAAATGTTTATATAGAAAAAATGTTTCTTTAATAAAACATTAGATGAATTTTTTTTTTCGTTTTAAAAAAATAACTACTCCCCTTGTATTATTGGCAAACTAGTTTTGGTCAAGTTATTCCTATTTTTGTCAGAAAACATTCTTCTAGAAAATTTTCTATTCAAAAAATACATTTTGTGAGTTTTTCTTCAAATTTAGAATCTTCGGGGGCATGCATTCTAATCACTTTTTTTTTTCATATAGATATTTTTGTATTCGGCTAATACTAGTTGTTAGTTATTCTCTCCAAAATTTCATATTCCTCATTATAAGATTTGAAAAAAAATGATATATTTATTGAAGTTTCCATCATTATATTGAGTTTATAATTGTACTCACTCACTTATATAAAATATAATTCAGCCTATTGTTATTAAATATTTATTAACTACTCACATTAAGATTATAGATATCCATTGAATTTATTATATTAATGATAATTTTATTTAATTAATATCTTAATATTTTTATGAGACTTACCACTTAACTTATTTGATTATGTCGAATTAAAATCTACTTACAAAGTTTGACATAATCAAAACAAACTAGTATACTCAAGGGAATATTATCTGTTAAATAAATATTAAATGTTCATTTTTTAATGCGGAAGATGAAATGCCAAGAGTCATCAGTTACTTTTACGAGTGATAATGATTAATTTAGATGACATTGTGCGTGCTATTATAAACTGTTGATGAGTCGGGCTTTGAGAAGATTGCGAGTACAAAAACTTTAAAAGAAGCGTGGAACATCTTGGAGACTGCGTATAAAGGTGTCGATCAAGTTAAACATCTTGGAGACTATTGATGAGTTGGAAGACATGAAGATGAAGGAGTCAGAAGGTGTATCCGATTAGATTATGTGTGTTCAAACTATGGTGAACAACTCAATTGAGATGGAGAAAAGTTGTCGGATGCACGGGTCATGGAGAAGATTCTTGAGGTCATTAACTGATAGTTTCGAGAATGTGGTATGTGTCATAGAAAAGTCAAAGGATCTTGCAACGTTCACGGCCGACGTGCTTGCCGGTTCTCTAATGGCACATGAATATCGTAAAAAGGAGGCAGAGGAGGCACTTGAGCAAGTACTTAAACCAAAGCATTGTTCAATGATGAAAAGATATTCTATTCTCAAAACTTTTGAGGTGAATGGCGTGGTCATGGTGGTCGAGGAAATAGTCATGGTGGGAAAAGTCATAGTCAAGAAGGGTATCATGAGGAGAAGGGGCAATCAAACCAACAAAATTAGCGTGGAAGAGGATGCGGTCATGGAAGAAGCGGTCGGTCAAATTATTCCAACATCGAGTGCTACAAGTGTGGCAAATATGGTCACTATGTGAAGGATTGTAATTCCGATAAATGTTACAATTGCGGAAAGGTGAGACATTTTGCAAAAGAATATCGAGTCGAGAAAAAGATGCAAGATACAACCAACTTAGCCATGGAAGATGAGGTGGAAGAAGGCTTTCTCTTAATGGCATATAACAAAGTCAACCCTGATAACGACATTGTGTGGTACCTAGACACGGCTACAAGCAACCATATGTGCGGGCATGAGCATTGTTTCAAATAGATGCGAAAGGTTGAAGCTGTATTCGTATCGTTCGAAGATGGCTCGAAGGTTGAGGTCAAAGGCCAAGATACGATTTATTATGTATAAAAGCATGGTTTCATTGGTTCAATCCAAGTTGTGTGTTACATACCAAACCTCAAGAGCAACATTTTAAGTATGAGACAACTCATGGAGAAAAGTTATTCTATTTTTATGAAAGGATGGATATTACTATTAAAAGACAAGCAATGACATTCTATCACACACGTTGAAATGGAAAGAAATCTGATGTACAAACTGAATTTGAAAAGTATACAAGAAAAATGTTTGCAAGTTAACATAGAAGACAAAGCGTCATTGTGGCATCTCTGTTTGGTCACCTACATCATGAAGGCCTAAACAAGTTGACAAAGAAGAACATGGTGCACGGACTACCAGACATGGAATACGAGAGAAAATTTTGTGAAGAATGTGTGCTCGGAAAGCATGCAAGAATGTTATTTCAAAAGAATGTAGAATATCGGGCTAAGCAACCTCTCGAGTTGATTCATTCTGACATATGTGGACCAATCACCCCTGAATCTTTCAGCGAAAAAAGGTATTTCATTTCCTTTATTGATGATTTCTCATGAAAAACTTGGGTTTATTTTCTGAAAGAAAAATCCGATGCATTCGAGGTGTTCAAAAATTTCAAAGTACTGGTGGAAAAGGAAACCGGTAGATATGAGTTGACAACAAATCAGCAATTGAGTTGAGCAAGAACCTGGTGAATCATGAGAGAAGCAAGCATATTGATGTTCGTTTTTACTTCATTCGAGATTAAGTGAAAGAAGGAAATATAGAATTAGTATACGTGGCAAGTCGGGATCAAGTCACGGATATCTTTATGAAACTGCTACATACGATACTACTCGATAATTGCAAAAGATTGCTTGGCATGAAAGATGGCAGAAGCATTTAAGTTTATGGGATAGTCTTGTTAAATAAACATAAATATTCATTTTTAATGCAGAAAATGAAATGTCAAGAGTCAGTAGTTACTTTTACGGGTGATAATAATTTTTAATTTTCAGTTTTAGAAAGGCAGACTATAGCCTATAAATAAATCATTGTATTGCTTGTAAGAATATAAAATAAAAGAAAAAGCATTTCTTCAGAAATAATTCTCCTCAGTTATAGTTTGCAGCCAATAATTTTTTTTACATTATCAATCTAATTTATAGGATGTGGATTCCATTAATAATTAATATTTATCATACAATTAATATTTTTAACCAACTCATGAAAGTTATTTAATTTATATGTAGATCTCATCATTTATGAATCAAAATAACCAATAATAAATACACATGTCTATTAATAATCTTGGAATTAATAATAATAGTATTCATATTAATCATGAGATATTAATAATTTTATGTATTAGAAGAAAATGATTATTCAAAGTTAGTCCCATTTAATATACATAAGTCTATTTATACAAGAAGTTAGAACTTAATCATTAATCATAATCAAGATAGACCTACTAAAATCTTACTAATGATTTGGCCTTATATTCCACAAGAATTGATGATTTGATCTTCTATGTGTAAGTCAAACTCTACACATCAAATCATCTACTATATATTATAAATGAGATGTATACATTACTTTTAAATGTAAACATAGCTCATTTAGATTCACAATTATATGAAATAATAGAATTTTATTGGAAAATAAAATTAAAAAGCAAACATGACTTTTAGTATATGCAGCTTTAACAATCCAATCCATGTAAAAATAATTTTTTTTACATATACTAAAATAAACAACTTTTTATTAATGCACGTCCATTATATTTTGAATTATAATACAATTTTATTTTAGAATTTGTGGCAATTACAATTTCTTAGTTGCATATTGTAAAGAAAATGTTACTTTATTGATAATTGAAAAGTTGAAAATTGATTCTGTATGAAAGCCACAAGGTAGAAAATATAGTTGTTTGGAAAAAAAAATATTTTTACTAAGTATATCACTCAACCAAACACCAATATTTTTTCATTCAACAAGTTCAATCCATAGATATTTTTCACATATAGTAAAAAAAGTAACTTCTAATAAATGCAATTCCATTATATTTTAGAATTATAACAATTTTTTTTTTAGAATTTTGTGGGAATTAGAATATATTAGTTGTAGAATGTAAACAAAATGTTACTTTATTGATAAATTGAAAAGTTGGAAAATGATTTTGTATGCAAGGTAGAAAATATAGTTGTTTGGTTGAGTTATATTAAAAATTGCTTTAAATTTTTAATTTACTAGAGGAGCTGTGTTGTAATGAGAAGCTAAGTTCCCTACTAACTGGTGCATCAATTTTTGCATATTGTTAAGTGATAAAATAGTCTTATTATATACTACTTCCTTGAAATTGTATGTACAACCTCTAGGATCCAATAAATAATAATACAATTTTTCTTTAGGAATTAAGTGTTGTCTTAATGTTGACTTAGTGTGAAAAACTTGCCAGATCTTATGATTTTGAAATTAAAAAATTATAAATATTGATAACAAGATGATTGATAGCTAACTAGGACAAAGTTTCATTTTAGGGTTCTAAGTATTGTGTAGGGTTAAGTGATGCACTTTGATAGACGTTGTCTAAGACACTTATATGGCTTGCATGAACACTTGTAGGGTACAATAAAAATAAATCCTTAGAACTTTGGTCCAAGAAGACATATGCCAAATGTGATAAATAAATACTAACTTAGTTGTAGAACATGGTATTTATGAACATCATAAAATTGGCTTGCATGAGCTCCTTTGTCAGACATGATTTTAGAGATTGAAAAGAATTTTGAACATGATAAATATGAATTAAATTATTGTCTTTAATTATATAGATATACAGAGTTATTCTTCCTTGGTATATAAAACATTTTCTTGTAGTTTTGATATTTATAAAGAAATTTTTTTTGCAATGAGCATTGGCAAAATATTCAATTTTAAATTTAAAGTATTGTTATACTTTAGTTTGTATTTTAAAAAATCATGGTCAATTTTTTTATTTATGGTTGCATTTATAACATAATGAACGACTAAATTTTTTTTTCTTTATCATATTTTGATATTGAAATAAGGCATTTTCTATTTTTGATCAATCTTTCAAAATCTATAATTTTAAAATTTATCAAATCTAGTTTCTTGCATTCATTCAATGATAATTGCAATATTTACTCATAGGGCACTAAGATGTATTTGAAAATGAGATATATTTTGCTAAGTAATATGAAACAAAAAAGTACCAAAATGATATGGATGGTGGTAATGGTTGTTACAAGAGGTAATAGATATCAGCATCTTGAAAGCTAAAAACAAAAACAAGTGTAACAATGAAGTTCCAATCATATGAAAATCATATAGCTTTTCAAGGCAGTTGTAGTAGAAATATTTCAACAATTAAATATGGAATAAGTATCATTCCAAAAAACTAGTATCATAGTAAGCTAAATACAATTTCATCATCTTCATACAAAAATGAAAAAAAAAAAATATAGAACATGTGTTCGTGTTACTAACTACACTAATGAAGTAAAAAGCAGGGGAAGAAAATGGATAAGACTACTATTCAACATCTCCTTTTTCATCAAAGATAAATTTCTTTTATTTTCTAGTTGTATATCATCAGCTTTGTGTTTTGGCTACTCGCCTTCTATCATAGTAAGAAAATTTGTCTTCTTGACTAATTCTTTTTTATATAAGTGCCGCAAATAAGCATCTCTCTCTCTCTCTCTCTCTCTCTCGATGCTTTTTTTAGTGTATTGTTTGCCAACTTCATGAAGCACAATTTGTAGATTTTGAAAAGAAGAACCATTGATAGCCCTATTAGTAAAAGCACAAACATATTGTAGTTTTGTGTCAAATTTTTGAAGGTTAAATTTATCAATTTTAGTTGCTAAAGATAGAGGTGTCAAACTGGCCGCGCAGGGCCTGCCCAGCACAGTGTTAGGTTGCCCAACCATTCTACTATGCCGGGCCAATCACGGCATGGTTACTGTGCCGTGCCTAGCCCAACACGGTTCTGTGAAGCTCAGGCCCATCACGGGCCAGCGACACAAAATCTACCGGGTGCGGCCCGGTTCGGGTTGGGCTAAAACCTAATTTTAAAAAAATTAGGGTTTTAGCGGCGTGCCGCTGCGCATCTTCACCCTTTCAAGGCTTGGTGAGCCTCACCCGTCGAGCGTCGGCTCGTCGTGATCACGATCGGTGCGTGATCACCCATGCCATGCATGGCACAGTATGTGGGCCAAAATTTTCGGCCATGCATGGCATGACTCGTGTAGTAGGTGCGCCCAGCACAGGCCCAGGCTGGCCTGGCCCATTTGACACCTCTAGCTAAAAATGAAAAATACCTTCTCATATATGAGTTTGTAAGATATGATAACTATGACTAAAAATTAGCACATGAAGCTGGAAGATAATAAAAAATGGAATGCTAATGCTCTACTTTCTCCATGTTGCATATGGTATTGGAAAATTCAATTTCTCCATGAATCATGAAAACAATTAAAGTGAAAATTGCTAGTGAGATATTGCAACATGACTGCAAAATAGAATCTAATATAAGAATTGTAAAAGAATATTCTTATAAAAAGAAATTTGATAATACAAAGATGAAAAAAAAGTACAAATAATTATTGTTGCAAATATGTAGATTTTGTTAATCAAATGCAAGTTTATGGTCATGAAATTTCTAAATTTACAATTATAAAAAAGTAATTTGATAAGTGCTGTTGAAATTTTTCACTCAATTTTGGTTTCAATTGTAAAAACAAAGTATATCTCAAATTTGAGTGGTCAAATTGAAGAGTTTTTTGAAGTCATTTGAGCATTGACCAACCCTAAACTTAGAAAAAGAATTAGTACTATCATTTTAGTCTAAATGCATTATTTGTGCTAAACAAGAAAAGAATCAACCAAATAGTAATGAATAAAAGAAAAATTTGTTTGATACAACAAAAAACTTATACACAGAAAATTAGAAAAAAAAGTACGAAAAAAAAAATTATGAAAAAAAAAATTATACAAATTTTATGAGTAGGTAGCTACCATATAGACTATGTTGTTCTCACCTACTTGCGGTGTGCCATAAGAGAGTGAGAGAAAGTATGGTGTGTTGAAATCACTCTCTTATGGCATACTATAGGCAGGCGAGAGGAACACATTTTATAGGGTAGTCACCTATACACTACAATCTAAAAACATTCTACAAAGAATCAACACATCCTAAAGGGTAGAGGCATAAGTATCACAAATACAAAATTTTATGAAAAAAAAAGCATTTAAAGTAATAGAATTTGCAATAAAAGTTCTAATTTATAAAATGATTGTTGATTCATGCAAAAATCACAAAACTTAACTATAAAAATTTATACAGATTGAAACATATTATAAATCTAAAATATTAGCAAAATATTGTCATTAAAAAATATAACAAAACAAATATGTTTTATGCTTATCAAAGTCTTGCTGAAAAAAAAATAAAGCAAAATTTGCAACAAATCATAGGTTTAACAATCTAAAAAAATAGTTCTTGGATAGTGATTATACTACTCATATTACATAAAATAAAAATATTTTTTTTTTACTTGAATTGTACTAAATATCAATAGCAATCCTTAGAAATGGGAGAATGGTAGACGTAAAAGGAAAATGATCCATTGGACTCCAATTCGAAATGTTTACGAGATGTATAAATGATGTTCTTTATTGAGTATTGAAAATCTCGTACAATGGCTTTTGGTTGCAATAAGGTGACCACCATCACTCAATTTATGATAATTGCTATGATAAAACAATGATGAGAAAATTGAAAATGGAGAATCACAATTTTGTACTCAATTTCAAGAATGTGAAGTATAGTTTTAAGGTAGATGTTAATGGTGATTCTTGGCTTTCGCATAAGCAACTTGGACACTTGAATTTTTAAGGTCTAAATTTATTACTGCAAACAAAAAATAATATATGAGCTACTAAAGATTTAATAAAAATTGGAATTTATGAATAGTATACTCTTATGAAGAGCTAATAAGTTTCTTGAACTTGTGCATATACAAGTGTGGAGAAACACAAACATCACCTCATTCTGAAAATAAGTATCATGTCCTATTCATTCATGATTTTGAGAAAATGACATGTATATTTTATGTAACAAAAAAATATGGCAAAGTGGATATTACAATCTACTAAAGTAATAGAGAATCTGATAGAAAAAAATGAAATTCTGATATAAATCAGAAAGTCAATACTACAAAAGAAGAAACTTCACAAAATATATTAGGCTAAATTGTTTTAAACACAAATTATTTGGCTAATCAATATGAAACTAAGGCAATATGGAACAAGACCCTCGTGGGAGCTTTAGTACAAGAAAACTATATGTGTAGCATCTCCATTTTTTGTTGGTGTATGTTTATTCACAAGTTCCAAAAAAGGAACATACTTTATGAGACAATCATAAAATATATATTTACTAGAGGTGTCAACTAGGTCGGACGGCCCATGCATGACACATGACATGACACGACATGACACGGTTCAAAACTATGCCTAGATGTGCCACAACTTGGTCTATGGCACAGCTCGGGCCATGTCAGGCCAAACTTTTTAGCTTGGGAGGCATGACACGACATGATTCAGTAAGATGGCCCATTTGGGCTGGTTTTGGCTCAGATGTTCCATGGCATGTTCCAGGCTAGCCTAGAATGAAATGGAATAGCTTGGCTAAGTCTGACCCAACTTGGCACGACTCAGCATGAACTAACATGACCCGACCAAAATATGTGCCAATGTACCATGTTAGGCTTCTCATTTTCAGAGCCATACCGATAATACATGGCCCATATTGAAAAACATGTGCCGAGCATGACATAGTGGCCTGAACGAGCCTAAAAAAATATGTCATACCAACATAACATGACATATTTGATACCTCTAATCTCTACTAGTGATAGTTCTAAATTTTAAGGCTTGAAATTGAATAATTTAGTATTTATTGTATAGCGTATTTTAATTAATAAAAAGACTTATTCATTAAGTTGATATTTATTCTTTCTATGAATTAATATCAATCTTAAATCAATAAAAAAATTTTATGACATATAACTTATAACATTACATGAAAGAAATCATGACGTAGTCATGATAATAGATTATAATCATGTCTAATTATATTATATCTACTTATTCCTAGTCATAGGATCAACCAAATTGTATATTGTTTGATTTGAATAGAATAACACACATTATACTTTTTTTGATTTGATTAACATTTGATCTCATGAACTATGATCATCATGATTAGAGTAGACATGTAGATGCTTATTAAAAGTAGTCAAGTATATTGATATATGTTATGAGACAATCATATAGAGTATCTATTTAATATAGATAATAGTCTTAATAACAATATTGCAAGTATCTTTAGACTTGAGATACTCAAAGCTATCTTGGATGTTGATACTATGTTTTGACTTTATTTCTTGTTGTCTCTTAGAGATCACACATAGAGTGATGATTGGGTATAGTTTGAGGTATTCGAATGAAGTTTAGTCTTACTTGGATGTTGCATAGATGTAGCATAACTAGTATTGTGGTAGCTACACTTTATCCACACTTTAAACTAAGTGGAGTATATGATGGTAAAAAAACAATTTTCACATGATGTTATCTTTAGAAGTATTTGTAGTTAGACCAATGAATCTCAACGAAATTGGGGTCATGTTGTGTTACTATATACCTCTCATGATATGTTTGATATAAATAGGTCACACGTTTAGAAATTTGAAGCTAGAATAAACTATAAAGTGGTTTAGATTTGATCCAAATTGAGAGACTTATTTAAGACATGATTCAAACATTACTATAGAGAATGGCACGCTAATGAGCTTGAGGCCCTTGAGAAGCAAGTTCCAAATACATGAGATACACATGGTCAACCCACCAAACTATGAAAGGGAACTTTGGTCTTTTTTCATAATAGTTTAAGATAGTAAGACCATGTGTGGAATTCTAATATGCTAAGTGAGAATCAAACCAAATCAAGGTTCATTGAAGTTAGACTTGATTAGATTAGTTATTAATGAAGAAGAAATGTGAGAGATATATGTAGGCCACTCTTTAAAAAGAACAATTCATGTTGACAAGTTTTTCTTTAAATCATACAATTATTATGTCTAGATTCATGGAATCTCAATAATTAAAATGGAATGAGGAAAATAGATCTCCCACTTCCTATAAAAAAATGGTAAAAAGTTTGAATAAGATTTTACCCATGGACTTGAGAGGTTTAAAAAATAAAAAGGTGTTCTTCTTTTTGTTACCCCTTGGGGTTCTTGTGTGATATGTGAGTTGAATTTCTCAGAGTTTTCATGAAGGAGAATAAGTTTGTATCTATTCCATCTTCCTTTATCGGATCCCAAGTTTTTGGCTAGAACTAACTTGTGTTTGAGATCACTTTTTTGAAGGTTTTTAATTATGGTTTCATGTGGATCACTAGAGGCATGCACGAGCTAAGATGCTGTAGTCATGTGCAAATTCTACACCAAAAGAGGCATCTATACAAGAGATACATATTTTCTTATTATATAATATTTATCTATAATCTTGATTTTGGAGATTCATTGGTTGATTCCTTGGTGAGATCAAAAGAATTTAATTTCTTCTATTACTCTCGAGATTGTAGTATTCAAGATATGATCCTAATAGTAGTATCGGGGTGACCTTTGGATTTATCCAAAGTTAATACTAATAAAAGGAATTTTGGAAATCAAATCCTAGGGATTAAAACTTATTATCTTTATTTAAAATTAAATCTTATTAACTTTTTAAAAAAATAGGTTTGAATATGATTGAAATCATCAAATTTAATTTTCCAAATGGGTAGTTTCAAAATCTAGGCTTTAGAAACCCAAGATTAATTTTTCATTTTTTCTAATTAGACTAACCTACTAAAACTAGAAACTTTTATTTCAAGTGTTGAATTAAGTTTATTTTTGGTTTAAGATAATATTATTGGAATCTAGAATGTTGATTTATATAATTTACTTATTGCATAAGATCCATAGAGTATGCATGATGGTTGGTTATGGACTAAGCCCAATATAGTTGTGCATTTGCATGTTTACATATAATGGAAAATATGCCAATGCCTCCCTATTCTATCTTTATAATCTCTCTATGTATTCTATTCTCATCTCGACTCCTCTCAATTATAACTTGAGAAATTCTTTTTGAAATATAATTAGATTACATAAGATTAAGATATCTTTAAGATATAAAGGAGCTAATTGCAAGATGGAGGTACAATGGATATAATGAATCATTAAATGCAATTATTTATTTCAAAAAGTTTGTAATAACATGCATGTCCTAGTTTGATCCAACCAATTTCTCTATGATTTGGGGAATTGATTGTAAAAAGTCAATTACCACACCATATAGTTAGAGAACTATTTTTATGTATGATCATATGATAATTATATATATATACTTTAAAGTGATGTCATGTGTTCAAATGATGATTATATATATAACCATGCTTTAAAATAATGATGTATATTCATATGATTATATATATATATATATATATAACAATACTTTAAAATGATGATATTTTTTTATAAGTAAATTTCCTAAATTAAAATATTAAAGTTAAGTCTTCCATTAATATGAAAAGAGCATGAGTTTTATCAAGGTATGATTATTGTGCTAACCCAAGCATGCATTGCACAAATATATTCAAACTATGAAAATATGATTTTCTAATTAATGAGTTAGCTTTAACTAGATATATTATTTTGTTAGGCAAACCCATGATTAATGTTTATGAAGATGAGAAGGGTGAGTGTGTATGTGATATGTGATGTACACAAATCAAAAAGTTGATAACCTAATAATAGTGCACACATCAAATAGTTTCCTATTAGTAATTCAATAATTACATGTCAATGCATTTAGTATGCATGATACCTACCTTTTGTTCCAAAGTGACTTGTTGGATAAATCCAAGGTCATTCTTTAAAATATTGGATATCGAGCACTAGGATAACTTTCATATAAGTTCTCTCGGATTCTTTGAAAGGGCTATGAATTCATAATAAAATAGTGAGATTCAAAATATATTTAGTAAATCTATAATAATCAATATTTAAATCAATCTAATAATTTTTTCTTTTATATATAGGTTATTAGAATAAATACCATATCAATAAATGTGAACCAATGATATATATTGGATACAGTCACTAACTATTGATGCTTCTGAAGAGGTGCATAGGGCATATCATAAGCATTTAGATGACAATGAGATGACAGGGTGCATCATGCTCACTTATATGTCACCTGAACTTTAGAAGCATCATGAAACTATGAGTACTAACATAATAATCTATCATCTAAGGGAGCTTTTTGATGAGCATGCTGGGTTAGAAAGGTTATTGGTCTCTAAGTTGCTCTTTAACTCTAAGATGGATGATGAGTCATCTCTAGTACAATATGCTTTGAAGATGAATGAATATTTTGAAATGTTGGGATAATTGTAATCTGTAATGGACAATGAATTAAGTATCAACTTAATTATAATGAGTTTATCTAATAGATTTGTATATTTTTTACTTAACTATAGGATGATCAACTTTGCATGCATTATTCCCAAGATTTTCAATATGCTTAAGATAGTTGATCCTTTATTAAGAAAGAAGGGTAAGTCAGTTATGTTTATGGAACTCTCAAGTTTTATGAAGAGTTGTAAGAATAAGAAGAAAAAATTTGTTAAGATCAGAAGACGTGTGGCCAAGAAGAAGGCTAAAGAGATAGCCCCAAAAGGACTTTTTACCATTATGAAAGGATAGCTTTTCCAAGAGTGTTCATTTGTTCAAATTATGAGATATTCTTGCATATTTTGATAATTTTTGATGATGAGTAAGTATAAGAATAAGAAATTTATGGATCAATTTCATAATTTTAGAATTCTGGTGTTTTTTGATAAATAATTATGAAATTGATAGCTTTTTGGAGGTATTTGACTTAGGGGTAGATTATAGAGTATCACGATGTTTTGATATTCATTCTAGGTTGAAACTTTACCTATTTGGCCTTTAAAATCTTTATACACCACAATTCAACCAACTTATTAGTATAATTCTTCCATTGTATAATATATTCTTTATAATTATAATATTATCATGGAGTTGCAATTATACTTATCTCATAAAATTTAATTAGTTGTGATATTAATATTATATCATTGTAACTAAGTATCATGCTGGTGCTAAAAGTCGCAACTGCATCCTAGAAGCATAACTTTATCTTTGATATTGCTCTGTGATGTCAAATCAAAGCCATGACCTTTTTATAATGTCATGACTTTTAAGCTACACAAAGTTATAAAGCTAAAATTACTCAAGCCAAAATTATAATAATTACTCTATATTATGACTTTTATACATGAAATATTATAAAATATATTACTTGAGCATGACCATTCCCCAAAGTCATGATTCTTGTCCTCAAGAGAAGACAAAGCAATAACTTTTATGTTTGGGCTAATTATTTTTGTTATGGTATTTTTGTAGTATTGTAGCCATATGATATATGAAAGAAGTCAAGACTAGTATTCTGGTCATTCCTAGTATTGCAGCTACTTGAGACATATGAAAGGTCATTATTTATGTTATGGCAATTTCTTAATGTTGCGACCATGTAAGACACAATAGAGGCATTCTCAGTACCATGACCATTCTCAATGCCGTAACCATATAATTAACAAGAAAGACAAATGTTAGAGCAAAGACTATTTTTAGCACTATGACTTTGTATTATAGAGATATTAGCCCCTAGTCGCATACATTTCCCAACACCATGACTTTAAGTTATTGAAAGATTTGAAAACATCCTATATATAGTTGTAGTAATCTTTTAATGTTATTACCTCGAGCTTAAGAGATGAAAGTAAATATGACAGCTTTCTTCCAAATATCATGACTTTATAATTAAAATGGTGCAGAATTAATTTAGTATAAAAGAGAAAGGAATATAAATCGAGAGAAATCTCTATTTTTCTTCTTCTGCACACCAAGCAAAAGCTAAGATACAACTATCAAACCCTAGGGGTGAATTTCACCCTCCCTAAAGGCTCCACAAGCATGTAAGGAATGCAAGACATAAGTTACTCCTTATAGTAGAGGGGTATGATTCCCAAACCCCATATCTAGGCTAGAAGCTACTGGAGGAAGGCTCCATTGACCAGATTGATCTAATCTCTATGAGGCCTTAAATAGTGATGGAGGACCAAAGGCCTATACTTAACTTATTATGTCTACTTCAGGCTTGGATTTCTACCTTTCGTATACCGGTTAGTTTTGTCATCTTTATTATTGTGGAATTAGTTGATTAGATGGCTACTATAGTATATACTAGACCTTCGAATATGCTATTATGCACTGACAATGTTGCATTTGGTTGGTTTTTTTTATGACATTCACCTACATAATATTAGTGTCTCAACATTCAATAAATTCTAATGGAATAACATGTGGTCTAAGGTTTGCGTAATTTTATTTGTATAATATATAAATGAATGTATATTAATAAATAAACTTTGATTTATGTTGTGTTATGAAAATTGATGGATGGATGATTAAATATAATTTGAATTAAGGTTTTACCTATTAGTGGATTTTCATCATCAATAAGGATGGAGATAGATAATCTTTAGGATATACACATATACTTTATGATTCATAAGGTATTGATAGCCCTTTTAAGTTTCTTTCAATCATATAGTTTTTACTGGTGAAACTTGAGGGAAGTATATGTTAATTATGTGAGTATGATACTTATTAAGTTGAAAGTACAAATACTTACAAACTATATCAATTCTTAGTCTTAATGATATACGAGGGTAGAGAATAAAAGTGTATACACCAACTAGCCCTTAAGGATAGTTAACGAATTGCATAAAAGGTATGAAATTATAAATGACTCTTTAGCAAAGATAAATTATTCATATTATTGTGATGTACCAAGGGGATAATAATGAGGGGACTATTATTTAGGATGAGCTCAATAATAATAACTACCTTGTATGATGTTAGAGAAAAGAAATGTTATACAACTACCATACCTTTTTTAATGTCCAAACATAATATAATTTAAACTATTTGAACATATATTAGATAAATTAAATGAACACATCACGGATCTTAGATTGATATTATAATCTAAAATATCTAATTAACAAGAATTGAGTTGTTTGACTATTAATTGACTAAACTACTGATACAATGTCTAAGAGATTAATATCTAGACAAAAATCCTATTTATAACTTATATGACTCATATACTTATGAATCTTTGTTGATGAGATAACCTAACATATAATTTTCTAATACTATCTAACCAACAAAATTAGGTAGCATAATAAAGTTGTAACAAGTTTTTAGTATCATTATTGACGATTATTTAATTTTATTAGTCAATGTGAGTTGTCATAATTATCCTTATGAAAGAATAATTCCATTTTAGTAGTTTAAATAATATTTAATTTGATTAACCATACTGAATCTAATGGCTAGTCTTGGTATCTTATTTAGAAATGTGGATAGTTATATTTTGATATTTTGCTTATTTCATTTTCTTTGTTTCTTAGTATCCTTTTATGAGTCAAAGCTTTGGGACTGATGTAACTTCTTTGGACCCAAAAATCAAAAGAACCAAAAGACTAATTTCCAGACAAAATACTGATAAAGAGCTTAAGAAGGGATGAGATAACTTCTTTTTCCACTATCATACTTTGAGAGATTATTGGAGACCCATGATGATGGATACTTATTTGGGTATTCAGTTGCAACTAGTGAAAACAAACTATTTTGATTTGAAGCTGAGTTTCATAGCTATGGTTTAGTAGCACCCATATAGTGGAATAGCATTGAAGGATCCTACTAGATATATCATTATATTTTTGGAGCTATGCAACATTGTACAAATGATTAGAGTTAGCCCAGATATAATAAGGTTGTGTCTATTTCTATTATTATTGAAAGATAAGGCATGAAATTAGTTCTAGTATTTATCTCATTACTCTATCAAGAGTTGAGATGAATTAGTAAGTGTCTTTCATACTAGTTTTTCCCATCTTAAATTAATTCTCAATTATAGAGTGAGAAAAGCTTGTTCCGACAAGATGAGTATGCAACTCTATATGAAGTTTATGAATGTTTTAAAGAGTTATCGAGAAGATATAAAATTGAGTTGTGGTTTTTAGCCTAAAATTTATTCAATGAGTTGAACTATATGATGTTGTGCACAATTTATATGGCTACATGAGATTCAATTATAAATAAATCACTAGAGAAAACATATTATTTATTTAAAAATTTAGTAGAATAACTACCAAACTCTAATTGATCATTTTTTTTGAAAGAAAATAATCTAGAGTATTGAAGTTAGATTAATTAACTATAATTAAAGTGAAAATAAAATCTTTCCTAAAGAAACTCGACACTCAAGAAAAAAAAAAGAAGATTATTGGGAAAGATTGTTTATTTTCATTCACATGAATCAATGGACTTATCATATTTAGTAAATGGAGGAAGCTAACAAAATACAAAGCAAAAAGTATATATTTTGACCCAACAACAATATCTTGATTAATTACCATTCAAACATAAAAATTTATGAGAATTTTTCATATGAAAGCTATAAAAGTGGACTGCATAATATTGAGAAATTTTCAAAATAATTTGGGAATAATATGGTGATATATAATAATCAAGGAGGCTCAATAGTGAAATGTCAACTATCATGAAGAGAAGAAAATGTAACCTTGAAAGAAATCATTAATATTTTCTTGGTAGAATTGATAAATAGAAATGATACCCAAGACACTCAGTTTGGGAAGCTTAAATCAAGATTAGATAAAATGGATTTGATGATAAGGAATATAAAAAATCAAATTAAATGATTAGTATTATTGATGATGGAAAAAAGAGTAAATAAACTACTAGGTGATGCTGAAGTAAATCCAAGGAATTTCTTATCTATATTGCTTAGAAATTAGAAAGAGCTAAATGGAAAAAACTTTGAACAAGAGTATTTTTGAAATTCTAGAGTTGATAGTGCCACGATTTTCTTAATAGTAGCATCTCCAACTGAATTTTTCCAAGAAACCATGGATCCCACTAAAAAAAGTTAAAAAATGAAGGATGTAATACCATTTGAACGTAGAAAATGAAAAAAATAAATAAATTTTTCTAATAAAGAAACATAGGAGTAAATAGAGATAAGTCGAGGCTATGGAGATAAATAAATGAATCAAAATGAAGTTAAGAGTAAGTTTTTGATGAATCTTTTATTTTTATTACATTTTAAAAAGGAGAAATTGAATGAAAATTTTGAGAAGTTTCTTAATATATTTTGAAAGCTAGAAGTGAATATATCATTTGCCGAAACTCTAGCCTAAATACTGAACTATGTGAAATTTATAAAAGATATAATGAATAATAAGAAAAATTTGAAGACATATGAAGCTATGAATATGACTGGGAAGTATAGTGCAATTATTTAAAGAATACTTTTGAGGAATTGAAGAATTCTATAAGTTTTACTACATGTTGCACCATTGGAGAGTACACATTTCAAAAAGTATTGTGCAACTTGGGATCAATTGTCAACATTATGTCCTTATTGATTATGTTAAGATTAAATCTCTGAAAAAGTACTTCAATATCTTTCTTACTCTAAATTACTAATTGAAATATTAAGTATACAAATAGGATTATTGAAGATATATTGGTTAAGGTGTGATCTTTATTATTATTACAAATTTTATAGTATTAGATATGGAGGAGGATAATGATGTACCATTAATATTGGAAGGAATAATTTTAGCCAAGAGACATACATTTATCAATATCAAGAAAAAAGAGTTCACTATGCATATTAGTGAGAAGAAAATAAAGTTTAATCATTATAATTACTTATTGGGTCCAAATAATGATGTGATAGATTATTAGAGAGTAGATAATCTCTTTCATACTACAATGCAACAAAAAGTGGACTTTCAATGAAAAAATTTTGTAGAAAATTATTGGTCAGATGAAGATGGAGATGGAGTAAAAGAAAAACTTTGGAGCTGTGAAAATGTTAAAGATAGAATATGATGAGAAAGAACTATTTTAGAGTTTAAAAATGAGAAAGATGAAGAAGATGACTACTATAAGGTCATGATATTCTTCGAAATCATGATCTTGAAGGAATCTTATGCTGACAACTTCAAGAAAGCTGAAGAAATAATTGAGAAAGATAAAATTGATAATGAAATTATAAGGATCAGATCAAAGATAAGGCTGTGACTATGTTAAATGTAATGACATTGATGTTATATAATTAAAATATCCAAAAAACTCAAGGACGATACTACAACTATGCACAATACAAAAACTATGAAGTTACAGAATGAAAATGACAAGGAAAATCTATAAACAAAGTCATGGTTGTGCATAGTACAATGACTTTAGAGTTATAGAATGAAAAGGATAAGGTATTTCCTTGGTGAGAATATCTTGAATAAAAAAACATAAGGTAAATGAGTATAACAAAATTTAAATCTTTGGTAACTTTACTCATGGTCACGGAGAGTAATTTGTGAGAAATTGACAACCAAGCAAAGTATTATATAATGGTAGGGTTGGTGACAACAACACTATCCTAGCCCTTGCTATTGAAGAAATAACCCCATTGGCATTGGCAATGCTAGTTCCCCGAAAAGGGTAAAGTACCTAGGTTAGAGTTTGAAATATTAGCTAGAATGAGAGAAATATGTGGCTCTGTTGTAGCCACCACAGCTTTGCCCATGCTTCCATCATTTTTGGGTGTATCATGGGGCTTTTGGGCTTGGAGTCCATGCAACTAATTAGGATATCCATGGAGTTAGAAGCAAGTCACATGGGTATTCTTTGCATTCCCACAATGAGAGAGAGTCCATGTGTGTTGTAACATGTGACATATGTTTGAAGCTCTTGAATGCCAGAACTAACCCAAATTAATCATCAACACTGCCAATTGTTATCACCACCTAATAAACAACTTTTCTATGGACTTGGGCATATGCCTACTCCATTGTGGAGAATGGTTGCAATTGTAGAACATTACTTCGTATATTATCTTGGCAGTCATCGAGACCATCCAAGAACACTTATGCCCGCTCTTCTTGAAGAATTATATTGTAATGTTGAATATCGAAATGACACTCCATTGGATTTGGGAGGCAAAAACTGTCTCGCCAAAGGCCTTGGAGATCTTTATAGAAATTTTCAAGGGAGCCACCGACCTGTTTGGGGTGGGTCTCGCATCACCTTAGATCATGCAACAGAGAGACACCATTCCCATCAAAATAGGTAATATAAATTGCATCTTAGACTATCTTGGCTGTTGAAAATCGAATGAAGTTGCTAATGCGAGAGGGGTCGATGGAGTTAATCAACCAAACTTTAACAATTGTGTTGTTTATATGCCTTTTTCATAATGCGAGTTCTACTTGAGAGGGTGAAAGATCACCATTTATATACTCCATCTTATCTTTCCCCGAGATGTACATCTCAACAACCTAGGACCAAAGAGCA
Source organism: Sapria himalayana (assembly GCA_029783825.1). NCBI lineage: Eukaryota > Viridiplantae > Streptophyta > Magnoliopsida > Malpighiales > Rafflesiaceae > Sapria > Sapria himalayana. Next base: position 7,610,214 of record JAREIK010002838.1, on the reverse strand, counting down.
TAGTTGATGTCATCTAGCTTAATACCAATTGGTGCAGCAGTAGAAGACATGGGGTTGTAGTCGGGGTCAGTGCGGAAACTCTAGTCAAAGCTTCAATCATTTTTATGTGGTCAATTTGGTCAAGATAGGAGACATGGAGTTTCATAAGAATAGGTTTTTATATCAGCCATGGAAGAAGAAGAGGTAGGTCAAGGATTCGTGATTATCACAAAGAAGAATGCCTCTAACACCAAAATCAAGATAGCTTTTTGGTAAAATACTCTTACACACACACACACACACACACACACACACACAAAGATGAATGGGTATTTAATAATAACTACAACTGTCCCAATTAGTTATCCAAACATCACGACTAACATAACTAAAAAAATAGTGTTTAGTATCATAATGTGCATCGAAAACTAACTCTTATTATCTCTCATGCAAATAGTGTTTAGTATCATAATGTAGATTGTTGGAGTCATGATCTATATTACGAAGTTGCACCTTATCTTTGGAGTGTTTTCAAAAGCCTAATATAGGCTCTCATTGGACAATATTGGGGATTTATGTAACAGATGAATCGAGACATCTTGTAATAGCATGTATGTATGCTATAATGCTCATGAATGTATTGGGGATTGTGATGGGTGTAATAGAGCATAATCTTGTAATAGCATGTATGTATGCTATAATGCTCCTGGAGGTATTGAGGACTTATGTAATGAGTGTAATGGGGAATAGAAACCTTGTAATAGCATGTATATATACAATAATGCTGGAGAGTTCATAGCTAGGGTCTGTAACAACACATGTGTACTATATGGTAGAGGGACTAGACTCTGAGTTTTGGGGCCAAATCATGTGTGTTTATGTGTGCTTAGAGGTGTCAATCGGGCAGGGCCGGCCCAGCCTGGCATGAGGCACGGCACGATTCGGCCGTGCCTGGCCCGGAATGGCACAGGAATTTCTTGTGCCCAGGCTCATGTCATACCTATCCACAGCACTAACCGTGACGTGCCGTGCCTATACCAACTGGGCCTCGTGCCGTGCCTGGCACGATGCCTTGGCACTAGCCGAGAAACCCTAATTTTTTTTAAATTAAGGGTTCTACCCGACCAGGCTGAACCAGGTGGATTCATGTCGCGGGCTCGTGTCGGGCCCGACATAAAAGTATGGCCGGACCATCTAAAAATGGGCCGGCCTGGCCCGACACGTCTCATTTAACACCTCTATGTGTGATACAAAACTGAATTTTAAAAGGAATTACCCAATGGCATGTAAGGGTAATCCTTATTGGAATTTTTGGATAATCTTAAAATGACACTTTATGGAACTGAATGATGCATAAATCTAATGCCTAATATATATGAAGTATATGCGGATAATGGGTGGGAATTCTGAAAAAAATAAACAACGGAAATGTAAACTCAACTCGAATGAGATTTTCTAGATAATCTACAAACACGATTGGGGTTCTATAATACTGAATGATGTGTGAAATCTATGCATGAATGCTTGTGGGGTTTATTGGGATCTCTCATGCATGAAAGGGAGGAATTATTATTTGTGAGAGCTTATAACATACAACACTGTAATGGGATTGAAGGGGTTTGTAATGAGCGAGCAAGTTGGCTTGATGTAGAAAGTGAGATACAAGGGGTGCCACCCTACGGGCTTGTAATGAGGGTAACATGTATCACTACATGTTAGAGATGGGGGATATCTTGTAAGGGTAGCTCAATGGTTGTACTAGTGGGCATGAAAGGTATTTGTATGATGAATGCATGCTATGAAAGACCAACAAGAACGCATGAAAAAATATTGAGTCGATTAGATCATTTATTATATAAAGATTGGCGTCTTGGATATTAGGGGCTTCAATTGCCCTTTTAAAATACAAGGAGATCCTTAGGCTCTTCAATACCTACATGATCGATATCTTTACGATAATCGAGGCCAAACTAAATCCTGAAAAGATAGAATGACTCATGAAAACAAACTTCAAAAGATTTAATTCTTTGAACAACTTCCCACATAAGAATGGCAGAATTTTTAATTCTGTGAGAAAATCAAACCACAGACATAAAGCTTCTCTCATGCACGCCACAGCATATGTACCTAGAAGTATATGATAAAGAAAGGGATTTATCCTTCAGGCTTTGTTTTATATAGTCTCCATTCCATCTCTAGTAGAAGATCTCTCTGGACAGATTTAATGGAAAAGGAAAAGGCTGACTCATTCCCCTCGATCATCATGGAGGATTTCAACTCCCCTCTCTCTTGGCTAGACAAGGTAGGAGGAAAAACTATGATGAACTATGAATGTCAAGATGCCCTAGAATGCACATCTTCGCTAAATCTGGAAGATCTGCCCTTTTCAGGCAGCTTCTTCACCTGAACGAATGGAAAAGTGTTAAGCAAACTAGATAGGGTTATGGGCAATGTAGAATGGGCAAGCTTGAGGTTGGATAGTCACTGCCAGATTCCTTGCTCGAGAATGTTCTTAGACCACTGTTCAGTATTGATGACTATAAAAACGAATAAAAAATAAAGGAGAATTCCTTTCAAATTTTGTAAGATATGGCTCTCCCACAATGAGTTCACACCAATACTACTTGAATGTTAGAAGGAGACTTTTCAAGGGTCATTTATGTTTCAACTCATCAAAAAGTTAAAAAATTTAAAAGAGCATATGAAAAAACTAAATGAAAAATACTTTGCACATATCACTGCTAGGGTTACTCTCACTAGGAAGGCACTCCAAAAGCTCCAATTAGATATCCTGAAATGTCCTGGCCAAACTTTGAAGGATGAGGAAGTGGCACTTAAAACACAATTGAGGAAATTAGAAGAGGCGGAACTCTCTTTTCTTAAAAAGGGCAAAAATAAACTACTTAAAGCACAAAGATAAGTGCACAAAATTTTTTTTAATGCCCTTATGAGCTCTGTACTGCAGAAGAATAAAATTATGACTATAGTGAAAGATGATGGGAGATACACAACGTCTAAGCTTGATATTGTTGAATGCTTTGTTTCATACTACAAGGACCTACTAGGCACTTCGAGTAAGGTAGGCAAATTGAATGAGCAGATTCTAGCTAATGGCTGGACACTTAAAGACAAAGAGCACAAACTACTCTCTTTATCTTTCTCCTCGGAAGAGATAAAAAATGCTCTCTTTACCACGGGGAGTTCTAAATCGCTCGGACCAGATGGGTTCACAGTGAAATTCTACAAACATGCATGGAAGGATATTGGTGATGACGTAATCAAAGCCATTAATAGTTTCTTCTACTCCGAAAAAATGTTGAGGCAAATTAATCATGCCTGCATATCACTAATTCTAAAATCTTCACATGCATCGATGGTTAGAGCTTTCAGACCTATATCATGCTGCAATATGATCTATAAGATCATTACAAAACTTATAGCCTATCGGCTATAAATGGTGATGAGTGGAATAATAAATCCAGCTCAATGGGGTTTATGTCAAGGAGAGATTGATCTCAAATAATTTTCTCTTAGCACAAGGTCTAATCAGAAAGTATGGAAGCAAAAGGATCTCTCCAAGATGCTTCTTAAAAATTGATATCCAAAAGCATTTGACACTGTAGAATGGAGTTTTCTGGAACAAGTCTTGAAGGGTCTGAATTTTCCTAAGTACTTCATTGTTATTATTCTGGAATGCATAAGCTCCACATCATTTTCAATTGCGATAAATGGACAATGCATGTTTTTTTCAAGGGTAATAGAGGCATTAGACAAGGAGATCCCCTATCCCCTTATCTCTTTTCCCTTTGCATGGAGTACCTCTCTAGACAATTGGTGGCAACAATAGCTTTGGAACCTTTCTCGTTTCATCCAGGGTGTTCACCCCTAATGATATCTCATCTTATGTATGCAGATGATCTAATTATCTTCCTAGATGAGACCTCCCATCTAATAATGTCATTTTCAAAGTCTTGAAAGAATTATCAGAGGTTTCTGGATTAAATGTCAACTCCTTCAAATCAAATATCTTCTTTAAAGGATTGGACAAAAAACTCAAAGAGGAGATCTTGGAAACTTCAAAATTTATGGAAGGCACTCTCCCTTTTGTCTTTCTTGGAGTCCCTTTATCTTCAAGCCAATTAATTTCCTCTCAATTCACAATTCTTTTGAAAAAAATTACTTCAGCCATACATCAATGGGCGAGTAAGATTCTCTCAATGGCAAAAAGTTTCCAACTTCTTCGAATGATGATGAAAGACATTGAAGGGTATTGGTTCTCAGTTTTTCTCCTACCGAGCTATGTTATTAATGCCATAGAGAATGCATGTAGGTGATTCTTGTGGGGTGCACTTAAAACAATAAGATATAGCCCCAAAGCCTCGTGGGGCAAGGTATGCATGCCTACCCACTTGGGAGGACTCGATATTCTTAATATACAAACATGAAATAAAGCTTTTCTCATTAAAACATTGTGGAGGATTAATAATAAAGAATACTCTCTTTATTCTCGGAGGGTACACCACTCTTATCTTAATTCTCGGAATATTTGTGATTACTAGAATTTTAAAGAAGACACCCCCCCGGAAGGCCCTAATCTCAGTTAGGGACATCTTATTGGATAAAGCTAGATCAAACAAAAAGCCTAGCAAAAAAGATGCTAGATGGATGGGGAGAAAATGGGAAAATAATATCAAGCGCTTACAAATTTTTAATGGGAAACTCCACCATGAAAGAAAAAGCTTGGACAAAGATTATATGGATAAAAAATTATATCCCCAAGCATGCTATAAATCTATGGATCACCAAGAATAGGAAGCTCATGATGAAAGATCAAACTTTCTCACAGCCCCAAAATCAAAACTGTGAATTCTACACACATGCAGAGTCCATAGAACATATTTTTTTTTTGGTTGCAGATTCTCAAAAGCTATTTGAAAGGAACTAGAAAATTGGCTGGGAATTAATGCGAATCTGAAGTGCATAAAATCTGTCTTCGAAGACTTGAAGACCAACTATGTTGCAGATAAGCAAAAGAATGTAGTGTGGAATGTTATATTTTCGGCTACCATATACCATATATAGAGGGAAAGGAATAGAAGAGTATTTGAAGGGAAGACACAAGAAGCTGGAAATCTAGAAAGGAAAATTAAAATTGAGATTTACATTGTTTTTTCACAATGAATGTAATTGTCTGAAACTCCTCTAGGTTATACAAAATTTTGATTATAAATTTATTACTTATCAAAAAAATAAAAAATAAGTTGCACCTTATCTTAAATTGTAACATATACTTTGGAGTTACGGCCCATATAATAAAGCATTTAGGTCTTGAGACTTAACTTGAGTTATAACATATACTTTGGAATTGTGAGATGGAATAATGGGGTTGCAACTCAATTTAAGTTGTAACATATTTTGGATTTCTAACCCTATTATGTGGTGCTCGACATAATTGCTATCGCAACATATTTTATGTTGTTATGACTGGCCAACTTAAGGATTAAATGTTGTGATCATATCCTATTGTATTGTGATATGAATGAAGTAGTGATATAATATTATGATATTATGACTTAGGTCTTGAGTTTTATGAAACTTTTTTGTTTACTATTTAAGCATTATAATTGAATGAAAACTAAGGTAATTCAGAGTGTGAAGTGAATTTAAAATCCAGAACAAAAATGAACTAATAGAGTTTTCCCCTTCTTATTTTCACTCATGTGCTTATAGTAATGCTCTCTCTCTCTCTCTCTCTCTCAGGTATATAGTGTGCACTTTCTATATTTAGCCTATTTGTGTGTCTTCTTGTTTAGTCTTTGGGATCACACAAGGATAACAAAAGGACCTTATGGTCCTCATAGCTTCATATTTTCGTAATATTTGGTATCAAAGTTGTTAGGGTTCAATCCGTCAACTTAAATTGGTTAGGAAATTGTTCACCTTCAAAGTGTTAATTATTAGATAGAGGAGGATAATATATCCAACACAATACAACAATTCAACTAAACTATTGGATCAAATTAGAGGTGTCAAACGGACCGGGCCGGGCACGGCACAGTAACTGAACCATGTCGTGCCCGGCCCAGCACGATTTAAAAAAGCCGAGCCCGGCACGGCCCGAGCGGAAGAAAAATTTTTTTTTTTTAATTTTTAAATATATTTAAAATTTTAGATATTGTATAGTATTATATATTTATTATTTTAAAAATGTTAAAATTAAAAATTAATTAAAAAAACAAAGTTTAAATTTTTTTTGTAATATCAAATTAGTATAAATTTTATTATAATTATTAATTATATAATAAAGTTATTAATTTTTAAAAGAAAAATTAAAACAAAAAAAATAAATCAATACATTATGTTAGTAAAAATAAAAATTAAAAAATATATAAACAACACAAATGAAAAATTACCAATCATCCATTTGAAACCGAAGGTCCAAACAAAATAAATTACAGTTTCAACACAACGTACAAACAAAGCGTACAATCAATAAAAAAACATCGAAAACAAAAAATAGTAGATCATCATCAATCATCAATCGGCATATCATGAGAATCATTAGTCGCAACATCAAGATCAGTATCATATGGATCATTATCATCGGTAATCAACTCCTCCGTCATCGTAGTGGATGTGGATGCGACTGCAGTGTCTGTCCCAGTCCCAGCTCCAGCATGATCATTGATGCTAAACCTCGAATCCTACCAATCCTTCAAACAAGCCAAGGCCTCAACCATATATGGACGTAATCTCAATCTCCTATCCGAAATCACTGTCACTGCAATAAAAAAAGCAGACTCTGATGCTATGCTCGACACTGGAGGAGTCAGTAGATCCCGTGTCATCCTAGATAGCACGGGAAAGGTGGACTCATATGATTTCCACCACTATAATAAATCAAGATTCTTAGTATCAGAATGTGATAGGATTGAGCAGTAATCGGTATCTAAGTACCGAGACAGCTCGCTCCTATGTGATGGTCCACCCCTACGTTTCCCCCTCGCTAGCTGAATGGAAAAATCATCATCTTCGAATAAGGTATCAATGTCCGTAATAACAGTCTCACTACTGCCACCACCATACCTAGTATCGTAGTATGTGAACAGGTCAGTCAACTTCTCGTGAATAAACCCTTCAGGTGGGTCTTCCAGGTTCATGCACGAGGAAAATGTAAGTCAAGGTATTTTCTACCCCTTCCACCTAACCCTAGGGTCCATGCATGCAGCAAGGTAATAAAGAGATGGAACGGTGGACCAGTACTTCAAGTACTTGGTCTCCATCTCTACAACCATATGGCTAAGCGTTGGGTCAGCTCGATACTTCCTAAACATGCTACTAATGTTGCATATGCAACAGAGTGCAATGCAAGTGGTGGGCGTATAAACCGACGAACACATGTTCGTCATGTCATAAAATATCTTCTGGAATTTCATTTATGAAATTCCTGAATCCCAGTCAGTGTCGTCAATAATAAGTTCGTCACTCTTACTATTGACGTAATCGGATATCACGTGTTCGTATCCAATACATGATTCTAACATCAGGTACGTGTAATTCCAACGATGTCTCACATCCGATTGGAATTTCTTCTTCTTCAGATTCACAGACAAACAGAGACTACCAAATTCTTGTTGTCTGCGAGGAGTGCGAATATATTTTAGTGCATTACGTATATTATCCAACGCGTGGGAACACACCTTCATACCCGCTTGAACAATCAGGTTAATCACGTCACACATGTATCTGACATGAAAAATCTCTCATAATGGTGCATCTCTAATATTCCTAACAAACATATTGATTGCTACTCTATTATTAGATGCGTTATCGAATGTGACACTAAAAATTTTATTTTGAATTTTATATTCCCTAAAGATTCTCATCATACACTCAAAAATGGTCGGGTCATCATGAGGATTAAGAATCTCAGAGAATCCTAAAATTTTTTTATTGATTGTCCAGTTAGAATCTATATAGTGACTCGTGAGACATGCATAAGAAGATTCATCGTGACTTGTCCATATTTCGGACGTCACGGACACCACTCCACTATATGCCATAAATTCCTTAATTATTTTTTGTTTTTCTAACTTATATATCTTTAGTATGTTATTCCTAGATGTGGACCTAGGAATCCTACGATAGGTAGGCTAAAAATATGTATGCATGATGCGCACTACCCTTGTATCTTCCTTAAATCTGATCGGAAAACCCATCAATATGATAAGCCTGGCCATGCCGTCCCTACCCAACTCGCTGGAGTATATGAAGGGAGTAAACTTTGAGACTGGACTCGATCCGGTCTCAAAAAATGCAGTGCCAAGTTGGGTTTGCCTAGGATATAATGGTCCATTTTTTTTGTGCATAATTCAGCATGCCTTTTTAGGTGCCCAGTCCCAAACAAACTCTTACATATTAAAAGTCTCATATAATATTTGCACTGTGCCATTTCTTGTTCCTCACCCCTAAAATTTTTTTGTGTTATTATTTTAAAATGAGTCCAAACTACAGAAGTCCTCCTAGTTTTTTGTTTTTTAGAAGTTTGGGTTGAGACGACTGGAGAAACCAAAGTTTCAGCAGCCTCATACCTCTGTGTAATATTTTCATTTTCTAAATTTAAATATGTGTCAGTTGTATTTGTCATTTTTTATGATTTTTATTTTTCCTAATTTTGGTCTAGAGAGAGAAACTATAGAGAGAGACAGTAAAAAAAACGTAAAATAAATTACCCAGTAAAAGCAGTGAGGTCGGTCAAGTGCACTGGTGCACCGCAGTCAAGCTCTAATGTTCAAAACTCAAGTCGAGTTTCACGAAAATCCAAGCCGAATGCCAAAATCCCGAGGCCCGAGAGAGAGAAGCAAGATTTTTGAGAGAGAAAGAAAAAGATTTGAGAGAATTTATGTTTTTGAAAAACATAAATGTTAAAGGGAGGGGGGTAGAATTTATAGATTAAAGATATTAATTTTTTATAAAAAATATATTTTTTCATATTTTTATGAATTTTTATTAATTATTTAGGGGGCAGAATCATGAGGACTATTGGATTCTGCCCCCTAGCCGTTGGAGGCAAATCCAACGGCTGAAAATATATATTTTTAGTATTTTTTATTTTTTTTCCCGTGGGGGACTTGGGCGAATAGGATAGGGGAGCTATTCTGGGTCGGTTCGGGGCAAAGGGCCTCGTGGAAGTGGGACCGAGGGTCGGGTCCAAATAAACCCGACCCGCAGTATTTTTTGCGGGAGGGGTCGAGCGTGGATCTTTGGCGGGGCAGCCTGTGCCATGTAGGCAGTAGGCTCGCTCGACTGCTCGAGTGAAACCGGCATGGGACGAACCCGTGCCAGTGTGCCGTGCCACGGGCCGAACCATGCCAGGTCAGGCACGGCACGGGCCAGGCACAACACGTCACGGCTCGTGCCTAACCCAGGCACGGCACGGGCCCGGGCACAATTTTTTACAGTGCAGGGCCGGGCCGGCCCGGTTGACACCTCTAGATCAAATGAAAATGAGATACTTTTTGAATATAAAACATGAGCGAATCATCTTCTCTATGTTAAAACAAATTTGGCCCCACTTTTTTAAGAAAAAAATCAACTTACCCATATGTAATTTTTTTTTGTTCACTACTTCATTTAAAATCGATTTGATGGGGGCACTCTTCTCATTCAAGATGCATATATTGCCTCTTATAAAAAATGAGAATGTTATATTTTTGTATTTTTTTTTTATTTTTAGAATTTTGAAAATTTTGAAAATGAGAATGTTATATTTCACGTTACTTGTTTACCGTGCTTCTCACTTAAAAAAATATAAAAATTAAAATAAAAAAATATTTATGCATACTTAAATAAAAATTTTATATACTATTTTAAAGTTTAATAACTAAACATGGATACAAACAAAATAAGACATGATCAATTCAACTCATATAGACTTAACATATATGAAAAAAGGTTTACAAGTATTTTTGCCTAAAATTTGTTATTTAACTTCATATTAATTTTTAAAAAATAATTTTAATGTCAGTAATTATTTTTACCCGGACCCTTAAAATACAATTGACTTATAAAAATTATCATTTTGAATTATTATTTAGAATTTTCAATTTTAATTGCCATTTATAATTGTAACTTATAATGAGAAAAATATGTTTAGGGGTCCCAAAATAAAAATATTTAAGTTTCTGTCTCATTTTTTTTAAATAAAAAAAATACTAAAAACATAATATATTTATTTTTTTGGGCCCTCAAAATCAAAAACCATCAGTTTTCTAATTAAAACCATTAAAAAAATGCAAAATGAAGTTACTGAAATAGGAAAACCTTGTTTAAAAATATTGAAACAGAGGTTTTCTAATTAGAAAACCCTTAGGTGGCATTTGTTTTTTTTTAATTAATGCTTAATAAAACTTTTTTTGAGCTTAATGTTGAATGGTACCTAACAGTATTAAGTATTAAGTAGTTTGTTTTTTTAATATTATTTTTTTCTATTAAGGATTTAGTTGTTTGTTTTTTACATACTAAAAAATAACATCATAACAACTTAATATATTAAGAAATTTTAATTACATATATACAAATATCTAAAGATATCATATTTGATGTCTATATTTAATCTCATTTCATAACCATTATAAAGGCTAAAAACAAAAAACAGTAATTAAATTTAAAATATTTTAATTCAAATGCATATTCATATATATTTAAAGAAAAACATTAAAATTTAAGTTCAAATTTTAAAATATCTAAGGCCATAATATTTGATATTTATATTTAACATCACATTTCACACCATGAAAAAAAACTAAAACAACAAATATTTGATACTTGTTTTTGATATCTCATTTTATACAATAATAAAAGTTAAAATGACAAGTTAATTGAACATTTGAAATAGTTCATTTGTAATATCATCTCGAAATTATAGCATGAACTATTGATTGGTAGCGGTAAAAAAGTTATTTATAGTTGAGCCTTGATTTCTGTTGTCACTATCACTTTCTAATTCCTCTTCAGTGTCATATTCAGAAAACAATCTATCTGCAACTGAGACTTGTCGAAGAAAATTATGAATGGAGAAACATGTCATGACTATTTTTGTTTGTGTAGCATATGAATAAGGTGTCATTTTTTTTCAATATTGGAAAACATGCATTAACAACACCAAATGCATGTTCAATGACATTTCTTAATCTTGCATGACATAAGTTGAATATCTCATCTCTTTATACAGCTTTACCACCACTACGAAAATCACTCAACCAATAACATTCATAACGATATGGTGTCATAAAACCTCTATTGTGTGTATATGCTGCATCCACTAAATAATAATTTTTTGAAAGAGAGAATTTAGTATATTATAATGTTATTAAAAAAATAATAATAAATAAAATAAAATAAGAATATTTACCTGACGGGGGCATGGGAAAATTATGTTGTGGGTTACGAATTGTTTTCATCAAGACTCTTGAATCATGAGTTGTTCCTTCCCATCCAACAACTACATACTTAAATTTCATATCAAAATCACAAATTGCTGAAGTATTTTGAAAACATTCTCCTCTTCCATGACCACGAAATAGTATATGTTGTTCAATGGGAATGCATACATGGATAAGAGTTCTATCAATAGCACCAACACCACCCTACAAAAAAGAATTGTTACCAATATAGATGTTTAATTTTTAACTAGAATAATAAAAATATTATGAAAATATTTACACATAAAAGTATTATGCCTTAAAAATTTGTCTTAACTGACGATTATAGATACCATTTGAATTATCATTGAATGATAGAAAATAATCATTACCCTTGAGAAGCTCACCATGGCCACTAAAATCTCATGGAAGTATTTATGAATTATTTGATCTGAGTGTTAAAATCTATTTTTTAATAATCAATTTTAAAGATTATGACTTAAAGTCATTAAGAATATGGTCATTTTCTCTTTAACACTCAAATGTTTGCTGTCAACAAGCCATCTTTTATCTCTGAACATTTGACATATAGAAATAAATATATGCTTTTCCATTCACATTAGTTCATAACATATATTAGATGGGCCAAATAAAACTTCTTTAATGAAAAGTGAGCCTGTGAAAAATGATGTAGAAACTCGTTCTTTATTAATGGATGAGTCTCTTAATAAATAGAGCAATAACACAATAAGCTTTTTTTTTAATCCTGTCACTTTTGACTTTATATCTTCATCTTCACTTGATGATGAACTTGAACTACCTGATTGATGTGAAGAATTCTCCATACGAACATCTATTTTAAAAACCATTAATTTTATGAAATAAATTCACAATAAAATTATTATTACAGTGTATAATGAATAATATCCCTATATTATGGTGTCATCACATCAAACCTATTCACATATATAAATTAATATTGTCATGAACTTTCTTACAATTATGTGGATAACTAGTCTTATAATTAGAAAAATTAAAATGCAAAAAAGTATCCAAAATAACTTAATCAAAATACATGAAAAAAAAATATAAATTAGTCATGCATGTATATTTAAGACATTTCTTTAAAGATTCACTTAATTTTATAAATAAAGTACCTACAAATAATTGACTCTTTTCTCATCTGGCCAATTAAAAGTTTTGGTTACAGAGTTATAATCATGTCCATTCACATTCAATATTATACTTTAAATGAGATATTGTCTTTTCATGTAATCTCACCCATTCTTTAGTTGTTTTGATGAGTAACATTTTTCAATTATCTTCTTTAATTCTTCCCTAATTTGAGACCAAGCACTAGGTTTTAAACTTTCACCCGATCTAAAGCCTTTATTTATTTTTTTTAGACTAAGATCAATAAAATGTTTTTTTTTTTGGGTGGGGTTAGTCTAATTTGCTTTACTAGTTTCACCATTTTGACTTAATACTATATAAAAACCCAACAAAAATTAATGATTATTCAAAAGTTATTTGGCTTATCATACCAAGTATAAAAAATGAAAAATATTTGGTTTTCTTCTACCTATAATGAAAATAATTCCAAATAAATATGAAGATTTGAAGAAACTTGAATAATTAAATAAAACTTGAAACTACAAATTCTGCTAAAAGCCATATAAATAACAAGGATTACATTTTATTCAATTGGGTTTAGTTGATGTGATTTGCTTAATGAGTAGATGCAACCTAATAATTAACAAACTAGTTAAGTTGTGATTTTAAATTTATATTTTATACTCAAATAATATTTATTCAATTGGTGCTTTAGATATTTTTGCTTTGGCTTATAAATTTGTTTATTTAGTATTTGTTTATGTTAATTTTTCAGATGAAAAATCGTACAAGTGAAAAATATTATAATAGATATTACTTATTACTCATTATAGTTATCCTCTAATTATTTATATTGCTTTTGCCTGTGTATTTTTTTTCTTATTTATGTGGATTAGTATGTGATTTTTCCACATAAATAATAATTTAGAATAAATTTTTTTTGCGCGATGCCATTATACTCATGTAAAGATTGATGAGAATGTCTCTTATATGAATGATGATGCACTATCCAAGGACATTTTGCCTGTAAAAATTGGAAATGAACATGCTGGTCAAGGTATCAAAAAAAAACTAATTATAATTTCAGAGATAGAGAGAAAAAAAATAGAGAAAAATTTGTGTTGTTAGAGCATTTAACAGAGATAGAAATAAAGAATAGCAAATAATTTACTTGTAGATATTTAAACATTAGGTGGAGTTGTGAAAACAAAGGCAAGTGAGCTGAGGGATTAGCAGCTGAGTCGGGTAATTCCTTTGTGTTTCAGTCAAGAAAATGGAGTTAGATATGAAAGAGAATATTTTCGATGGGAAGAGAGGGAGGATTTTTTGTTTACGAAGGGGAACTCGAAAAATGCTGGATCGAGAATTTTTGGATCCAGCATTTTTCGGTCTAGCTTTTTTTGAATATAAAAAGCCAAAAAATAAATAAAAAAACTTAACAGTTTACGTGTTTTTTAAATAATTTTAAGTTAAAAGAGTTAAAAATATATATAATACATTGAAACTTATTTGTTTTCAGCGTTAAACCGAAAAAAACAAATGCCCCCTTAAACCTTTTGAAACCGCTTTTCTTTTTCGAAAAGCTGTTTCATGGATTTTATTTATTTTTTTTTATTTTTTAATATATATTATTGAACAATCGCGCTTCCACTGGTAGTAAGATTAAGAAACATAAAACAAAGAAAACACAGAAACAAACAATATATATATCCTAATCCACAAGCATCCACAACATAATCAAAACGAGAAATCAACATAGCAAATAACGTGGTTCGCTAGTCGCTCAGTACGACTAGCTACCTCCACCAGAAAACGCTTATGCGTTACAGATTAAAACCAAGAATAGTATGTCTTACAGTATGCAGCATTCGGCAGTCGCGAAATTACGCAGAGAGAGAGGAGAACGAAGATAAACTGTTCAACTGGGTCAAAAACAACCGCCCGAAAAATAAATACAAATCGTTTTAAATGAAAAAAAATAAACATCTGGTTCATTTTACCGAACCGGGTCGGATCATGGAACGGGCCAGGCTCTGCTCCAAAAATTTCGGCCCGCTGACCGGACAGCGGGATCTTCGTTATTGTGCTACTGCTGCATCCCCGGGCTTTTAATATTTCCTTTCTTGCACTTATATGAAAATATTAAAACAGATTATTAATTTAAAACAAATTACATATACAGCACATATAAATATTTATATTCACATTAAAAAAATAAAAAATCACGAAAGTTCTTTTTGAAAACGAAAATTAATTTCAAAAATAATAAAGCAGTTTTCAAATTCTAAAACTATTATTTAATTTTTTAAAACGTGCTTTTTAAAATCAGAAAACTGCAGTTTTCTGATTGGGGAAACAACATTTATGTTTTTGTTTGTTTGGTTTCTAATTGGAAAATTGATAATTTTCGATTAGGTGTGCCCAAAGCCAAAATATTTTTTTTAAAAAAATGAGATAAAATATTAATATTTTCTTTTTGGAATAACTAAAAATAATTTCCCCATTTAGAATTTTCAATTAGATTTTAGAATTGTTATGTTTTGAAAATTGAAATTGACGCGAGTTAAAACAACCCAAGTCATCCTTACGATTTTATTCATTTCCGGGCGTATCGGAAATGAGGCCAACGCACGTTCCAAGCTTCATGGATTTGGACGATCATGGACCGGCAGTATCGATGGAAGTGGATGATGCAGGCTCGCCTGAAATTTATGGCGAAGGCATTGTAAATGCCGAAAACAAACTGGCCGACGCTGATTTCTTCAACAGTTTCGAGGACGATTTTGACGATTCCGATATCTACTGATCTCTGTTCTCGATCTTTCTATTGTAGTATGAACAAACTCTTTTATTAATCGTTATTTGATGCATCTCTCTGATGTGCTGTTAAATACCAGAGTGGTTCCAAACTGATACGCTTCTAATATCCATTGTAAACAATTTAATCTCTATTGGATGTCTGTTGGATTATGCCTAACATTTTGTGAAATAGTTTCGGATCCTTATTGCGGATAGTGCTCACATGGGCTGTTCATAATTTGTGACATTTTGGTGGTGGCAAGGCATGTTCCGGTGAGCCTTTGTAACTGGTGCTCTTTTTTAGTTTGCCCCCAAGATAATGGACTTAATCTTAATGTGAAACTGCTGTGTCTGATTATCATGTTTGATAATTGGACTCTATGGGTTTAGATAATAATTAGGCTTTAGTTTATTGTTTGTTTTTGTAGTTTTATTTAATTTTTTATTATTCGATACTATTAGTCTGTTTGATTATCATGTTTATATATTCTTATTTTGTTCTTGATTGTGTTGGAAAGAAAAGAAAATGAAAGAAGATAAATAGAAGAAGATAAAAAAATACTTTAATTCACTTGAGAATGAAGTACTTTAAACACTAATACAACATAGTTATTTATAGGTTACAAATCTCACAAAACTCTCAACTACTTTAGACTTAGTCTTAGGTGGTTATTAAAAATTTTGAATTATTCAAAGTTATATTTAATTCTCACCTAATTTTGACCAAGTCTATAACTTTTAAAATTATTAAAATAAGTTAATCTTTTAACAAAAATAAGTTTATATTTCAACACCCTCTCTTAAACTTGATTTTATTACTCCGAGTGAACTTCTTTGCCTGGTGAAATCTTCTTGCTTGAGAGGCTTGGTAAAAATATCAGCTAATTGATCATGAGATTTTATATGCTCCAACTGTACATCCTTCTTCGTAATGCACTCTCTAATATAATGATAGCGAGTATCAATATGCTTACTTCGATCATGGAAGACTGGGTTCTTGGCAAAAGCTATTGCTGACTTACTATCCACAAAAATTTTGGTCGGCTCTTGTTGAGGCACTCCTAACTCTTTTAACAGATTTCGAAGCCAGATTGCATGACATGCACAAGAGGTAGCTGCTACATACTCTGCTTCACAAGTGGAAAGAGTGACTATCGGCTGCTTCTTTGATATCCAAGTACAGGTAGTGTCTCTCATATAGAATACAAAACCAGTAGTACTCTTGCGATCATCCATGTCTCTACTCCAATTACTATCGCTATACCCAACAAGATTGAAATTATCACAAACAGAATAATACAAGCCGAAGTCTGTAGTACCTTTAATATAGCAAAGAATTCTCTTTGCTGTCTTCCAATGAGTTGTTGTTGGATTCTCTATGTATCTACTAATGACTCCAACCGCATAAAGAATATCAGGCCTTGTACATGTTAGGTAGCGTAGTCTTCCCACCAAGCTTTTGTAGAGAGTGGGATTCATCCTACTTCCTTTCTCATGTTTGGATAATTTGATTCCACATTCCATTGGCGTGCCAACTGTATTGGAGTTATCCATCTTGAACTTCTTAAGTATATCTTTAGCATAGCATTCTTGGGTGATTAGAATTTCTTTTTCTTCTTGCTTAACTTTAATACCAATATAGTAAGACATGAGTCCAATATCGGTGATCTCGAACTCATTTGTCATTTCTTTCTTGAACTTGTCAAACATGCTTGGATTGCTACCCATGAAAATTAAATCATCTACATACAAGCATACAATAAGAATATTATCATTTTCAATTTTGATATAGATTGCATGCTCATATGGACACTTGATGAAATTTCTTCCTTGAAGGTATTTGTCAATTCGAGCATTCCAAGCTCTTGGAGCTTGCTTCAATCCATACAGTGTCTTCTTCAGCTTTAAGACTTTAAATTCTTTTCATTTTACTTCATATCATTGTGGTTGCTCAATATAGATTTTTTCTTCAAGGACTCCATTTAGGAAGGTAGATTTCACATCCATTTGTTGTATTCTCCAATTATTTTGAGCGGCCAAGGAAATAAGAAATCTAATAGTTTCTAATCGAGCAACAGGAGCAAATACCTCATCATAATCAATACTGGCTCTTTGACTGTAACCTTTTGCTACCAATCTTACCTTATATCTTTTGACTTCTCCTTTGATATCTTTCTTAGCTTTGTACACCCATTTCACACCAATTGCCTTGTGTCATTTAGGAAGTGAAGCTAATTCCCAAGTATCATTCTTCTTGATTGTCTTTATTTCTTCATTCATTGCTTGTTTCTAATTCTTGTTTCTAATTGCTTCTTGAAAGTTCATGTGCTCACAGTCGACAAAGAGACAAAAGAGAGTAAGATTCTCCTGATTTTCTGTTACCTCATATATTTCTTGTATATTTCTGAAACGTGAAATTCTTTCGCTTGAGCTTTCCTCTTCTTGAATACTCTCAGCTGGTAAAATTGGTGGAGTTGTAGGCTCATCTTCTGCTTGTTCTAGCGTTGGATGTTTCACATCATTTTCTTCAACATAAGGGAAGAAATTATAGTCTTCATTTTGTTGTTCCCAATCTCATTCTCCTTCTTCATCAAATATGACATCTCGACTAATGACTGTCTTTCCAGTATCAGGATTAAAAAACTTGTAGCCTTTAGAGTTTGCATCATAACTAATGAAGATATATTTCTGACTTTTATCATTCAGCTTGCTTCTTTGCTCATCTGGGACATGCACATGAGCTATGCGTCCGAAGACTTTTAGATGAGAAATACTTGGCTTTCTTCCACTCCAAGCTTCTTGTGGTGTTTTCCCCCACACGCTTCTTGTTGGAGATTGATTGGATAGATACACCGCACATGCAATTGCTTCTGCCCATAATTCTTTTGGTAGCTTCTTGCTTTTAAGCATGCTTCTCACCATGTCTAGAATAGTTCTATTCTTCCTTTCTGCTACTCCATTTTGTTGGGGGGATCTTGGAACTGTGAGAGGTCTTTGAATTTCATGATCTTCACAATATTTCTGAAATTTGTTTGATGTAAATTTTCCTTCATGATCTGATCTCATGGATTTGATTAGAGGCCCGCTTTCTTTTTCAACAAGGGCTTTGAACTTTTTGAATTTTTCAAATACCTCTGATTTTTCTTTTAAGAAATAAACCCAAGTTTTTCTTGAATAATCATCTATAAAGAGAAGAAAATAGTTGCTCTTACCAAGTGAGCTTGGCTTGATTGGACCACACACATCTGTATATATAAGTTTCAGTGGCTTTCGAGCTCTTGAGCTTGACTCCTTTGGAAAGCACTTCTTGAATTGCTTTCCAAGTAGACATCATTCACATATTTGATCAGGATGACTAATGACAGGCAGTCCTTTCACCATTTGTTTTTTAGAGAGTAATTTCAATCCTCCGAAGTTGAGATGTCCAAACCGAAGATGTCAAAGTCAAGTTATGTATTTGTAATATGTCTTGAGAGACTTTGCAATATCACTTTGAATCCCAAGCATAAATATTTGATTTTTTGACATTGGCACTTTAGCAATTAAATTATTCTTCTTATCTCTTATTGAAATATTATTTTCTTTTAAATGGATATCATAATCTTTCTCTAAGAGCTGTCCCAGACTCAAAATATTACTCTTCATATTTGGTACATAATAAACATTGGAAATAAATTGATGATTTCCATTCTTTAATCGGATGAGAATGTTACCTCTTCCTTTTACTGCTATTTTTGATTCATTTCCAAAAACCACATCCTCACTTACTGATTCATTAAGTTCTACGAACATGTTTCTTTTCCCACACATATGATTGCTTGCACCAGAATCATGTACCATGAGTTATCTTCACATTTTGTATTGTCCTTGTAAGCCAGTAGCAAAGTTTCATTGTCTTGACTTTTTTCTTTCACATAATTAGCTTTTTCTTCAACTCTTTTATTATTTGGAGCTCTACATTCGGAGGCATAATGACCAAATCTTTTACAGTTGTAACATTTGATATGTGACTTATCATACCTCGATCTGTAGTTGTCTCTCCCATAACCTCTTATTGTACTTTCATCTCTTTGGATATTATTGTTGTTATCATAGAACCTCCAACTTTGTCCACGTCCACGTCCATGGCTTCCATGACCGCGACCTCTTCCTTGTTGATTTCTATCATTCTGGACATTATCAATCTGAGTTTTGAATAAATGCTCAACGATTCCTTCTTTCTTCTTCCTCTTTTCTTCATAGGCTTGCAATGAACCCATCAATTGTTCTATTGTCATGGTTTGCAAATCTTTTGTTTCTTCAATAATAGCGACAATATGATCGAATTTTGTATCTATCGATCGAAGAATCTTTTCCATGATTCTTATATCACTTAATATTTTATTATTTCTTTTTAATTGATTTGTTACTTTTAAAACTCTAGAGAAGTAGTCTGAAATGACTTCTCCTCCTTTCATATTTAAGGCTTCAAACTCAGCTCTTAATGTTTGAAGACGTACTTTCTTAATCGGATCTGCGCCCTTATATGAGGTTTGAAGCTTTTCCAATGCTTCTTTTGCCGTCTTTGCTTCTGAGATTTTCTCAAAAGCATCTTCATCTAATCCTTGATAGATTAGATAGAGAGCCTTCTTGTCTCTCTTTCTCGAGTCTCTCAAACTATCCTTTTGAGCTCGAGATAGGACATCTTCATTCTCTGGTTCTTCATGGCCTTTCTCTATTATGTCTCACACGTCTTGTGATTCAAGGATGGCCTTCAACTTAATGCTCCAGTTGTCATAGCTGCTTTTGTGGAGCACTGAGACTTGGAAGGGAATCATACCACTATTCGCCATCACCTCGCTATTAACCTTCTCCTCCGATACCATTTTGTTGGAAAGAAAAGAAAATAAAAGAAGATAAATGGAAAAAGATAAAAAAAATGCTTTAATTCACTTGAGAATGGAGTACTTTAAACATTAATACAACATAGTTATTTATAGGTTACAAATCCCACAAAACTCTCAACTGCTTTAGACTTAGTCTTAGGTGGTTATTAAAAACTTTGAATTATTCAAAGTTATATTTAATTCTCACCTAACTTTGACCAAGTCTATAACTTTTAAAATTATTAAAATAAGTTTATCTTTTAACAAAAATAAGTTTATATTTCAAAAGATTGTTCTTCAAATTAGTATTTAAGGCCTTGAGATGTGATTTTTTTGAATACTCTAATATTTTTCATAAGAGTCTGATATAATTTTAATGAATATAAATATTATTATTTTTGATCATGATTTATTTTTTAACAAGTCTAGGAAGATTGTAAATTAAGATGTTATATCCGATTCTATTATTCTTTCACATGTACCTCAAATTCTGCCCGAACCACAAATTGGTAGAGAGAATTATTTATATCGAGTTTGGAGAGAATGAGGCTTTTCAAGTAGGGAGATTTTATTTAGATTCAAATGATGTGATAGTTTATGAGTCTTTATCAATATAAACTTATATTGAGTTTGCAAATAAGAGACTTGATCTCCCATGACTTAGAGTATAGATTAAGAAAGAGAGATATGCTTAATCATTTTAGGTAGAATAGTCTATCAAGGAAAGGAACTAAATGATCATATAATATGTCTTTTTGATTTTGAATTTCTAATCACTATTTTTAAAGGGACATAAGAGTTGTAATCGACATTTGATTTTACATGTTTTATCATATTCATGCATTGTTTATTTATTTAATTTTTTTTATTATTTATCTTGATGATATTAGAATACTTAAATTTTCTTTTAAGATATTATTGCATTCATAATGATATCAGACTATAATGAAAGATATGTATGTTCTTCTACATGGTTTTGAGATTTTTTTGAAAGCAACCTTATTTTTTGGAAAGTAAGAGGCAATCAATTATTTTAAAATTTAGTGTATAGGTAGATTTTAGAGTAATGTTAATAGTTATTTGTCAGATATTTCACATATAATATTTGCTCGAAGTGATTTTATTTGCATTCTATTCATCCATAATTTTTTTTTATGGCTTTGAGGCAATTAGACATATAATCTTTAATTAATTATTTTAGGAGTAGAAGAAATACATAGAGGTGAATAATTTTTTTTTTTCAAGGAAAAACTTTAGAATGAGATTATTTTTTATTTTATAAAATATATTTAGACAGTAGAACAATTAATACATATTTTCATGAAGAACTTAGAGATGTCAAAATTTATCTTTTTTTCCTTCAATATCCAAGCTAGATGTTGTGGACTAGTATTCTTAGTTTGACTAGAGATAACAGTGTAAAATGGGTCCTATTATGTCAGCATGATCTCTTTTTTTAGGTTGTGTCGTATCGTGCTTCGCATGACATGGTATTTATCCCGGGGGTAATCATGCCAACATGATTCTAAAAAGGGATAGTCTGGCATGGCTTTTGCCCAGGTTGTGCAGGGTCGTGCCAAGTCATGTTCAGACCTGGCCAGACTAACTTGGTCCACCTCAAGAATGTTTGATATCATTCTAAGCTAGTTTGAGTTAGTCTATGCTAGATTAGTTTATTTTAGGCTAGCCTGGATCAAGACCAGGCTAGTCGGTTTGACTGTCCGTGCCAAGACTAGGCCCTATGGGCCATCATGTCAGATGGTGCTATGCGGCACTTTTTGTACAAAAAATTATTGCCCAGCATGGCATGAGTCATGTCGTGGGCCGACCCACAGCATGTTTAGGCATGATTTTGAATTGTTATGTCGTGGACCATGCTTCGGCCGCCTAGCCCAGTGACTCCTCTAACTAGAGGTGTAGTGGTTTTATTTAGTTTTTTCTCTTTTTGTTGGAAATACTTGATACATGTGTTTTCTAAATTATATTAATTCATTATATAAATTCATGACTTATATATCATTTATAATTTAGTGATACAATCCTAAATTAGATGCCCTCATCCATAAACCATATATCTACAACAAAAATAATAAAAAAATAAGGATAAATTATAATGTTAAATCTAACAATTATAAAAAGTCAAAAGCTAGGTAAGAGGAAGAGTAAGTATTTATTATTTTCTTTGTAAATATTTTATGAAGTATTATTGAAAGTTTTTTGATTATTGGTTTTCTATTTCATATGGCATAAAAGTCAATCCTAGGTAAGAGGAAGAGTAAGCTGTGTGTGTGTGTGTGTGCGCATTATGTACAAAGTGTGTGGGCAGTGAATATTTGTGTTGTGGTTATTGAGTTTTTAGATTATTTTTTCTTGTTTTATTTGTTTTTTAATTTAAGAGCATCCAACTTGTGGTAAGTCTCAAATTCTATATTTATGGTTTATATTGTATTCTATCTTTCCTTTTTTATTTTAGTAAAATTTTATTTTGTTTTTCTGCTCTCTCTCTCTCTCATTTATGGAAAATTCTAAGGTTTGGTAAGTTAACATGATGTTAGAATGGGTGATGGCGCACTGACAATAGTAATTGCCTGTTAATTTTGATGGTAGTGATAGTGTTGCTATAGTGTATCTCATAAAATACTGATGTTCAGTTAAAAATTTTAGGTTAATTTTTGGGTTTTTGAGGTAGTCAGTTATCTGATGTACTTTTGGTAAAATTTAGTTTTTTTTTGTTGGTGTTGCAATGTCAGTGCAACCCATGAAGGTTGACATGGTGGTCAACACAATGGCGGCGGTGCAAAATCATCATCAATCTAATATTACAGAATCTTTAATCTTAATTTTTCTGCGTTTTTTTGGGAAAAAAAAAGAAAAAAAAAGTGGGCTGCTTACAATTATTACAGGGCAGCTGATTTTTTGTTGTATTGAAGGTAAATATTTTGGTCATTTGTTTAGTTTGGGTATCTTTTTTAATGTAGAAGTATATATTGTGGTTTTGTAAAAAGATAATTGGAATCAATGTGTGACCATTGAGGATAATCCTGTGCAAATTGAGGGTAGACATTTTTTCTTTGTGCTACATTAGTGATGATCTAATTTGTGACCCAAAGATGATCTTCAACGTGATTTGTTCTATAGGCTGTACTATGGTGAATCCAAATTAACAGACAACTACTAATCTACTTGTGATGTATGTTGTCATTTGGTTATAGACGTACAATAAATTGATTGAATAAGATGAGATAACTCACTATGTGACCTCGACAAAACTATGAGAGAGAATTGTCTGTGTGATATTGATATTGATAGATCATATGATAGTAAGGAGACTTGCCAAACAAGTTTGTAGTGTTATTTACATTTTTCATTGAGAGAGTAATATACTAGTTTGCGTATATAAATTTTTAGAGTGAATATATTTTTCTCAAAAGTTTATTAGATATCGACTCAATTAGTTACAATTATACTTAGATCTAGTGAAGTTAGTATGAATAGTTGTTATACTATAGCATCTTCATAACACATTAGTGATGCGAGAGCTGAGTGTAGTGACAAAGATAAATTATGAGGTAAGAAGGTAGTACTGACATGTTATTTTTGTGGGAATCAAAACATTCTCAGGAAAGATATTTGACATTGCATCCTTTAGTTATGACATACTTCGCAAGGTTCAGAGATTATAAGACATGCCAATAGACTTGGGTTGATTCTTATGTGATTGTGTCCATTGTAGATGTTAAATTGATGTTTTCTCAGGAGTATTGCAAACTTTATTCTTTAGGTGTCACTGAGTTAGGCACGACTACATCTATTATATTTTTTGCTCACCATTTCACTATAGCCTATTAGGTGGTAGATTCATGAGCTAATATTTATGCTACAAGTAATCATATTATTTTTATTTTTTTATAGTTTAGAGGCTCTGATATTATCCTGACCACATTATTGTATGGACTATGGATCGGGAGATATGACAATATCAATATTGACTAATTTCATCTGACATGTGTGTGTGTGTGTGTGTGTGTGTATTAAAATTTTATTATAATTTATTTTTTGTTAGTTGTTTAACAAAGTAACTAATTTGTGATATTGTTTTTTCTTTTTTTGGTATTTTTAATTTTTATGCATGATCATCTAACTAAACAATTGACTTTCTTGGGTGATTGAGTAAGATGAAATATACATGTTCTTCTTGATTAACAAGAGTTTTTTTTTTAAATATGCATGTCTACTCTTAATTAACTAGTAATGTGTTCTTGATTAACATGTTATTTACTAGAGAAATTGAAGAGACTAGGGCTGAGAATTTAGGAACTGATGTATGTTAATTGTGAGGTATTCAATTAAGAAAATTACCAGAGATTGTTATCTGACATTTCAAGAGGATGCTACAAATGATCCATTTTATTTTATTTACTAAGATAATTGGGGATCCTCTAGGACTATTATATTTGATGATTTGTGATATTTTATTATTTTTATTAATTGTTATATTCGATTTACATAGTTATTTATATTAAGGAAATATCTTTATTTTTTGTTATTCTTGTTAAATTTTTTTGTAAAAATAGAAATTAATTTATTTATGATATTAATATGATAAAAAATGAAAATATATTAATTATTAGACTATATTTTTTATTAAATTTCTTGTTTCTTTGTAGACATGATAATTAATAAGATATTATTTGCTCATTTTATATAAACTATTTAAATGGAAAAAATAATATGATACACAGAATAAACTATTTAAATGGAAAAAATAATATTTGGCTGAGATGATTAAAACACTCTTACTTCATAGGAGACTGTTTAAATAATATTTTATATAACTGATATTAATCACTAATTTTCTAATTAATTAAATACTATTATCTATTATCTCATGTCATATTCCATGCTAGCTTATGCCCTCATTAAAGAATTCCTTTTACCTTTCATTCAAGATTTTGAGTGTGTGCTTGTTTTATTCGGTACCTTTCTTCAGGCCGAGAGAAAGTGGTCATACGTGTCATCAAGTGTGTTTTCATTGGATATTCTAGTCCTAAGAAGAGGTATGCACATTATTTGCTAGAGACTAGAAAGCTTATTACAAGTGCTGGTGTCATGTTTTTCGATGACAAATTCTTCTCTAATGATTCAACCTAACATAACGTACCTTTAGACACAATGATAGAAGTGTCTTAAATTTAAGTTGATCATGAGCACATACAACGAGTCGAATACTTAAATTAAGTTGAGCGTTAATTTTCATTGAGAAGAGGTCTATTGTAAAATTTTATATTTTTATTTGAGATAATCTTGCCTCAAATAAATGACAGGTAATTATTTTTAGATTCAGTATAAAATTAATTTTTATGATGATAATGATAATTACCTGAATTTGATAATTCAAATAAAAGACATATAATCCATGAAACAAATGATAATAATTCATTATTTATAGGTACGGTGGTATTTTTTTAGGATCATAATTTATAATAAAAATTGACAATGTAGTTATAAGTTATTTTCAAATACAAAATAAGCTAACTCCCAAAAAAGTATGATGCAATAATTTCTTGCTGAATTTGACTACCTTAAAAGATAAGATGGGTAAAAAATAATATGGTAGGAGATATGCTAAGATAAAAGATAAAGCCTGCAACAATTAATTAAAATAACTGTCAATTTTTTACTTATAAGATAACCTCAAAGGATGATGTGATTGGCCAAATTCCCTCACTATAGGCGGATACTCTAAAGCTGAAGAAACTCAAAAGCATTAAAGTGGTATTAGAGGTGATTAACTTTCTTGTTATGACATCTGTTTCTAAGATCGAGAACTATATATGCAAGATAGGTATGATATTAAGGACCAAGGAAAGAAAGGAAGCTCGGGGGATGTAATGGCTTCCATGAAAACTTGAATGGCTCAGGCAAAACTAGCTATTAGTAAATTGTAGGATAGATTTGAGAATATTGAGAAGAGCATCAAAGAGATAATATAAATGGAGGCAAATACTCAACGCTTCTAAATACAAGATGATTTACTCTTCACTAAGGAGCAACAAACGTATGTCCCATTACTCAAGAAGCTATGGAAGGAGATTATGCATGAGTGTCATGATTTTAAGTGGGCTAGCCTTCTAGATATGCATCAGACACGTTCTCATGAATAAGCAAATCCTGTTGGCCACACATGAAAGATGATGTGGAGACCTATGTGAAAGTTTGTTTAGTTTGTTAACAAGACAAACTAAATCATAAGATGTCTTTCCACCATTAACATGTATACACTTCATATAGGTAAATGTATATATATTTTAAGTTTTAAGTACTAACACAAACACATGCACGAGTGAATGAGTATCTTGAAACATATTGCGTGCACACACACACACTCAATCACTCACTTATACCCACACACCCACAACCACACACACACTCACACTCTCACACTCTCACACTCACACTCTCATACTCACTCACACCCACACCCTCACAACCACACACACACTCATACTCTCACACTCACACTCTCATACTCACTCACACTCACACATGCGCACACGCACACACTCGCACTCTCATATTCACTCACACACGTGCACACGCGCACACGCGCACATGCTCATGCTCACACACGCTCTCCCACTCACACACACTCTCACACTCACACACACTCACACACTCATACACACACTATCTCTCTCACTCTCTCTCACATACACTCTCTCTCACGCACACACACACTCTCTCTCACGCACACACACACTCTCTCTCACAGTTGCACACTCTCTCTCTCTCAGTTGCACACACACACTCTCTCTCACAGTTGCACTCTCTCTCTCTCTCTCTCAGTTGCACACACACACTCTCTCACAGTTGCACTCTCTCTCTCTCTCTCAGTTGCACACACACACACACTCTCTCTCTCGCTCACTCGCACACACACACACACACACACTCTCTCTCTCGCTCACTCGCGCACACACACACACACTCTCACTCGCACTCTCTCTCTCTCTCAGTTGCACACACACACACTCTCTCTCTTAGTTGCACTCTCTCTCTCTCTCTCAGTTGCACTCTCTCTCTCTCTCAGTTGCACACACACTCTCGCACTCTCTCTCTCTCAGTTGCACACACTCTCTCGCACACTCTCTCTCTCTCAGTTGCACACACACACACACACACACTCTCTCTCTCTCTCAGTTGCACACACACACACACTCTCTCTCACTCGCACTCTCTCTCTCTCTCAGTTGCACACACACTCTCTCTCTCTCAGTTGCACACACACTCTCGCACTCTCTCTCTCTCAGTTGCACACACTCTCTCGCACTCTCTCTCTCTCTCAGTTGCACACATTCTCTCGCACTCTCTCTCTCTCTTAGTTGCACACACTCTCTCGCACTCTCTCTCTCTCTTAGTTGCACACACTCACACACACACACACACACACTCTCTCTCTCTCTCAGCTGCACACACACTCTCTCTCTCTCAGTTGCACACACAATCTCGCACTCTCTCTCTCACTGTACTCTCTTCTCTCACACACACACACACCCACTCTCTCTCTCCCACCCCCACCCCCCTCTCTCCCCCTCCCCCCTCTCACTCGCACTCTCTCTCTCTCTCTCTCTCTCTCTCACTCGCACTCTCTCTCTCTCTCACTCGCACTCTCTCTCACGCTCACACTAACACTCACTCTCACACTCACACTCTATCACACTCTCGCACTCTCAGACTCTCACACACACAATCACGCACTCGGGCACACGCTCACACGCTCACACACACACACACACACACACAAACACACTCCCGCACACACATTCTCACACTCACACACACATAAATATAATTAAGCACACGCATATACTCCCTATTTATTTATCCAACTTTACTTTGCATTTGTATGGGAATATCCAAATACAAACATATATTTGGACGTGTATATTTATTTTTTGATGAACCTATGTATATGAATAAATTGTATGGTCTCCCTCTGTTTTACTCTTGAGAGGAGGAAGAAGAAAAAAAAATAATGATTTCTAACATTTCCCTTGCTCCATGAAGCAAATTCTTGGATGAATTCTATGTTTTACTTGAAAGAATGGAGAAGCTTGAAAGGAGAGAGTTGGGAAGAGAGAAAAGAGGAAGAATTCGACAAATATATATATATGTTTTTGTTTTATGTATATAAACAAATCATTAGTTTATTCTATAGACACATCAAAGTTCACTCTATAACATCTTTCTTATGTTTTATTTATTCTTTAATTTATCTTTTTTTTTTGTGCATTTGTGTTGTATTTCTGCATTTATATCATTCAACTTCCCAAGTCACTTTGATCTAATAACTATCACAAAATGATACATCTCACTGGTAGACACCCTCGGGAGCGTATCTGATACCCATGGGAATCAAAGTAAGTTCACACCTTGTTCATTTCCAAAACAAATTTGAATGAAATTTGTCCAAAACCAATTTAATGAGCCTTGTTTTGTCTCTAAATTTGAATGATTTAGTTTTGAATGAAATTTCAAAGTTTTGTATTCATCACAATTCATGTAGTTCATTCATTACACATTTGGTTCCAACTTGCAATTAACAAAACTACAACTCAATAACAAATTAAGCTTCTCATGTTCATGTTTTTCATGACAAATTATGTTTGATGTAGCATGCTAATTATCTACTCCCTTATTTAGATACGTTTAAATCATCACTAAAACATTGAACTTCATAAGAATTTGAAAGCTAAATGTATTTGATCGTGATTACTACTGAGATGATTGACTAGTGTGAAAGTTTGTCATATGTGTATCTATCTTGGGGTTGATAAGGGGAGAGGGTGGAAAAAATTTTAAAAATTATATGCTCCCTTAGCAGGCATGTCAAGTGCAATTACCCATGAATAAACTAGGCAACTCCAAACCCTTGATCAACAGCTAGCCATTGGAACTTTTTATGTACCTTTGAAATTTCCCAATAAATGAGTATCTAAAATACTCAGTGAGAGAACATGATACGTGTGCACACATGCATACATGCATGTTTACTTTGAATACTTGAACCTACCCTTTGCTATGCAATACTTCTAGGGCCCAGGGTCTTTTTTTTATATAAGTGATGAGATCTAACTTTTTTGTTACCCCTTTTTCAGCATAAGCCATTTGATATTATGATATTGTGACATGCATTTTCTTGGTGAAACCCTCGAGAATTAGGGTTCTTGGACCACTTTATTGTTGGCTAGAGCATTAAAGGATTAGGGTCCACTACAAGGTTTGGATGTATTATTGATCCTTAGAAAAGGAAAAACTTTTTTTTAATCTTTCAATCAAACATAACAAGAAGATTTAAAGGATTAAGGTCTACTTCATCATTTTTCTCACATTTCACACCTATTCAAAAAGATGGGCCAAATAATTATATGTTACATGCTTTGCTTGTGATACAATCACCAAAGAAATTATATGTTTCACCATTGCTTTTCCAAATATATGAGCGTGGATGTGTTTTTCCACTTTGACTAGGGTAATACCTTTCCCAACTGCAACCTATACTATCACTTGACTTATATATGACCTTTATGACCTTGAGGTCAAAGCAAATGGTGTCCACCCCAATTGCATGATAGGTGATTCAACAAACACCATGCCCAAACACTTGGAGCCATATTTTCCTATCCCAACAAGGCTCACATCCATGTCACCAAACAAGATCACAACTTCAAGTTATCTTAGATATGTTTAAAACATTACTAATACACTGGATCTCATAATAACTTCAAAGTTAAATGTGTTTGATCACGATCACAACTGAGACAATTGACCAATATAACAATTTATCATATATATCTACCCTTAGATTAGTAATGGAGGGTGAACAAAAAATTTAAAAAATACTTAACTCAGTTTCCCAAAGGAATTTTTATAACTTGATAGTAAATGTTTATACTTAACTAAGTTTCCTCTAGAAAGTACTTATTGAGCTAGATAGAGTAGAGAAATATGTGTGTGGTGTGCATCTCTCTATATCAAGAAAATATGAGGTTTCTAAAAAAATACTCATCCAAAACTATGACTAAAAGTACTTATTGAGCTGGATGCTTCAGACCTCTCTATCTCGCGCAATCAAAATATCACCCATAACACTAAATAAAAATATCCTACCATTAGAACTCCCTAGAAAACTAATCACCTGTAAAAATCTCATAAATCAAATTCTCAATGACTACTTTAGATCATATAATACATTCCACAATCTATAAATCATGTCTAACTATACTGCTCAAAACTCACCCCGATCACTAGGGAGCAGACACTTGTGAAATAAGAACACTCAGAGGCCATGTTCAACCCTGGACAAAAATATCCCAAAAATTCACAGAAAACATCTCTGCGAAGGTGAAGTCCTCCACCCCAAAATTTACCTTTACAATAAACAAAATACATTAAATATCTTTTTTTTTTAACATGATTAATTGTTGGTTTTTCATATTTCGATATGATTACATGACTACAAAGTGAGCAAAAGCAACAAGGACACTTGAGGTATCAGTAGAAGGAAATGAAGGTAACTATGTTTCCATTTGATACATGGCCAACAGAGATACTAGTGTTGGATGTGCCAGCCATGCCAATCCAGACTGAAGGCATCCTGAGCTGGGGCTTTTTGGTGCAAGCAACTATGATGAACGAGCTCGCCTCTTGGAGGACAATTAAAAAAAAAAACTGACCGCTCCCAGCTGTTTGATTCTAGAAAACATAGAATCATACTTCAGAGAGGCTTGCTGGGCCTCCTTGGTGCTCCTCGAGGGAAAATCCTCATAATCCAACCCAGAACTCTTTCAACAACCTATTTCAAAGAGGCACAGAAGGAGCACTCCCATCTTTAGAAAACATAAAAAACATGCAACGCTGGAAACAGTTCCATAACATAGGCCGGAACTAGAAACTAAAAGGAGAGAGAAACATAATAAAAAAAATAACACAAAGGTACACTGAGATGCAATAATCTTTTGGGGCTTTGATGCACATTAAAGCCATGACTTTTTTTTTTTTTTTAAATGAGACGCATTCTATCTAATATATAAATAAATTATATATTTTCACTAAATATTATATGTAATTTTTATATATTAATGAAATATAATCAAATAAAATACATCAAATATAAAAGTTATATATCATTAGTATTTCACTCAATCACAAGCATTCATAATTCTAAGAAATTATTCAATCATTTATAGTTTTTGAGAGGGGGGCACTTTGGGAATAATTGAGTTGTGATTGAGCACCTGAGCTTTAGGCGTGCCTAAGGTGCATCTTTAAAAACTATGGTTAGACATGTAGAAACATATATGGTTCTATAGTTACAAATGGGTCAGACAGCCCTAGCAAGACTTATTTTAGCCGACTACACATGTTTCAGCCCGCCCATGCCTAACCAAACCCAAGCCTAGTAGTTGTAGCAGGACCCTTGAAACCAACGTGCACATGCCAAAATTCAGCTTGATTGTTGTTTACTTCTCATAATGGTAAGGTCTTTAGTCGACACATGTTTCTTCTAATAAATTCGTAATACCAAAAGTTGCAGTTACTTTTTTTCACGTTAATTAATTCATATAATTAACAATTTTTTTGGTATTTTAATTTTTATTTTTTTGATCTTTTGAGGATCTCGGTACATTGAGATTTGATATTACATCAATTCATATAAATCGATTTATGATTCAGCAATTCAGTCTTCAATTCATGTATATTTTTAATTTTTTTAAAAAGTCAGATCGTTTACCATCTGAATCGTGAATCAAACCGTGAATCGGACAATTTTGATAACAACGATTAAATTTGAGAATAATAAATCAAAAAAAAAAATTAATTTCTTCAAACAAGTGTTATAATTCAAAAAAACCTCTTATCTATAGAAATTGGTGAGCATGCTTATGATTTTTAAAAACAATATCAAGTCAATGAACTTTTTTTTAATTAAAATTACCAAAAAATAATATTTGCATGCATTTATCAAAGAGAATGGAAAGTGAATCATAATATTGATAATATATATAGTTTAATAATGATCAAATAATTAAGTTCTTTTTTATATATTTCTCATATTTTGTAAAATCAACAATATTACATTCCTGAAAGATCTATGCTCGACACAACATGCATGTTGATTAGCCATTTGTAGCCCTATCAAAGATCTCAAACATTACAAGAATATCTATCCTATATTTTCGCTTAGATAAAATCATAAAAATACTTAAAATTTTCATCTAAAACCATCTCTGAGAAAACTTTCAGAATTGAATGGTCGCATTCTTTTTTTTTGTACTTATTTTTTTTTATATTCATAGTTGCACATTTGAAGCATCCTAATCTATAAGGGATGATCCAATGATATATATCATTTTTACTCCATTAATTTAGTTCACATCAAAATGAGAGTGTTTCTTTCGACATATCATAGCAGACAATAAGGTGTTCAATTTTCACTACATTTCAAACATTGTTGTGTTCCCCAAATTTAATTAAGAGTGACTATTCCTAATAAAGAGAAGTTAGCTACCAGCTAGAGGTGTCAAACAGGCTGTGTTGTCCCAGCACGATTCAAAAAAGGAACATCCCGACATGGCCCATTTGCATGGCTTTTGGGCGCATCGTGCCAGGTCGTTTCAGGTCCTGCCAAGCTGGGTCAAGCCTGGCCAGTCTAACCCAGGGCAGACCATGCTAGGTGGCTTGGCCAACACTGGCAATCGTGCCATGTCAAGCCTCCCGTGCCAAAAAGTTTGGCCTGGCACTTCCAAGCATAATTCCGGACCATGCCATCCTGAGCACGACTGAACTGTGCCATGCCATGGGCTGCGTTGAGACCTCCACTACCATCTTCTTGGAATCTTTTATTGATACCTACTCAGCAATAGTCACATTATATTCAAATACCAAATTCTAAGCGAACTAACTTTACTATTCATCATCACATCAGAGTTGTATCACGAGATCATCTTTAGTTCAACCAAATTTTCTAAGCCAAAACAAGGCATCAATAATACCAGAACCAAGTTTCATATACATCAAAGATTGCATTTTTACCATCATACCTCATCACCTTCATCAACATAGGCAGTGTGGTCAGGTATGGCCTCAGGATCAACAAATCTGGAAGATGCATTACCGACGACCATCCTCTGCGTGCTTAATAGCTCAATTCTATGACTCTGAGCCTCGAGTTTGCCCAACAATTCCTTGTTGAAATCCTTTTATGAACATCATAGAAACAACACCAGTTCACGAAAAAGATGGACGAAATGATAACAATCGATAAAAAGGAATGGAACTGATCAAAAGGCAGCACATAAACAACATTGCTCAAACTATCCTCCGATACGAGTACAACTTACTATATGGGACTTTCATGATTTTACCTTCAGTTTTGAACATTGAGAAGATTCAGATGATAAGGCTCGCAGTAACTCCTGTTTCTCAGAAGCTAGCTATAAACAAAGAAAAATGTCTGATCAGCCTCATGGTAGACACATCATAATGCACAAAGGCATATGAATCTGTGAAGAACAAGAAGAAATCAGAACTAATCAGGACTGCGAGGATAAGAGAAAGCTGCATGTTTTGAAAAAAAATAAAATGGAAAAGATTATTCATGTTCAAAGGATAATTTTGGATTTTACACAATTATTTGAGAGCCAAGACACTGAGACACAAAAACCTTTTGGGGGCCAGTGGAGCAAGGCACAATTAGGACACATTTTTTTTTTGTGAGACGCGCTCTACATAATATATATATATATTATGTTTTTTTTAATTAAATATTATTTATAATTTTAATTTATTAATGAAATAGAATAAAATAAATGATATCAAACATAAAAATCAAATATAATTAGTATTTTTCATCATCACAATCATTGAGATTTCTAAACCAACACAATAAAATTTCAACAATATAACATGCAAAATTCTAATACATCAAACAAATTGTTTATAATTTATAAGAGTATGCTTGCCTGAGGCGCTTTTGCATTGGCCTGGAGGAGCCTTGGCATTAGGCTTGCCTGAGGCACACCTTTAATAACTATGGTTTTACAGTCAAATTCCAAAGTCATCGACAACTATTTTTCAATAAAAACGAACTAAGGAGGAATACTAAATTTAAACATAATGAGCGCCCTGCAAAGCAGGTTGGTCAAGATAACATGCATAATAATTCCCATGCCTACCCACTTCGCTAGTTCTCCGAGCACAAATTTGATATGCCCGTTGTGAGTTGAGCTGAAGAAAGAATTCCTGATCACTATTTATTCATGCTCAAGCACTACCATCAATTTGACCTAGAAAAATCATAATAATTCGCAAAAATCATAGATGCAGTACCTCTGAAATCTGTGCATGAATATTTTGAATAAATCTGCTGTGTTCAGGAGGAATGCAAACAGCTGAAACAGCATGATCAGGCTCTTCATTACCAAGATGAAAAGAAAATTCTGGAGCATTACATAAGATACTCGAAGAGATTTCCGGTGCCTCTACATTGGAAATCTCATGGAAAACATCTGCAAATTTTAAAAGTCAGTAGATATCATAGATATCATACATTTTATTGAAACTTTGATGTCACTAAGAAAAAGAGAACATATAACAAATATGAACAATTTCAAATGAAACACCTCAACTTTCAGCAAGAACTAACCAAAATAAAAATTAACAAAAAAAATACATAACCCATCCACACCAACTCCATAAAATTGGCATCCACATATCTCAACATGAAACTAGAGAAAAACTATGAGAATCAAAAATTCATGCAATATTTTCATTAACATCTCTTAAAGCCCCCTCTTATGTGAACAAACTTCACACACACACACACACACACACACACAAATATATTTGAAGTTATTACATAAAAGAAATTGATATATATATATAATATAAATTTTGTGTTATAAAACAAAATTATGGCATTTCGGTCAATGATTAATATAAATTTTATAAGTATACACTTATTATAAAGTAATATGAAAATTTTAATTTTATTATATTTCAATAATTGATACATATTACTATAAGAATATATAATAACTATCTAGTACCAAAACGAGGATCGATGCAGTTCAATAGAAAGATAGATAAAATAATCACATCTTGTTGTAAACAAAGATAATATTTGTACTTGATAGTTTTGATTAAAAATGTAACCATATCACGCTCCAATTTATATAAAAATATTTGTACAATAGGTGCATATTACTTTATAATTACAAAAAAGGCAATCAATTTATATAAAAATATTTGTGATAACACTTTAATGACTAGCTTCTCATTTGGTTTTCATGCATGAATTATCATTCATCAGTAATTAAATTCATTATAAATCTATAAAATTGTAATAAAATTAATTATATTAGTTTTTTATTATGATCACGAATTAATTTAATGAAAAGCCAAGGTAGACTTTTCTTCGTTGGCCAATGCCATCAGATAATAGAAACCTCATTCGCTATTTTCAATTTCAATTTACAATTTGTTATTTTTTTTTTGGCTTCTATTTCATTATGAATGGAAGGGCTAAACAAGTAAGCTATCCCAATCCAATAAGCCAAATATATAAGGGTACACCGTGGGCCTTGTGCTTTTATTTTATTATTGAGTTTTTTTACTTGAGTTTAGAGAATTTATGATATAATTTTTTACATGCAACAAGAGTCAAAGTATAGTAGGCACACGACAAGGAAGATGGGCAGAAACATACTAACTCTAAGCACGCCAAGCCCTACAGGCACCACCACTATGCAACCAATGGTTAGAGTAGGCATGCATTGTGCACAGTATACCCACAGAGAAAAAGGAAAAAAACACAAGACCTTGGCAGAATGTAAATTATTGAGGGACACCAACCAATAGTTGGTGTCAGAACATTTGTGTGTGTGACACCAACTCAATATTGATGTTGATTGACTGACACGTAATAAGACATCAATATGCATATGTGTAAAATTTTGCATATGCATACACAATATTGAAAGAGAGACTGACTACTATAATCATTTTCAATTTAGTCCACCACAAAATTTACTAGAGATGAGTAAACAATTTTTCTCACAAACAATAACAAATACTTCACATCCTAAGTAGATGTGTCAAACGTGCCGGGCCGGCATGAGGCACGGTTCGGCCATGCCTGGCCGTGCCTTGGCACGGGTCCGTCACCCCCCCCCCCCCCGGTAAAAAGACCGCGGGTCGGGTCCAATCAGACCCGACCCGCGGTCCCGACGGCTGATACCCGACGGCCATAGATGATAGATCCGATCCGACCAATCCCAACGGCCAAAAAAAAAAAATTTTCAAACTTCACCGATTTTCAGCCGTTGGATTCGCCTCCAACGGCTAGGGGGCAGAATCCAACGGTCCTCGTGATTCTGCCCCTTAAAAATATTAAAAAAATTAATAAAAAAATATCTTTTTTTATTAAAAAAAAACTTTCTTTATCCTATAAAATCTACGCCCCACCCTATAACATTTATGTTTTTCAAAAACATAAAATCTCTCAATACTTTCTCTCTCTTACATAAACCGTGCATCTCTCTCTCGGGCCTCGTGATTTTGATTTCAGCTTGGATTTTCGTGAAACTCAACTTGAGTTTTGAACATCAGAACTTCCTGCGGTGCACCTTGCACGTGACTGACCTCATTGCTTTTACCGGGTAATTTATTTTATGTTTTTATTTACTTTCTCTCTCTAAATCTTCTCTTTCTAGAAAAACTTACGAAAAAATAAAAAACATAAAAAATGACAAATACACATGACACGTATTTAAATTTGGAAAATAAAAATGTTTGTGTTACACAGACGTCTGCGGCTGCTGAAACTTTGGTTTCTCCTGTCGTCTCAACCCAAAGTTCTAAAAAATAAAAAACTAGGAGGACTTCTGTAGTTTGGACACATTTTAAAATCATAACACAAGTAAATATTAGGGGTGAGGAACTTGAAATGGCACAGTACAAATATTGTATGAGACTTTTAACATGCAAGAGTACATGTGGGACTGGGCTAGAGGTGTCAAACGGGCCGGCCCGGCACGGCACGACCCAGTTTTTCACGAGCACGATCGTGCGACCATGCCGTGCCGAGCACGGCACGGTTCGGCCGTGCCTGGGCCGGCCCGGCACGTTAGACACCTCTAGACTGAGCACCTTAAGAGGCATGCCGAAATATGCACCAAAAAACATGGACCCTTAGATCCTAGGCAAACCCAACTTGGCACTACATTTTTTGAGACTGGATCGAGTTCAGTCTCAAAATTTACTCCCTTCGTATACTCCAGCGAGTTGGGTAGGGACGGCATGGCCAGACTCATCACATTGATGGGTCTTCCGATCAAATTTTCGGAAGATCCGAGGGTAGTGCGCATCATGCAGACTTATTTTCAGCCATCCTATCGTAAGATTCCTAGGTCCACATCTAGGAGTGACATACTAAAGATATATAAGTTAGAAAAACAAAAAATAATTAAGGAATTTTTGGCATATAGTGGAGTGGTGTCCGTGACGTCCGATATATGGACATGTCACGATGATTCTTCTTATGCATGTCTCACGAGTCATTATGTAGATTCTAACTGGACAACCAATAAAAAAATATTAGGATTCACTGAGATTCTTCATCCTCATGATGGCCCGGCCATTTTTGAGTGTATGATGAAAATATTTAGGGAATATAAAATTCAAAATAAAATTTTTAGTGTCACTTTCGATAATGCTGCGAATAATGGAGTAGCGATCAATATGTTTGTTAGGAATATTAGAGACGCACCATTAGGAGAGATCTTTCATGTCAGATGTATGTGTCATGTTATTAACCTGATAGTTCAAGCGGGTATGAAGGTCTGTTCCCCCGCGTTGGAAAATATACGCAATGCACTCAAGTATATTCGCACTCCTCGCAGACTACAAGAGTTTGGTAATCTCTGTTTGTCTGCGAATCTTAAGAAGAAGAAATTCCAATCAGATGTGAGACATCATTGGAATTACACGTACCTGATGTTGGAATCATGTGTTGGATACGAACATGTGATATCCGACTACGTCAATAGTAAGAGTGGCGAACTTATTATTGACGACACTGACTGGGTTTCAGGAATTTCATTTATGAAATTCCTGAAGATATTTTATGACATGACGAACATGTGTTCGTCGGTTTATACGCCCACCACTTGCATTGCACTCCGTTGCATATGCAACATTAATAGCATGTTTATGAAGTATCGAGCGGACCCGACGCTTAGCCATATGGTTGCAGAGATGGAGACCAAGTACCTGAAGTACTGGTCCACCATTCCAAATTTTTATTGCCTCGCAGCATGCATGGACCCTAGGGCTACGGTGGAAGGGGTTGAAAACACCATAACTTTCATTTCCTCGTGCATGAACCTGGAAGAGCCACCTGAAGGGTTCATTTACGAGAAGTTGACAGACCTGTTCACATACTACGATACTAGGTATGGTGGTGGTGGTGGTAAAACTGTGAGTACGGACACTGATACCTTGTTCGGAGATGACGATTATTCCATTAACCTAGCGAGGGAGAAACGTAGGGGTGGACCATCACATAGGAGCGAGCTGTCTCGGTACTTAGATACCGATTACTGCTCAATCCTATCACATTCTGATAATAAGAATCTTGATTTATTACAGTGGTGGAAATCATATGAGTCCACCTATCCCGTGCTATCTAGGATGGCACGGGATCTACTGACTCATCTAGTGTCGAGCGTAGCATCGGAGTCTGCTTTTTCTGTTGCAGTGAACGTGATTTCGGATAGGAGATCGAGATTACGTCCAGATATAGTTGAGACCTTGGCATGTTTGAAGGATTGGGAGGAATCGAGATTTAACATCAGTGATCGTGCTGAAGCTGGGACTGTGACAGACACTGCAGTCGCATCCACATCCACTACGATGGCGGATGAGCTGATTGCCGATGATGATGATCCATATGATACTGATCTTGATGTTGCGGCTGATGATTCTCATGATATGCCGCTTGACGATTGATGCTCATCTGTTTTTTTTTCGATGTTTTTTTATTTATACGCTTTGTTTGTACTTTGTACCATACGTTGTGTTGAAACTTATACTTGTTTTGTTCGGACCATTGGTTTCAAAAGCATGATTGGTAATTTTTCATTTGTGTAGTTTAATTTTTTTTTAATTTTAATTTTTACTAACATAATGTATTTATTTATTTTTTTACGATTTAAATTTTATTTTAAATATTAATAACTTTAAATTTTAATATATAATTAATAAATTATAAATATAAAAAAAGCTAAACTAAATTTAATTTGATAAAAAAAAATTTCTAATATTTGTTTGTTTTATTTAATTTTAATTTTTATAATTTTTACAAAAAATTATATTTAATATTTAATACTCTATACGGTTACTTTATCAAAAAATTTACAATAAAAAAAAATTCTAATCTTTCATGACCATGAGCCATCTGCCTGTCCGTCAGCGGTCAGCACGTGCGGCCTTCCGGACCCCGGTGACCCGGTCCCGCCGCCCGCGTCGCGGCTCTCGCCTGCCCGGCCGTGCCGCCTGGCCTGTATGGCCAAGGCGTGCCCGAGCGGGCCTGGTACGGCCTTGCCGTGCCTACGGGCCGTGCCGTGCCGGGCACGATAGCAAGATCGTGCTCGTAAAAATGGATATTGCCGTGCCGGCCCGGCCCGTTTGACACCTCTAATCCTAAGTGCATTACAACTCTTATGTCCCGAACCTTTCACTTTAGACTTATGAATATGAGTTACTAATCCAGGAATCAACAATTATAATATAAGTAATTATTCTCTTTTCACTTATTTTTCTCATATTCTATTGAATATTATGATTAACATTAACAAGTCTTGAAAACTTATTGATTATGATAGTATCTAGTTTGACTATATTTTTTCATGCATTTTGTTATTACAGATGTGCCTTATAGTATTTTTTTCGGTGTGATATCCTTTTAGACAACTCAATTATGATTTTATTTTCCCTATAACTAATATTTATTTATAGTATTATAAGACTTTGAGAAAGATTTACATTAAAATTGAGCAGAATAAACTAAAATTACTTTACTCATATGATACAATATTCCACTAATATTTGAATTTTGATTGACTCATTACTCGTATTTATTTGACTTGATCAATTATTATTGGCTACGCTGAAAATATTATACCTTAGGATATAATGACCTAATAAATATCATAACCAATATGAATTTATATATTTTATTATATTTATTGATATTTATAAATAATTTATGTAATGATTATGTTCACTTAAGATTAATTTTTTTTACTCATTTCAAAATAAATACAAAATTAATTTAAAAAAAATAAAAATAAAAAATAAAAAATGACATTTCATTAGATTACATGTCAGACAATTTCAATATTTATCTATTGATTACAAAATTATATATCTGACTTTATGTATTGATACTCCTATTAAATAACATAAAAAAATAATATATATATATTTGAAATAGCTTGGATTATCCACCTTGGTATGAGTATTCAGAAACATCATTGAGAGATGCAATATTAATAATAAACTATCCAACCAAACATATTTATTTGTCATTTCTTATCATGAATCCCTTTATATCTATTATCTTGGAGAGAGAATTTTTATTATGTCACTAAGACTATTTAAAGAGTATTTGCTTTATGCACAGTATTTCTATAGAACATGATGAGATGACACTTGATTTAAAAATATATTTTTCTTAATTATTCCAATATACAAAAAAATAAAATATTTTTTGTTAGGGGTGATAAAAATTAGTAAATGATAAGATTATATTTTTTAGCAAAACTTATTTTTAATGAGTTTAAATGATTAATAGTCTACAAGAGACACCTGAATTTATTATATTTCCGTACTCCTTTGCAGTCCTTCATGAGCCTCCAATAGGAGAGAGATACTCATTAACTATAATTGAATTAGTTGGTTCACATAATAAATGACATTCCTATAGAGATATCAAATATCAACCAATATATAACAAATAAAATTTAGAGAGAATAAGATTCTTTATCAAAGTCGCTTCAAAACTCTAGTATTTAACTTGTCTACTTGTGGAGTCTTTAGAGAGTACGAAAATTCCTTCTAGTTTTGTAGCTATACTTTGACTTTTTGGTTCGAATAATGAAAAAAAGAAAAATGAATGAGTTATGGCACAAAGTCACGACTTTGAGTTTGTCTTTGAGCTCGAGGTCGATGCTTTGGGAAAAGGCTATAACTTTGAAATGTCTCTTAATTTTTCTGGTACAAAGTAACGATGCTAAGAAATATATGCAACTTATACATTTTATCTCTTTAATACAAAATCACAACTAAGGATGACCATAGCTTTGCCTTTGGTCTCTCATGAGCATCAAATGGTCACAACACTAAGTATGATAGCAACTTTATTTTTGTCCTCTCTTAAGTATCAAATGATCACAACACTGGGAATGATCATGTCTTTTCCTTTGGTTTTAAGGGCAAGACTAGTGATCTTAAATTGAATAGTTTTGGCTCAAATGACCACAACACAAAGTCACAACCATCTCAAGAAACATGGATGCAACATTTGACATGCATGTCGGAGTGTCGGACAAATGGATACGAGCTAGGCACGTGTCAGATACTCCATGTGGCATATCATTGATCAATCTGTGTCTGATACGCCACATGACGTATCGTCGAATGCATTGGATACGTATCCAACGTGTATTTATGATAGAAAATGGGCTTAAAATAAACCTACATGCTACGGCTATGAGTCACGACAACTCAGACAACACCGAGTGATCAACGACTCCAAGTAACCAACAATATTTCAGTCTCAAAATTAGAAAAAAGATAATGACAGGGAGTAGGGGTTGTCTTTGGGATTTAGAAGCAATAACATTGGGGGGGGAGGCGTGGAATTTGAAGCGGTATCATGGGAGGGATTTAAATATATTATTTTAATTTTTAAATATGATTGTTTATTAAATATACAATAAGTAATTAAAAAAATTATATAGAATTACGAAGCTGGAGTGGTGGGGGGGATTTAAATGCATGATTTTAATTTTTAAATATGTAATATATAACTATGAAATATGAAAGTATAATTATTATATTATTTTGAATAAATAAATACAATATGTAAAAATTATATAGAATTAGCCGTGTCCTAGTCATATCCGTATCTTAATTTTTAAAAATTTTATATCCCCATATCTTATCGAGTTGTATTCCCGTATTCGTATCCATGCTTCATAGACGACGATGACTTCATAATACAAAATCTAAATAAAGATAAAGTCACGACATTGAGAAGTGGCTGTGATTTTTAGCACAAGTAAAATAATAAATTATTGTGATGTAAAATTAATATCAATTCTCTAATTGTTATTAGATAAATATGATTTCAACTCTTAGATAATATCATAACTTAAAAGAATATGTTATATATTTGAAGGATTATGCTAACGAAAGATAAAATCATGGGGTTCAAAGATTGTCACGACTAAATACATAAATTTTTAACTAGAAATAAGCAACGAAACTACTTAATGAACTACACACGACCAAGTTGCTATTTATTTTTAAAAATATAATAATTTCATGATTATTTATCAAAATTCAAAAATCATGAAATTGATTCAATTTTTATGTCTACACATAATCTATTATCACCACAAATACATAAGAAAATTTAATATTTTACGTATTAACAAACTCTCACACTAAAATTATTCATATTTTTGAGTAATAACTCTTATCCCTCAATAATAATAAAAAAATTTTATCATCACAAACAAATTCATCATAATTAATTATAGTATCACAATATGAAAATAAATAAAAAATAAAATTAATGAGCTAATGAAGGTTAGTGATATGATTTCTCTTTATAATCAAAGGGAAAAACTACTCTGAAGTATTCAAATGATGACATAGAAGTAGATGATCTATCTTAATCTCTCTTCTGAATAACTCCTCAATTCAATATATTCGTCAAAATATCACTCAATTTGATTTGTTTTCATCGAATGGAATTCAGTTCACCTTCAAATGAGTTCATTGCAAAATACA
Source organism: Sapria himalayana (assembly GCA_029783825.1). Taxonomy (NCBI): domain Eukaryota; kingdom Viridiplantae; phylum Streptophyta; class Magnoliopsida; order Malpighiales; family Rafflesiaceae; genus Sapria; species Sapria himalayana. The sequence goes on along the minus strand of JAREIK010002838.1, from coordinate 7,566,893 downwards.
TGTCCTTTTAATTTGTACTCACTTTTTTTTATTCTTATATCCAATAGTTTTATTGATAATATGAGTCATTTTAATTTATTTTGCCTTTTTTCGTCATCATTTTTTTCTAATCAATTGAGACAACCTCATACAGTCTCCCAAATAGATTCAATGTTGCTTTTCAATTTGATTTCTACTTGTTTCTTCAAAAGTTCCTAAAATTTGCATATATTGTCTTTAAATTATTATTAGATCATGATAAATAATATCTCTTTTTGTATGAAATGTATTTTTAATATTACATCTTATTTTTAAATGTCCTCTGCTATTGTTGTACTTAGTGATTGAATTTCATTGTGCAAGTATTTCTTAGTTTTTTTGGCATCCTATTGTAAATTTACCAAAATACAAAAATATCACTCAGCATGTCTTCTTGTACAACTAGGTAATGTTCACTACACGTTTTTTTTGTCATCATCATTCTTTTTTTTTTCATGTCTTATATGTCAACTCCGACAAATAATTGTTCTTTTTTTATTTATCTTCTTCAAGTCTCCTTTTAATACCCAAAAATATCATGGGTATACTATTGGATACATGACATGAACATGTTCATCCATGAGAAATTTCATGGCTAGACATTTTAAAATAATTATGGAAAGATTAATTATTTGTACAAAAATCACACTCAAAGAAACAAATAATTAATTTCTTAAAATTATTCTCAATTTCACAACTATAACTAATTAAAATGACATACATCACTATTGCTCTTTCCATTATGATTGTTGAGACTTAGAGTGTCGGTAATTGAAATGAGCATATAATATACAACCAGACTTTTCTTTTAAGAATTTTCTCTTCATCAAATATTTATATGTACTCTTCGAAATCATCCTTTAATTATTATTTCAATTTGTCAATAAGCTAGTTATTGCTGAAAATTTGGTTGCCTGTTGAATCAAATCAACTCATTTATTTTTTTCCTATCAAAGCATACTCAAATACCTCTAACGTAGCATATTTTACTTCATATATTTTCTAAAGTAGCATAAAATTCTCTCACAATCGAGTCATTACCATGTTTCTATGTGTATAAAATAATAATTAATTCATATTCTTTATAATGTTCCTAAAAGAATAGATGAATTCGATGAACACTTTTTCTTTAATAAAATTTTTCTTGGCAAGAACTAAGTCCATCTATTATTATCCTTTTTTTGTAACAAAATTCATCGCGGGTGCTATAGATTCAAATGAAATTTCTACGGTGCTGGGTCTTTGTTTCTTCCATTTTTCTCGTGGCTTGTTTCTCCAATTAATTTCTTCGAGAATTTTCTTATTTTCATTGTCAAATCAATGAAATTAAAATGTCTAGGGTTAGTTTTTCGTTGTGTCAAGAGAGAAAGATAATAATATCAAATGATTCCTAAGAATTATTATTTATAGTCACAACTTGATTAATGAAAAATAATTTTACTGGCTTGCTTTTCTTTCCTTCATTGAAAAATCATGGTAATGTCAAATTGTTACATCAAAGTCATGGTACTAGGCCATTATTGTGACTTTGCCATTTGATTTTTGATATTTTATTTTTTTATTACCAACTTTGCAGTATTGGCATGACCATAACTTTGTCATTAAACTATTGATGTGCATTTTCTTTCTATGACACCAAAGTTTCAATATTAAAAATTAGTCACAGCTTTAGGCTTAAAGAGTCGGAATCATAGCTTGGTTTGAATTTTGTGATTTTTTTCTGTGAGAGGTTTTAAGTGTAACTATATTAGGCTAGTGTTTATTTTACAACAAAAATAAATTAATCATATTTAAAAAACTCTTTGGTTACTTTCTAAACATCATTATGTTTAACGTTAATAATTATATTATCAATAACTTATTTATTTTTTTTTAAATTTTTGCTTTCCAACTTTCTATGTTAACTTTTTCATATACTTTTTGATTTTTTTCTTTCTTGTACTTTCGGTATTAGTGATTGATGTTGGATAGATAATCATCTTGATAATATCATCTATATACGTAATTGGGATAGTTCATTTCTTATTTGTTTTTATCATTGTCGTGACATTTTGAAATGTTGTGATATTTTTAATTTCTTGTTCCTTGTTTTTCTTTTTAACTTTTTTTGAATTAGTCACTAAAACTTCATTATTTGTTCATTTTTCTTGTATAATCAAGATTATATCTTTAATTATTTCTTTCTAATTCTCAACCTAAATAATCTCAGTATTAATCATTAAAATTTCTATTACATTACTTTTGTTATATTTTTTTTAGCTCTCAAAATCTTTTATATCAATCACTAAAATTTTTAATACAAACTTTTTTTGAACATATCCAATTTAGTATTTTTGACACTCTTATTTAATTGTCTTAATTGCTCTTTTATTTTATTTTATTTTCTTAAATATTTTTACAACTGAGTGATTATATCATCAAATAAAACTTCAAGGATTGAATAAAGATTATTGAATGTGCTCCTTTGATAGCTCTTAAATCTCAAATCTCTATAACTCGATGCCCACTGATAATAGATTTAATGAGGATTTTTATGAAGTGTGAAATAAAAATCACTACTTGATAAATAATAAACATCATCATATTGATATGTTGGAGTTGCTCTCACTTATTTTTATCTTATTTCTTCTTCAATGATAATCATATGCATCATTTTTTTTTGTTTTAATTCTTTAAGAAATATATTGATGTTTTACTAGAATGATTTGCAATATGTTGTCTTTTGATTTCTTACTTTTTGGATCACGAGATATTAGTTCAATCATAAAACTTTGCTCTGTTGATTGGTAAGTAGAAAAAAAAGAGGGAAAAAATGAACAAAGAAAATATAAAGCACAACATCTTCACAATTCAAACAAGATAGCAAGACAAACTATTAGATTTGAGAAAATTATTAAAATATCATTATCAAAACTAATAAAAAAACTATTATTTCATAAGAATAATTACATTAACTCACATTAACTAACTAAACTAAATAATTCTTGGCAATAATGCCAAAACTTATTTCTATTATATTAGCCTATTCAATTTTTTTAGTTATACAATATCTTAAAAACTCATTGGTAAGAGTATCTCATCAACAAAGATTCACAAGTATATTGATTGTACACGTAGTAAAGAGAACTTAAATTTAGATTACAATCTTATAGAGATTATATTAGTAAAATCAGTCAACAAATTGTGAGACAATACAATTCTAGTATATAATATAATTCAAAATTTTTGTATTACTCTTAGATCACAGAGTTTGTTCACTTGATTCGTGTGATATATGTTCGAATAATTTAATGCATGTTGGATTTAGCTACATAATGAAAGTTGGATAGTTGTTAGAATGTTCATTTGTCCTAATGACATATAAAGTGATTATCACCATTGAGCCCATTACACTGATAATCTATCTGTAGTTGTTCCTTCGATCCCTTATTATCAAAATAACAAATCATATATATTTGATCATATTTATAAATTTATACCATTTAGGTAACTTGTTAATTATCTATGATGATTGTTCCGTATACATATTTTTTTTCTACACCCTTATGTATCATAAAGATTACAAATTGATGTGGTTTAGAAACATTTATATTTTTATCTTCATACGTGATATACACAAACAATTAACTTATGTTTCCCTCGAACTTTATTAGGAGGAATTATATAAGTTAAAGCAACTCAATGAATTATTACCATCTAGTGAGTAACAATCATTCATGCATATCATGTGAATTACTTATCATTATCCTTCATAATAATAATATAACAATTATACTAAAGGTGAAATAATTAATAGAATAATTTATAAAATATTCACATCAATTGATGATCAATTTATATAAGACATATACAATGAAATAATGTGTAGGGTTATTTATGTTTTGTGTTTTATAAAAATTATAATCACAGTGATTAACAAATCTTAATTTAAGATTTTACCGTATAAGTTTCTCTCACGCATCATGATTATAATGACTATCACTTTTTTTTATTGTATGTATGAGTGAACTCATAGCTTATCTATCATTATTCACTTCGATAATATGTATAAACTCATCAATAATTTAAAATCCTAATTCAAGTTTTATTTAATCATTATTTTTATTAATTTTAATTTCACAACATAAATAAAATATATTAATTAATTATTAAATATCACATAAATTATAATTTTACAAATCCTAAAAATCTAAGATACAAACTATAATTTCACGATACTTTAGTGTATTTCTCGAATCCAACCTAGAGAGTGGGGATTTGAGAGTTATGCCTCCAATTCTAGGGTTTAGATTTTATCTTGTATCTCTTGTTTGCTCATGAATCTCGTCAAGAGTGCGAAAAAAATCTCTTTAGGATTATTATTATTATTATGCTTTTACTTTTTGGTCTGAAAATTGAAGAGAAGTATGATTAATTGAATAATTCATATAGGGTCTCTCTTATCTTCCTATTATATTTTATAAATCTGATATTTGTCAAAGTAGAAAGTTATATTTTTGGGAAGATATACAATTATTCTATTGACACAACCCAATTGGCACATGTACGATTATCATCCTTTTATATTCATAAACTACCAACAAACCAAAGAAAAAGAATAAATATTTAACAAACCAAAGAATAAAAAATCAATACATACTCCATAAACTACCAATAATTCTTAACATATTAACAAACCAAAGAAAATGATTATGACTCTTCAAAAATCAATACATACTCCATATACACTTTTTCATCAGTATCACCATAAAAAAGATATTTATATCTAACAAATATATTTACTTACACTACCATCACGATAGTCTAATCGATGAAAAAGAATAAATACACTAATCCTGAGAATATGAGTATGATTCCTAGAGATACAAGACATATTTCCCTATGATATTTGCTCAATCACCAATCATGTTGTTGAGATGAGGGTCTTGCTTCGATTCCAAGGCTCATATATGGCCAAAGAATAGTATGAGTTAGTTTGGAGGGAGGGGATGCCAAAAATAATAGTATATCATTTACTTATGAGAAACTATTGGCAACATAAGTACATACACTAAGTCCATTTTAGCCATTAAAGAGAAAATGACCTGATAATTAATATTAACAAGTCTAATATTTAGAAGATATATATATCTTCTTATCTAAACGTTTTTTCAAAAAGTATGTCTACTTGCAGGTAACAACATACATTTTCAAAAATCAAGATACTAATTCCCTAGTCTCATTAAAATAAAGAGTATATATCTCTTTTATTATGATCTGATACTATAGTTGTTGAGAATGTTTCAAGGGTAACTAAAGGTATCTTGATATTGTAAAGAAAATAACAATATATGAATGATACCAAAGTAATTGATAAATGATATATTATTTCTAATAGCTAAAATAATCTTAAAGCGAATATTTATATCACTAACAATCTATCATAGATAGATAATATACTAATTAGATGTGAAGAATATTTTTATATGATAACTTTAAGAAAAATGTATATATTAAACTATGACAAAATAGTTACATAACTACATTTAGTTTGCAGATTTTTTAAGACAATATATTCTAGAAGCAATCACCTAAAACTTGATTTGTCCAGTTTTCAATCACAAGAACTTTCTTTGGTTTGTACAAATATGTTACAAGATACTCGTTATTGTACTGGTAGTGTTTATATGATATTATTATTATACAGATAATATATGTACATGATATTATTATTATGAGATTTTATAAGTTGAGAATCATTCAACTCAATAGATATCTTTATTCATAATTCTATATAAAAGATGTTAGGAAATTTGAAATATTCATTAGAATAAATATGATTTTTGACAGGAAAAATATTATATTGTCAAATAACAAATATATAATTGATATTCTCATAAATATTAGACTATTAGATTACCTTTTAATAGACACATTCATAAAATCAAGTATTGATCACTTGTCTAATACACATATTCTAGTTAATATGACTCCATACAATAGTATCATAAAAAGAATTTAACTATATTACAATCACGTGACTAGATAGAACATATAATATCAATATAATTAATTCAACTTGATATTTTCACTTAGATGCAAGTCTGTGTATACTTTAGTATATAAAGAAATCTCTAAACATCAGTATTTTTTTTCATGATCATGAATATCTGCAATTGATAGATTTCTTAAATTTTAGTTGGATACCAACTTGCATAGAGAGGAGATCGACCATAAGATTTTATAGTTTTCTTAGAGGTAATCTCATCTTGTAAAAAAAATATAATACAAATAATAGTATTGAAATTTAATTCAGAGATAGAGTTTGAGACCACAAATATTCACTTAAAAACTAGATTGAATAAGACATAGTTTTGAGGAGATTAAATATCCACTTATTCCTTTTACTATTTTTTATTATACTAGTAAGACAATAAGATACAATCACTAATATAGTATTTATGAGCAAACAAGACATATAAAGATACATTTTGTATTCAAAAATAAGATTCATGTTGAGGCTATTACTATTATTTATATTCATATAACAGACTAGCCAACAAGTATATTCACAAAAATTTAAAGAGAATCAACTTATATTCCTTTTTTCTAAGCTTGGTATAGTAAATATGTATATACTAGTTTGACGAGTGTGTTATAATAGTTTGTTATTATTTTTTACTTATTAGTGACGAGAGCACTCAATTTGTGAGCTGCCTCTAAAAGATTTGTTTTTTCTATATATAAATGCATTTTATTTTTGGTTTTTTAAAGTATGTGCCTTTGATATTGTATCAGATATTATTTTGATTATTATGATTATAGAGTATGAGTATTATTCTCTTTAATACCCATGGTTATTAAAGAGAATAATATAATAATATATAAATTTATTTAGACAAATTATCATTTCTAGATATAATACAAAGAAAGACGATATTATTATGACTAAAATTATATTTGAATTTATTTAGGCAAAATATTAATTCAAAGAGATTAATTTTTCTATTATTTGCCAAATTATACTTTATTATAATATTGAGACAGATACAATTTTCAATTTATTCTTTGATGAACAAATAAAACATATAAAAATAGATTATCATTTTATCATGGGAGATATTAAAGAGAGATCCATGGCTATTATTCATCTTCTTATCATGAATTAGCCTATGGGCACTTTCAAAAACTTAAGAAATATGTTGAAGTTATTGATTTGAATTTATTTATCATCGGATGTATTTTTATATTTTAGAATGTATTTAATATAGGCAGAAAAGTCTCATAATAAAAGTGGGCTTGAGGTTTATAAGATGTGAGTCACTTTGTGTTCATGATTTTAACATTAATAATAAACAGTTTACAGTAAAAAAATGAGAACTGCAACATACTAATTCCATCTGATGAGAAACCCTAACAAAAAAGGGATGCAAATAGATACCAGGCATAGAATTACATCAACACATTACTAAAAGGAAAAACCTACCTAAATCTTCTGTTGTTGTAGATATATCTCTTCTTATGTTACTATCACTGTAAGCATCAACGGATTTTCTTGTTGAAGCTTTTCGTAGATTAGCTTGCAATAACTTCTTTTCTGCATTATGGGTACAGTTGCAATTTGGAAAACTTACAAATATATGAAAAAGAATGGAGAGCAGATTTCTACAGAAAGCCATACAATATGTCCTGATGACCAACCCTCAATCATAAGTAATGTGTTTATTACAAAATATAATGAATAATTATCCATGACAAGTCATTATAATGATTAGAAGACTGACGAACAGATTTGACATGTGCAACAGATAAAATTTGAATATCAAAACGTGATGCACAATAACCTGTTAAATAGGAAAAATAAAAAAAAACAACAGTAGATGAGTTTGGGCGTCCTCACTAGGGAGGAACATTGCAACAATCCTACAACTAAATAATGGAGCAGAATGTGTTAACTGTAAAAACACAACTATATCAGTTCAATTGGATGAGAAGAATATGAACCAATGCAGCATCTAAAAAACATACTTTAATATATCAATTCAAAGTAATTAAAGAATTTGCCTTGATTAAACATACTTTAATATATAAATTCAAATTAAAAATCTTTGTAAATTAAACGGTGCCCATACAGTAGTAAAATTTCATTAATATATAAATTGACCTTAATTAAAATTTTGTCAAAATTGAAACTTTCACATGAGTCTTAGCTCATTTAATTAAGAAAGATGTTACTATATAAATACCACCATTAAAATCTATTCCAAGAAACAATAAAAAATCAAGAAACGGATTAATAGCATAACTACCACCTAACTTATGTTTAGTATCACTCCTCAAGATCCTCAAATTATTATCTTATCAAATTTTTTTGAAGTAATTCAAAAAAATAAGCTAACGATATCAATTAAGTAACATGAAATGAGAAATTCATGTATATTTTCATATATCTTTTGTGTTATTAGGATAGTATAATGTATTAAACTAAGAAATTCTAGCATTATTGTCGAGTTTTCCATGTATATTTTTTATAATTTGTGTGTGATTACACAAACACTAACATATCTGATCTCATAAGAAACCTAAAGTTTAACATGTTTGGAGAAAAATAATATTGAGCTAATTAATCACTCATGAAATCATTGTATTGCATGTATACATTAAAGTTCATGTCTTGGTACGATGACAAGTGTAATCATTCAAGAATGATAGGTCTCAGGTTCAAGACTCATCACATGCATCACATGCAACCGCTCCGACTTTACAGAGTAAAATTCTCAAGATATTACTCTCTCATACCTCACACCAAAGTGAGTGCCTTGTAAAGGAGGTACAACCTCCTACTTTGAACGATTTGTAAAAATAAATAGAAGATTTTCTCCTAGAAAAAAAAATAACAAGATGAAGTTTCATCAAACTCTACTAACAGCAACGAATATTGCTCACAAATTTTGTAATTTATTCACCCATGTCATTAATAAATGTCAATGATATCATTATCAGTTTATTGTTGTTCATGATAATAAGGTATTACTTCTTCATCTGCTTTGTGATTAAATAAATAGAAAATTAATTGTTCTTTAATCTTAATTCAACTAGTATGTGTTCTATTACCCAAAAATAAGTAGAATGCATACCTTCACTGAGAGCATTGATTGTCACCTGCATATCTCGCCGCTCCTTTTCCAGGCTAGACAATTTCTTTCTGAAATATTAGTTAGACACTTATTAAAAGAAAGATTCAGCTTCAAGGGAGAGCCATCTCTACCTATAAATTAGAAGCAAGAAAGTAGATATTTTAGGCATACAATAGGATCAAATGTACACTAAGAAAGACATGATCCAAATCTAAAATAAGAACTCATAACAAAATGTGACCATCATTAAGAATTAATCCAGAAGTCATATCTTGATACGATGACAAGTATTTTCGTTCAATGATGATAAAAGTTTCAAGTTCAAGACCCTATCATATATAGTCTTTCAATTTTCAAAGATAAAATTATCGAGATGTAAACTTTTCTCACACCCTGCTCTATGTGAGAGTCTTGTATAATGAGTATGATCTTTATTAAATATTAATTTGTAGAAATTGTCAATAAGTGTTGTATCTTTGATTTATTTCATATAAGCCCGAGCAAAATAAAATCTAACCAATCCAACTATAATCTTGTGAGAATGGAGCTAAAATAAAAAAACATTGAGTAAATGTAAAAGCCTGGCTTCTAAATATGATTCAACCCTAACTTTTATCTTGAATTTTAAGATGATTCAGCAATACCAAAGGGCAAAAAATGACCACCGTGCTAACCCACCCAATGAGGGATGATCTAGCAACCCTAATACATATATAGAAATAAAAATATAGAAACAAATATAAAAACATAAACACACAAATCAAACAAATTTAGCACGAGTAACTGACTTATTGGGTTGTCCCTGACAAAAACATTCATTTAAAGATTATCATAAAATGCACATGTGAGAAACACAAAACAAATTCAAGTTTCTAAAAATATCTTGCCCACAGAATCTCAAATTGGGTCAAAACATTGTAATCCACACATAATGTGCAAACAATTATTTACATATTACTTATCGAAGTGAACTATTTTTATTATTCATCAAACCATAAAAATATACAATATGGTCAAAACAACTAACCACGTCTTACATATGGTGGCTTTAAGCTATAAAACATAAAAAAAAAAAAGGCATATAAAGTAGTACATCAGACTCCTCTTCAAGTTTATGCATGGATTTTAATTCAATGATTGGATTAAAAACTATACAATGTCATTACCTTAAAAATAAGAATCATAATTCCCTCAAACATGTATTTGATCAAGGAAATAAAATACCCAACAATAAAAACTGCACCATAATCTGAATAGCTAAATTTGAATCTAACTATGTTGCTCAACTCTCAAGTAACTGCTAGATATACATCTTATCCTTATAATCATCATGATGAAAGATATTATTCATGTTTAGTTAAATCATTCTCTATTTATGAGATGCTACAAGTGAAATAAGATATATATAAAGAGCATATTAGCTACTAGAGAGAAAGTATCATGATAATTTACACCAAAAGTCTGAGTATATCACCTTGCAACAAAGCTCATCTTAATGAAATATATCTTTCCATCTATACATTTCTTTATGACAAACACCCATCTTGAACCAACAATAGACCTTAAAACTTGACATACTAGTTCACAAGTCTAATTAGAATAGAAAACATTTTTATCTTCCATCATGACATAATATAATCGGATTAAATAATATCTCAAAGTACATATAATAATTTCAAAGTAATTTTATCAAAAAATAGACTAAAAAGTTCAAATATAATTGACATGTTACTCTCTCTTAACTAAAGATTGAGATGAAATTGCAGATAAATATGAAAAAATAATAGAATGTATAACTTTGGACTTTCTCTTCCTAGACTCACTAAAAAATAAGTGATACTCAAAAAATATATCAAACTCACATAAAAAAAACACTTATATCCTTATTGCACTAGAGTAATGAAAAAAAAAATACATTTCGAATCTTATGTCATCCTATATTATTCTAGAGAAATATTGTGAACAAAATATTCTTAAAAATTATAAAAAACAAGTTACATCTCTCTATGTTACAAAATATAAAATTACACTCGATAAAAAATTACAGAAGAAAAGATTTAGTTGGTAAAATAATTTGTAATTAAAATTATATCTCATCAAAAATATTATGAAACACTCCTACCAAGAAGTATCAAACCATCTCTACTAAATATTTATTCATACTTTCTACAACTTCAATCTGTGAAAGTGTTCTAAGAAAGAAAAATTGAATACAATCTCATTATCAGAACGAGTATTAAAGTTGTCAGATATTAACATTAATATATTGAAATTTCAGATTATATGACTTTACTCACATATACTATTATTCAATGAAATTCGAATTAAATCTTACATCTTAAATTTCTTTGTATATCTAAAAATTCAAAGAATTATATTTAGATTTTTATAATTCTAAAATAATAAATCATAATAATACAATAACACTCAATAATAAAAATAATAGATCAAACATCTTTATATAATAGACAAGAATTATTAGACAATTTATAAGTCAAATGTTCATGACAAAAACATAAAATAAACAAAAAATAAATTAAAACTATAACACTTTCCTATCAAGTTGATAAGTACAAGTCTACAATAACAAATTTTGAATTAAAAAAAATAAGTTGAGACCTCTTTAAAATCTTTGTGAATATGTTTGCTTGCTATTCTATTATCTAAATGTATATTATAGTAATTATCACATCTTAAATTTTCTCTGTGAGCACGAAACAATCAATATCTGTGTGCATCAACAACTCGTAAATTACTAAATTAGAGGTTATATATATATCATTACCTAATTATTACAGTAAATGATAATGAGAGAAGATAGTACTTACTTGATCTCCTCGAGCATCTACCACTTCTAAATCATTTCACAAGTAACAATGATCATCGTTTAAAACTTTTTATCTATACTAAGGGTCTATTTTTTTTGGGCTGAATATTGAAAGCAATTTACTTTTAGTGTTACGCTATTTGTAAAGGTGTCAACTGGGCCGGTCCGGCCCAGTCAGGCATGAAGCACGCCACGATTTGGCCGTGCTTGGGCCAGCATGCACGGGAAATTCCCGTGCCTGTCCACGGCACCAACAGTGTCGTGTCGTGCCGAGGCCAACTAGGCCTAGTGCCGTGCCTGGTCCTGCATGGTACAATGACCCGTTGACACGGTACCTCGGCACAAGCCGAGAAAACCTAATTATTTTTTAAATTAGAGTTTCGGTGGTGAAGCATCGCGACGGCGCATGCCGAAACCCTAAATTTTTTAAATTAGGGGTTTAGCTGCGTGGCGACACGACGGCATGTGCCGAAGCCTTAATTAAAAAAAAATTAAGGGTTCGGCCCAACCGGGACGAATCAGGCAGATTCGTGTTGTGGACCAATGCCTAGTCCGGCACGGAAGCACGTCGGGCCGGCTAAAAATGGGCCAGGACGACCCGGCACATCCCGTTTGACACCTTTATCTATTTGTTTTTCAAAAAAAATTATGAAAAGATGCTAAATCTTTTTTTAAAAAAATCTGAATAGAAAAATTTTAAATATTTGACTTTTTCTATTCAAAAAAATCATTTTCCACCAAAATTAATAAAAAAAAGTATCATTACCAAATAAATAGAAGAGCTAATAACACTCACTATTATTGATGACAACGAGAAATTTGATACAGGACTACCTCATCTCAACCAAACTCATTTATTTTTTTTTAATTTCGTCACATTGCTATTCCTTCTAATTACCCAATGTTAAAAAATAAACTTATTACTTAATATTATTATGCATTATTCAGCATTAAACTCAAAAAAAACTCTATTCAATATTAAGTAAAAAAACAAAAACTACGTAAATCTTAAAATAATTATCTATTTCTTACTTTTCCAAGATATAAATTTATCTTAAAAAAGTGTAAAAGCATGTCGTAGGCCTCCAATCGGTGCATATTGATGCACAACTCAAATATGAATATTTAACATGCTACAAATATCTATAATCCCTAAAATAGATTTCAAATCTTGAACACCTCATCACATATCTCAATATGGAAGAATTGTATCAATGTGAACCTACTCAGAAGAATCTATGAAAAACTAGTTCTCAGGTTTCATTAAATTGAATGGCGTACATCTCATCTATTATGACCGAATATCACTATGTATGAGATAATGCATCAAAACGATACTTGGAAATACTAGTATCATAAAAAATAATAAAAGAAAAAAATAAAATAAATAAGTCAAGAGTAAGATAAAACCTATGAAACATGGGTTGAGCTCATCTATATATTTTGAAGAGCGATCCAAAAGTCAAGATTAGAGAGACAAGTATAGGATTAGATGGCTCCTCGATAGGCTCATATAATCTATAACATAATACCTCCCCCGACAAAAAAAAAATTATTATCGTTCCTCCCCCAACAAAAAAAAATTATTATCGTGCCTCCCCCAACAAAAAAAAATTATTATCGTGCCTCCCCCAACAACAAAAAATTATTATCGTGCCTCCCCCAACAAAAAAAAATTATTATCGTGCCTCCCCCAACAAAAAAAAAATTATTATCGTGCTTCCCCCAACAAAAAAAAAAATTATTATCGTGCCTCCCCCAACAAAAAAAAAATTATTATCGTGCCTCCCCCAACAAAAAAAATTATTATCGTGCCTCCCCCAACAAAAAAAAAATTATTATCGTGCCTCCCCCAACAAAAAAAAAATTATTATCGTGCCTCCCCCAACAAAAAAAGAATTATTATCGTGCCTCCCCCAACAAAAAATAAAATTATTATCGTGCCTCCTCCAACAAAAAAAAAATTATTATCGTGCCTCCCCCAACAAAAAAAAATTATCGTGCCTCCCCCAACAAAAAAAAATTATTATCGTGCCTCCCCCAACAAAATAATTTATTATCGTGCCTCCCCCAACAAAAAAAATTGTTATCGTGCCTCCCCAACAAAAAAGAATTATTATCGTACCTCCCCCTCGCTGCACACAAAACTATATAACACCTCCTCCCACCCACAAAAAAAAAAATTATTACCGATGCCTCCCCGCAAACAAAAACTAAAAATATTACTAACACTTCCCCTCTAAATAGAAACTAAAAATATTACTATGCCTCCCCTTTCCACACAGAAACTAAATATACTCGGTTTTTATGTTGTGAGAATATTTTAACCAATACTAGATATAATTGGATAATATGATTTAAGATATAAAGGAGAAAATGTTTATGATGTAAGAATTATTAATCAAAAATAAAAAAGAATCAACTCTTATAAAAAATTTAGTTAATAATTATTACATAGAAAATAGAATAAAAACAAAATAAATAATTTATCATATCCAATAAATAATTATGATGTAAGAATTATTAATGAATTTTATGCTGAATTCTTCAAAAGTGACTATCTTTATGAAATTTATTTATGTTACTCCTAAGATCAAGATGAAAGATAAATTATTTAAATGATTTGATAGTTGGGTGGAGAGAAATTTGAAAATATAATATTGTTCAAGTTATAATAGATGATGATTCAAATTATATGATGACATTTATTTATAATTTAATTTGAATTACATGATGATAAATATTATTTATGTAAGTGCTTACACATTATAAATTATTACAATATTCTATATTGTGTTTAACATTAACTTATGCAAAGAGGTTGTAATTAAAAATTCATATTTGTATTGAATATAATGACCGCACATTGTCTTGACTTATTATTTGAAAATATTAAAAAATTATCACATATCAAGAAGACAATAAAGATTAACATATCTATAAACAATTATATTTATAAGAGCGAGAATGCTCAACAAAATGAGATAATTTATTAAGCAAAATGACTTGTTATTGCTTGCAAAAACTCAATTTGCAACAATCTTTATCACCTTATCTCATATCAATAAATACAAAAATACCTTGAGAAATATATTTATTAATTAAGATTAGACAAAAAATAAATGAATAAAAGAGAAAAAAAGAAAAAATATAGCCAATATAATTTTTATACCTCATTTTTGGAATATTATAGTATTTTGTTTGAAAGTGTCAGGTCATCTTAAATGTATTCTTCAGTTGACGAATGGTAAAAAGAGACATTCTATAAGATATATTTATGCATCCAAGAAAAAGTCAAAGGAAATAATTTACAAAAAATTTAATAAGAGTAAATAGAAATAAAAGAAAATAAAATAGAGGGATCAAAAGGGTTGCCCCGACCAATTTTTTGGCGGCCTAATCGGGCCACCATGCCTTGCTCATCACGGCACTTAATAAGTGTCAGCCCAGTACAGTCCACCGGCCTGCCTTGTACTAGGTTTGGGCCGAGTCGTGCTTAAACTTGCCGAATCATGCAGGGTCGTGCCATTTCAGATCATTTCGGATTTGGGTCATCCCAATGTTCAAAAATATTATAAATTTTTAAATTTTAATACTAAATTAATTAATTAGTTATTTAATTAAATTATTTAATTATTAAAACAAAGAAAAATAAACAAAATTATTATCATGAATCACAAGTCACAACTAACAAATAAAAATATGTACACATTATAAAATAAGAAAGCAAGATTAAATCATTAAAATATAAAAATCAATACATCAAAAATAAACTCATAAAAATAAAATATCAATCTCATATTGTCTGAATAAATAAAGAATAAAATAAAAAAAATAAAAAACTCAAATGACAAAAATAAATAAACAAAAATAATCTAATAATAATAAATCTCGTCAGCATATGATGATATCACTATCGGTAAGCCGAAAGTAGCACACTAATAAGTAGCATCAATCACAGTCGTCAATTATCATCAAAATCACACAAATCATCATCAACAACCAACTCTTCCGCTCTTACTGCAGTTGCAACAAAATCATGGATATCTTCACAATCCTTTAAGCATGCTAATGTCTCAATAATATCTGACCATAATCTTGATTTCCTATCTGAAATCATATTTATTATAACTTAAAAAATAGACTCCGATATTACGCTAGACATTAGAGAAGTCAATAGATCTCATGACATCTTAGACTACATGAGATAGGTAAACTCTAATGAATTCCACCACTGTAAAATATCAAAATTTTTATTATCAATATATATTAGGATTGAGCAGTAATCGGTATCTAAGTACCGAGATAGTTCAATTTTATTCGATGATCTATCCCATCATTTTCACCTCGTTAACTAAAGGAAAAAAGAATCATCTCTAAATATAATATCAATATCTGTACTAGAAGCATGAATATTACTACCACCATACCTAGTAACGTAGTATATAAATATCTCAATCAACTTCTCATGAATAAACTCTTTAAGTTGGTATTCTTGGTTCATACACGAGGAAATATATGTAAAAATATTCTCTAGAATCATATCACTAGTACTTTAAGTACTTGATTTCAATCTCTAGAATCATATCACTAAGTTTATGGTCATCTCGATATTGCCTAAACATGCTACTAAATTTGCAGATGCACCTGAGTACAATATAAATAATGAGAGTATAAACTGACAAACACATCTTCTTCGTGTCCTAAATAATCTTAAAGAATTTTATAAACAAAATTTATGTAGCCCAATCAGTATCATCAATAATAAATTCGTCAATCTTAGTATTGACATATTTGAATATCACGTGTTCGTACCCAACATTTGACTCCAACATCAGGTATGTGTAATTCTAATAGTATCTCACATTCAATTAAAATTTTTTCTTCGTTAGACCAGCATAGTAACAGAAGCTACCAAACTCATATTGTCTGCAAAGTATATGAAAAAATTTTAGTAAGTTACATACGTTTTCTAAAGCAAAAAAAACAACATTCATCCTTACATTGTATTATGAGGTTAATGACATAATAGTTACATCTAACATAAAAAATCTCTCATAATGATCCGTCTTTAATAATCCTAAAAAACATATTAAGACTACTTCATTATTAGATACATTATTAAATGTGATACTATATATTTTATACTAAATATTATATTCTCTAAAAATTTTCATCATATACTCATATATGATCGGGTCATTATGAGGATAAAGAATTTTTGAGAATCCTAATATTTTTTTTATTTAATGTTCATTTTGAATCTACATAGTAGGCGATGAGGCATGTATAAGTTACATTGTCAGGACCAAAGTTTTAAAAAGTGAAAGTATAATGCAATACATTTTTTTGTTCGTGAGACGAGACATAAGCATTGAGACATTAAGGCGTAAGTTTTTTGTTACGGTATAAGTCTTAAATTTGATAAATTTTAATTTTATTAAATTCTCTAATTTTATTTTATTTTTAATTTAATACTATTTATTAATTAATGCTATTATTAAATTTTTATAAATTTTGATTATTTATTAAATAATTTTTTTTTAATTTTCCCTTGCCCCTCTCCCTCACCTCTAGCCCTCACCCTCGCCTCTCTCCCTCCCCCCTATCCCTAGCCCCTCTCCCTTGCCCCTCTCCCACACCCCTTTCCTCTGCTCCACAGAAAACTCTAAGGAGCTCCATAGAGCTCCAACGAGCTCCATCATGGAGCTTTAGAAGCTCCATTGAGCTACAGCAAGCTCCATCGTGGAGCTCAGGGAGCTTCGTAAAGCTCACGATAGAGCTCCATAGAGCTCCAATAAGTTCAAGCGAGCTCCATCGTGGAGCTCCATCGAGCTCAACGCTTTGTTTTAATGCCTTGAAGTATTTTATGAATGTCTCGCCATAAGGCACACGTCAAAACATTAAAAAAAATATCTTTAAAAACACGGGTCATAACTAGTTTAGATATAGGATGACATGGACACCACTTCACAATATTCCCTAAATTTAGTAATTATTTTTTTTTTAAATTAGTCTTTTTGTATGTTATTCCTAAATGTGAACCTAGAATTCTATGATATGCAAGTTAAAAATAAGTCTGCATGATACTGAATACCCTTCAATCCTTCGAAAATCTAATCAGAAGACTCATCATGATGATTAGTTTGGTCATGTCTTTCCTCTCTAACTCATTAATGTATATGAAGGTGATCAATATTATGACTAAATTAGATTTAGTCTCAAAGAACTCACTGTTGAGTTGGGTTTGCATAGGATCTAATGTAACATTTTTTTTTCGTGTATTGTTCAACATTCCTCTTAATATACTTTGTCTCACATTAACTCTAACAGGTTAATATATTTTTAAAATATTTATATTGAGCCGATTATTCATCGACACACCTAATATTTTTATGTTGTATTATATTAGAGTGAGTCCAAATGATTGATTTTTTTCAAATTTTTTATTTTTTAGATTTTTAGGATAAAGCAACTAGAGAAAACAAAATTTAACTGACCTCGAACATTTTCATAGGGTTATCTTTATTCATATTAAAATTTTTAATATTTATGTTTAAATTAAGTGTGTTATCATCATTAAAATTACTATTTGTCATTTTAATTTTATAGTAATTTATTAATTATATTGTAATTTTTGATTTTAAACATATATATTAATTAATATTAATTAAACTAAACTAAAATAAATTAAATATTAAAATTAAAAAAACTAAACTAAATAAAGTTTAAAAATTAATACCTATAATACGTAAAATCTGATTTGCTTTATAATGTCCGTATTGACATCAACAGTCAACACTCTGAACCTGTGTCCCAAAAGGCAAAGCTAAAAGGAGAGACAAATAGTGAGAGAGTGAGAGAGAGAGAGAGAGATAAGGCCAAGAGAAGAAGAGATAATACGAGAAAAAAAGTAAGATAAGATAAAAAAATAAAGAATGAGGGAGGATAAAATATAGATTTTAAAAATGTAATTAAAAAAAAATTCATATTTTTTGAATAATTTTTGATTATCAAAATGGCAAAATAACGACAGCCATCAAATTCTACCCCAAGCCATTGGGGCCGCTGAATCCAAAAGCTTAAATTTTAAAACATGTTTTTTTTGACTGTTGAGTCGGTTCGACCTTCGAATAAATCCAACTATTACAGATTCTAGAAGTTTCAACTTCTAGAATCAGTAGACCGTGAGTCAGGATAGGGTTGCTAATGAGATGAGATAACTCGAGAATTACTCAAACTCGACTCGATCAAAACTCAATCAAAACTCGACTCGATCAAAACTCAATCAAAACTCGACTCGGTCAAAACTCAATCAAAACTCGACTCGGTCAAAACTCAATTAAAACTCGACTCGGTCAAAACTCAATTAAAACTCGACTCGGTCTAAACTCAATCAAAACTCGACTCGAGCTTGACTTGAAAAATAAACGAGTCAAGTCGAGCAACTCTTAACTCGACTCAAAAAGCTCACAAGAAACAAAAAAAATATTGTGTATAAAATTTTGAATTTTTTTTAATTTGATATCTTTAATTTAGGGGATGTCATAAATAATGTCTCTATTCTCTATTTTGTATTCTTAAAAAATTATAAATTTTTATTATTTATTTAGTTATAAATATATTTATTTTAAAAAAAATTAATTTTCTTAATAAGTTGGTATTATAAACGTGATATATATATATATATATGTGTGTGTGTGTGTGTGTTTATATATATATATATTTCATACATCAATTATCCTAAAATTAGATATATAATAATTAGGAATGATAATAAAACAAGATAACTCACGAGCTACTAGGACTCAATTCTATCAAAACTTGAACAAAAAATGACTCGAGTAAACTCAACTCAAAATATTAACGACTCGACTCGATCTTAGTTTAACTTTAATTCGACTCGCATAATTAGCACCCCTAGGTCAGGCATTGGGGTCGGGTTTGGGGTTTGATCGGTCGGACTTCGGACTTCAAAGTCCAAACACTGGCCCGAGATTCGGGTTCATCCATTTGGGCTGGGGGGTGGAGCATGGTTCGGGTCGTAGCGATGAATTGAGCCTTCAGGGCACGATGCCAGGCCGTGCCTTGCCCGACACAAGGTACTTGTTACCTCGGCACAGCATGACATGAGTCGTACCACAAACCAGCCCACAACCATGCACGAGCTGAGGCACGATTCTGGACCGTGTTGTGCCGAGCTATGCACGATTGAGTCGGACCATGCCTCGGGCCAGGCTCGAGGTGCCTGACTAGTTTGCCACCTCAAAAATTATAAAAAATAGTGATAGGACATGAGAAATTCAGTTTCATCAGCCTTTAGATTCAACCGGATCTTTTTTGAATCCAAAAAACTATAATGATAAAATGATTGAGTAGACCTTAATTCAAATATCTTTAAAAATGTATGTAAATACATATCAAGATTAATGAAAGAAATAAGTAAAAAAAATATAATTAAAACACAATTAAACTTGTACAAACATGCTAGAGATATTTTTGATAATAGATTTATCATTATAATAAAAAAGACTAAATCTTCAAGTTAGTTATTCAATTTAGCTGACTACTACATTTAAATTATTATATTATTTTATTGAATTATATAAAATATTCAACTAATAATTTATTTATATTAATTATAATTAAATGGTGGGATAAGTTTTGATATAGCACAATAAATTTTCAAAAAATTATATTGTCATTTCTCAACCTAACATGTAATAAATCCGGTTGTGAAAAAAATTAAAAAATCATTGAGAATATACACAACTAGGACAATTATATGAATTAAATTTATCTTTATAATATTATTTAAAATAATATATAATCTAATAATCTTAATTTTTTTTCATACTCATAACAAGTGGTGAAATAAGTTGAAATATAAATGTTTAAATAATTTGACATATATTAAATACATGCGTGCATTAATGAAAAGATTCAATTAGTATCATACCATTGATCTTATTTTCTTGAAAGATATAGATGATATTAATAAATAATTAATAGGAAGAATAAGAGATAAAAAATTTATAGAAAAAAACATGATGTTCGAGAATAAAAATTTATAATGAGACTATGTTGCAAGAACTATAAAAGTTGAAGAGTTTAAAATTTATTCAAGGTAGAGGTGTCAAACGGGATGTGCCGGGCCAGCTCGGCCCATTTTTTTCATGCCCGATTGTGCTTTAATGCCGGGCCAGGCACGGTTTTGTGGGGTTCAGCCCGGCACGAGCTCGCAGCACGATCTGCATAGTTCGGCCTTGTCGGGCCGAACCCTAAATTAAAAAAAATTAAGGTTTCGAAGTTCGCCGTCATGACAAACCCCTAATTTTAAAAAATTAGGATTTCGGTATGCCCGAAACCCTAATTTTTAAAAAATTAAGGTTTCAACGCCCCCATAACCCTAATTTTAAAAAAAAATAATTTCGGCATGATACCGTGTTAACGGGCCACGGTATCGTGCCAGGTCAAGCACTGCACGAACCCAAGCACGAGAAATTTCCGTGATTGGCCGGCCCAGGCAAGCCGAATCGTGCCGTGCCTCATGCCGGGCCGGGCTAATACAAGGGCTAAAGCAAGTTCAAACAAAATATCAATAAAAAAATCAACACCAACAAACTTTGATCATATCTTTACTAAGTCTCCATATATTTGACTACATTAGATTGAATGGATGTCTATTCAAACTGACTAATATGTAGGATAGGAAGCTCTCATAGGCTTTTTTAACTAGCATGTCTCATACTTTATAATAAAAATATTCTTAAAATTATTTTAAAATATTCTCAACTCAATTAGTGATAAGTGTCAAAACTGAAAATAGATAAGTAACGAATCTAAAATACTCATATATAAGTAATGGATCCAAAACAGACTATCAATCTTACAACTAAAAATCAATGAAAGTATAAATAAATTTAAAACTGAATTATTTTGAAACATAACTCATAAAAAATAAATTAATAAAACAATCAAAAATAAATATGAAATAAAAAAATAATAAGGATTCAATCTAAATAGAATCATAGTCAATGACTATCAAGTATTTTTTTAATGGTAATAATAATATTCTTAGAATAAAAATATATATAAAAAATAAATGATGATCATCAAAAATATAGATATGTAATCTTATGTAGATAATCCAAAAATCAAAAATAAGAGTACGAATGAATTAATTAATGCTAATTAAAAGAAACAAATAATTTACTGTTGACTTAGAGAGAATATTTATATACTCCTTTCTAATAAGTATCATATTGGATAAACTATGAAAGGATCTTTGGATGGCTCTAACATCAGCATGTCTCTATCACTAATGTATAATACTTTTAGTCTCCTCTATGAAAATAATATTCAATGATTATTTCTAGTGTGTCATATCTTCTGGTGGTGAGTACTGTGGAGTGCAACTCTCCTCCAACCACCTCTATTGTGATAATTCATTCCATTATCAAAAATACAAAAAACAAGTACACCAAATTCCTTCCTCCTATTTTTATGAATTTTGTTTACATTTTACATAACTGCAGAAACACTAAATAGGGTTTTTGCCGCAAATCACTGCCTTCTGGCGCTGCCAACTACCATCTACCATTGCGCCCAGCCGCCTGCCATTGCGCGCCATTATGGTTAGTTGATAAAAACACATCACACACTTTGAGCATCCATTGCACCTACATCCCCACCAGGTGTTCGCCTAGCACTGTGCAAGCCTCCTGTCCCACACTGTTGATGCTCTTACTGTGCAAATTGTTTTTTTTTAATTCTTACAGAAATTTGTAGGAGGCCCTTGTATAGTTTGTAATCCCTAAATCACATATACAACTAAGACTCTGATACTATGTTAACAATTAAAATACAATAAAAATAAAATAAGTACTTAATAAAAATAAACACACCACTCTTATATAATGGGCAAAAACTATTGGGACAGCCCACAGATTAATTACTCTCATCAAACAACATAAAATAACAAATAAACAGAATAAAATTACAACACAAATGAAATGTGCAACAATGAGAAATTGAAAATGATGGTAAAATACAAACTAAGTGACATTAGAGAGAGAACTCAGGTTGTCAGCAATGAGAAGATGGGTTATGTCTTTCTCAGCTAAAAGCTTGGAATTCAGTTGACTGAATCATGATATCTTCCATTATTAGTGATCAAATTTATCAAAACTCAGAATAGATGACCATATTAGACAACAAATTGTCCACAATGCTTTGAACTAACCATAAACAAGAATGGCTAACCAATTTTATCTTCTGTCACATAGAAGCAAAATCATACATGTACTTCCTAGTTTCTTCATGAGATTCCTGTAGTTTCCACTCCAGTTTCAGCTCATTCGATCTTAGCTTGAGTGCCTAATTGAAACAGGAAAAAAAAAATCCAAAGGTTAAAAAGGTCAAGCACACTAGGAGCTTTTTTGCAGCACCCAGCTTTCTCAAGGTGTGATGCGATGTATAATGTATTTGTATCAAAAATAATTACATGAAAATTAACAAACAATAAACTGGTCACCAAGGCAGCAAATTACCTTTTCTTCCAAATCAATAACGTCAGCAGCAAGCAATTTTGACCTTTCATCAGCAGCATTGCACTCTAGTAGGACATTTGCATATTCATTTTTGAGAGATTCAAGTTCAGCCTGCTTACATGTATTAGGATAATGGATAATTCAATATAAATGATCATAACATTATAGCTAATGGATTTGCAATTTCATCTTTGAAACATTCATTAGATACACCATAGAGAAAAGTCACGAAAATAGCAACCAGGGTGAATAGGACATGCATGATTTTTTTTATAAATACAACTCTTTCCTAGAACGAGACAAACCATGTTTTGGGCAAGGATTATCAAACATTTCCATATAAGTTGTATGTATTGATATAAATCATGCATTATGTTGATATATGTTAAGCATTGTAATTAGGGAATTGGTAGTTGAGTGAGCACAACAAAAAGAGATGCTTCAATAGTATTTTCTATTAGGTTTGTATCAATTTTATCTTAGCAATAATCAATACATGAATGTATAATGACATGGTTTTTTCATTTATTTTTATTTTCTTGACAAGAGCACTTATAATGTGAGCAACTTAATATTTGTCATTTTTAATTATAGACTCAAGTTTACAATTCATATAACTAGCAATCATACCCAATTCTTTACATTATTTCTTGTTTTGAAAATATTATTATAGTCACTGAAAAATACTTGAAATTCATTACATATGATATTATCATCTTGAATTTGATTTACTTTCTGATACCATGTTGCTTTTTTATTATCCTATTAATTTATTTTTTTTGAATTGTTTTTTTAGTGAACTCAACTCGGATTTTGTTTTTACTTTCATTTATAGTTATTTATATGATTGGAAAACTCTAAAAAAAATTCTATTTCAGATTGAGCATGCATGATTGTATGTTCTTTCTTCAACGATAAGATCATCCACTAGATATATAAGTATTTTGAACCCATTACTTGTGCATTTTCAAATTAATCACTTATCATTGGCCAAATTAAAAATATTGTATCTTAATCTTAAGAATATTTTGATCATATAATATGAAATATGTCAGCAAGTAAAAATTTATAAGAGCTTCTTATATTATATGTCAATCTGATTTGAGTAGAAACTCATTCAATCATATATACTCAAAAGTATGTGAGGCTAACAAAGATGTAATTAAAAAATGATTTAGGTATCTAATTAATTTTATTGATGATTGCTCAAAATATATACGTATATATCTTTTTCATGATAAATCATGTATATTTTTTATTTTTCAAAATTTTCATATGATAAAATTAATTTTATTTGATAAAAATATTAAAATATGTGCCAAAAGAATTTAGCATATATTACATATATAATAAGATTATACATTAGACTTCTAATATTATCATACCTCAATGTAATGGAGTGGCTAAAAAAAGAATAAATATATGATAGATTTATTTAAGAAAGAATAAATATCAAAAAGTATTCTAAAATATTTTTTTATGACACTACAAATATATATTTATTTGTGTACACGCTCACCACTTATAAGACATTGAAATATATATACGGTATTAGTAGTATTTTATCAAGTTTAGAGATGACCAAATATTTAATATAATTTTGTTGAGATGAAAACTTAAATATTTAAAATAATGATCAACCATTTTAACTCTTTATTACCTAGCTGTCTGCATGGGTTCATATAAAAATGATAAAAAATATTTTTAATATACATATATATATGCATGAGCTATGAACACCAATATGAAGAGTTCATTCACAAAAAAAATTAAGTATATTATTGACATATTATGATATTAGGGTATGATGGTAGTTATAATCAGGATACAAATACGAACATGAACATCATAATCGAAAATAATAACTTCTCCATTCACTTAGCGAGAAGAAAATGACGAGGTAGTGCATTGTATAGGAGTGAGTTATCTTGATACTTAAATATTAATTACTTTTCAATCTTATCAAATAATGATAAAAAGAATCTACCTATCATATGATATCTAAGATGGCATGGGACCTACTAACTTTTTCAATGTCGAGCATTGTATCAAAATCTACATTTTTATTATAATCAATATCATTTTGGATAGGATATCAAGATTATTGTCAGGTATCATTGAGGCACTTACACACATGAAGGATTAGCTTAATTCAAAGTTGGACATCCAAGATCGAGCTGAAATAAGAGCACAAGAATTACTGATCGGTAATGACTAATAAGACTTGGATAATGTTAGCCTACCACTAGTGATACCATCATATGTTTACATGATAATAATAATTTACATATAGATACCAATTGGCATTGAGATTTGCCTTAATGATTATAATTTTATTTTTGGATAATAAATTTTTATTATTATTATTATTTTTGTTAATCATTTTTTTATGATGTTATTGATATTTTTTTTTTCATTCAAAATATGATATGTAATATATAACTGTATTTTTTCATATATGTTGCCTTACCGGGTCATGCCCAATATGGCACAGTGGTACGACTATGCCACCTAAAAATGAGCTATGCTGGCACGACACAATCCATCTGATACCTCTAGGCTAGCCTAGATTAGTCATTTATAGAGCAATGCACTAAATTTTATTTGTCATGGTCATGCTAATTTTAACTAGAATCCAATATGAGTCCGACCCGACACTACTCGGTGCAACTAAATACCTCAACCATGTCATTAGATCATGTTAGGCATAACTCCCTCAGCCTCGCGTCATGTCATGTCATGTTGACACAAAGAGAGAAACCATGTCATGTCAAGCACAACACAATGATTAGACTGAACCACCAAAATTAGTGTCTCAACCCGGACAACCTAATTGACACCTCTATTTCATAGGAATTCTTATTTTACTAATAATATCTCACAAATAATTGATCAATTAATCATGAAAAAATAATTTATCTTCAAAATAATATTAAAAAAATGTATATGAAGAAGTTACTTGAATTTCAAGCAATACAATCAGATTCAATTTATAAATTTTAGAAAGTATAGTACAACTTAAAGCAGTTACCAAATTTTTTGACTTATGAGATTTAACTAATAGCCACCTCATTTTGGCCTTCAAATTTGTATTATAAATTTATCTTTATTTTTTTAAAAGAGCTTGATACAATGCTTAAAATATCAATTTCAACGGATATATCGATACTTAGATTTTATGGATATATCAAATATATACCGGTATGTATTTATATATGAGCATCAATCAAGAATAGATATATTAATCTTTATGAATATATCAGTACTTAAAATTTATAGATAAATCAAAGATATATCGGTGGATATATCAAAAATTTTTATCATTGCTTTGATAGCAAATTGATTTTTTTTATTAAGTATATTAGATTATTATTACCAGAGATAATAAATTACTAATCACCCAATTCAAAAAGAATATTTAGTCATAGATTAAAATTAGAGGTGTCAAACGTGCCGGGCCGGCCCGGCACGTTCTTAAACCGTGCCCGGGCCCGTGCCGTGCCCGGTTTAAGAATATCGCGTGCCGTGCCGTGCCCGGCACGGCACGCCGGCACGGGTGCATCCCGTGCCGGTTCACGCAGGCACGCGTGGCACTGGCAGCGTGCCGTGGCGTGAGTCGTGAGTCACGACTCACGAGCCACGGCTCGGACTCACGAGCCACGACTCACGACCCATCCGGGCGGCGGGCCACCCCCCCAAGTAAAAAGACCCCGGGTCGGGTCCATACAGACCCGACCCGCGGTCTTTTCTGCCGAAACCCGACTCCCGAGTTAGATCCGAGCATTTCCAACGGCAAAAAAAAAAAAATTCAAATTGAGCGATTTTCAGCCCTTGGATTCACCTCCAACGGCTAGGGGCAGAATCCAACGGTCCTCGTGATTCTGCCCCTTAAATATATTTAAAAAATTCAAAAAAATAATAAAAAAATATTTTTTTTATAAAAAAAAACTTTATTTAGCCTATAAAATCTACCCCCCTCCCTATAACAATTATGTTTTTCAAAAATATAAAACCTCTCAATATTTTCTCTCTCACATAAACCTTGCATCTCTCTCTCGGCCCTCGTGTTTTTGATTTCGGCTTGGATTTTCGTGAAACTCAACTTGAGTTTTGAACATCATAGCTTCCTGCGGTGCACCTTGCACGTGACTGACATCATTGCTTTTACCGGGTAATATAGTTTACATTTTTTTGTATTTTCTCTCTCTAAAGCTTCTTTCTCTAGAAAAACTTACGAAAAATAAAAAATGACAAATACACCAAATACGTATTTAAATTTGGAAAATGAAAATGTTAGTGTTAAACAGACGTCTGTGGCTCCTGAAACTTTGGTTTCTCCTGTCGTCTCAGCCCAAAGTTCTAAAAAACAAAAAACTAGGAGGACTTCTATAGTTTGGACACATTTTAAAATCATAACACAAGTAAATGTTAGGGGTGAGGAACATGAAATGGCACAGTGTAAATATTGTATGAGACTTTTAACATGCAAGAGTACATGTGGGACTGGGCACCTCAAGAGGCATGCTAAAATATGCTCCAAGAAACATGGACCCTTAGATCCTAGGCAAACCCAACTTGGCACTACATTTTTTGAGACTGGATCTAGTTCAGTCTCAAAGTTTACTCCCTTCGTATACTCCAACGAGTTGGGTAGGGACGGCATGGCCAGGCTCATCACATTGATGGGTCTTCCGATCAGATTTTCGGAAGATCCGAGGGTTGTGCGCATCATGCAGACTTATTTTCAGCCTTCCTATCGTAGGATTCCTAGGTCCACATCTAGGAGTGACATACTAAAGATATATAAGTTAGAAAAACAAAAAATAATTAAGGAATTTTTGGCATATAGTAGAGTGGTGTCCGTGACGTCCGATATATGAACATGTCACGATGATTCTTCGTATGCAAGTCTCACGAGTCACTATGTAGATTCTAACTGGACAATCAATAAAAAAATATTAGGATTCACTGAGATTCTTCATCCACATGATAGCCCGGCCATTTTTGAGTGTATGATGAAAATATTTAGGGAATATAGAATTCAAAATAAAATTTTTAGTGTCACTTTCGATAATGCTGCGAATAATGGAGTAGCGATCAATATGTTTGTTAGGAATATTAGAGACGCACCTTTAGGAGAGATCTTTCATGTCAGATGCATGTGTCATGTGATTAACCTGATAGTTCAAGTGGGTATGAAGGTGTGTTCCCCCGCGTTGGAAAATATACGCAATGCACTCAAGTATATTCGCACTCCTCGCATACTACAAGAGTTTGGTAATCTCTGTTTGTCTGCGAATCTTAAGAAGAAGAAATTCCAATCAGATGTGAGACATCGTTGGAATTACACGTACCTGATGTTGGAATCATGTGTTGGATACGAACACGTGATATCCGACTACGTCAATAGTAAGAGTGACGAACTTATTATTGACGACACTGACTGGGCTTCAGGAATTTCATAAATGAAATTCCTGAAGATATTATATGACACGACGAACATGTGTTCGTCGGTTTATACGCCCACCACTTGCATTGCACTTCGTTGCATATGCAACATTAGTAGCATGTTTAGGAAGTATCGAGATGACCCAACGCTTAGCCATATGGTTGCAGAGATGGAGACCAAGTACCTGAAGTACTGGTCCACCATTCCATCTCTTTATTGCCTCGCATCATGCATGGACCCTAGGGCTAAGGTGGAAGGGGTTGAAAACACCCTGACTTTCATTTCCTCGTGCATGAACTTGGAAGAGCCACCTGAAGGGTTCATTTACGAGAAGTTGACAGACCTGTTCACATACTACGATACTAGGTATGGTGGTGGTGGTGGTGGTGAGACTGTTAGTACGGACTCTGATACCTTGTTCGGATATGACGCTTATTCCATTAACCTAACGAGGGGGAAACGTAGGGGTAGACCTTCAGATAGGAGCGAGCTGTTTCGGTACTTAGATACCGATTACTGCTCAATCCTATCACCTTCTGACAATAAGAATCTTGATTTATTACAATGGTGAAAATCATATGAGTCCGCCTATCCCGTGCTATCTAGGATGGCACGGGATCTACTGACTCCTCCGGTGTCGAGCGTAGCATCGGAGTCTGCTTTTTCTGTTGCAATGAACGTAATTTCGGATAGGAGATCGAGATTACGTCCAGATATGGTTGAGGCCTTGGCATGTTTGAAGGATTGAGAGGAATCGAGATTTAGCATCAGAGATCGTGCTGAGGCTAGGACTGTGACAGACACTGCAGTCGCATCCACATCCACTACGATGGCGGAGAAGCTGATTGCCGATGATGATGACCCATATGATACTGATCTTGATGTTGCGGCTGATGATTCTCATGATATGCCGCTTGACGATTGATGCTCATCTGCTCTTTTTTTTCGATTTTTATTTATTTATTTTATTTATACGCTTTGTTTGAACTTTGTACCATACGTTGAGTTGAAACTTATACTTGTTTTGTTCGGACTATTGGTTTCAAAAGCATTAATGGTAATTTTTCATTTTTGTAGTTTAATTTTTATTTAATTAAAATTTTTACTAACTTAATGTATTTATTTATTATTTTACAAATTAAATATTATTTTAAAATTTAATAACATTAAATTTTAATATATATTAAATAAATTATAATAAAAAAAAAGCTAAACTTAATTGAAAAATTAAAATTTTTTTTTCTAATAATTTTTTGTTTTATTAAATTTTTAATGTTATAATTTTTACAAAAAATAATATTTTTTAATTATTACTAATACTCTAAAGTCAATACAGTAACTTATAAAAAAAATTTAAAAAAAATAAAAAAAATAATTTTGTAATCTGCCATTTAGTTTAGGCCCTTTAGGTTTAGGGTTTAGTTTAGGGATTTTCAGCCCGAGCTCGTGATGGCGGCTGGCCTCCCGGGACCCGGACCCCGGTTGACCCGGTCCCGCGTTGCGGCACCTGTGACCCGCCCCGCCTGCCCTGCCATGCGCCCGTGCCGCCTCGCCTGGCCTGTAAGTGGCAAGGCGTGCCCGACCGTGCCGGGCACGGCACGGCACAGCCTTGTCGTGCCCACGGGCCGTGCCGTGCCCGCCTTTAACGTACCGTGCCGTGCCCGGCACGGCACGGTGGCACGACCGTGCTTGTGAAAAACGGGTCGTGCCGTGCTGGGCCGGCCCGTTTGACACCTCTAATTAAAATAAAAGAGGTATGTGATTGATAATCTCACAAAGGCTTGTCTTTGTATTATACTCAAATGGGTATTATGATTAAATAAAATACTAATTTCTTATTAGATTTGAGTCTTTCGATTGGTTCTACTATATATATGAGAAAGTAATATTAATTATATAATTAATATTAGACTAAATATAGCTTATACAATCAAAATAGTTAATTATTTCATAAATTTTTTATTGCATATTGACTTAGACACAATACTTCACATACTAAGATATGTGAAAAAAATATATAAGCTTTGGGATTCTTTCAAAGATTAGAGATATTTTAAATTAGTCATGTATTCAAATTCAAGTTAGGCATTAGATTAAACCGAGAAAAGATCAACTATGAGTTTTCAAATTTCATTGAAAGTAATTTCTTCTTTCAAAAAAAGAGATAAATAGTTATTTCAAGATTAGGTGCAGAGACAAAAGTTTGAGGCAATATTTATAATCATATTTGAGATATTTTAGATCATACATCTTCATAAAGAAATTGGATATCTACTTTTTTTGTCACTAATTTGTAATTTGAAAGTCTAGCGATGAGAAGTATAGTATAAGATTTTATGTTTAATGAGAAAACGAAATTATAAAAATGAATTATTTCTTCCTCAAAAAAAAAAAAGAACAGAACAAGATTATTGTTACAACTTACATTCCTACCACATATCATCCAACAAATATATTTACAAAAGACTTAAAAAAACTTCCACTTATTTTTCTTCCTTTCAAGTTATCTTGGATATTTATGCACAAGGTGGAGAAAGGTTATTACAGTTTTATGTTAGTGGTTCTTTATTTTTGTTTTTTTTTTTAATATTTTATTGATGAGAGCATCAAACAAGTGAGCAACCTCAATCCAATGCCAAGTTATATATACTCTCATTGTGCATTGATTATTCTATTGAGTTTTTTATTGGAGACTACATGTTTTATAACTTGAGTTTCAACAAATACTTCTTATTATTATGTAAACAAAACCCTACGTTGTATATAAAAAGGAAAAAGTATAAAACATCCAACAAGTTGGGTGCTCCTATCACAAACATAAAAAAAGTATAAATCACTACAATACTCCCTATCAAAAAGATACAAAGGTATCTAATACATCAAACTTTATAGGAAATAAGAATAAACTAAGTCATTTTTTAGATATTCATAAATATATAAGGTTGGTCCGCATTAAAAAATAGAAGGTAAGAATTGCCTCATCTTGGATCTTCTATATTATAATGAAATAAAATTAGAGACTATATGTTTCATTATCAGACGACAAAGGTTATAGTATTGAATCCAATATTTCAAGAGCAAGCGAAGCACATATAGATGTATCGTTCTTCAAAGAGAAGGTTCCAAAATAAAATTATTATTACAACTTACGTTCCTACAATAAATAAACAAGCAAATATATTCATAAAAGGTTGAGAAAAATCTCAACTTATTTTTTTCCTTCGAGCTTAGTATCTTGGATATTTATGCGTCACATTGAGGAAGGGTGTTATATATACTCACATTGTGCATTAATTATTCTATTGAGATTTTTAGTATGCATTTGAAATTTCATAAATTGAGTTTGAACAAATGCAACTCATTACCATGACAACAAAACCCAAGTTATATATAAAAAGAAAAAAGTACAAGGCATCCCACAAGGTAGGTGCTTTCATCACAAACATAATAAAGAAAAAAGTATAAAACATCACAACAACTCCTATCATTCTGATACAAATATATCTATACACAAATTTTGGATGAGAGAAAAGTGAAATGAAATATTTTCAAGATATTTGTAGATATATATGTTGTTTCATCCATTCATAAAAAAAAAAATTAGAGGTTGTGAGTCTTATTATATAACTATCACATTAAAGAATAGTATGATAAGCCATTAGAGACTCAAGCATTTCGACAATGCGTTTGTTCCAAAATATTTCTCTAATGCTTGTTACTATCACCTTCAATTATGTCTCTGTACAAGATCTCAAGATTATTATATATCTTACTTTTCTATGAAATAATTTTATCTCTAAGAAAAATATAATATCACATAATAAATCTCATATTTATGCAAATTAGTGTCTAACAGCAATCTAAAAAACGAACCAATTATAGGTGTCCGTAATCATTAAAAGTGATGTAAAGACATGAAATTTCTTTACATGCTAAAATATGCAGATAGTTACATCAAAATCATCATATCGAAAAAAAAATTAGAAATAATTAATTATGTTGATTAAATAAATTATATTTATTCTTGTGATAATCAGATAATTAATTTTCTTATAATACTATTATATATAGTCGAGTAAATTTGATGTGTCATATAAACAAGAAATCAATATATAACTCATTATAAATATACATAAGAGTACAATATAAAAGATCAAATTCTATGAAAATATCAACTATATACCTTCATTTTGATAACACGGTGTATCTCGTGTCATAAGTCACTTATATCCCAATTAAGCAATTTACATATCAAAGATCATTTAATTGAAATTGTAACTTAAGGTATTTCTTCAATTAAATAATTTTCAACTCATTATCTCTCATAACAAGACTATTATGCTCGTCCACTCTAAATAGGTTGTTTATGTCCCCTTCTCCTAGAATATACTTGAAATCATGTATGGCCAAATCTCTCTAGTCTCAACTAATTGTGAGTTGTAGCTTGCAATCGACTCAAAAATCACTTGCTTGTGTGAATACATGTGTCAAACAAGAAGAATTGGGCCGGCACGGGCCATTTTTTTCAGACTCATAAGAGCCCACGGACTGTGTCAGGCACGACATGCTATGGTAACCATGTCCTGCCTAGCACGGCATAGTTCCCTAAAGTGCATGCTCGGCATGGCCCACCACCCAAAGTCAGCCCGGTTTCGGGCTGGGATTTGGAGATACTGGCACTCCCCAAAGCCAAGGGAGCTCTCCCATTAACCCACTAGGCTCGTTGCATCACCCATCATGCGTCGCGTCGTCGTATAGGTGTCAAATATGTGGGGCAATCTGCACGACATGAGGCACGCCCGATTTGGTCATTCCTAATCCGGCACGGCACCAGAATTTCCTGTGCACATGCTCGTGTCGTGGCCAACCGGGCCACGTGCCGAGGCCAGCCGGGCCTCATGCCGTGCCGAGGCCAACCGGGCCTCGTGCCGTGCCGAGGCCAACCGGGCCTCGTGCCGTGCCAGGCCCAACATAGTACCATGACCTTGTTGGCCTGGTACCTCAGCACGAGCTGTGGTACCTATCATACCACCCTGTCGGGCTTAGGCTCATCCCTATGGATGCAGAAATCAAACGGGCCCGGATCCGAACCAACCCCAACAGCCTAATACAGCCAACAGTTCAAAACATCAAATATTTAAAAAAAAATTATTTGAAATTTTGCTGTCAGATTTTGCCAAAAAGAATCCAACGGATCACATAATTCTGTCCCAAAAAAATTATTGAAAAATTCAAAAAAATAAAAAAAATACTTTTTAAAAAAAATCTAATTTTTTTTGTATACAAGTCCCTCTCCCCGCTCTAATTTTTATGTTTTTCAAAAACATAAAGTCTCACATTCTCACTCTTCAAATCTCTCTCCTAAAATTCTCTCTCTGGATTTTGGCTCGGCTTTTTCGGACTCGCAACTCAGACTCGCATTTAGTTGGTTTTTGCATTGGTTTTTGAAAGTTAAATTTTTGGTGCACGTGTTTTTCCTTTACACTGCTTTATGAGTATTTCTATTTTTTTCTCTATATACTCTTTAAGCTATCCTCTTGTCTAAAAAAATCAAAAAAATAACAAATAATAATACTATTGAAATTAATTTAAATTTAAAAAATAAAAATCTAACACAAAGATCCAAGGGGGTAGAAAATTTTGTTTCTCTGATCACCTCAACTCAAAATTCTAAAAAACAAAAAACTAGGACTTCTGTAATTTGGACTCATTTTAATATAATAAAATAAAAAAATATTAGGAGTCAGGAAGAAGAAATGATACTATACAAATATTATAAGAAAATCCTAACTTGTAAGAGTATGTTTGAGATTGGGCACCTTAAGAGGTATGATCAATTATCCACCAAAAAATATGGTGCATTAGATTCTGGGCAAACTCAACTTAGTATTATATTTTTTGAGACTGGATGCAGTCCAGTCTCAAAATTTATCCCCTTCATATACCACAATGAGTTGGATAGGGAAGACATAGTCAAACTTATCACATTGATTGATCTTCCGATCAGATTTTCGGAAGATCCAGGGGTAGTGAGCATCATGCAGACATATTTTAAGTCTGCTTATCGTAGGATTCCTAAATCCACATCTATGAACGATATGTTAAAATATTATAAGTTAAAAAAATAATTAATAATTAATAAATTTATGGCATATAGTGAAGTGATGTTTGTGACATCCTGATATCTAGACTAGTCGTGATGATGCATCTTATGCATATCTCACCACCCACTATGTAGATTCTAAATTGAATATGAATAAAAAAATTTTAGGATTCTCTGAGATTTTTTATTTTCTTGATGACACTATCATTTTTGAGTGTATGATGAAGATCTTTAGAAAATATAAAATTCAAAATAAAATTTTTAATATCACATTCAATAACGCATCTAATTATGAAGTAGCGATTAACATATTTGTTAGAAATATTAGAAGCACGCTATTAGGAGAGATTTTTCATGTCGGATGCATGTGTCACATGATTAACCTGATTATACAAGCGAGTATGAAAGTGTATTCCCCCGTGTTGAATAATATACATAATACACTAAAATATATTCGCACGTCTCACAGATAACAAAAATTTGATAATCTCTGTTTGTCTGAGAATCCTAAGAAGAAAAATTTCTAATCGAATATGAGACACCGTTGAAATTACACGTACCTGATGTTGAAGTCATCTGTTCAATACGAACACGTGATATCCGACTATGTCAATAGTAAGAGTGACGAACTTTTTATTGACGACACTGACTGGACTTTAAAAATTTTATTTATGAAATTCCTGAATATTTTTTATGACACAACGAATATGTGTTCGTTGGTTTATATTCTCACGACTTGTATTGCACTCATGTGCATATGCACTATTAGTAACATATTTATGAAGTATAGAGCTGACCCGACACTTAGCCATATGATTACAGAGATGAAAACCAATTAATTAAAGTACTAATCCACGATTCTATCTCTTTATTGTCTCACTGGATGCATAAACCCTAGGATTAAAGTGGAAGGGGTAGATAATATTTTGACTTATATTTTCTCGTGCATGAACCTGGAAGACACACCTGAAATGTTCATTCACGAAAAGTTGACCGAGCTTTTCACATAATACGATACTAGACATGGTGATGACAGTAGTAAGACTGTCTCGGTACTTATATACTAATTACTACTCAATCCCATCATATTCTGTACTAAAAATTTTGATATATTACGGTGGTAAAAATTATATGAGTCCATCTTTCTCATGCTATCTAAGATAGCACGAGATCTACTGACTCCTCCTATGTCAAGCGTAGCATCGAAGTCTACTTTTTCTGTTGCAGTGAATATGATTTTGAATAGGAAATTAAGATTACGTCTAGATATTGTTGAGATTTTAGCATGCATGAAGGATTCAGAGGATTCGAGATTTAGGATCAAGAATAATGCTGGGACTGAGACTACAGTTAAAGCGGAGAAGTTGATTACTAATGATAATCTATATGATAGTGATATTGATATTTAGGTTTTAAGGATGATAATGATTCACCAATAGATGATTGATGAGGTTGCTACTTGATGCTTGACGGTTAATGATTGTGGGATTGCGACACGCAGACAACGACACGTATGTTACAGTTATGTTTTTGCTTATAAATTATGTTTGATTCTAATTTTTAATTTCGATATTTTATACTTATTTTTATTTATATTATATTTGCTTTGATTTGATCGTTTGGCACTTGGCTTTGTGAGTGTGACTTTATTATTTTTTGTTAAATAAATTGTGTTTATTTTATTTTTTTGTCTAATAATTTCATTAAAAATTCTAATAAATTTTAATCTAATCTAATTAATACATAATTAAAACAAATAACATAAAAAAATAAATTTTATAACTATTCAAATATTTATAATTTACAATTTAAATATTTTTAAATATTATCTAATTTATATTTTATAATTACATATTTATTAAAAACAAAAAACAAAAAAAAATTAATTTTAGTGGATTACGTATATTATCCAACGCGGGGGAACACACCTTTATACCCGCTTGAACAATCAGGTTAATCACGTGACACATGTATCTGACATGAAAGATCTCTCCTAATGGTGCGTCTCTAATTTTCCTAACAAATATATTAATCGTTACTCCATTATAAGAAACATTATCGAATGTGACACTAAAAATTTTATTTTGAATTTTATATTCCCTAAAGATTTTCATCATACACTCAAAAATGACTGGGCCATAATGAGGATGAAGAATCTCAGAGAATCCTAAAATTTTTTTATTCATAGTCTAGTTAGAATCTACATAGTGGCTGGTGAGACATGCATAAGATGATTCATCGTGACTTGTCCAGATATCAGACGTCACGGACACCACTCCACTATATGCCATAAATTCATTAATTATTTTTTGTTTTTCTAACTTATATATTTTTAGCATGTCATTCCTAGATGTGGACCTAGGAATCCTACAATAAACAGGCTGAAAATATGTCTGCATGATGCGCATTACCCTTGAATCTTCCGAAAATCTGATCGAAAGA
Organism: Sapria himalayana; assembly: GCA_029783825.1. Lineage (NCBI taxonomy): Eukaryota > Viridiplantae > Streptophyta > Magnoliopsida > Malpighiales > Rafflesiaceae > Sapria > Sapria himalayana. The sequence goes on along the minus strand of JAREIK010002838.1, from coordinate 7,529,386 downwards.
CCCATCAATGTGATAAATCTGGTCATGTCGTCCCTACCCAACTCGCTGGAGTATATGAATAGAGTAAACTGTGAGACTAAACTCAATCTAGTCTCAAAAAATACAGTGTCAAGTAGGGTTTGTTTCGGATCTAATGGACCATGTTTTTTAGTGCATAATTCAGCATGTCTCTTAAGATTCCCAGTCCCAAACAAATTCTTACATGTTAAAAGTCTCATACAATATTTCCACTGTGCCATTTCTTATTACTCACCCCAAATATTTTTTTATTTTATTATATTAAAATGAGTCTAAACTACAGAAATACTCCTAGTTTTTTGTTTTTTAGAAGTTTGGGTTGAGACGCCTGGAGAAACTAAAATTTTAACAGCCTCGGACCTCTGGGTAATATTTTTATTTTCTAAATTTAAATATGTTTCAGTTGTATTTGTCATTTTTTAAGATTTTTGTTATTCAGAATAGTTTTTTAGAGACTAGAAGACTGATTTTAATTTTTTCTATTTTTGGTTAGAGAGAGAAATTAGAGAGAGAGAATATTAAAAAAACTTAAAATAAATTACCCGGTAAAAACAATGAGGTCGGTCACGTGCATAGTGCACCACAGTCAAGCGCTTAAGTTCAAAACTCAAGTTGAGATTCCCGAAAATTCAAGCCGAATGCCAAAATCCCGAGAGAGAGAACAGGATTTTTGAGAGAAAAATTAAATGATTTGAGAGAATTTATGTCTATGAAAAATATAAAATGTTAAAGAGATGGGGGTGGAATTTATAGATTAAAGATAATAAATTTTTTAAAGTAATTTTTTTTAATATATTTTGAATTTTTTTGGGGGTAGAATCATGAGGGCCGTTGGATTCTGCCCCCTAGCCGTTGGAGGCGAGATCCAACGGCTGAAAATTAAATTTTTTATTAATTTTTTTTCCCGTTGGGGGGGGGGGGGGATTTGGGTCGGTTCGGGCCTCGTGGGACAGCGGGTCGGGTCCAATCAGACCCGACCCGCGGTCTTTTTTGCTGGAGGGGCGTGGGGCGCTCGCGGGGTCGGAGGACACCCGACATGGGACGAACCCATGCTGGTGTGCCGTGCCAAGGGCCGAACCGTGCTGGGTTAGGCCCGGCCCGGCCCGGGCCCGGGCACGGCATTTTACCGTGTCCGGACGGCCCAGGCACGGCCAAATCGTGCCGTGCCTCGTGCCGGGCCGGGCCGGCCCGTTTGACACCTCTATCACAAACTCCTTTTCACTCATTCTACGTCTGAAAAAACATACATTGTACTCTTGGATTCATTGTTGTGCCTGTCTCCATTGTGCACAATTGTGATTCACTTTCCCAGACATTGTTCCAAGTTGTTCGTCCCTTCGCTGCACACCAAGCTGCCATGTACTATTGTGCACAAATTGACGCTTCCACACAGTGCACCACTGTGCATGCCGCCTCAACACAACGTACACACCAACATTCACTAGGTTCAAGAACTAATACATTCACTGTCATGCAAACTTCTATAATGTATACTACTGTCACATGCAATATTGACATGCCTACTTATCAGTGTATCTGGCAGCTCAAGCATCTGGACAAAGCAAGGTGGTTAATATGGCTAGGGATCCAGATGAACATGATGCAAGACTCATCTAATAGCCACATAAACAAGACCCTTAGTTATAGTTTAAAAAAAGGGGGACAGCCCACATGTTACATAATCCCTAGCCATGTAGCGGTGATATGTCGTATGAACACTGCAAAAGAGAAAAAAAATAATTTGAGTACTCCTTTACACAGATCCAGATACATCGCTAACAGTTTCTCAAAAATATATGATACAACAGTTACACATAAAAAACATTTTTTTCTTCAAGGTGATATTAAATGGGAGGTGAGCATAGAGGAGCATATGCTTTTTATGGAGTGAAATAGTAGCAATATTCGATTTATAGATTACGAAAACTATTGTACAACCTAAGACAGTCATTTATTAATTTCATTTAGTAGTCTATAAGTACACGTGTGTGTTATGGATTACTCATTATTTTATCAAAGATATTTAGATGACATGGTAATTTTGCCAAAAATATATGTGAATACTATATTATTTATTACATGAGATAACAAGTTATGAATTATCTAACTAAAGTATTTTCAATTACAGTTATAGGTAATGAATCTTAAGAGGATCAAAAACTTTCTTAAGATTTAAATAATTTATGATAAGAAAAACAATGTATTATCACCTAATAAATATATATAATTGATATTCTCACATAAATAAAATTTTTGGGTTATACTTTAGTGGATATACAATTGATATTCTCATTTAGTCTATAAGTCATCTAGATAACTCGACTATATACAAGATAATCATAAAAAAAATTAATTATTTAATTATTATTAGACCAAATATAACATATACGATTAATATAATTAGTTATTTCTTAATTTATCCTCAACATATCAACTCAAATAACTTTTCGGGTATTAGGTATATGCAAAAATCCCTAAACCTTTGAATTTCTTTTTGCAATGATTAGAATCTCCAGTTGATCGGTTTCTTAAATTTTAAATTGATGCTAATTTACACAAAGATGAGATACACTATATGTTATTATATTTTTGTTTAACATAATTTTGTTTATTGAAAAAAAAAACAAATAATAGTCACTTAAAAGTTATTTTTAATTATACACCTTGAGAAGTTCAGATACTTATTTACTTATCTCACTTCTTTTTACTATGATGATCAGACATCAAAACAAATTAATTTTAATTTAATATTTCATGAATAAATAAAATATATTGATGTAGATTGCTTCTTTCACAATAAAAAGATTCAAAATGAGATTAATTGTCTTATATTTGTATAGTGGACCAACAAGAAGTCATATTCATGAAAATCTTTAAAATACATCAACTCGCTTTTTTTTTTCAAATTTGGTGTACTATATATCTATGCACAAACTTACAATGATTATTATAGTTGTCTTGTTATAATTATTGTCTTTTTTTATTTATTAGTGATGGGAGCACCCAACTTGTGGGATGCCCCTACAGTTTTTTTATTATTTGTTTATATGTGACTGTTTTATTTTACAGATTATTAAGAGAGTGAGAATGAACCAATGTACCTTCATTTACAGTTTATGAATATATAAATCATTGATTGTTTTTCTCTTCAAAAGTTAAAAAATGAAACACTGTGATCACTACTCTTTTGCCTAAACCATGACCAACCCATCATTTTCGATAAAAAAAAGATGAATTGTAGAATTTAGACAGAATGAGTCTCAGCTTAAATGAAGATCTGTTTGGCAGTGATTAAGAAAAAACAATATAGTTATCAACAAAATATTCATTTTCACTAACCCAGTAAATTAATGGCAATTAATCATTTATTAATCATAAAAAATGTACCATTCAGCAAGTCGACATATACAATAAGATTGCAGGTGACCCATTCTCCATTTCATTGAAACTGGTGCATCTCGAAGAAGAAAGGAAAAGCAAAAAAAAAAAAAAAAAAAAAAAGGGTGGGGAACAGAACTAACCAAACGGTCTTTAATTTCATCACGTAATCTTTCCACATCTGAATTTAGTTGTTCTACAGCACTTCTCTAGTAAGACAGTAAACAAGCATCAAAAAACAAGTAAGCAAACAAAACTTGGATCCTAATATTATGAAAAAGTATTACATTTAGCTGATATAAGTCAAAAGAGTCCAAATATAACTCTGTGAATAATATCAGCAACACGATATTGAGAATGATTGTCCTCAGTTATCTACAAATTTCCACCAGGAGCATAGGCAACATAAGTAAAAGGTAAAAGAATGTTTTAAAGTTACTTCTCTTCTGAGTGATCACTTTTATAAATATTTGTTTACTCATTTGTGTGATATTATAATGAATCATGTCATTCAATAGGACATGAATGAGATATACAAGCAAACTTATTTTGCTTGGGTGCAAATAATTGAACTACTTCATTTATATGAAAATACAAGATTTAGTGAAGATTAACTCACTTAGATAATTTGCATCATTCACATACTCACAAATGTAGTATTAGAGGCTGGGCGAGGAGTCAAATTGCACCATAGCTACCAGTACAGCCATGGGATTTCCTCAAGGGTCAAGCATGATTCAATCTAATTACCACACGTGTGGCAATCAAATGAAAATGCCAGTGTTGTGTTATTTACTTTTTTCTACGCATGGGCATTCCCCATGAGGACAAACAATAATTTTTACACTTTAGGCTTTTACCACATCATCTATGACTAATAATTCCCTGCCAATGACATCGGCCATCACCAAAGTTGCTTCAGATTTGAACCAGATGATGTTACTGCTGTTGCATCAATATGATATGACATCTGATACTCAGAATTGTCGGCTTATGTGAATTTGATATCAATATCATGATTATTTGAGACAAAACAAACTGAGACAAAAATTTTGAAATCATAAGACACAAGACGTAATTAAGGCACATACTTAGAGGTGTCAACCGTGCCGGGCCGGCCCAGCACGAGGCACGGCACGGTTCAGCCTTGCCTGGGCCGGCCCGGCACGGAAAAAATCCGTGCCCGGGCCCGTGCCGTGCCCTGCTTTGGCACGAACCGTGCCATGCCGTGCCCGGCACGGTTCGGCCCGCGGCACGGCAAACCGGCATGGGTTTATCCCGTGCCGGGAGCCCCGTGAGTCCGACCGCATGCTTCCCCTCCCGCAAAAAAAGACCGCGGGTCGGGTCTAATTCGACCCGACCCGTGGTCCCCCGTTTCCCGAACCGCTCGGACAGGTTTGCCCGAGCGGGCCAGGCGAGGCACGGCAAGTCCGCCGTGCCTGCGGGCCGTGCCGGGCCCGATTTTTTTAAACCGTGCCGGGCCGGCCCGTTTGAAACCTCTACACATACTTTTTTCAGGTGCATTCAACCTAATATATATATTTTTTTTATTTTTTTATTTATATTTCATAAAATATTATTTATTATTTGTATAAATTTACGAATTTCAATTAAATAAAATATATAAATATTTAAAACAAAATAATAATATTTTAATAATTGTGTGTGTGTGTGTGTGTGTGTGTATAAATGTATATATTTATATATGTATATATGTATATATATGTGTGTGCAAGTGTATGGATATAGATATGTATACACATATATAATATATAGGTGCACAAACATATACATATACATATATCATATATGTATATAGCTATACATATATATGTAGACGTGTATACATATATGTATATATGCATGCATTTATATATATACATGAATATATATCCATACATATATATGAGCAAATACATATAAATAATTATATGCATGCCTATATACAGATATATGCATGCATGTGTGTGTGTGTGTGTGTGTGTGTGTGTACATATATGCATGTATATGTATATATTTTTATATATACAAACACAACCTAGCTGTCCAAGCTCATTCCAAAAATGAGCTGTCCAAGCTTGATCCAAGATAGTTGCATGAGGCGAGGAGAGGCTATCCTGGCCTAGTTTTTCTGGTGCCTCCAGCAATCAGCACCTTTCGAAAGTCATCTCGCCTAGCCCTAGGAAAGGCACTTTTGCCAGGGTATCGTGATGCCTGGACTTAGGTGCGACTCATGCAGCCTTTAATAACTATGATCAACACCATCATTAGATATAGCTTAGATAAAATAGGATCCATCCATGTTATCTACTCTTTCAACATCTTAGTGTACTTTCTAACGAAAAATCTCTAAATTTCTTAAAGATTTTACTTTGCAAATCGAGATATGCTCTGTGCCAAGTTATAGTATCAGAAATCTTGAACCTAACAAATCCTCTGATGAGAGTGAGATAGCAGCAACAAACACACAGCAGATAGATATTGCCATCACCTTGACTCTATACATTGCCCTCATCAATATACCTTATCATTCGAATATATTCTGATCTGTGAAATCTTGGAACTAATGTTTCACTCCCAGGTATCAAGAGAAGAACAAGCATACAAAAATTGCTCCATAATAGAAGATGGTAAGTTGTACAAGACATATTGGAGCAAGAAATGGATAAGATTAAGCTGGCATGCTCATAACTAAATGAAGGTTGTCTTTGTGCGATGTATGCATCATACAAGACATATATGCTTCACCATATATATATGGTTAAGAATATATACTTCACACAAAAAATAATATATGCATCCTCCAATTTCACATTTCAATCAATAACTTAAAAAAATATTGTGTCTTTACACGATGATAAATATTTTTGTTTAATGATGATAGGTCTCAAGTTCAAAATTCATCAAACAAGACATCTCTGATTTTTAAGTGTTTGTGAATACAATTATATATTACATTACAATGTTTTAGAATAGATAATTCAACACACTCAACGAAAATAAATTCAACATAATATATATTACATTGCAATAGTCCTTTAGTATCAAAAAAAAAATGAATACAATTATATCACATTATTAAATAAAAATTACTACTCATTTTATTGAAATTGATAATTAAAACTCAAGCAATAAATTTAGATAATAATGTGTATAAGATTAAGTATAGACCTATAATATCAATTAGTTGTAAGAGTTTGTGAATCAAGTATTTACTTGATGAAATTGGTTCTCTATTCTATGACCTATTACTTTTTTTAATTACAATCAAGTAGTGTTATATAATACTTTCAAATTAATTTTTCAAGATATAATAAAATATAGTGTAAATCAAGTATCAGCAAGAAGATTCAGGATAGTTTGATTTCTATTACCTACGTTCTTATCAAAAAATAGCTTGTAGACATCAAAATGATAAATGATATCAAATCATTTCTTTCTCTTTTAAATTTGGTGTACAAAATATGAATATATATACATCAACTTGGAGAGTGAGTATTAAAAAAGTACTTATTTCTTGTATTTTATTGAAATTTCAATTTCTTCAGTGTACACAATTAATGTACAACTTTTATAGGTTTGCATTCTTAGGGTTAGTTTATTTTTTAATACCTATAAGGTATTAATTTATTATTTGATTTTAGTAAAATATATTTTTCATTATTCTAAACATTTCTATTTTACAAATATGATAGCAAAAAGTAGCATTGAAAATCAGTTAAGAGGAATGGCACTTGATATTTGTGAAGTTTTGTGAATATAGGAGCTGCTTGAAGAACATAAAACTCTTATCACTTGTCCATGAACTTTCTTTATATCAAACTCAATATAGTAATCACCCACAATTGAATACTTAATGATAAAGCTAAACAAATTGAAGCTGATAAAAACTTTATACTGGAGAAACAAAAAAAAAAAGACCAAATTATCATGCCTAAAATTTCAATGCTTTAACAAGTAACAAACATACGCAATGATTGTATACCAAATAAGTTACCCAATTCTTAGGGACACTAAGTTACAAATATGTTGTATTATTTTATATTTATGTTACATTAATGTAACTTTATTTCCTTTTTTTACAAATTATGTTATAGTTTTGTATTATTTATCAGCTTTTATCTTTTGATCATTACACTTTTTGTCACACACACACACACACACACATAGAAGTTTGGACTTGTCAGTTGTAATTTTCTGGACAGGAAAGCTTTTTGATTAATAGATTCTTACTCTTTTGTATAGATTGTATTGTACAATAAATAAAAAGAATGCCTTCCATGACTCACTTGTATATTTATGATTTCATATGCAATAAATTAAAATTTAACAAAAAAAAAATCTTCAGTATTAACAATTTTACTAGAATGCTAAGAGGAGTAAAATAGTCAAATATTTAAAATAAAAAACATAGAATAATTTATAAAATAAACTAAATACTAAAACATGAGATAAAGATATATTTAAGTTATCTAGAGTAAGAAACTAAAAACTAATGATTTAAATCAATAAGACAAACATATCATGTGAGCTTCTCCGATAAAATAAAAAATAATATGTATTACATATGTATAAACCAAGAAAAGTAATTATAACAAAAATCTAACAAATAAAAATCTCTCTAATTATTTTAGGTAATATAAGATCTTTCATAACCTAGAAACTAGATGTCAAAACTTTGATTGTGCACAAAAAGTAGGTAGAATCTTCACATACACATCTTTATTAAAATCATAATGAAAAAAAAATATATTTTTCACGTCTAATTAGTACATCTTTGATTCAAAATAAATCACAAAAAACATGAATATTAAAAATGAGATCATCATGACCATTGGAGAAAATGTATCCTTATAATCAACTCAAAATTCTTAGTAAACTCTCACGTAACAAATCTTGTATTTAGGCGATCAAACTTACCATCATAATATGTCTTTGCAAACAAACACTCATTTGTAATCAATGACAAATCTTCTCGAATATCGAGATACTAATTCCTAAGTTTTGGTAGAGCGAATGATATTTATTTTTCTAATATGATCTAACATCATATTACATGTAATAATATCTAAAAATAAGATTTAATTATTCTAACCTTAGCAAGAGAATAGTAAAATATGCAAAAGAAAGATAAATACATTAATATGATAAAAAAACCTGTGAGATATGATATTTTCATTTAATTCTAAAAGGTTTGATGATATTAAACCAAAAAAAAAAATAGTTTATGGCATTACCCCAAGTACAATACAAATCATGAGATTATATACAAGATTTTGATGAATTTAAAAAAAAAATCATATCTTAGTCTGATTCACTAATTAATCCTTCATCAATTTTACTATAAACATAATCAAATATTACAAGTTAGTAGCCAACACATAAATCTAATATAAATGATGTTTAATTCTAATGATATCTACCATCCATTTAGATTTTTTTAGGCTTATTAACTTATACTACGTATTAAAGTCTTATAGTTTGTTAGGCATTCTATATATATTTGAATTCTTTGTGCATTTATTCTAGTGACAAAGAAATAATTTTTAAATTAGTTTGCACTTTTAATTTATTATATAATATATATACATAACATGAAAAAACTCAGTTAAATGATTATCTCTAAAGATTCTTAAGAAAATATTTATTATAATACTATTATTTAAAATATTATCAAATATTATGCTAAATATTTTATTTTATATCACAATTAGCCTAAAGTCTCTTAGCTAACACATATAACATGACTATCATAAGAATGAAAATATTCATTAAATCCTAATATTTTTTTTATTTAATTTTTAATAAAAATTAATAAAGTATGTAGTAATGCATTCAAATGAATTGTCATCATGAATCATGACTAGTCTAGATATTAAATATCACCAAAATCATTCTGCTTTGTATTCTAAGTTTATTAATGACTAGTTAATTTTATTTAATATTTTTTTATTATATTATTCTTAGAAGTCATTATAAAGATCATTTGATAGGTAGACTATAAGCATTTCTACATTAAAATAAGCTAGTTTATAATCTTTTAAAAATCTAAGTGAAAAACTAATTGTAGAAATGAATCTACATGTGTCTTAATTTACAAATTCATAATAATAAATAAAGGAGGTTGTGAAACCAAAAATTGATTTGAATCCAATAATCACATCACTTAATTGGGTTTGCCTGTGATCTAATATATCATATTTTTTTGGTATATTATTCAATATATCTCTTAAGGTATCTAGTCTCACCAATAATTTTATAAGTATATATTTCTATATAATATTTATATTATACATAATCTTTTTTGATATCACTATAATTTTTATTTTTAATTATCCTAAAGTAGATTCAAACTAAAGATATTCAGTTATTCTTAAGTTTGTAAGGTGTAGGTACCGAGTTTGACCTATAAATAAGAGATAATCTAGTCTCAAATATTTTGGTACAATTTTTATTATTTAAATCAAAGTATATTTCATTTTTATAATATTCATTAGTATTTGTATTTTTTAAATTAATTTTAGAGTTTTTGTGGAAAATTATTAATATTCTTATTTCTAAATTTATTTAATAAAAAAAATTAAAAAAATATATGTGAATCTTACAAAAACTCAAACTCAAATATAAAACAAAAAAAATCATAAATACACAATACAAGCACAAGGCTTGCCAACTAATATTAATTTATATGAATAAATTTTATATAATATTAAAATAGGTAATAAAAAATACATATAATAATATTACTCACAATTTAGAAATTTTAAGAATTAAAAGAAAACATATTATAATTTTAGTACGACTAACTTTAAATACTAACTTCTTATTTATAAATAAGTTTTTTAATTAAAATAATAATTTTTTTTATTTTTTAATTAATTTATTTGGGCACAAATCCAATAGCCATTGGATTTCTGCCCATAGTCATTGGACCAAAATCTAATGGCTACTAGTATATTTTCAAAAAAAATATTATTTTATTATTCTGAATCTGACAATACAACAATATGCATCCTTGTCAATTTCCATTGTCAGAAGGCAGACATTTCAAATGCAACATCCTTTTTTTGATTAGGGTTCATGCAATTCAAGCACCCCACTTAATAAAATATAATATAAATAGGTATATGGACTTAACATGCCTATTTTTATTAAATCCAACATGAAAAGGCACATGAAATTCATGTGTTATGCCTGTCACGCTAGTAATGTCAACTGCAATGTGATGTGTCATGTTTCAGCATGAAAACCGTTTTTTCCAGTACGACATGGGTCATACCACAGGCTAGCCTAGGCAGAGGACAAGTGCTACTTTTACTTATATTATGTCGTGTCGTGCAAGACATAGCTTTTTCCAATCAAAACACATACAAGCTCAATCGCTAGACACCTCTACAAATGATTACTTATAATATGAGAATTTGCATTTGAGACAATTACTCATTAGTCATTAATAAAAAAAAAATAGTATGAGTTATAATACCTATATGATAAAAAACATGTATTATTATCTTACTATTGAAACTTTATATTTTTATTTCTAATAATAGTTACTATGGAAGAGCTTCGAAAATGTCGGAACAAATCTAGTAGTTAGTCTATTTCACTTAATGGTTTATAGTGCTTTTTATCTCTATTCAATAAATAACTATTAATAATTTTACCTCATATGACTATACTTCTTACAGTGTCTACATTGTACAAAAAATGCCATGTTTGGACTTCTACCCCAACTTTCACGAAATGAAGAAGAAAATAATTGTTCATGTATTTCAAGACAACTGAATGTAATCTTCTACTTGTAAACATAAACTACATTATGTTGTGTCAGAAATGGACCTCTCACATACAATGCCTCTTTTAAGAAAGACCGAACCAGCCTCAAGGAATCATTTTGAGTATTCATTCCAACAACACCTCCTGAACACCCAAATACAAAATTGTTGTTTAGATCTCGCCTATGCATTTGTGCAATTCCGTTGTCACCAATTCACTCATCAAGTTTTCTAATTTCTCAATCATGCTTCTCCAAATCCTCTAAACTACTTCAGAAAGCCTATATGAAAACCATATTAGCAGGAGTCCTCCTAGGTACTTAACAGTATACTCCAAGGAAGTATCATAACATGCACCCTTTCTAATTTTATACTCCAATGAACAGAGAATAAATGACTAATTTTAAATGTGTACCATTGTTTGTCAATGGATGAACAATTAATTCTAGAGCAGCTAGTCCCATCATAGAAATCATAATTAAAACAATATTTTTTAATGAACCATAGTGTGGATGATGAAAGAACCACCACACTCGCATGCTTTCCTCCGACGAAAAAATTTCTCCTACTACTCTGATACCATGTAAAGAAGAACACAAAAATATACTATCTAGAAGAAATCACACAAATAAATCTCATAACTCAATAATGAGTTATATAATTCAACAAAAATGAGTAGTACAGCTCATATATTGAGTGCTCCATCAAAAACAAAATATAAGCAAATGAAGATTTCTACATATATCATTAATTTTTTATGATTTTTATTCATTAAAAAATAAACATTTTTTGTATTTATCATGATATCAAAGATGAAATTAATCATTAAAAAAATATAAAGATTTGATTATTTATTATAGTTTTTTCCTAATTTTTTGAGCATAAAAATGATTGAATAAGAAATTAAAAATAATAGAATAAATTACTCAATGAAATGTGGACAATCGCTCATATGCTCAGTATGCTCTTTTGGTGCAAATTTGATGTTAAATTAAAAATTCTTTGAGCACTTAAAGGATTATCCACATATTGAGAGCAATAAAAGATGAAAGTGAGATGGGATGGATATCAAGTTCACCCGTGAAAGTCTCTTGATGCCAATGTTTTCGAATACTTTCACATGCAAGACATATAAGGTTTGAAATTTACAATAGAAATGTATTCTTCTAGAACCTCTTGCATATTCAAGATTATTACATAAGTAATAATCTTGAGTTTTTACACATCATAATAAGACTAGTCAAGATATTGAGTTTTTGTAGATTTAGGATCAATTCTAAAGGTGTCAACAAGGCCGGAAGGCCCAGGCATGGCTGAGAGTATGGCACAGTTCAGCATTGTCTGGTTCGGCACAGTACGTTCCAGAACCATGCCTAGCCCGGGACTGTCCTGCTCCATGGCACAATTTGTGCATTGTTGGACAGGCACAGGTAAAAATATCAAACAGGCAGGGCAGCCCATGCCCGTCCCGAGGCATGCCTGACTCAGCCATGCCTAGTTTGGCAGTGTCTAGATCTGTGCCCGTGTTGTGCCTAGGTCTATTGGGGCTTGTGCCAAGCCATGTACGACCCAGTACCTTGGCCCGAGGGCACGCAAATTCAACATGACCCAAAACGTGATACGCCCCCTTCAAATACCGCAATAAGTTAGTAAGAGAAGACATGACTAAACTGATCAGCACGATAAGTTTTCCAATTAATTTTCGTATGATTCAAAGGATAATTAGTATCATGCAGACTTATTTCCAGAAATATCATGAAATTCTTTGGTTCACATCTAAGAAATATATACTAAAATACTATAACCTTAAAAATAATAATAATTAATGAATTTAGAAATTATATTGAATTGGTATCTGTGATGTCCGATATCTGAACTAATCACAATGATACATCTTATGCATGTTTCATCACTAACTATTTAGATTCTAAATGGATACTAAATAAAAAAAATATTAGGATTCTCAGAAATTCTATATTTTCATGATGACCCTATCATTTATAAGTACATAATAAAAATCCTTAGAAAATATAAAAATTAAAATAAAATATATAGTATCACATTCGATAATATATCTAACAATGGAATAAGCATTAATATGTTTGTTATCACTATTAAAGATAGACAATTATGAGAGATTTTATATGTTAGATGCATATATCACGTCATTAATCTCATAGTACAAATAGGGATGAAAGTTATTTTCCCGACTTTAGAAAACATATATGACTCACTAAAATATCTTCTTATGCCTCGCAGACAACATGAGTTAGGTACTCTCTATTTGTCTACGGGCCTAAAGAAAAAAAAATTTAATCAGATGTGAGATACAGTTGGAATTACATATACTTTATGTTAGAATCATGTGTTTGATACGTCAATAATAAGAATGATGAGCTTATTATTAATGATACTGACTAGACTATAAATATTTCATTTATAAAATTCCTGAAATTTTTTTATGATACTACGAACATGTGTTCGTCAGTTGTACTCACACCACTTATATTGCACTCAGTTGCATGTACAATATTATTAGGATATTTAAAAAGTTTAAAGATAATCCAATACTTAGCGATATGGATATAAAGATAAAAATCAAATACTTAAAGGACTAGTCTACCATTCTAACTCTTTATTATCTGACTGTCTACATGGACCCTAAGGTTAAGATGAAAGTAATAAAGAATATTTTAATATACATATCATCGTGCATGAACTAGGAAGACCAGTCTGAAGGATTCATTCATGATAAGTTAAATGAGCTCTTTACATATTATGATATTAGGTATGATGGTAGTAATAATAAGACTCCGAATATGAATATGAATATCATATTCAGAGATGATGACTTTTTCATTCAGGTAGTAAGGAAGAAAAGACGAGGTGGACCGTCGAATAAGAGCGAGCTATCTCGATACTTAGATATCAATTACTGCTCAATCCTATCACATTCCAATAATAAGAATTTTAATATTTTACATTGATAAAAATCATATGACTCCACATGTTCCGTGTTATCTAAGATGGCACGAGATCTATTGAATCTTTTGGTGTCAAGCATAACATCAAAGTCTGCTTTTTCTATTGCAGTGAATATGATTTTAGATAGGAGATCCAGATTATGACCAGATATTATTAAGATATTAGCATGCATGAAAGATTGAGATTGATTCAAATTTTGGCAACTACGATCATATTGGGAATGCAGCAAAAGTAGAGAAATTAATTACTGATGATTCATGTAAGTTGCAGTACTCTCCTCTCCTATCTCAGTCTCTATCAATCTAAGTTTTATTATATTAATTTTTTAAAGTTTAAACCCTAGAAGGAACGGTGCTTGACATCCTATTGTAGTTACAATAATGCCTAACAATAGCAAAATCCAAGTATTTTTTTTATTGTTAATAAATATTAGGCTTGCTTAATTATTTTTAAATATAAACAAAAAAAATAACAAAAAACTAACACAAATAGTGAATATAATGACAATGACATTAATATTGATTTATATATGAATAATAATAACATTATGAAAATATTATTAACAAAAATCATATTTTCTTTCATAGTCTCGACATAAAATCAAATGCATAAAAAAATAAAAAATTAGAAAAACATCAGTTATTTGGACCAACTTTAAAATAATAAAAAATAAAAATTCTATGAATATAGATGAAGAATCGACACAATGTACATATTGTCAAAAAATATATACATACAAGAGTACAGGTGACACGGGTCATTTTAAAAGATATGTCGATAAGTGTACCAAAAAATATGATGCATTATATCCAAGACAAATCTAACTGAGCATCAGCAGTATGATATTTGAAGATAGAACTAGTTCAACTTCTTTTATCTCATTGATATACAACTATGATTTAAAGATGGATTGCATAACCAACCTAATTATGATTATGAGTTTTCATATTAAATTTTTTAAAGAATTCTAAGATAGTCAGTATCATATAGACCTACTTTCAACTTGCTTATAATAAAATTCCTATGTTCACATATAGAGACAATATAATAAAATATTAAGTTAGAATAAATAATTAAGAATTAATAAATTTATGAAATATAATAAAATGATATCAATGATATCAAAATATCTGGACTAATCAAAATGATATATCATTTGCATGTTTTACAGCCCACTATATAAATTATACATAAAAACTTAATAAAAAAATTTTTAAATTTATTGAGATTCTTCATCCTCATAATAGTCATAACATATATGAGTGAATGATAAAAATCTTTAAAAAATATGATACAATAAATTTTTAGTATCATATTTAATCATGGGTCTAATAACCAAATTATTATTAGTATATTTGTTAGGAACATTAGATGAGATTTTTCATATTATGTGCATGTGTCATATTATTAATCTGATAGTACAAGTAAAAATGAAAGTTATTTCCCCCATATTAGAAAAAAAAATTAATAAAATATCTTAGAACGCATAACAGAAAACTAGAATTTAGTAGTCTTTATTTATCTGCGAGTCTAAAGAATATATTCTATATGAATATTAGACACCATTGAAGTAAAATTTATCTAATATTGAAGACATATATTAGATATGAATATGAAATATCTGACTACATCAATAATAAGAGTGACAAACTTATTAGTAATGACTCTGACTGGGATACAAAAATTTTTTTTATAAAATTTTTAAAGATTTTTTATTATACGATGAATATTTATTTGTCTTTGTACACACCAACAACTTGCATTGCACTTATGTACATATGTAATATTAGTGGCATGTTTAGTAATTTTAGAGATCATCCTACATTTAGTTCTATGATCATTGAAATAGAAATCACGGTTTTAAATTTTTGGTTCATCAATTCATCTTTGTATTATCTAGATGTTTGCATGACTCTTAGGGTTAAAATAGAAGAGATAAATAATATTTTGATATACATGTCCACATGCATAAACTAAGATCATCAACTTGAAGGATTCATTTACAAAAAATTAATCAAACTTATTTATATTTTATGATACTGGGTATGGTAATAATTGTAGTCATATTTTGAGTATGGATATGGATACCATATTTGAAGATGAATGACTTTACTATTTAATTAGGGAGAAAGAAATGATGAGATGATCTATCAAATAGAAGTGAACTATCTCGATACTTAAATACTGATTACTGTTCAATCCTATAAGATAAGAATAAAAAAAACCATAATATTTTATTATGATAAAAATCATATAAATTCATCTATCTTATGTTATATAAGATGGCATAGAATCTTTTGACTCCTCCAAAGTCTAGCATAATATCAAAATTTTCTTTTTTTATTGTAGCCAATGTCATTTCGGATAAGAGATTAAAACTACGGTTAAATATCATTAAGATATTTGCATTCATAAAAAACTAAGAAGATTTGAGATTAAGTATTCGAGATAAACATGACAGAACTTGAATGATATTGAGATTACCACTAACGAGACTATCACACACTTACATAAAGATGATAATTTGTATACAAATATCGATTAGCACTAGGATTAATTGTTATTTGTCAATGTCTTTATTTTATGATTATCATTTTAATATAATTTATGTTTATATTTTTTATTAAAATCATTAATTACAATTTATTATTTTATTTTAATGTTTGACTTTTAGACCTTGATTTGAAATAAAACTTGTATTAGTTTTTTTACTACACCTACCGTGTAATAGTTGAAGTTTATTTATATATTTGTAGTCTTTTAATTATACTTATAATTCATTAATATTATGTCTGATGTGTGTTGACCATCGTTTGTGTACATGTAAATAGTTATTTTTCTTTGTTTTATTTATTTTAAATTTTTGTTTTATTTCTATGGTAACTAGTCATTGGTGTATGGTAACGGTGTAGATGGTTGGTGCCTCTAGTGGGGTTGACATAAAATTGACATGATCTAACATGACTCGACATGAGTCTAAAAATAAACATGTCGATCATTCTGTGGTGGACCGGGCAGAGTATCAATCATGACGTGTCAAGCATAACACGACTCCTATGTCAAGTCATGCCCACCACAGCATAGTAGCACCAATTTGACACCTCTATAGAGATGTCAACTATATCTGACATCTTGGATACGAAACAAGGCAAAGCACAACTAAGTAATACCATGCACATCATGGCCCAATTCAAAGTCGTGCCTAGACATACCGTGGGCCGGTAGACGACATGACACAAGCATTGATGGGCTAGTGATCTTGGCATGGAAGAAGCGGCATGGCACAGCTCAGCATGATAGCCCATGCAGGCCATTTGCAACACAACTAGCCATAATAGCGTAGTCCTGACCCAGGCTAGCTTGGAATAAATCAGGCTAGCCTGGAAAAAACCGACTTAGCTTGGTCAAGGCCCAATCAAACCTGGCATGACTCAACATAACTCGACATACCCGTAATAAATATCATGTCATGTTAGGCATGGTACAATGACTCGGATAGACCTAAAAAAGAATCATGCCGGCACAATATTGCCCACTTGACACCTCTATTATCTATTTTATTTATGCTACTCTCAGTTATAATATCACGAGTTGACAAAATATAACGATATAAATTATTTCTTTTTTATGGAGAAATTAAAAAAAAAAAAACACTGCAACTACTGATGTTCCTATCATAGACTAGCCAAGAGATATAATTACTAATATCTTAAAAGAAACCACTACATACAAACTTGACAAGGAATATTATAATTTTGTATTTATTTATTTCTTATGTGTTGATATAAGCATCCAACATGTGCACTGCCCAAGTAATTTTTCTTTTTACTTATAGACTTAGGTGTCCACCTTTTTTATTATAGAATGCTTATACCATGTTTAACTAGAAATTAGAGTTTTTTGTTCTTTACATTCGAACAAGTCAAACAAAAATATCATCTATGTTGCACGGACACGGACACGAAGATACGACACGGTAGGATACGGGGACACGGCAAATTCTAAAAAACTAGGATACGGATACGACTAGGATACGTCATGATAAAAAAAATAAAATTAAAAATAAAAATTATTAATTATAAATATTATGTATTTTAAAATAATTTAAAATTCTGTATTTTTAAATAATTTAAAATTCTGTATTTTAAAATAATGTAAAAAAAATTTAAACCCTCTAACACCCCCCCCCCCACCACCCTCCCTTTACAGTTTCGATTTTCGAACTCTCCCCCCTCCCGATACAGATTCTAAAACCCCCCATTCCCTTTATAGAATTAGGTTACCTTAGGTATTGTCGGCACCTCGGCGGTGTGCTCCTCCCCTCCCCGTTTGACGTAATGACAATTGACAACTATTTCTCGCAATCAGCTTGTCGGCAACTCACTGTCGGCGGTGTGCTCCTCAATTTGTGCTCCTCAATTTGTTGGAGATGTAGGAGTTATAGTTAATATATAGTATATTTCCGACGTGTTAGAATCGTAAAAACGCGTCAGTTGGTAAACGACGCGTCTGTAGGTAAACGACGCGTCTATTGTTAATGACGACTGTTTCCAAACAATGCGTCGGATATGTCTCCGACGCGTATCCGACCCGTGTCCAACCCGTGTCGCCGTGTCCACGTGGACACGGGTCGGACACGGTAGTTCCTAGCGTATCCGTGCAACATAGAATACCATAGACTGTGCATATATGCATGTGCAGCATCTGCTTAAAAAGCCTGCTGTTATCACTCTTCTCCCATGAGACTGCAACACTTGGTATTACCATAAACATTAAAATAAAACACGTCCAATATTTAAGTTATGAATTTTTAGTTAAGAAAAAACAAAATATGTTATTTCAAAGAAATCATGAGCTAACCTGCTGATTGTAATCATCTGTCAAAGATGAATTTTCAGTTGCCAATGACTCTGATAATGCACTTGCCACTTCAAGTGCCCTTTGCAACGAAAATTTTTCTCTTGTCAGATCTTCGATATGCTGAATCAAAACACCAACAAGAAAGAAAAATATGGTTATTAGGATGGTTTCACACAGCACAAATTGTGATTGACAGATTTATTTTCTGAACTTCACATGTGTGCAATATCAGAAGAAAACTTCAATGACGAATGCAGGATTGAAGGGCGATTATCATACAGTTAAAACAAAAACAAGAAGCACAAACTCATTTGCCCATTGTTAATATTTTGTTGACGATGTTAGATTGCCACTTAAACACCCTTGAATCTTCACATTATTGAACATGCTCCTTTCTTACCCTCTGTTTTGAATGTTCCTCCACCTTCCTCAACAATATCAGGCATTGTTCTCCCAAGTGTACAGCGGTAAAGGAAGCCTGAATACCCAACCAAACAACCTACCACCACTTGCATTGCACAAAACCATATCATATCATCCATTTGTAGGATCTATAAATTAATTTCCTTTCTATACTTAAGTGCTGTACACTTCTCCCAAGTGTACAGCGCTAAAGGAAGCCTGAATACCCACCAAACAACCTACTACCACTTGCCTTGCACAAAACCATATCATATCATCCATCTGTAGGATCCATAGTTATGAAAGGCGCTCCTAAAGCTCAGGTGCCACCACTCCCGGGAAAAACGCCTCGCATCGGGCTAGGCGCAGACGGGTGAGGTGCAGTTACAAAACCAAACCAACGCGTTTTTACAATTCAGACGCAGCTAACGGGGAGGGAAGAGAAGTTGGAACCTGTAAGCTAACGGGTACCTCTTGAAAAGGATAGAAAGGAAATTAATTTATAGATCCTACCATAGTTATTTAAGGCGCAAGGCGCACTGAGGCACAAAAGCCTTTTGGGGCCTTAAGGCGCAAGGCGCACTTGAAGCGCGATCTTTTTTATTTGAGGCACACCCAGCCTAATACACATAAAAATTATACATTTTACTAAATATAGTCTTTAATTTTTATCTAATAATAAACTAAAGAACATCAAAGATAAAAATGAAATATTAATAGTGCTCTCATCATCCAAATATTCAAAGTTTCAAAACAAAATAACAAACATTCAAAGTTCTAAAACAAAATAAATACTCTTGTATCGACATCTAAATCTAAATCAAGAAAGTTTTCATCAATATCATCCTCATCATCAATATTTCACTCTCCCTCTTCTTCATCTTCCTCTCCCGATGAATAGATCATATCTTCATCTTCATCAATCAAAGCAAGAGTAGGAATATGTTTAGAGCTAGATGATCTTGACTTTGATTTTGGTGTTGGTGTTTGTGTTTTGCTTGGTTTAGCTCTTGTATAAACCCTAAGCTCCTCAGCTCCACTAGCTCTTGCAACATCACCCCATGTTAAATCATCACCTTGAAATACCAAATCATTTTCTGCAATACCTTCATCTTCCATCCTTCCCATCAATCAAAAAATACCCAGCTGAATGCAAAGGCCGATGAAGTTGAACCTCTCACCTCCTATCAATGATTTCCATGATTTCCCTATATTTCTTTTCATTCTCATTCAAGCTTTTGATGATGAATTCCTTCGCCTTTTTCATGGATACGGACATGGGGATACGACACGGTATGATACGGGGACACGGCAAATTTTAAAAAACTAGGATATGAATACGACTAGGATATGACATGAAAAAAAAATAAATACAAATATTATCCATTAACAGAAATTTAGATTAAAAGAAAATGCTCAAACATTATTTTTACAAACATTACAACTCATTTTATTGTATAATTCTATATGAAAAAAAAATTATGTATTTTAAATAATCTATATTATTTCAAAATTAATTTAATCTAATTTTTTTTCTCCATCAATACTATAATACAATTTTCATTATATTTTCATTATTTATAAATTACATTAATTTATTTAAAATAAATTATATAACAAAAACTATTATAATATTATATATTAATAAATATTACATACTACAAAAAGAATTCATATTTATAAATTTCATATTTTAATATTACATATTTATTATTATTCTTAAAATCATGTATTTAAAATTAAAATAAATTATTTGTTTATTATATTTTGCATATATATTAAACAAATAATAATAATTAAAATACAAAAAAATATATATTTAAACCCTCTAACCCCTGCCCCCTCCCGTTACTGTATTTAAAATAATTAAAATTATACTTTGAACCCCTTCCCCCTCCCGTTACAGCTTCCAACACACCCTCCCGTTACAGCTTCCAACACACCCTCCCCCCATTACAGATTATAGAATTATGTTACCTTAGGTACTGTCGGCACCTCAGCAGTGTGCTCCTCGTCCTCAGCTTCCAACTTCTCTCCCCTCCCTGTTAGCCGCGTCAGAATCATAAAAATGCATCAGTTTGGTAACCAACACGAAGGTTTCGTAACTGTACCTCACCCGCCTGCGCCTCGCCTGAAGCGAGGCGTATTCCCCAGGAGTGATGGCGCATGATCTTTAGGCGCGCCTCAGGCGTGCCTTTCATAACTATGAGGTGGACTGACATGCCTCCACCCAAAACCAAGCCTAACCCCACGCCAACACTTTGGATTTACTTCTAATGGCTAAAGAAGAAAATTCAATGACTATCAGATTTTTGCTCTATTTTATTATTAAAAAACATTGAAAAATTTAAAAATATATTTTTTTAAATCTATATAAACATGATTTGAGATATGAATTTTTCATTCAAATCAAATATCTCTCTCATTCTCCTCTCTCTCTCTCATCTCTTTGTCTCATCTTGATCTTGATTTTTAGCTTAAGAATTTTTTTTATAAAGCTTAAAGAAAATGGACCGTAGATGGAGAACATGAACGAAAGAAAATTCAGGTGCGGTGCGGGCTTTGTTTTTTCTCTCATCTCATTAAACTTACCAAATGCTAATAGGGTATTATTTTTAAATTTTTATTTAGTTTTTATATTTTATTAATATCGATTAGAGGTGTCAACTAGACTGGGCCGAGCCGGCCCGACATGAGGCATGGCACGGTTCGGCCATGCCTGGGCCGGCTCGGCACGGGAATATCCCTTGCTCGGGCCTGTGCACTGCTCGGATAAGGCACAACCCAGTACCGTGCCTGACCCGACACGGTTCGGTGACCCATGGCATGGCCCATAGGTACGATCGGGGTCACCGTTTACACCCGAACCCAGCGTCTCGCACCCACAGTCACGCACCCACTGACCAGCAGACCTGGCTTCACGCAACCTCACGAGTCACGGGTCACGGGTAGGTTCATTGTGACTTGGGACACTCGGGCCAACGCCAAGCCAAGCTTCCCCTTCGCGCAAAAAAGACCGCGGGTCAGGTCCAATCAGTGTCCAGTTAAAATTAAAATCTATCATCTAATCTCTAAATAAGTGTCCAGTTTAACAAAAATCCTAAAAAATGACAAATACTAATAAAACATATTTAAATTTAGAAAATAAAAATCTTACACAGAGGTCTGAGGTGACTGAAACTTTAATTTCTCCAGTCATCTCAAGTCAAACTTCTAAAAAATAAAAAACTAGGACTTCTGTAGTTTGTACTCATTTTAATATAATAAAACAAAAAAATATTAGAGGTGAGTAATAAGAAATGACACAGTGCGAATATTATATGAGAATTTTAACATGTAAGAGTTCATTTGAGACTGGACATCTTAAGAGGCATGCCGGATTATGCACCAAAAAATACGATCCATTAGATCCTAGACAAACCCAACTTGACATTGTATTTTTTGAGACTGGATCGAGTTAAGTCTCAAAATTTACTTCCTTCATATACTCCAGCGAGTTGAGTAGGGACGACATGGCCAGACTTATCACAATGATAAGTCTTCCGATCAGATTTTCGGAAGATCCAAGAATAGCGCACATAATACAGATATATATTCAGTCTGCTTATCGTAGGATTCCAAGGTCCACATCTAGGAATGATATATTAAAATTGTATAAGTTAGAAAAACAAAAAATAATTAATGAATTTATGACATATAGTAGAGTGGTGTTCGTGACGTCCGATATCTGGACAAGTCACGAAGAATCATCTTATGCATGTCTCACCAGCCACTATGTAGATTCTAACTGAACTATGAATCAAAAAATTTTAAGATTCTCTGAAATTCTTCATCATCATGATGGCCCGGCCATTTTTGAGTGTATGATGAAAATCTTTAGAGAATATAAAATTCAAAAAAATATTTTTAGCATCACATTCGATAACGCATCTAATAATAGAATAGCAATTAACATGTTTGTTAAGAATATTAGAGACGCACCATGAGAAGAAATTGTTCATGTCATATCCATGTGTCACGTGATTAACCTGATTGTTCAAGCAGGCATGAAGGTGTGTTCCCCCGTGTTGGATAATATACGTAATGTACTAAAATATATTCGTACTCCTCGCAGATAACAAGAGTTAGGTAGTCTCTGTTTGTCTGCGAATCTTAAGAAGAAGAAATTTCAATTGAATATGAGACATCGTTGGGATTACATATACCTGATATTGGAATCATGTATTGAATACGAACACGTGATATCCGACTACGTCAATAGTAAGAGTGACGAACTTATTATTGACGACATTGGCTGGGCTTCAGAAATTTTATTTATAAAATTCCTGAATATTTTTTATAACACGACGAACATGTGTTCGTCGGTTTATATGCCCACGACTTGCATTGCACTCCGATGCATATGCAACATTAGTAGCATGTTTAGGAAGTATCGAGCTGACCTAACATTTAGCCATATGGTTGCAGAGATGAAAACCAACTACTTGAAGTAATGGTCCACCATTCCATCTCTTTATTGCCTCGCTGCATGCACGGACCCTAGGGTTAAGGTGGAAGGGGTAAAAAATACTCTGACCTATATTTCCTCGTGCATGAACCTGGAAGAGCCACCTGTAGGGTTCATTCACGAGAAGTTGACTGACCTGTTCACATACTACGATACTAGGTATAGTGGTGGTGGTAGTGAGACTGTGATTACGGACATTGATACCTTGTTCGGAGATGATAATTTTTCCATTCAACTAGCGAGGGAAAAACGTAGGGGTAGACCATCACATAGGAGCGAGCTTTCTCGGTACTTAGATACTGATTACTGCTCAATCCTATCACATTCTGATACTAAGAATCTTGATATATTACAGTGGTAAAAATCATATAAGTCCACATTTCCCGTGCCATCTAGGATGGCACGGGATCTACTGACTCCTACGGTGTCAAGCGTAGCATCGGAGTCTGCTTTTTCTGTTGCAATGAACGTGATTTCGGATAGGAGATCGAGATTACGTCCAAATATTATTGAGGTCTTTGCTTGTTTGAAGGATTGGAAGGATTCGAGGTTTAGCATCTATTATCGTGCTGGAACTGGGACTGGGACAGTGACTGCTGCCGCATCCAGTACTAAAGCAAAGTTGATTGTTGATGATGATGATCCATATGATACTGATCTTGATGTTGCGTCTGATGATGCTCATGATATGCTGATTGACGATTTATGATGATCCACTGCTTTTTTAATTTCGATGTTTTATTTTTTATTGATTGTACATTTTATTTATACGTTACGTTAAAATTTTTTATTGATCTACTGGCTGATTGGTCATTTTTCATTAGGCTTGCTTTTGTTTTTTTTAATTTTTAATTTTTTTAAACAAAATTTTTTGATTTATTCATTTTTTTGTTTTATTTTTTTATTTAAAATTTATAACTCTATTGTTTAATTCTAATAAATTATAAACTAGTTTTATCTTTATTTATAAAAAAAATTTAAACTTAGTAAATTAATAAATTTTAAACAATTTTCATTTTATAAATTTATTATATTATACATTATCTATAATATTATATATGATTTAATATATTTTATAATTAAACTAAAATTTAAAACTATAAAATTAAAAAAAATTTAACCTGACCCGTACGGCCAGGCATGGCCCGACAGGGCCTGGCCCGGCACGCCTCGGCAAGGCACGGCCCGCAGTGCCTTGCCCAACACGAAAGCATGGCTGTTCTCTAAAAAATGGGCCGGGCAGGTCCCATTTGACACCTCTAATATCAATTAATTTTTAATTTAAAAATTATAATATAATTCATAAAATAAAAAAATTAAAAATGACAAATAATAAATTTAATAATAACAAAGTTAATATTAACATAGGCACATATGATATTAATAATGATAATCCTACAAAAAGATCCGCGACTAAAATTATATTTTTCCTCATTGCTTCAACCTAAATTCAAACATCTAAAAAATAAAAACTAGAATATCGATGGTTTTGACTCACTTTAACACGGTACAAAATAAAAATATTATAGGTATCGATGAAATATCATCACAATGCAAGTATTGTAAAAAATATATAAATATATGAGTGTATGAGACTGGGCACCTAAAGAGATGCCGAATATTACACTAAAAAATATAGTGCATTAGATCATAGGCAAACCTAACTAAATGGTGGGATCTTTAAGGTTAGATCTAATTTAGCTTTTATGTTGGTTATCTTCATATGCCACGAGTTATGAAGGAAATGCATGACCAAATTAATCACCACTATAGGTCTTATAATTAGATTTTTGGAAAATCCTAAGATAGTCTGTATCAAACAAATCTACTTTTAGCCTACATATCATATGATTTCTAGGTTCACATGTAAAAACGACATACTAAAATATTATAAATTAAAAAAATAAATATAACTAATAAATTTTAATTAATATAATAGCATGATGTTCATGACGTCTAATATTTGTATTAGTCGGGATGATTCATCTTTTGTATGCTTCATCACTTACTATGTAGATTCTAAATGAATATATTATAAAAAAATTTTAAGATTTTTAGAGATTATCATCCTCATAATAGTTATGTCATATATGAGAACATGATGAGAATCTTTAATAATTATGATATCACATTTAATAATTAATCTAACAATGAAGTAGTCATTAATATGTTTGCTAGGTTATTAAATATGAGTCATTAGAAAAAAAATTTTACGTTTGATGCACGTGTCACATCACTAACGTGATAGTACAATAAGGGATAAAGATCATTTCCTTAACATTAAAAAAATACGTAACTAATTAAAATATCTTCAGACGTCTAACAAATAAAAAGAGTTTGGTTGTCTATATTTATCTGTGGGTCTAAAAAAAAAGAAACTCCAAATGAATATAATATACTATTGAAATTATACATACCGAAGATTAGAGTTATATGTTAGTTACGAACAAGTAATATCCAACTACATCAATAGTAAGAGTGACGAACTTATTATTAATGACAGAGACTAAATTTATGATACAAGAATTTTATTTATGAAATTTATGAAAATTAATATGATGCTAAGAACATGTGTTTGTCGGTTTACACTTGCACCACTTGCATTACACTCTGGTATTTATGAAATAGTAGTGGCATGTTTGAAAAATTTAGAGATAACCTAATGTTTAGCGACATGATTGTTAAAATAAAAATCAAGTATTTAAAATACTTGTCCACCATTCTATCTCTTTATTGTCTGAATGCCCGGATTGATACTAGGGTTAAGATAGAAAGGAAAAATAATATTTTAACATATATATCAATATGTATGAACAAGGAATACCAACTTAAAAAGTTCTTTCACAAAAAATTAACTAAGTTATTTAAATACTACAACACTAGATATTATAGTAGTTATAGTAAGACTCAAAATACTGACATAAATATTATATTCGGATACGATGACTTCTCCATTCAGTTAACGAACAAAAATAACAAGATAGACCACCAAAAAGAAACAAACTATCTCGGTACTTAAAAACTGATTACTAATTTTTCCTATCATATAACAATAAGAAGAATCTTGATATTTTACAATATAAAAATCATATAAGCCCAGCTATTATGTGTAGAGGTGTCAAATAGGCATGGCAGACAAGGCTCAGCCCAAAGCCTAGCACGATTTCAAGCATGCCTGGCCCAGCACAACACGGTACCCTCAGCACAATTCATTTCATGCTGTACCGAGGGTATTTAGCCGCGTTTTGTGCTAGGCAAGACCCAAGGGCCTAGCATGTGGGCACAGCATGGACGAAGATGAGCCGAGCAATGCACTATGGTCAATGCAAAAAGCTCGATTGGGGACAACACGAAAATGTCTGACAGAGGGACGACGCAGTGATGCCCAACAAGGGACGTTGCGATGAGGAACCCAAATTTTTTCTTAATCTAGAATGGGCCGACCCTACACGAACCGGCCCAAACCCAAGCTAAGTTCGAGTTATTGGCAATGCTGAGCCTACCCTTCAGTAAACTATGCCATGTCATGCATGGTACTGTAGCTTATCGTGCCTGGCAAGGCATGCAAGCCCAGTTGGACATGTAAAAAATGGGTCGGGCCAGCCAGGCCCGACCTGGTTGATACCTCTAATCACTTGCGGTCTAAGATGGGACGAAATCAATTAACTCCTCCAGTATTGAGAGCAATATCAAAATCTTTTTTTTCTATAGCATTCAATGTCATTTTGGATAGGAAATCGAGACAATGGTAATATATCATTAAGATACTAATATGCATGAATGATTGGGAGGATTTAAAGTTGAGCATCCAAGATCGTGCTGAAATAAGAGTGTAATAATTACTAGCAGATGATAATTCATAAAACTTAGAAGATGTTGAGGTTGAGCCCACCACATAATATATCATCAGATGTTTACTCGATAATGATTAGTTGCATACTTATACCGATTGGCATTGAGATTAAACTTGCATATCATGTAGCATAATTATGAATGATAATTTTTATTTTAAATTGTTTTGGTATTATGTTCTTGTAATTTTTTTTGGATTGAATTAGATAATGGTTGAATATTGATGAATGTATTTTTTTGTATTTTTGATTATTAAATTTTGTTATTTATGTTAATAAATTTTTTTTTTGATTTTTGTGAAATAAATAAATAATATATATATATATATATACTATTAACACATAAGTCGTAACTAATAAATAATAATAAGTGACTTTTATTTTTGAATTTAAAAAAAAAACTTAAAATCAATAAATCACTACCGGTAAGTCAGTCTCAGTGATCGATCGACTTAGGCTAGCATCTCCGGGACCAAGGCTCGACTCGTCCAGACCCATCAACACTGCTTGATATGACCCAGCCCAGCCCGACTCGACACTACTCGGCATGACTCAGCCCAATTCTGCCCAGACTCTAGCTAGATGGGTCATGCCAAGGCAGCCATAATCTACATGTTGTGTGAGGCACGGCATGATGGCCCGACTAGGCCACCAAAAAAGAGGCTTGCAAGCATGGTATGGTCTATTTGACACCTCTATGCACATCACACAACAAACATCAACACTTTGCAATATTTAAATTACAATTTTATCTAATATAACAAGCATTAAATAACAATTAATTTTTAAGCAAAGAAAAAAGAAAAGAAAAGAGAAGTTCAGAGATTAGCTTTAAAAAGTAAAATATATTAATATATTATTTATAAAAAAAATTTTAAAAAATTATTTTTAATTTTTTAATTTTTAAAATTTTTGAAATTTTATTGAAAAATGATAGCTTTTTTAAAAATCCAACCATACTACAAGTCGTGTCAACATGTCAAGCACACGAGGCACATGCAACCCCAGCCCAATACAACACAAATCGTGCCATGGGCTGGCATGACTATGATCCAAGCAAGGCTAAATCATATCGTGCCTCATAATATGCCCACTTGACACCTCTACTTTTAACTATCAGATTATGTGTAAGAATATCAGCACAAGATGTCTAGTAAATTATCTCATACTAAAATAAACAAAAAATAGATGAGACGTAAATTCCAAAGGAATAATGGATGTCATGTTAAGCATGGCAACGGGCACGTGTGTTGGTGATAGTGGGAACAAGCAATGGTGGAAATGGAAGCTCATGGTGGTGGCAGCAGAAGCTCACTATGATCACAACGGATGCACGAGGTGACAACAACAACAAGTGCACGAAGTGGTGGCAATCACATGTGTTGATGGAAGCAAAGACACATTATGATGACAATAGGCAAGCGTTGTGTAGAAGTGTCAACTGGGCATAGAACCCAAGCTCGACCCAAGGCACGGCACGAAAATGTTGTCCTAGGCAGAACACAGTCCAGAGTCATGCTTGAACCTGCCTTATGTCAGCACATGGCAAGGCTCATGCGATGTCACGCTTGGGCAGCATGGGCCTCATCCCTTATGTCATGCTCAGCATGGCCCAGATGCCTGACAGAACAAGCACAGAATGGGGCACATGCTTGTGGCTCCTTCCACTACCACACATAGTTGTCTTGTCAAAATTATTTATAAAAAAGAATAAATTATATATCTCAATCATTGAATTTCTTGCAATAACTATGAAACATATCCAATAGATCTTAGATTTCTGCCCTTAAAATAATTAAAAAAAAATTAAAAAATATTTTTTAATGCTGAACATTTTCTATAAATACTAAGTTGATATTTTTAGATTTTTACAACATAATTATAATATTTTCTCTTTCTCTGATTTCTCAAATTTTCAAAAGTCGACCTCATTTTTTTGGTTAAATTATTTTTCTTTTCTTTTAATTAAAATTTAGAAATTATAAATTATTATATTGACATGTAAACATTTTTTTTGTTAGCATAAGGCTATTGCATATTGCGGTTTCCGGACTTGATGTCTATTAGGCACATTAGTTCATGATACACAAAGAGCATTTTAGTTATTTTTTTATAATTATAAAAATTATAATCAAATAAAAAAATATTTCTCTCTTACTCATAATTCTAAAAGGCTAAATTAAAACAACATATATGCAAAATAGTGAATATTAAAAAAATGAAAGACTTAAATAAAAATAATAATAATACAATCAAAAGAACTAAGATTAAATTATCTATCAATCATATATCGGTCTTGGCTACTATTCCTGAAAAACCTAATAATAGACAAATATCAATAATATAGATATACTTTAAGATAATTACAAATAAAAATTATAAATATATCGCAAAAGATTCATCTGAATATATATTATAAAAAATATATACATGTAAAAATTTTAGCAGCACTGAACATCTTAGGAGACACGTCAAATAATGTATCAAAAAATATGATGGCTTGAATTTAAGACAAACTTAACTAAATGGAAGGATCTTTGAAGTTAGATCAACTTCAGCTTCAATGATCTATTTCATTTACCATCATGAATATGCAAGGGAATGCATGACAAAATTCATCTCTAGTATTAGTTTTCCGATTAAATTTTTGAAGGATTATGAACTACTTCATCTTATGCACAAATATATGGAAAAGATTTTTCACCCAAGCTAGTCTGATTAGGCCTACCTGACTTACAGGATTTGACATGACCCGACATAACTCGACACGACCTAGGAAAATGCAAGCCAACAGGACATGCTAAGTTGCCCATTTTTATGGCCATGCCAAGTTGCCCATTTTTATGGCCATGTCAAGCTACCCATTTTTGAAGCCGTATCGGGCAAGCCACGATGACACAATTGGGCCTCATAAAAAATTTGACACTTCTACACCATATGCATTGCACTTAAATGCATATATAATATTAGTAATATATTTAATAAATATAAAAATTATCAAAATTTTAGAGTTTAGTTATTGAGATTATAAAAAAATATTTAGAATATTAATCATTCATTATATCTTTTTATTGCTTGTATACCTATATGGATTCACAGGTTATGATGGAAGGAGTGGAAACACTATTGAATATACATTTACATGCATGAACTAACCATAATAAGGAAAGAATAATATTTACAAATAATTAGATAATTTATATAAATATTATGATAATAACAAGTACGGTAGTTTAAGCAAGCCCCTGATTACAAGCATCAATATCGTATTCAGAGATGATGACTTTTAAATCAATTAGTTAAGTGCAAACAAAGACGAGGTTCATCAAATAGGATTGAGCTGTTGAGAAACTTAGATTCAAAAATTGTCCTATCTTATCACATAAATAATATTTAAAAACTTGATATATTAAATTTATAAAAATAAAAGTATAATATGGATCAGGCAGCATGGGCATAGCATGAGGAACGGTATGATTTAGTCGTGCTTGATCTAAGCATGGCACAGCATGAATCAATCGCGGTTGAGGCCAAACATGCCTCGTGTCAGGCCTCGCACGACCAATGTACCTGGCATGGTGGCAGCCCCGACAAGATAGTGCCCATCATTGTCAAGTTGACTATTGAAATAAAAAAAAATCAAACATAAAATTTGAGCAGTGAGATTGTATCCACAACTCATTTGTTGAAAAAGATGGATGTCAAACTATTGCCCTAAAATATATTTAAAAAATTTAAAATATACTTTTTTTAATAAAAAAATTCTATAAATACCTAATTAACATTTTTTTTCACAGATAATCTATAATTTTTTCTCCTCTCAACTACTCGGTTATACATTCAAAGTATCTTATGCACATAAAGTTAAGGTACACATTACAATTATGTTTTAATTAATTAATTTTATTTAAAAAATTTTAGATTAATAAATATACTTTTAAAAAATATTAGAAATTATTGTTCTCCTTTTCCTACTACCAGTCCAATTTCATACATAAAAAAAGAATAAACAATAAATTTAATAAATATTAATTAAACCTATACATAAATAATAATGACAACAATACCAAAAATTTTGAGACTGAAGCTAGGTTTTCTTGTATGATCTCCACCTATTTGCCTGGGAAATATAAAAATAAGTGAGCTTCAATAATTTTGCCACATTTTAACATAATTAAAAATAAAAATACTAGATATATGAAAAAAATTCAACATAATACATATATTATAAAAATATATATGCATTAAGGAGTACTAGTGGTACTGGTAACCCTTAAGATGTATTGAAATACATGCAAATTCAACTTAGCAATTAAATTTTTAAAATTGGATTAGCTTCAAGTTTATTGGCCCTTTCATTAATCACAATGAGTTTGTGAGACAAAGTATATCAAAATTGATTACTAACATATGTCTTAAAATTAGATTTTTAGATGATCATAAAACAAATTAATATAATACAAACCTACTTCTAATCTGATTATGATAAAATTCTTAGGTTCAAGAATAAAATTGAAGTAATAAAATATTTTAAATCAAAAAAAAAACTAATACTTAACAAACTTGGAAAACATCGTCAAATGATATTCATGACATCTGACATCTAGACTAGTCATGATTATGCTTCATTCGCATGTTTCATCACCTATTATGCTGATTTTATGTGAAAACTTAATAAAAATATTTATGATTTTTTAAGATCATTCATCATCATGACGAACACATAATATATGAGTGTCTAACAAGTATTTTTAGAGAATACGAATTCAAATTAAAATTTTCAATTTCACATTTGATAGTGTTTCAAATAATAGTGCCGTCATTAACATATTTGTCAAAACTATCTATCAAAATTTTTAGTTTCACATTAGATATATGTATCACATAATTAATCTAATAATATAAGTTAAAATAAAAATCAATTCCTTCCCATTAGAAAACATAAAAAATTTACTAAAAAATCTTTAAACACCTAATAAACAATAAAAATTTTGGATTGTATGTTTGTCAACATATCTAAAAAGAAAAAAATTCCAAATGAATGTTAGACATCATTAAAATTATATATTACCTCAAATTAGAGTTAAGTGTTTTCTATCAATACATGATATTCGAATATATTAATATTACGAGTAACGAACATCTTATTGATAATCCTGACTATATAACAAAAATTTTATTTTTAAAATTTTTGAAGATTTTTATAATATGATGAACATGTGTTCATCTGTATACATTCTCACCAATTACATTGCACTTAAGTACAATCTCAAAATTAATAGCATATTTAACAAGAATAAAAAATACACACATTTTAATATTATTAATATTGAAATAAAAATCAAGTATTTAAAATATTAATCTATCATTTCATCTATTTATCAATTAGTTATCTGTATGAATCTTAAGATTAAAGTGAAAGGAATAAAAAATATATTAAATACTTATTTATCTACATGAACTAGGCAAAAGAACCAGATGATTAGATTTATTAAAAATTTAATAACATATTTATATATTATGATAATAGATATCAAATATGGACATGAATATCATATTCTGATACAATGACTATGTCATTCAATTATCTAAAGGAAAACAAAATTATAATCCATCAAATAAAAATGTATTTTTTTGGTTCTTAAATATCAATTAATATTTCATCTTTCACATTATAATAATAAAAATTTAGATATATTGAGTTATTAAAAATCATATAAATATACTTATTTCATATTATCTAAAATGATATGTAATCTGACCCCTCCGATGTATAGCATAACATCGAAGTTTATTTTTTCTACAACTATACATATTATTTCAAATAGAAATCTAGACTACAACTAAATACCATAAAAGTATTTCCATATCTAAAAGATTAGAAGAATTTAAGAATGGGTAATCATGATAAAATAAAAAAACTACAAGTGACTGATAACTTATATGACATCAAGAAAATGAATATAAAAACTACCACTTGAGCTAACTTCAAAATTAGATTTGATAATTCGAACAATACTACAAACATAGACAAATCACAAATATTTAAAAACTAACATGCATATTATTACTTATGTTGTTTAGTTTTTGTTATTCTTTTAAAATTTCTTAATTTTCTAATAGTTGTCTTATCGTGAAATCGAATTCAAAACAAATATATTGTTTTATTGAAATTTGAAATCTATTCATTTTAATTTATAATGCAATACAGTTTAATTTTAATATTTTAATTTGTAACTATTTAAATTTTTGCATTAAAATTTAAGTGTTTAAACTAAAAAAATGAATGTCGAAGCCACGGAGACTGGCACCAGCACATTGATCTGGTAGTGTTGTGCCATTGCACCTACACAGTGCTGCCTAGACTATAAATTGGTTGGCCACTGGCCAAATGTAGTGTTGTGCCACTGCAGTCAGACTTGATCTGACTGGGTATGACCCAACATGCTCGGTTGACATAGGACCATCGAGGATTGTCAAGCCGAGCGCCCTTTAAGTCATGCTTACATGGCATGGCCCGAGCACTCATTTAGAGCATGTCAGCCAAGAATGGTATGTTTAACACCTCTAGGCATAAATCATATGAATCAACATTAGGACATTGCTACAATCAGAAATCAATGAAGTAATTTCATGCTTAAAGATCGAGAGGAATCATTAATTGATCTTCAAGATAAAATATGATAGTTGAATTTCAATGATGACACAAACACACATAAAAATGAAGATACAAAAACTACAAGCTAGGATGATCTGAATTGGACAGACAGTTATTGGCTGTTAAGCTTTTGTTTTTATAGCTGACATTTGAATTGTTATTCAAATTTTTTTTTCATTTTATTTACATTTTCAGACAATTTTATAATATATTTTTTTCATGTTACTACAGTTTACAATTAGTTTTTAAATAATGTTTTTAGATTATATATATCATTACTATTAGATTAAAATTTATAAAATTAAAAATTAAAAGTCAGCAGTGGCCCAGTGGGTAGCAGACCTGCATCCATGGCCCATGCCATGGCTAGGTCCCATAGGCAGGCCGACATAGTACCAAACTCAAGCTGCAACAGCAGGGGCCCGATCATGTCACTTTTAGCTTGCATTAGCCTCACCCGACACAACCCATCATGCCCTACCTCACTCAGACGCATGCCGTCATGGCATGACCCTAATTGAGAAACAATGTAGGGTATGGCATGGCACGATGGCATGACCAAAACTGCAAACCACCTAAGTTCGGATCTTGTCAGCCTGTCACAACCCACTCGACACCACTAGCACAATGATGGTAACAAGCACAATAAATAAAAAGAGTAAGCATGCACGATGGTGCCAACAAAGGCGCAAGCGGTGGTGAAAGAAAGATGCTCATGGTTGAGGACAAAATGCATGCATGCAGTAAGCATTTGCCAACATTTTTTGAGCGGGAAATATAACTGGAAAACGTGGCAGCGCACAGTGGTACACAATGATGATTTGGGAAGAAACTCTAACAAAGATTTTGAAAGATTTATTTAAACAAATAAAACTAAGATTTGCAAAAAACTCTAATTAGGTATAGCGTATATTATGAAGAAACACAATTTTATGATATAACATTATCATAAAAGTGGTTAGTGTACTCACTACAAAAGAATTAATCACACTAAAGGCAACTAATAGATATTATATTCAAAGATACTAAAAACTTTTACATAATATAGAAAGATACATATTAATTACTAGTAATACTTATAAAATTCATTCATCATGATACTTACACTTACTAGAGAAAATTATAGAAATTCTTTTCAAATACGGCAACAAATCATTTACTTTTTTTTGTATCAAAGTTATTTTACTCGTATATTCACTTAAGATTCCTATATTATCAACACATGAATTAATATTCATATCATCCGTAGTTATTTCTTATTTATAATATTTTTTTACTCTAAAAATATTATTATAATTAAAAAAAATATATTTAAAATTAATTGGATATGATAGTATATAACTAGATTCTTTGTTCCTTTCCAGTGTTAAACTTATTTTTGATTGTCCTGTTAGTTTACACTGTATGAGTTATTTTTTCAGACAACACAAACCTGACTTTATTTTTACTTCGACATAATTTTTTTTTGCAAGATCACAAGACTCTAATTAATACTTCAATTGGCATTTAGCAAGGTCAATTATATGTTATCTCTTCAATATTAAGATTTTTTTTTTAGATGTATGAGTATTTTAGACTCATACATATGTATTCTCTACTTGATCATTTATCACATACCAGATAAAAAATATTATTTCATAGTCTTAAAAATATTTAAACCCTAAAGTAAGATGTTGATTAGTTAGAAAAATGTACTTGATCACCCTATCATATACACCAATCTTATTTGAATATGAACTCATTCAATTAGTTACACCCAAATATATATTGACCTAATAGAAATGCAACCAAAACAAAAATTAAGTATCTAATCATTTTTCTTAATTATTGTTCAAGATATATACATAATAATTTAAGGCACAAATCACACCAAGGTGCAAAAGCTTTTTGAGGCCTTGAGAAGCAAGGAGCACTTGAGACGCATACTTTTTTATTTAAAGCATACCAAACCTAATACAAATAAAAATTCTACAACTTACTAATTATTGTCTATAATTTTCATTTAAAAATAAAATATAATAAAGTAAAAATATCAAATTTATAAATTAAATATTAATAATGTTCTTATTATCCAAATATTTAAAGTTCTAAAATGAAATAACATTATCATCAGTGATTCCTATCATCACAAAAAATTCAAAATTCTAAAATAAAATAAAACTCAATGTATCTACATCTAAATCTAACTCAATAAAATATTCATCAATATCATCCTCATCATCAATCTTTCACTCTTTCACTTCTTCATTTTCCTCTCCAAATGAATAGATCATCTCTTCATATTTAGCAATCATAACAAGAGTATGAATATTTTTTGAGCTAGATGATATTGACTTTGATTTTGGTGTTGGTATTAGTATTTTGCTTGATTTAGCTCTTGTAAAAATTTTAAGCTCCTCAACTCCACTAACTCTTGCAACATCACTTCATGTTAAATCATTACATTCAAACATCAAATCATCTTTTGCAATGTTTTTATCTTTCTTTCTTCTCATCAACTATTTGTTGCTATTATCTATATCTTTTGAGTTAATGGGATCAATGGTATAACGCTTGGTGTATCTTTTCATCAAGATTCGGTTATATTAAATATATATCAAATCATTCAAGCATTGATGGTCTAACTTATTTCTCCTCTTTTATTTATCTAAAAAAATAAATAATTTTTATGATTATATCATAATATTTTAGTTTTGAAGAATCTAAGTTATTCTAAAGAATGTTATAGAGTCTAAAGACAAATTAAATTGTATTTAATTGCTTTAGTAACTTATATTCTTGAAGATACTCTAATCCCTTTCACAACCTGATGTACTACATATTAGTTTGAGAACCCTCAATGCAAACTTTTGCAAACCTCTAGTATTTGATCTAAAGACACCCCCACTATTTAGCTACAATTAATATAAATAAATTATTAGTTGAATATTTCACATAGTTTAACCAAACATATATAATAATTTCAATGCACTAATTAACAAAACTAAGGGACTAACCTAGAGATATAGTCTTCCTTATTCTAATGACAAACTCATTATCAAAAAGATCTTTGGCATACATGTATAAGTCTAGTTATTATATAATTGCATTTTATTCATCGCTATTTTTCACCAATCTTGACATGCAACTACATCTTCAAAGATTTTTGAATCTAGATCCATTCATAATCCTTTTATATCATAATAGGATTGTGGGTTAAAAAAATACTCAGCTGAATACAAAGGCCGATGAAGCTGAACCTTCCACCTCCTATCAATGATTTCCAATATTTCTCTATACTTCACTTTATTCTTAGTAAAACTTTTGGCAATGATTTGCTTCACCTATTTCATGTCTGCATAGATATAGCCCATAGGAGGTCACTTTTCACCATCCACTAAATGAAGCACAGGTATAATTAGGCCCTACACCTCCAAACAAAATACTACAGTATTCCAAAAAAAAATATGAAAATTATATCGGCTACAAATTTTATCATTTTGCACACTTGCTCACTTACTTTCAGTCCAATCTGAACTATAAAACATCTTCCTCAATTTGTTTCTTGTTCATTGATAATGAATAGGATGATAAAAATCATTGCAAATCGAGTCTTAGCAAGCCTCAACAACTCATTTTACTCAATAAATCACATCATCAAGTTGAGCAAACACATTCTATTATAGATATAGATGCTTATGAATATGACCCTCTCTATTGTCTTCTTGATATGTAATAGTTACCCAATGTCTTCTAATATCAAGTCAAGACAATGTGCAACACATGGTGTCCAAAACAAATGTGATCTTTTCTTTTCTAACAACCTTCTTACATAATTTAAACACATAATAATTAGATAAAAGATGTAATCAAAGTACTAAAAGATGAAAGCATAATGTAAGATGTTTATATGTTCTTGAGATGAGACGAAAGCCTCAAAGTGTTAGGACATAAGTTTTCTGAGTATCACAATATATAATTAATTAATATTTTAAAATATTTAAAATAAAATAACATAAATAAAAATATTAAAAATCAAAGTTTTAAAAAATATTTTTAAGATGCTTATTGACTATAAATATAATTAATAAATATTTTATAATATATTAAAAATAAAATAAAATAATATGGAATACTTAATA
Organism: Sapria himalayana; assembly: GCA_029783825.1. Taxonomy (NCBI): domain Eukaryota; kingdom Viridiplantae; phylum Streptophyta; class Magnoliopsida; order Malpighiales; family Rafflesiaceae; genus Sapria; species Sapria himalayana. The sequence goes on along the minus strand of JAREIK010002838.1, from coordinate 7,490,831 downwards.
AATATTTTATAATATATTAAATTATAATAAATTTAAAATACTTTTATCATTATCAAATTAAAAATTTTAAATTATTTTTTCATTAATATATAGTATGGAATACTATTTATTAATGAAATTTAAGACGAGTCTCTCTCATTTCCCTCACCCTTGCCATTGCCCCTCGCCCTCACCCTTGCCCTTGCCCCTCACCCTGACCCCTCTCCCCTCACCCATCTCCCCTTCTCCACGAAAAGCTCAATGGAGCTTACTGGAGGTCCTCGTTGGAGCTCGAGGAGCTTCGTCGAGCTCGATAAAGCTCAATGGAGCTCCATCGCTGAGCTCGAGGAGCTTCGTCGAGCTTCATACTTTTTTTAATGCCTTGAAGCATTTTACAAATGTCTTGCATTGAGGCTCGCGTCAAGGCGCGTCTTAAAAACACTTTTAAAAACTTTAGATGTAATCACTAGCATACATAAGTAAATACAAATTTTAAATTAAATTATAAGTACATATCGCCACATAATTTGAAGCATTATTTATTATCACTTGAATAATATTGACTTGACTAACTTCCTCCACCCAACTGTCAAGTAATTTAAATAATTTTTCTCTTATCTTGACCATTGAAGAAGCATCAATAGATTTCATAAACATGTTCCCGCTTAAAAAATTCACCAATAGAATCATCAATGACTTTTCCTTCATATCAGTACATCCATCTGAAATTATTAAACATCCATTTTTCTTCCATTCTGTAAAATGATTCTTCATTAATCCTTTGTAAGAACCAATTCCTTCTTGAGATTAGTAACCCTTAGATCTTAAAAACATGGTCCCTTGTAGCACACGCTATATTATCTAATTGCCTCAAGCATTGATTGAAAACTAACATAATTCACTACATTAAATGGAATCACAACGTTATACATTCATCTACAAAATAGTATATCAGCTCTCTCTTTGGCCTCTTTCTTGTATGAATTGTCGATAGTAATTTGAGTATTTTTTTTTATTTTAAACTATTATTTTTGGATTAGGAGTGAAGAAATGATTTATAAAACTTTTTTACCTTATTCTCTTTATGCGACTAGCACTACCAGTACCACTAGCACCACTTTCCCTCCAATACTACCACCACTAAAAATATCCTTTCTTTCCATTTTGCTAGTAATTTATAGGTGCTTATCATCTTCATCTTGGAACCCAAACATATCCTCATTCATATTATGACTCCTAAAACTTAATTGATTTTTTTATTTGTTTTGGCTAGCATATAATCTTCTTTCCTAACATGTTCAGGATATCTTGTATAATTTTTCGAATTTATAAATCCTCCAACAAGGAGTTGCTTTTGTCTAAAAACTCCTCCGATAGTTACTTTATTATAAAAAATACAAATGAGCATACTTGTATCTCTCATTCAATAAACAGACATATTTCTATCCCGGATCTTTTCTTTCACTTGTAGCCTCTACTTCAACTTCAATCTTTTTGTTCATTTTGTGTATCTTTAGCTTTATAACAAACTAACAATAAAATAACAATTATATTGAGAAAAAATAAAAATATATACATAATATATTTAATATTATATAACTATAAATTATAAACATACTGAATATTTACCAAACAACTAAATTTATTTTATATATTTTTTCTAATTGTTTCATAATATTTTATAATTTTCAGATTTTTTCGTTTTTTTTAGGTATCAAAAAATTTTCATATTTTTTTCAAAGTTTTGTAGAAAAATTTTTCATCTATTTTAAAAAATTTTTTGAAAATATTTCTCAAACTTTTAAAAAATTATTTTCACAACAAAAATATTCAAAAACAATAATTTTTCATATTGTTTATATTTTTTTCTGATTTTTGACAATGGGTTTCTGAAATTTTAGTATTTTTTTCTAAGTTTTTTGAAAAAAAATAAATTTATTTATTTTAAAAAATTTTTTGAAAATGTTTCTCTACCTTTTTTAAAATAAATTCACAACAAAAATATGAAAAACAAAAAAAAATCTTTTTAAGTCTTGTTATTCTTCTTTCCTCTTCAATCCAACTATAAAGATATTTTTGAATAATTTTTTTGAGGGTTTTAGGATATAATATGAGAAATAAATGGGTTTTTATAGGACTAAGTTTGAGAATTGCAAAACAACACCGTTTTAGAGGTGTCTTTTTTTAAAAAAAAAAAATCAAACACTTCAAAATGACATCATTTTGGAGTGTTCTGATTTAAAAAAAATAATCAGAACCCCAAAACGTTCTCGTTTTGGGGTGTTTTGTTTTTAAAAAAAATAAAAACCAACCTAAAACGATGTTGTTTTGGGTTAGGTCTCATCAAAAAATAAAAAGCAACCCAAAAAACAAAAAGCAACTCAATTTAAGCATTCATCCTAGAGGTGTCAAACGTGTCGGGCCGGCCCGGCCCAGCACGAGGCACGGTTCGGCCGTGCATGCACTCTTCTTCTCCCGAAATTGCAGCGTCACCCTTCCCCAAAGAATTTCTACACTGCAACATCTACCAATTTCAACGGCTCACAACCCTTCACCCCTCACATGAAACAAGATATTTTTACCGGGAGTGGTAGCGTCTGAGCTTTAGGTGTGCCTAAGGTATGCATTATATAACTATGGATATATATATATATATATATATATATATACACACACATATCATTCGAGATAGATTACATATTTTTTTTATTATTTTTATTTTTTTTAAAATTTAATAAAATAACAAAAAATTGATTTGATAAAATTATTACAAATAGAGAAGTTAAAATTTATTAGAATATGTATCAGACTGATTCACTATTTATATAGATCATGAGATAAAGATGTCAAATGGGTCAGGCAGGTCAGGTGTGGCCCGAAGTCCGGCATGGTTCAAGCATGTCTGGCCTCGCACAGCACGTTACTGTAGCGTGCCCGATCCTGTGCCGGGCAAACCCTCAGCACAAATCATGTCATGCCATGCAGAGGGTCTTAAGCATGCGTACCATGCAAGGCATGACCCAGGTGCATGGCACGTGTGCACGGCACGACAATGCCCGACGAGCGACGGCTGGACTCTCCTGACGGGCGATGACAGCGCGGAGAGAAAATCTAATTTAATTTTTATCTAGAACAGCCCGGCCCGACCCGAACCAGCATGTACCTAAGCTGATTATGGGCCGCAGGCCGTGTCGAGTCTACCCTCCAGTGAACAGTGTCATGCCAAGCATAGCAAGGTACTGTAGCGTGCTCTACTTGGGACTACTAGCAAGCCCGGTTAGGCCTGAAAAAAATGGGCCAGGACATCGGGCCAGGCAAGGCTATTTGACACCTCTATCATGACCAGAGACATGGCCCAAAATATTTAATTGAGTTCCAGAATTGAGTTCCAAAAAAAAAAAAAATACTTAATTGAAATATCTCGGATACTCCTACTTGAAAAGTATTTCGAAATATTTTTGGGAAGATGCAATTTCAATTAAAAGTAGCAAGTGGGTTAGGCAGCCCAAACACGACTAGAAACATGGCCCAACAGAGCCGTGTCTGGCCCGCATGGCATGATCCAAAATAATGCCTAGACCCATGTCATGCCGGCTCGAGGCATGGGTCATTCTATGCTGGACCAGGGATACCAGGGTTCTTGCCTAGCCAAGCATGACTTGACTTCCTAGGCCATAGGAACGGTTCAACGGCACGATAAGCTACTATGCTTTGACCGAGTGTCGGGTGAGGTCAGATTGGAATGCGCCTAACCCACCAAGTTATTTTAAAAAATATATTTTTTTTATTAAAAAAACCCCGCCTGGATTTTTACTCGTGGCATGTTTTTTAAAAAAAACACCGAGTTTGGCTGTGGGCGCCCACGTGGGACAGTCCAGACCCAGTTGGACACACCAAAAGTGGTGCTCTACTATTAGAAAAAAATATATGAGTGCATGATAAGAATTTTTAAAAAATATAATATTCAAAATAAAATATATAATATCATATTTAATAATACGTATGATAATAAAATAATCATTAATGTTAGGACTATTAGAGATTGACCATTAGAAAAAAAATTTTATATGTGTTGTATATGTCACGTCATTAACCTGATATTACAAATGGGGATATAGATTGTTTCTCCTACTTTAGAAAAAATACATAACTCACTAAAATATCTTTGAACATCTAGTAGACAATAGAAGTTTGGTAGTTTTTGTTTGTCTACGAATCTAAAGAAAAAAAATTACATATAATATGAAACAGCATTGGAATTACACATACCTGATGTTAGATTCATGTATTGAATACGAACACATGATATCTAACTATGTTAATATTAAGACTAACAAATTTATTATTAATAATAGAAACTTAAATACAGAAATTTTATTTATGGAATTCCTGAAGAATTTTAATAACACGACAAACATGTATTAATTAGTTTGTGATGTTACTACTTGCATTGCACTTAGTTACATATGTAAAATTAGTGATATTTTAGGAAAGTTTTGAGATGATTCGACATTTAGTGAAATGACTCATAAGATGAAAACTAAGTACTTAAAATATTAATCCACCATTTTAATTCTTTATTATATAATTGCCTGTATGGACCTCAAAATTAAGGTGGAATGAATAAAAAATATTTTGACAGATATATCCTTATACATGAACCAGGAACAACTTAAATAGTTTATTCACAATAAATTAAATGAGTTATTTATATATTATGACACTAGGTATGAGAGTAGTAACATGTTTTCAATCATATCACATAACGATAATAAAAATATTAATATTTTATAATAATAGAAATCATATGAGTTCACATTTACATAAATTTTCCAAGATTTTTGGATTTAGGTTTACTCATAACCCTTCTTCATCCAATTAGCAAGATGTAAAGGGCGATGAAGCTGAACCTCTCCCCTCATTTTCATAATTTCTAGAATTTCTTTATATTTCTCTTATTAAAAATTTTAATAATCATTTCCTTCATTTTTTTTCTTAGCTACATAAATATAGCCCATAAGAACCCACTTTTCATCTCCCCCAAGCAAAGAACACGTAAGAAAATTCAACACCTTCAAATAAAATACTATAATATTTTAAAAATGACACATTATATTGTGTACATTTTTCTTTTTTGCTCTTTTTATCTATTTATTTTCGTGCAATATAAATTAGTAAATATCTTCGTTAAATTATTTTTTTATTCATTAATACAAAATAAGATGATAAAGACAATTGCAAATTAGGTCTTTGTAAGCCTCAACAACTCACTTTGCTCAATAGATCATCTCATCATGTTGAGCAATCCCGCTCTGTTATAAATGTAACCACTTATAAAAATGATTATCTCTATTATCTTCTTTATATGTAATAATTTTTTAATATTTTCTAATAATTAGTCAAGATAAATATACAATAGATAATTTTCAATATAATTATGACATTTTCAATTCACCATGAAACATCAATAAATTTAAATAATATTGTTTTTAAATCATAAATATATATAATCACAAGATTTAAAATATTATCTATTATAATTTAAAGAATATTGTTTTTACCAACTTCTTTCACATACCTATTAAGTAACTCAAATAATTTGTCTCTTATCTTAATCACAGAAAAAATATCAATAAATTTCATGAATATGATCTATTTTAAAAAATTCGTCATGAAATACACCAATATCATGTTCTTCCTATCAAATCTTTTATAAGAGTCATTTTTTTAGAATTGTGACTCTTTTATCATGAAAACTTAATACCTAACATCACAATTTATATTGCCTAATAATCTCGAGTAAAAATTTATATTGCCTAATTGACTCTACAAAATAGAATATCAAATATATATTTGACCTTTTTCTTGTAAGCATTATTAAGAGTATTTTGAATATTTTTCTTACATTATCACTACTATTAGAAACATCTTTTGATCCCATTTTATTTGTAACTTTCATCTCCACATCATTTTCATCTTAGAACTGAAACAATTCTCATCCATATTATACCTATTAAAACTCATTTTAATTTTTTTTGAATTTTTTTGCTAGCACATGCTCTTATAATTCTTTCCTAACATGTTTGGGATATCTTCAATATTTTTTTTGTATTTCTAAATCATCCAAAAAATTATTTTTGTCTATAAATATCAATTTTATTATTTTATCACAAAAAATATAAATGAAAGTATTTGTATCTTTCATATCTAATAAGCAAGCATATTTCCATTTTGGATCTTTTATTCCACTTGAAGAGTCTACTTCAACTTCAATTACATCATCCACCTTTTTGGTTTTTAAAAAAGATACAAAGAAAGATTGGGAATCAATTGATGAAAATCTTTTCGGGGAGATATATTAGTGAGGGGTCGAGGTGGTTGATATAAATGAGTTGTGGTGGGAGGTAAGATAGGGTGATGAGAAGTGGGATGGGGTGGTAGATTTACATAGATGAGTGATGGTGGGAGTGATGAGTTTATATATATGAGCGATGATGGAGGGTGGTGGGAGAATAAAGGTTAGTAGTGAACAAACAAAAATGGAGATAAAGAATAGGAAACAAGTAGTAGTGAGAGATAAATATTAGGATAGTCAAGCACGCCTAGGCAAGGATATGTCAGTGCCTCTCGTGCCTTTTGCAAATCTTTGTGCTTCTCCCTAGACGAAGCAATTTTGCAAAGTTATCATGGCGCCTAGGCTTTAGGCACACCTCAAACACGCCTTTAATAACCATGATTATAATTATTTTTTCTTACAGACAATTTGTAATCAAACAATTTATAGTTATAATTATTTTTTATACAAATATATACGAACAAATATATATAAGAAAAACATTCTAATCATCTAAAATAGATAATTATTTTTTATTTTATCAATTTTATTTTAAAGTAATGTCCCTACACAAGATATCAAATGAATAATCTTGTGTTCCTTAATTAGAAAAACTAAATTTTAAAAGTAAATTTTATGATCATAAATAATTTATAATCTTGTCTTTACAAACCAGATGAACTAGAAACCTAGTAACACCCTATTGACATGCTAAATAATAAATCCTAATATATTTTTTATGTTAACATATCTCACACACTAAAAAAATAATTATATTTATACTAAATGCATGATTTTCTACTTGATCAGCAAAAAACAACCAATTCTATCAAATATGCACTGGAGGTGTCAAAATGGGCAAGTTAGGATAGCCCTCCCCGCGATCATTTTTTTTTAAATTAAAAAAATAGAAAAATTAGGATTTGGGAAGTGGGAGCTTCCCCAACAGTCAGGCCAACACATTGGTCAAACAATACTGGCTCAACCCAAGGTCTTTAAAAAAAAGTAAAAAATAAAAAATATGGTTTGAGGGATGCACCATTTGCTAAATGTGATATCATTGTGGACTACCCAAGGTCTTTATATAATGGACTTCAAGTAAGTCTAGCAATTTGTTGAATGATCTTTATCATCTGAAAAATATTCCATCATAACTTCGGATAATCAAGACAAGACAAGACAAAACGTTCATCAAGCCTCCTCCACTCCCACTCCCTCTCCCTGTCCCTCTCCCTCTCCCTCTCCCACTCCCACTCCCACTCCCACTCCCTCTCCCTCTCCCACTCCAACTCCCTCTCCCACTCCCTCTCCCTCTCCCACTCCCTCTCCCTCTCCCACTCCCTCCTCCTCTCCCTCTCCCACTCCCACACCCACTCCCTCTCCCTCTCGGCTCTCCCTCTCCCTCTAGGCTCTCCCTCTCCCTCTAGGCTCTCCCTCTCCCTCTCTCTGTCTCAACTGGAGTAATAGAATGAGTGACAGCAATGTAATTAACCAATTTGTTGCACTATATAAGAAAAATATGCATACTAAGTAATCTCGTTGGCATCGATTGTGGACTGAATTATGTCATCTTCATATTAAAAAATATTGCAATGATGATGCTTGATATACAGAATGTTAGAAATACGAAAATAAAAGAAAAATCATAAAATATGAATTGAGGTATGAAAAATATTGGCACCTGTTCTAAAGCAACGAAATCCCCATCATCTTTGCTTGAAAAAAAGTGCTCCCCCTTGTTCATAATATTATTCTGACTAAGATTTAATACCAGTGTGCCCAGCGCATCATTAGAAGAAGCTACAGCTTCCGAAGAATGATCTGGTGCATTAGATGAACTTGGAGTGATCATGTTCAAAAGAGAGAACACTCTTTCCCTATCTGCGGATAGCTTGTCATATTTGGGTGATGGCTGAACATCCATGTCATTATCTTTTGGAGCATCGAGCTGTAAAATGTCCTCTGATCTACTACGTAGAAGACTCTTCCCCAATGATCCTCCAGAAATATCAAGAGAATCAAGGAGTGATGGGCGAGATCTCCGAAATTTAGAATCAAGTAGGGAACAAGTAGGTATCTCTTGCTCAACTTCAGGAGCAGAGCTCGCCATATTGTTATTGGACTGAGAAAAACCATCTGAAATAAATATCAAAACATATATTTTGTTGCACACATATATATATACAGATGGAAATTTCAAAAATATAACATTAGACTACAATGCAATGCGCCATACCACCAATTACCAATAGAGGCGTCGACAGGGCTGGGCCGCCTAGGCACGACCCAGTTCAGCCTTGCATGTCCCGGCAAGGAACGGTTCGGAATCATGCCTAGTCCTAGATCGCGCCGTGCTAGGCCGGCATGAGTCATGCCTCATGCCGGGCTAGGCACGGCCCGTGTGTTTGGCCCGGTGATATGGTTCACCGGCATGGGGACCCATGACCAACTAAGGATCACGGGTCAACTCCCATCGGGTGACCGCCTGATGTGGCGGGTTATTATTTTTTTTAAAAAAAATCAGGCCATGTAAGCCGAATCTTATTTACATGGCTGATTACAATTGGCCAGTCACGTAAGTCAGTCACCAATATCATTTTCACACAGCAGGTTCTGCAGGGTCAATACGGCACTGCCCTGCACTCGGTTGTGCCACCGTGCTGTGCTTGACCAGCCAGATGATTCTCGTGGCATGCCATACAATGCGGTGGCTGGCACGGAACGGTGGCACGGCCGTGCCTAGCAAAACGGGTTGTGTCATTTGACACCTCTAGTTACCAAAGATTACATCAGGTAGAAAAGCGATCAATACTTAGGTATTTTTATTAACCTGGAAGTTCATCTGTGCTTCCATCATTCAGCATGAAAAAATTATTCTTGTCTGATAGGTTTCACCCACGATAAAAATTATCTGCATTTAAAAATCCAGAGGTATTACCTCCTGAAGAATTGTGATGATTCGCATTGCCTTCTTCCATTAGATATGCAGTTAGTGGATCATGAACAACTGCATTGCCAACATTGGCCATATTGAAATCATTTTTGTTGGATAAATTGAGTTCTTTGGCTCCGTCAAGGCCAACAGATGTGTTAAATCCATCAGAATCTGTAGATCCCAATCGCTCAATTTCTAATGGATCTTTTTGATCTGCATTAACAGAAATATCAGGTCGGCCTATGTTTGTAGTTGGGGCTTTTCTGGACCGCTCCACCACTTTCTTCTTACGAAACTGCTCCAGCTACAAATGAAAGAAAATAATATACACCATAATCAGAAATGCCTGACAGGACTTGAATTGTTTAGATTCAAAACACAACAAGCATAACAAAACATAATCAAATTTTTGAAAGGAAAACAAGGTTGTTACACAGTTTTCTTATTGTTTTATGTTGACATTTACTATTGTATTCTATGATTTATTGATTATATTTTTCCCATTTTTCTTTTTTATTATATGAGAGCGAGCACCCAACATGTAGACTGCCCCGATATATATATATATTTTGTATTTTCCGTGTTAGGATTAATGAATGAAATAAATAATTTCTGTCTCTACATCTCGCTCAAACTCTCAAATGTCAACATAATATCAAAGCAAATGAGAGGTGCATGGTGGCAATCTGTAGTGCAGTCATTGGCTGCATATATGTGAAGTATCAACATTATAGTAGTTGGCCAAAGACTGGGTATTCTGGTTGATTATTCAAAAAGTATAATTTTTTTTTCTCAAAGAATGTATACAATATATAGTTTATCTGAGATTGGCATAATTTTATGAATACCAATCAACTCACCATTTAATTTAAGGATAGAATTGTCCACAAATAGCTATACTTCAGTTGATTCTTCCAAATACAAGAAGAACCATGTCAATCGATGAGTTATTAAACCAGATATCAGATACATTATTAATATAGATAATCATTTTTTAAATTGTTTCATATATATATTCATGTGGACTTGATGCTTCTGATTCTAAGATATGTGAATAGAGATCCAAAACATAAGATTTCTTTCACAGACCATAAACATAAATGAGTAGTTGAAATACGCTCAAATTATAATTAACCTCTTCTGACTACAAAGTGATAAATTATTGTTTTCAGATCAAGTGTTGAGGCATTGTATGATATTATGATGCCAGTTGTCATCTTAAACAGATTAATGACCTTTTTAAGAAGTTGAGCGTATTAGTCTAGAAGACAATGATACTTTATTATAATAACTAGAAAGCTCATCACATTAATGTCCACCCAATATTTTACAAATAAATTATTTATATTGAGATTGATTATTTTTTATAATTTAAAAAAATTTAGAATGATTCAATAGTGACAATTTATGTGTACACAAATGACCTGATTACAGATATCTTTGTGAAAATTCTTAAGAGGATGGGGATGGCATATTTTTATTTTCTTCAAAGTTGAATGTTTATCATATATACACACACCAACTTGAGAAAAATATTAAAATTTACTTAGAGATGCCATACACGTCTTGCCAGGCAGTCATGACCTAGTTTTTTGTGATCGCGTGGGCCATCCGGCTCAGCCATGTCTGACTAATTTTTAAATCCAAGGCAACACAGCCAGCACGCATTTAAAAAGGGCCAGCCAGGATTGGCTGACTGGCATGCAGTCTGCTCAGGTCACACATGACCGAGTCAGGGTTGGAAAAAACCAGAGACGACTCAAGCACTATAAGACCAAAGACCAAAACAACTTGAAAGTTGAAACCAGGGACCGAGGCTAGTCTATGATCGTTCTAGGCAACCCAAAGCTGGACCCAGCTAGCATTGGTTCAACTTAGGCTAGCATGGGTTTAGTTTTAGTTTCTTAGGCATACCCTTAATTTTTTTATAGGCATAGCAAGACATGCAAGCTTTGCTTTGCCAACCCAAGTAACCCAAACCCAACCCAAAAAAAAAAAAAAAAAATCAAGTTCGTGTTGAAAATTTGCAACCTGAGCAAATCTTGGGTTGGGGTCCGGTTGCAATTTTCCAAACTGAGCAAAATTTTAGTGGGATTATGGTTGACCGCCAACCCAACTCAACCTGTTGAGTTGCTCTTGAACCCTATTATTAGGCATAGCAACTTGAATATGTGAGTATTTAAGCAATATGGACAATACAAACTTAAAATATTGAGTATAGCACTTATTCCCCCATATTGAAATTACTCCCATCAAAATAATATTTTTTTGAAACAAATAATGGAATGACTTTTTACTAAAGTGTTCTCATTTAGTTTTTTACTAAATGATACATTTCAAATCAACCCAACCCAACCTGACCTAAATCAAGTGGGTTCGGGTGATGATTTTATGGGTAGAATTCGGGCTCGAGTTTTAAATTTTCTATCCGAGCAAATTTCAGGTTGGTTTGGATTGACCCTCAACCCAACCAAGCCGACCCAAGTTGAAACCCTAGTTCCAAATACTCGAATTTGAAGGGAGCACTGAAAATAATGGTCCCATCAAATTTGAGTTTAGAGCATGCTTACCCAGATCACTCAAGCAAAGAAAACATGCTTTGTTATACCTAAAAAAAAGTAACATTTAAGTCATTATTTTTATTTTTCTCATATTCAAATTAGCTTTGAGCTGCCTAAGATTTAGGCCAAAATTCAATCTGAATTTTGTCCCGGCCGTCATGAGGGGTTGCTTTCCATGTAGGCTTCTCTTCGTAGCCCTCACACTGATGTTACGAAAAAGGAAGGACCAAGCTTAGCGAGGCCTTGCCTAGCTCAGCGAAGGTTCTTGAGTTCGGGCGCATCTCATCACTCTCGTGAAAAGCCTGAGGTGGTTCCCTAGCCAGGTCAGGAAATCTACCACTAAGATAGATATAAGACAAAGCTCATGCTCTATATAAATAGAAAGGAAGGCTCAATCAATCTAGCGAGAGACAGATGGGTTAGAAATTAGAAATTACCAACCATAACTTGTGTTATAATATTTGTTTGACCTGATTCATTTAGTCATCAAGCCAGTTTCAACACATCATGCAAACCAAAATGCTCAACCTAGCAAGGCACGAGTCATGCCACATGGTGGCTTCCACGGCTCCGCATATTCAAAGCATGACTCATTTCATGATGGCCATCCTAAGCCACATTATGCAAGTCGTGTAAAAGTCACCGAACCCATTTGTCACTTCTAGATTTATTATTATATTTTATAATGCATTGTTATATTTTATTTTTTGTTGACATTTAATTTCATATGTAGATAAATTTTTTTTTCATTGCTTACAAGTATTTGACTTGTGAGCTACTCCAAATAATATAGATAAATGATTGTATTTTTTTTTAAGTTAATGAATGTTAAAACATTTTTTTACTTTTCTTCTTTTTTCTTTTTTTTCTTCCATCTCATTTCTCTCTCTCTCTCTGCTAACCCTTGTCAAAACCTTAACAAGGTTTCAATCATAACATGATATTAAATGAGTATGTGATGTTTTGTAATTTTTATTTATGACTATGCCCAAAATATATAATTATAAATTTAAAAAAAACCCAAATTTTATTTATATTTATGAAATTTTAAGTAATAATAAAACTTAATTTATTTGTAATAATAGAATATTGAGATATTATGATAATTTAGAATATATTTCTCATTATTTTTTTTGTTTTTTTCATAATAAATAATAATCAAATAACTTTTTTGTAACAATAATATAGTTAAAATAAAAAAATGATAATTAATTGAGAGGACTACAGCATATCTATTATTTTATTAACCAATAACTTTCTAATCAACTAAATATCATCATATGTGTTTTCAATATGTATCACATATCAACTTCTATATTCAAGAAAAAAACTTTTTCACCTTTCAACAAAAATTTATAAATATATATTTTTTATTCATTATTCAAGTAGAAAGAATATAATTACTCGTATCATTAAATATACTGGTGTTGAATATTTTAGTACTCAAAAGGAGTATAAATGTTACACACCAGAGCCCAAGAGAATCATTACGAGTGGGGGTTTAGCGTACAAATGATCATACCACACCATAGTTGTATGATCATTTTTGGGTCCAATTGTTACTACTCACATACATAGAGGTAATAGGTGTTTCTACTCATGCACATGCACATGCACATGCACCTAATACTACTAACATACCAAATTTAAAAAAAAAGTGGTGAGACCTCTCTTCTTTATAACAGTGAGACTTCCCATGTAATTTTGTACAAGGAAAAGAAACCTAGATTAATGTCACACTAAACATAAAATATGAGTCATCCCTAAAAGAAGAGATAATGGCTAAGAAACTTCATTAACTCAACCTAAAAGTATATACTAGATAAATATGTCAATAATATTTCCTAGATAAGCCTTATACCACATCAACAAACTCAATTTTGGGCAAGGTGTACTTTCTTATTCTCATTTTCAATATTGTGAATTCTAGTTTTTTATCTTCTTTTAACAAGTACAAGATTCCTGATATGTTTTTGAAACTCTTAACCATCCAAAATAAAAAATAAGTTATACTGAAAAAAATGAGTGTAATCATATCCAATCATACTTAGAATATTATTCTAAAATCTTTAGATCATGTAATTGTGAGTTAAAAATGAGTGCACATCATGAAGACTTTATGTAGAGAAAATATTAATCAACTCAAGAATAAATTAATAATCTAATGATCTATAAACTTACAATGTTAATTAATGAAAATAATTTCCTATATGATTAAGATAATCATCATTAGGTTATTTTTTATTGTTGCATCACTCAAATAGATTGTATATCAACTATATATAAAAAATATATTCCTTCTTGGTGATCTCAATGAAAAGACATATATGCAGCAATCCTTAAATTTTATTATTCCTAGAAGCACAAGCATTGTGTGTAGATAGCAGAAGACTTTTAATGGCCTGAAATTATCTATTAAAGCATGATTTAACAGATTCTCTTCTGCATTTACCACCTTTGACCTTGGAAGATGATTATCAGATTATTCAGGTTTCAACATATGTGGATCGAAAAAAGAATATATGATGTTGATGATGTGCATTGATAATAATTTAATTAAATAAAATGATCATTCGGACATATCACAAGTAAAACTATTCATACAAACTAAGTTTCAGACGAAATATTTCAAATTTGAAGTAAGATATTCATGAAACATAGTTTTCTTTCTTACATGAGATAAGATTTTGATTTTTTATCATATATTTGTATGGAAGGATGTGCATCGGTTGGCTCGCCACTTAATTCAAGTATAGAACTATCCACAAATATTGGTTGTTTAGTTGATTACACCAAATATAGCCTATAAAAGAATGATAGGAAAGTTAAACTATTTAAGAATTATCAAACTAAATATTACCTACGATAATAGTATAATTAATCGCTTCTTACATTCTCCTATACAAACTCAAAAATAATTCTTATTATTCCTAAAATTCAAAGGCATGTGAAGAGGACTCAAGGACATAGAATTTCTTTTAGGGATCAAGGAAATTTCTAGAAAGATGCATACACATTTTCAAGTTTAGCTCCATGGATTACAAATAAAAAATCTACTATAAAGTTATGTATTCTTTTGAGAGATAATCTTGTTCCTAAAAGAATAAGAGACAGACTATTATTTTTAAATCTAATAAAAAAACAAAATACAAAGGTATGACATCAATTACCTATAAAATTTAGTGGAAGAGTCACTTCTTGGAAGAACATTGCATACTAGTTCAAGGAATAATAACACTTTAATGAGATTGATTATCACATCATGTAAAAGAAGATCCAATGTGGTTTGATAGTCACTACCTACAAATCTACTAGGGACATCTTCATGAATGAATTAGAAAACCATTGCTTTCTTTCCTTTCTTCCAAATTGAGTGTTTGCGAGATGGACTCACCAACTTGAAAACAAAAAATATTGAGGTTTGATTGTGTGTATGTTAATTTTTTTCTTTTTATTTTTTGAGAGCACTCAAACTGTAAGCTACCCCAAATCATATATATATATATATATATCATTTTCTTTGTTTATTAATGAATGAAAATCTATCTCGCCCTCACTACCTCTCTTTCTCATATTTATCTAAAGCAATCTCGTTTAGCAAGTATTTCTTATACTTTTCACTTGTAGCCTTAAAAGATATATGTCAAATTATGTTTATATCTACCAATGTGGATTAGAGAGAAATTATATAATATTAATGGTGTGTGTTGATATTCTAATTATATGAGATGACTAATTGAGTATATCTCAACTAAACTATTTCAACAATAAGTTTAAAATGAAAGACTTAGGGCATCTTAAATATTTCTTGAGTATTGAGACAAAATACTCAAGCGGTATGATTTTTTTATTGAAAATATGATCTTGATATTATATCGGATATTGGAATAGCAAAATGTGCATTAATCAAGTCACCACTTGATTTGAGTATAGACTTGTCCATTTTTTCTAATATCTTAGCTGATTTTACCAATTAGCAAGAAAGTTGAATTATCATACAGTTACTAGACTAGATATTATTTGTCATTGATATAATTAAATGGTTCTTATATTCTCCTATACAGACTTATATGAATGTAATTCTTATGATTCTTAGATATATGAAAAAGACTTTAAGATGTATAATTTTTTGAGATAAAATATATTGTTTGATGGAGACATACTTGTCATACAGACTATTTTTAGATACAATATAAATTTTATCTCAAGGAAAAATAGAAAAATTTTTATGAACAAATCTACTACATAAGCTAAAATGCAAAGGTATGACATATATATCTTGTAATATTTAATGGATAACTCATTTCTTGGTAGAGAAATATTTACCATTTGAAGGGCTGATGATAATTTACTGAGATTTATTATCACTTTATCCAAAAAAGAAGATTCATGAAAGTTTGACAGTCACTACCTATATACCTATCAACAAGTAAATTACAAACATATACATGAACGTGCTCAAAGAACTATAATTTTCTTTTCTCTTTCATGTTTAATGTTTGTAATATGTAATCATCCACTTAAAAAAGAGTCGAGGTTTAATTTTGCATGGGTTCATTTCTTTTCATTATTTGAGAGCACTCGTACTTGTGGGATGCTCCAAATAATATATATATTATTGTATCTTTTCATATCAAGAATAAAAATCTCACTCTCTTCATCTCTCTAATCCTCCCTCTGTCTTTCATCCTTTCTCTCTCTCATTTCTTGCCTCCCTCATTTTCTCTCTTTAATCTAAAGCAATCTTTGATAGCATGGTTTAACATGTTCTTTTCTATACTTACCACTTTTAACCTTGGGAGATTCATGTTGGATAAATCATATTTCCAACATTGATCAGAGAAAAAAGTATATGATATTAATGATATACATTGATAATATTATAGTTACATGAAATTGTCAGTTAGATATATCTCGATTAAAATTATTCTTACATATTAAATTTCATACAAAAAACTTAGGACATATAAATGAATCTTGAGTATTGAGATAGAATACTCAGGAAACATAATTTTTCTTTCTCATGGAAAATGATTTTAATATTTTATCTAATCTAAGTATGGTAGAATGTGTATTGGTTGACTCTCCCCTTGATTTAAGTATAAAGATATCCACAAGTATCAGTTCCCCAATTAATTTCATTAGATATAAGAAAATCATAAAAAAATTAAACTATCTAATAATGATGATACTAGATATTACTTATAATAGTATAATTGGTTTTTTTCTATATTTTCCTACATAAACTTAGAAGGCTTTAATTCTAAGGATTTTAATGAGTGAAAATCTATCTCTCACACTTTCTGCTGCCCTCTCTTCCTTTCTCTCATTCGTCTGAATCAATCTCAAATAGCATGATTTAGCAATTATCACCTTTAGCCTTAGAAGATGAATGTCAGATTATTCTTATTTCTAAATATAAGAATCAAAAAAAAAACATATGATGTTAGTGGTATACATTGATGAAGTTTTAATTATATGATATAATCAGTTAAGTATATTTTAACAAAAATTATTCCTATAAAGTGAGTTTCAGATGAAAAACTTGAGATATCTTAAATTTTTTTTGAGTATGAGGTAGGATATTCATTAGGTGTGATTTTTGTTTCTCATACAAGATATGATTTTTATATTTTATTTAATCCTTGTATGGAAGGATGTGCATCACTTGACTCTACTTGATTTGGACATAGATTTATCCACAGTTATTAATTTTTTTAATTGATACCATGAGATATATGAAAATTATAGGAAATTTAAATTATCTAATAGTGATCAGACTAAATAATATTTATGTTGATACAATTAGTCACTTCATAAATTTTCCTAGACGAACTCATATAGATGCAAATCTTAGAATTTTTATGTATTTGGAAAAAGACTATAATATGTGATATTTCATTCAAGGATCATTAATATGACCAAGTAGAGTCATAAAGGAATACTCAAATTCAAGTTGGATTCAAAGTTCTAAAGAGGAAATCAATCACAAAGTTTTATACTTTACTTCGAGGCAATCTTGTCTTTTACAAAAATAAAAGATGTATGGCACTGATTGCTTGTGAATTCTAATGGATGAGTCACTTCTTAGAGGAGAACTACTTACTAGTTCAAGAGCCAATGATACTTTATTGAAATTGATTGTTACTTCACATGAAAGAAAATCAAGAATAATTCGATAGTCATTATGTGCGTACCTAGTACCTACCAACAAGCTAATTATACTCACCATAGACACACTCAAAAGACCATAGCTTTTTTTCACTTTTTCAAGTTTGGTGCTTATGATATGTATGAACAATCAACTTTTTTTAGCAAATCACATTTATCAGCAAGGCTATAAAGAATGCAAGTCTTGAAGATGCATTTGGAATCATTATTTTTCTTTAATCCTTTATAGTCTCAATTGGAAGTCCACCTAAGAAAAAAACTTTTGGCAATTATATCTAAACTTGCTAGTCTACATTATAATAATGATTCAATTTAGTCATCATATGTACTAATACGTACATATCAAGCTAATTATGAAGAGAGCATGATTTCTCAACAAATACAATCTCCCTCATGCTCATATGGCATAGTAATCCACAACTCTACTTTAGTTCAAATTATTTATAAGTAAAACACTGAGACTTAATTACCTAGGACTTAGAGTATATAATAAAAAAATGAGACATACACAATATGCTTAAATCATATATGAGTCTACCTAGAAGTTTGATAATCATTCAGCTAGTTCCTCTGATCTTGACATTCCGATCACTCATGAAGGAATAAAAGAGTTGTATTCATCACTTAATCTCATAAATTTTATCATATTTATAGCTTTTTCCTTTTTTTATTTTTTTTACTTATCTTAATAGTATTATGATGCTCATGTCTTCTTCTAAACCATTATCTCACCAAAGATAACACCAAGCCATATTGGGAGAGAGAAATAGTATCCATTATAATATGACTTAAAAACTAGTGGCACAACTTGTAAGATTGGTATTGATTACCAATAAATATTCACTATGAAGAAAGGTAAAGATGAGAAGACATATCTAATGTCCAAGATGACTTTCATGCAAATTATTATTTCACTAGCAACCTCTCATAAATGAAATTTATACTAACTATATGCGATAAAAATATTTTTTCACGATGACCCCAAGAATAACATATATATGGAATAATTACCTGAGTTTTGAGCATCAAGGTTAAACATAATTTATAAATTATAAAATATATTATATGACCTAAAATAATCATCGAGAACCTAATTTATAAGATTTTCATAATCAGTCACTGAGAGTCAAAATTATAATATTTTCATAGACAATCACCACCTTTGATTTTTAAATGTGTTATAATTTTTTTTTATTTTTTCATAGAAATTCAAATGACATGAAAATTTTGCTCATTATGTACGTAAATAATAATCTGATTATGATAGACAATGAATAGAGATTCAATGAATTCAGTGAATAATTTCAATCATAATTTCAAGACCTTGAGCAACTCACATACTTAATTGAGATAGATATTGTATATTACAAAAGAGGCATTACATTACCATAAAAAAGGTATAGAGTAGATGCACTTATAGATCTTGATTTGTTGGATTGTGCTCCAAAATAAACTTTGATTGATCGTGTACTAATTTTTTATACATTACAACTCTTTCAGTTGACTCTACTATTTTTCAGGGAATCATAAAAAATATTAATTATTTGACTATAATCAAATTAGATATAACTTTTACAATTAACATAATTAATCATTTCCTAGATTTTCCTCTACATGTTCATTTAGATGCGGCTCTTTGCATTCTAAAATATATAAAGAAGTATTCAAAACATAGAGGTGTCAACCAAACAGGGCAATTCGGGCATGACCCAGTACAACTATGCCTGGCCAAACACCGCACAGCATGATCTAGAACCATGCCTGCTCCCGGGTCATGCCACCCCATGGCAAGATTCATGTCATGCTTGCTCCTGAGTCATGTCACCCTATGGCACGCTTTGTGTCGTGATGGGCCGGCACGATTTATGTCGTGCTGGGCCAACACGAGCCTTGTCACATGTCGAGTAAGACACAAACCATTGCCCTACCCGATTGGGTACCACCTTTTACAATTAGCAGACTATTAAAATTAGAGTCAGGTACCATCTTTCACATAAAAAAGATGCACTATGAGTTTTTGTACTTTTTTTAAAGATACTCTTAGATCCTAAAAAATAAAAAATAAATAATTATATTGAGATCTAGTGTAAAAATAAAATTCCAGGTAAAGACCATAATTACTTACAAGATACTTTAGATTCAACTCTTACTCAAAAAGTTTAGGTGTATATTTTCTTTTCATGATATTTTTTAATATGGTAACCAAACAATGAGTCATATAATCTTCAATCAAGTATTTAATAAGTGAACAAAATATATAGAGGTGTCAACTAGTCTAAACAACCCAAGCAATGTACAAGGCACGATACGATTCAATCATGTATGGCATGGCACGAGCAATTTAGAACCATGCCTAAACATGTCACATGTAGTGTCAAGCCAAAATTTTTGGCAGAGGCATGAGTGAGAATGATGGCCCATGCAGGCTTGTTTTGGCCTAACTGGCCGAACAAGCTAGCCGGGTCCTAACATAGGCTAGACTAGAAGGAACCATGTTAGCTTGACTAGGCCTAACCTAGCTTGACTCCACTTAGCATAACCCAACCAATTCATGCCAATGAGTCATGCTGGGCAACCCATTTTCAAAGTCATGTCAACATAGCACGGCTCATGCTAAAACCCATGTCATGCCGGGGAGGGCACGGTGACCAGGACGGACCTAAACAATATGAGTTTGATACCTCTAGGCTCTAACAACACATATAGATTAATTATTTTTTTCTCCAAGAAAAAATTCATTATTAGGTTATTATTATAGCATATATTTAGATAACAGAGCATTTGTAAACATCTTCACATATGCCTTAAAAAATTCTCAACATACATTTCTTACTTTAAAGCTTGTATATGTTTATACATTAACTTTATGACAAGTATTACAATTTATCAATTTTGTGTATATGTTTTTTCTTGTATTTTATTTGATTATTGATGAGTACACATACACCTAGTATGTGGGTTGTCACAATCTATTAAATCATTTTATAAAAATATCACATGTATATTTATTAAGTTAGTTTGATTAACTTACTTGTTGGCTTAATTTTCTACAACTACAAATACATGTAGATTTATCATTACATATGTAATTAATATATATATATATTTTTAAAATTACCCTACACATATTCATATGCATGTTGATATATATGAACATGATACTAGGGCTCTAGATTTATTTAGAAATCAATAATATTCTCAACTAATTAATTATTCTAATTTGAATTAAGTATAAATCATTATAGATAATAAATTTATTATATTACTTAATATTTTCCTAAAAGCTAATCCTTGCTCTTAAAAAATAAAAGATAAACAATAACTTCCAAATTTAATATAAAGACAACACAAAATCATAAACATAATTAATTTTGAGAACTTTTGAATCAAGTAGTTATTACAAGAGATTAGCATTATATTTTCTTTAAATCTATGCTTTACAAAATATATTGTAATAATTTACTATTTCATTAAGATATATGGAATAATTTTATTTTCATTACTTAAGGGTCTACCAAAAATCAGCCAGCAGATATTATCTATCATTTATTTTAATCATGCTTTTTCATTCTTATAAAGTGTAACTTTCATATTTTATTTTATATTTTTTTCTTCAAAAATAGTAATTTGATGAAACTATTTTTTCCATAAAAAATGATGTAATTACACATGTAAAGTATATATGTCAAGTAGGTCAGACAGCCCGGGCACATCACGAGGCAATGCCAAAAATATTCATACCAAGCCGAGCACAATATGATGCAAAATTGTATTTGTATTGTGGTCATGTTGGCTCATGACATTGTTTATGTCATGCTGGGTTGAGGCCAACCATGCCTCGGCCCTTATGTCATTCTAAACATGGCAAGTATGTGTAGCCCATTGGCACAATCCATAGACAGCATAGGTCACAGATTTTTTTTTAAGCCCCACCTCCCCTCACCCATTACAATTACGTAAAGGCAAAAATTGTTACCCCAACAATGATAATGATAAGCACATGCCTATCATTGTCGTTATCTATAAAAAAATAAAAAAAAAGTTTGTTTATGTTATATTTTGCAGCCATCAAATTTTCTTCCAAAAAGTATTAGGCACAAATTCAATAACTATCAGATCTTTTCTCATTATAAATAAAAAAAATTCAAAAAATAAAAAATATATATATTTAAATGTAAAAATTTGTTATTAATATAGAATTAGATTTTTTTAAAAATTCATTGAATCCATTTCCTCTTTACCCCTCTCCTCTCTCTTATTTTCTGTTTTCATGATTTTCTCTTCTCCTTTTATTCTCTAATTTTGTTGTCTGCTCTAGGCTGTGTCCATGCTAATTTAGAAAAAAAAATAAAATTTAGTACAAATAAAGTTGCGGTTATAATACACATTTAATTTATATATATTAATTTATGTTATAATTTATAAAAATTTAAAATTAAATTTTGTTTTAAGTTAAAATTATAAATAGAATAAAAAATAATAATAAATAATAATCTTAATGATAATTATAG
Source organism: Sapria himalayana (assembly GCA_029783825.1). Taxonomy (NCBI): domain Eukaryota; kingdom Viridiplantae; phylum Streptophyta; class Magnoliopsida; order Malpighiales; family Rafflesiaceae; genus Sapria; species Sapria himalayana. The sequence goes on along the minus strand of JAREIK010002838.1, from coordinate 7,468,340 downwards.
TAATCTAGATATAAGCAATAATAACAACTCAACCAAAATGCCCAAAAATAAAACTAAGTTCTCTTCTATAGTCTCGACAGATTTGCCTTAAAAACCTAAAACTAAGTAATCTTGAACATTCTAAACATATTTTAATATAATTAATATTAAAAATTATAAGGTTATCAAAAAAAAATTAACACAATATATTAATCAATATGCTAAAAAAATATGATAAATTGAATCCAAAGCAAACCTAACTAAGTGGCAGTACCTTAAAAGTTTGATCAATTTTTACTTTATTGACCCATTATATTTTTCACAATAACTTGAAAGAAAAAATATAATTAAATTAATTATTATCATAGATTTCCTAATATTTTATATATGATCCTAAATTAATTATAATAAACAAACATATTTTAAACCTATTTATCATAAAATTTTTATGTCTATTAGTATGAATGATATAATAAAATATTATAAATTAAAAAAAATTAATGATTAATAAATTTCAAAAATATAATAAAGTGATATCTGTGATGTCCAATATCTTAATTAGTCATGATGATACATTATTCACATGTCTCATTATATATTATATCAATTCCAAAGTGAAAACTTAATCATAAGATTTTAATATTTTTTGAGATTCTCCATTCTCATAATTAATCTATCATATATAAGTATATGAGAAGAAAATTTACTATTATATTTGATAATATTTTGAATAACAATGTTATTATTAATATATTTGTCAAAATAATTAGAAATAAAATGTCGTATAAAATTTTTCATGTTAAGTATATATGTTACGTAATTAACCTAAAAATACAAGTAAAAATAAAAAATATTTTTTCACATAAAAAATTAAGAAATTTATTAACATAACTTAAGATGCCTAGCAGATACAAGAGTTCAACAATCTATATTTATCAACATAACTAAAAAAAATTCCAAACAAATATAAAATACTATTAATATTATATCTATCTGATATTAAAATCATATGTTTGCTACCAATATCTAACTATGTTAATTATAATAATTATGAATTTATTTTTAATAATTCAAATTAAAATACAAGAATTCTTTTTATAAATTCTTGAAAAAATTTTATAATATGACAAATTTATATTCATTTGTATACAATCTCACAACTTATATTGTACTCAAACAAACAAGCAACACCAGTCATATATTTAACGAGTACATAAGATACCCTGCATTTAGTATCATATCTATTAAGATAGAAATCAGATATTTAAAATATTGATCATTCATTTTAATGTTTTATTATTTAGCTACTTTATATAAAACATATAATTAAGATAAAAGAGATAAAATATAACCCCTCCAGTGACTAGCATGATATCAGAATCAACTTTTTTTTTACAACTGCTAATTTTATTTTAAATGAAAAATCCAAATTAAAATCAAATATTATAAAAACACTTGTATACTTAAAGAATTGAGAAAATTTAAAATTAAATATTCAAGATAAAATAAAATAACTATCGACAAATATAACTCATGGGATATCGAGAATATTAAGACCACCACTAATACAGCCTTTAAAATCACATATGAGGATAATAATTTACATCCATACTATCATTCTATCTATAGACACAAGTTGATGACTCATGCAATACATATTTTTTTATTTTTACTTTGGCTTATGTACCATATTTATAATTTTATATTCATAAATTATTTATTATTGTTTATGTTTAAGTTTTTTTTAAAGTTTATCATCATGAATTTTGAATTGTGTTATTTTTTTCACATAATAACTTTAGATGAATATAAATATTTTTAAATTTTATTATTTTTATATTTAAATTTTCTAATAAAATATTAAAGATAAAATTAATAATTCAAAAGAAAATTAATTGGTCCTTTCGACCACCCAAAACCAGCATGACTCAGAATAGCCCAGAACCAACCCGGCATGATCCGACATAAAATTGGCAAGTTGTGGGCCGATCAGGTTGTATTGGGCTGACCTATAATGATTCCATGCTAGAATGGCACAGCACGAGACTCATCTCATGTCGTTTTAGGCACGGCATGGTGGCCCAATCAAGCATCAAAAAATCAGGCCGGGCTGGCACATAAATAGCCCGTTTGACACCTCTATTTAAACAGTGATCAAACAAAAATCTAATCAAACTGAAAGTTCTGAGAGACACGAGAAGAATATTTTCTGAAACTATTAATTGCAAATATCTTAAGAAATTGGCCTCTTAACCATAAAAGAACAGCACATAAAAACAGAGGATGCTCCAGACTTGCTACAAATGATGCAACAAGATATTACAGGAATAAATATGCCCATAAATGTGATGTTTGGTATCCGCAGCCTTCCAAGTTCCATAGCATTAAAATAAAGATCAAAGGCTTTAAATCCATACAATAGGCGCATCTATCAGAAAAATTATACTAGAAGATTAAAGGTACCCGCCGTTTCCCAGCTTCCAAATGCTCCTGTTTCCGTGAGCTTGGTAACACTTGGGCTGATGCCATTTGAACTCCAAAATCCCCCGAGAAGCAACGAAGCTCATAGAACTACCCTGCCCGAAACAAGCAAAACTCTGTCGACATCACCATTGCAGAGCCCAGAAATCAGAGTCAAGTGTTTGTTAAATGTTATGTATGAATAAATCTCTTAACTGTGAGATTGTTCTGATGGTCAATTAATACCCCCCAACTTCAATAACGCGCAATAGGGCGTGATTTGCAAAGAAGCCTCTCTTACCAATTGGTGATAAACAAAGGAGGACGTGGCTTTGAGAAAAAATTTGAATTCCCCAAGTATGTTTTCGAGGGAGAGACCCCAGGACTTGAGCGGGTAGTTCGGGTAGTGCTGGTTGCGGCATGCGGGAGTTTCTTTGCTCCCTGCACTGACCCGCAAAAGCAGACGCAGCATGTGTTTTTCGCAAGAATCCGATTTCTAAAAAATTAGCACACACTAAATTATTTTCGAAAACAATTGAACAAAAATAATGAAAATAAAATAATGAGAGAAATTATGTTTTGGTGTTACTCCCCCAATAAAACTTATATTTTACTATTTGAAAAAAAAACATCAAACTATAAATAAATTAAAAATCAGAACACTTGAATTCATAATTCATAAACTATCTCTTGCCTCATTAAAATGAGCTAATATCATTTGGTCATAAAGTCTTCCTACTCTTTTTTCGTTAGCATTTCTAATTACATTGAAGTCTCCTCTAATAATCAATGGAGAATTTAATACTGCTATTTTTTCCATCTCCTTCCATATGACTTTTCTTTCTTCCTTAGCATTGATTGCATACACCACAGATATAATTGGATCTTGAAGGCTTCTTAATTTAAAGCTTATAATTTGCTCAGCTTCTGCTATAATTTCAATATCCATCGAGCTTTTCCACAAGATCCATAATTTACCATTTATATTTGAAAATGCCTTTTCAATACCAATAGCATTCCTATATTTATCTATCTTATCTTTATTTATCATTTGTTCAACTATAATGACTATCTTAATTTTATATATTTTGATTAATCTTCTTAGTCTATTTAAAGAAGGAGAGTTCGTCACTCCTCTTAAATTCCAATATAAGCTATTAAACATTTCAAGTGAACTTTGATTGTGCTCTAGTTGTGTACTTCAAATCATATTTCTTGTTAACATATTTTTTCGTGTTTCTTGGGGGTTTGATTGAGCTTGATGGGGCTTGTTCTATTGTACTTAATATTTGAATTTTTTCCAGACTCTTACTCATTTTTCTAATAGCCTCCAATGCTCTCTCTCTCTCTTACGGGATATTACTCCTTATTTTCAGATTTCTTATTTCTGAATCATCATGTGTTAATTTTGATTCAATCTTAGCTTCTCTCATGCTTGTGTTTATTAAGGGCCAGCTTTTTGCATCTGTTTCTTCCTCCGATAAAAGATCATCCTCTTCCCAGTTAAATTCTACCATTTTCTGCTCTGTTTTTGTCTCTCTTATCCCCTCCCTTCTCTTACTTCTAGCTTTCTTTCGTCTTCTATCTTCCAGTCCCTTTACTCCCCATTCAGCCTCCTTGGATGTTTCCTCTAACCACTTTCTGATATCTACTATTTTTCCCCTTTTAAATGCTTTTCCAACCTTGTATCCTTCATTGTCTCCTTTTTTCTCTGTCCTTTCTGCCTCCCTCTCACTTTCTTCAGCCTTTTCTAGTAATCCCTTTTCTACACCATCCCCCATTTTCTCCTCTGGGCTTACTTCCATTCCTATAAGAAGCTTCTTTTGTTTTGATATTTCTGCCTCTTCTATGCTATTCCCTACTAGTCTTTTCTCCCTCTCTATTTTATCTTCTCCTTTGCTCTTGTCACTATCTCCTATACCCTGCCCTTTTTTTACCCATTCACTCCCTTTCCATTTTCTCTCTTCTTCACTGAACTTCCCCTCTCTCTTCTTCCCTCCACCGGCCATACAAACTTCTTCCTCATGCCCCATTCTGTGGTAGTATGTGTAGTATTTTGGGATGGATTCTGGATGGACTTCCTGCCAGAATCCATTGGTAAGGCCACTGCCTATCCACACTCTACTCGGAAGGGGGAGCCTAATGTCAACTTCCACACAAATCCTAGCGACACTAGGCCTAGTTATACATGCTATAGCCTCATCTAGAAGCCAAGGTTTACCAAAATAGAGTCCAATAGAGTAGAGAGAGAGTTTGTTAAAGAAGTGCAAGGGGAGTTTCGCTAAGTTAATCCATACCAGTGCATTCGAGGATTCCTCAAGAGGTGTGAAGCTCGGCGACCATTTGAAGATGTGCATGGGCAACCCCGCGATGCTCCACTGTCCTCTGCTCCATATTCGGAGGAAGTCTTCTTCTTCCTTGAACTGGAAGAAGGCGTGCTTGCCATCATACCATACAAGCTTCACCACTGCCCGTAACTTCAAGGAGGCAAAGAAATCATAAATAGCATTAATTTCAGGCCGACCGTGTGAGAATTTTCCAATGAAAGTGAGCTCGAATGAGTCTTCCAGTTTATTGATTTCTTCCTTCGAAAATAGGATTGCGGAAGACTCTATTTTTGCTTCAAATTTCAGAAAAATGGGTGCGGCTTCTTTGAAGAGAGATGAGAACAATTTCTTATTAGAGAGCAATTCGGAATTTCCCATTTTTAGCTTGAATTTGAGCCTTTCTTCGCACAAAAATAGCGTTTTCTCTATCTAAGAATGCACTTTCTCTCTCTACGGGGTCTGGATGAATCTTGTCTGGATATATAGATAGTTAGATTAAAGGATGTCTTAGTAGAATTACAAACTTATTATGGACAAAATCTTGTCATAAATGATAAAAATTGAACTTGTAAATAAACCTTATTCTGGGCAAAACAAACAACATTTTTTTGTTTACTAACTTAGAAATATCAAAACTCCTCATACCATCTGTGCTGGAAGGCAAGCCACCCGAAGGCCCATTGGGAGCATGCCTCATCTTTGAGCATTGCTATCACCTCGCCCCTCCATCTAGCCAAAGCGTCCTGCCTCTCCAGGTCTATCAGAAGCTTGTCGTACTCCTCCGTCAAGCGCTCCACAAAGCTTCTAGCCTTTGAAGCCTCCCGGCATACCCGGTCCAATATTTATTTATTGTCCATTATTGAGATTGTAAATTCAAATAATAATTATAAGTAACATGGGAAAAACATTGAAGAAGGTTAGATACATTTTTTAAATAAATTTTTATTAATATATAATTATATATAATTTAAAACAACTAAGAGAAAATAAGATTAGACAGTTAAAAAGATAGTTATTGTATTATAATTGAAAACCATATACTTCTCTTATTTATTATTTTTTTATTAATAAAATATATATTTTTATTTTTAGTTATCAAACATGTAATTTTTTTTATAATAGCAATCTATTGCTCTTAAAGTTTGCCCTAGGTAATGGATGAGCATACCAGAAAGTTTTATTATTAAAAAAAAGAAGTAAGCAAAAATTTTTCAAAGATTTATACATAGCTTTTGCTGGATTTGAATTGAATTTTCAATTAAAATTCTGATTATAATGAAATTTAAGGACTTGTTTGTTTATAGTTTTTTGAAAATTACTTTTTTTTTTGAAAATAATGAGGATAAGGAAAACATAGAACAACTTTGGATCAAGTTTTTTTGTTATATATAGAATACATGAAACACAAAATTCGGAAACTAAGAAAGATTTTTAGAGAACACAAAAAAATTGTTTTCTATGGTTCTAAAAATTATTAGCAAAAACAGTCTTAAAAAATAGAATCAAATCATGGTAAAAGTAACTTTTTGAATATTTTTTTAAAAAAAATGTTTAATGTCAAGATCAATTTGATTTTATTGTTGATACAATAAATCCCAATGGAATAATTTTGCAAATATATATAATTGTTTGCTCGATCCATATTAAAAGCAGAATTGATTATTTAACTGTCATTTTATAAAATAAAATAAATATATAGACAATGAAATAATAATTAAAAAAGAAGAGAAATAGAGCCCTCGGCAAGAATGATTTCGAAAATCTCTCTTTGAGATTTAGAGCCCTCAGCAAGCTCAGGCCACGCTGATCTGCAATCGTGTCTAAACAAAAAGCCTAGTTTCTCTCTCCTCGGGTGTCAATATTTCTCCCTCTCCGTCTCTCTATCTACCTTGATTTGCTCTTTGTTTCGATTTTTCTATGCTTTGTTCGGTGTTAGGGTTTTGTTTTGTTTTGTAATTGTTCCGGAATGTGCGGTGTTTTTTGGTGGGAATTTCTAGTTTGTATCTTCATGGATTTTTCATTACTAATTTACTTCCAATCCTTAAGCGACAGTATGTAAACCAATACTGTTATTTCAGATTTTCGGACTTTCAGAAAATTTGTGTAATTACTCTGTCTTTCTTTCAATCCTTTCTTTCTTTGTTTTTTTTTAATTCATAGTTTGACAATATCACTTGTTTGATAGAAAATTAGTGCGATTGCTCCAATAAATAAGCGACAGTATGTTACTATGATTTTTCACGGAATAAAAGTGGAGGAATTTTCTTTTTTGTTTTGAACTTTAATTCTATGTTGTGCATTTGTTTGAGTTGTTTTGATTGGAATATCGGATTTTCACGGCAAGTAAAAGGTGGAAAAAGTAGCAGAATTTAAAGAGTGTAGCGGAAATTGAAAATAATTATTTTTTCTTGCGGGGAAAGTGGAGGAGCCAGAGACTAAATGGGGATTTGGGAATATTTGATTTTGGTGGTTCAGGGGCAGGAGAAAAGGTAGATGAAATAAAGGTATTGATTTTATATAAGTGATTTTATTTTATTTTTTGTTCTGAATTGGAATATCATCTGTTTAATGTAAAATTGGAGGCAAAGAATGAAGCAAGAAAAATGGGGAAGTGAATATTTGAGAAGAGGAAGAAATATTTAATTTCATGGTTTGTGTTGGAATATATAATTTAGTTGCGCGAAAGAGTCATATTTATTTTAATATTTTACAGTGGTTTGGTTGAGAAGCAAGACAGGACAGATTGTGGACAAAAGTTTGGATTGGATTTCTAATTTGATTGACAGGAAAGTGAGAAAAATGTTTAGATTTTTCAGGGTATTTTGCTTGTTTATGTTGATTGAAGTATCTGATTCCATAATTTCTTTTAGGCTTTTAATTCAATATTTTATACCCCTTTTGGTTGCTAAAATGTCTGTGAGTTAGATAGCCCAAGGAGAGTACATAATGAAAAATTTTGAGCTGTTTTGCTCTCTAAATCTATCAGAATAGGAAAAGGGAAAAAGCAAATATATATATTTTTTAATTTTAATTTACTTTTGTTGTTCTGGAATAAGGGAAATGATTAGGGAAAAGATAGAAAAATTTGAGATTTTTTTGGGGTTATTTTGATTGGAATATTTTATTAAGATCTGCAAGAAGATGAACAAAGAACATGAGAGATTCAGAACTTGATTTTATGTTTTCTATTTCTTTATAATAAAAGGGCGTTTCTATTTATAGTGGAGAAAGTGGAAGGGAAAGAAACATGAAAGTTAAGCTTGAGTAGTGTTGATTTGAACATTTGGTGAGAAAATCGAGGACGAAGAGAATAGTAGTTTTAGAATTTTAATTTCATGTTTTTGGTGGGTTTGATGCTCAATCAAGTGGTGGCTTGGTTTGTAGCAGAGGAAATGAAGACAAAAAATTGAGATTTCTTAAATTTAGTTTAAAGTTTTTTTTTCTTTTTGATGTCTTGATTTGCTACATGTTGATCATAATATTATAGTTTTATGGGTCTCACTCAAAGTAGGATAGTAACTGTTAACTGTATTACGCCTTGTAAACAAATGGATAGTTAGCATTTTGGAAAACCCATCAGTTTCCAAGAAATTAAAATCTTACACAAGTACTAATACATGATTTGATCTCTTTTATAGGATCTTGCAAGTATTCTAATTATGTGAATCTTAATGTTGGGAAGTTAGCCTTTGTAATTAAATATGCGTAAGATTTGTGTTTGAACAGTTCATACATGTAGTCGGTGGAAAGAATGCAACAGTACTTGATGATCATGAGTGCCTCAAAAGGAATATGTGTGTGTGTGTGTGTGTGTGTTTGTGTATGTGAATGTATGTACATATATAACACATACTTGCATGCATTGATTTATTCTTAAATTCATCTTCATGGAAAATTAAATATATGTATAAACTTGAATTAGATTCTCAGTGGATGGTTCTAGAAGTGATAGAAGGGGGAGATAGGAATGTGAGTTTGGTTTGGTGTGATGGGGTTAAGATTCCAAAAATCAAATTGGAATTAATGTTTCCTTGACATACAAGTTTTAGCGGTTAAGCAGCTTCAAGTGTGTTTGGTTGATGATAAAACAAATTAACATAGAGGCTTCAGGGTTGTTGAAGCAAACGTGAGTTCCAATTTAAATCCTTTTTAATTCATCACGTTCAAATGACTCAAAAGAAATGGTATTCTTCATCAGCAATGCAAATATATATTACAAAACGAACAGGGTAATTTTGTCAAATATTAAAATATTTTCTATCTTAAAAATTATATTTTCATATCACTCCAAAGAAAATAATAATAATTTTTATTATTCTTTAGGGTATATGGTAAAAAATATAAAAAGTCAAATAAAATATAGCTAAAATTAATATATTTTAAAATAAATGAAATGAATAAGAGTAAACATCTAAAAATACTTTAATGATTAAAACTTTTTATTTTTTATTTTACTTTTCCTCAATTTTCTTTCTTAAATTTGCTTTTATTGTTTTAGAAACCAAAGATAAGACAAAAGAGTTAGTTTATATTTCAAAAGTTTTGAATGACTGTCAATGATTATTCTAAAAAGTATGAGATTCACCATCTTAAAAGCATTGGTTATTGTTCTAAAAAATAATAACTACTACCTTTTATTGTGGCAATAATTTAACTTGGTTACACAATCCCTATCAAAAAAAATTTTGTTGAATTAATATTCAAAAGGGAATTTTGGTGGGGAGGGAGGAAAAAGGTTTCAACTAAAGATGTTAGGTGTACCAAAATGCCTCTCAATAATCAATTCTAGGGGTTTTTTTTTGCTTTAGATTAAGGGCCCTTTGCCACTGTTTATTGTGGTTCAATAGGATGTTTTGGTCATTAAACCCCTTTTCCATAACTAAGAACCAGATCAATGGTATCTTTCTTCATTTGCATTCACAAGTAGCATATTAATTAGGGAGACGAGGGAGGGCCAATTTTTTATGGAAAACATCCATAAAGGCGTGATCCTAAGTGCTTTTGTTTCACCATTTTCTTCCCTAGCCCTTCTTTATCTTCATCTTTACCATCATTACTTCCACACTTTAGGACACTCATTAAGATGAGTTTTTTGCATTCACAAGGATCATATTAATTAGGGAGACCAATGAGTACCACTTTTTAATGGAAAACATCCATAAAAGGCATGATCCTAAGTGCATTTTTCTTGTCATTTTCTTCCCTAGCTCTTCTTTATCTTCAACTTTATCATCATGAATTCTACACTTCAGGACACTCATTAAGATGAGTTTTTCTCTATTGAGAAGCAGTGCTGGAAATATTCTCACCACTCAACAACTATTATAAATGGGTAAAAGTATGACTGATTATTTTTTTTTTGGTAGAAAGGAGTTTCTATCACATTCCCATTAACCAATTCCAGTGCTTGTGGAAGCAATGGAATGAGGATTTTTGAAAGAGTGGAAATGTCAATTTTTAATCTCAAAAACCTTTTGGTGGTTTTTCATATTGGAGGATTCCGGCGACGGTGGAATTGTCAAATGTCCCTTGGCCGGTGGCATAAGGCCGACCTACCATGATGAAGGTGGCATTGGGGAAGTGGGGTTTGGCTTTGAGGAGGAGGTTGGTGGTTTGGCCTGGTGTGATCAAAATGGTTTCAGTTTCAAAGGGTTTGACATAAATGGCATCTACATCAACCACTGTAAGGGTGTGATTGGCAATGCTGAAGAATAGCTCATCATTAAGTGCAGCATTGATCATTCTCAGAAGTGTCTTTCCAGGCTTCACCTTTAGCTTAAAAGTGTCTGCCCAATAAGCAACACAAAATCAATATCAATACATAAACATACATGCATACATACATACATACATAGTGAGACATGGATGATGGTGGTTAGCAAAGGATTAGTAACTTGAGCTGAGTAGTTGTATAAGGGGCCAGGTAGGCTGTTGATGGTGTAGGCAATAGAGACATTGGGGCCACCTCCATTCGGTAGGGCTTGGGCAATGACTGCCTCCGGATCCGCATTCCACCATTCTCTTACAAAAATCACCCATTAGAAAATAAATTTATAACTTATATCATAAAATGAAAATGATAAATCTCTTGCTAGTGATATATTAGGTGAGTATAGTGTTTGGTTTTATTTTTTTAGCAAAAAGTAAAAAAATGTGATCATAAGGGAGATAGTTTATTTCATAATCCATATAAAAATGGTTTTATATAACACTCAAAAATTATAAATAGAATTTTCATTTTTCATCATGATCAATATTAACTCTTTATTCTTTTGTTTAAATAAGTTAAGTTTCTTCTTAATTTTGGATTGAAAGCAAATAAATTTCATATCATGTAGATTCCTTATCAATTTTTGGTTTTTTTATTTGCTTTGATTTCTTTATCAAATAGTCATATCTCAATATATATTTGTGATAAAATAATCATGAACTTTGTAACACAATAAAAAAGATCTTACATTTCTAACTATCCCAAATATAACTTAAAAGAGATTGAGCTTAACCTTTTGTTTAGTAATAAATAATAAAAAATCATTCAGTCAAGAGCTCGTATACTGTCTTTTACTTATTTATTTATTTTGTTGAATGTTGGTTGTAGAGGCAGTGCTGAGGGTGATTAATTAGCTGGTGCCATTGAGAAAGCCATCCATCTCAGGATCAGGTATTGAATGTTTACTTTATAAAATTTATAGTTTTTTTATTTTTTATTTTGCTTTGTTTCATTATTTAGCTCAAATTTTATTTTTTTTCATTATATGCATGATATTTTAGTTTATAGCAGCACTCTTTTATGTACACTCTATAAGTAAAAAAAAATATGAATATTTGTCTTAATTATGATTTATCGCTCATAAAAACTTTTTTTTCCTTTCTATTACACAACAGAAACATGGATAAAACTTGGATGACTAAAAAAAATGGTCACCTAGATATGTGGAAGGAGTTCAGTCTTTTATGAAGTTTGTGAAAGATAATCTCAGTACAAAATGTAGAGTTAGATATCCATGTATATCTATTTCTTTGTATATATTTATATCTATTTATCTGTTTATCTATCTATCTATCTATCTATCTGACTTTCTATCTATATGTCTATCTGTTTATTTATCTATTTGTCCATCTGTCTATCTATCTACATATCTTTCTTTATATGTGTCATCATGCTATCTATCATTTTGTCTATCTAATGTATTTATTTTTATATCTATCTATCTATCGATCTGTCCATCTGTCTATCTATCTATATTTATATCTGTCTATCTATCTATATGTCTATCTATTTATCTATCTATCTTTCTATCTATTTGTCTATCTGTCTATATGTCTATCTATATATCTTTCTATCTATTTGTCTTTTTGTCTAACTAACTAACTATCTGTCTATCTATTTATCTCTCTATCAATCAATCTATCTATCTACCTATCTGTCTATCTGTATATCTATATATCTATCAATCAATCTATCTATCTACCTATCTTTCTATCTGTATATCTATATATCTATCAATCTATCTATATATCTATTATTCTATATATATGTTTATCTGTCTATCTATCTATATGTCTATCTGTCTTTTGTCTATCTATATGTCTATCTATCTATCTATCTATATGTCTATTTATCTTTCTATCTATCTGCCTATCTTCATATCTACCTATCTATCTTCGTGTCTCTCTATCTATCTCTCTATCTATCTATCATTTTATCTATCTATCTATCTGTCTATTTGTTTATATATATAACTATTTATCTATCTATATATCTATATCTCTATTAGTCTATCAGTCTATCTATTTATGTGTCTATATATCTATTAATCTATCTATATTTTTGTCTATCTATCTAACTATCTATTTATCTATCTCACTTTCTTACTTTGTGTCTGTCGACATATCTATCTTTTTATCTATATGTCTATCTTACTATCTATCAATCTTTCTATCTGTCTATCTATCTATCTATTTATCTGTCTATCTTTTTATCTATTTATCTATCTATCTGTCTATTTTTCTATCTATCTATTTATTTATCTACATATCTATCTATCAATATATATTTCTATGTGTCTATCAGCATATCTAACTTTTTTTTATATGTTTATCTTACTATCTATATATCTGTCTATCAGTCTATATTTTTATCTGTCTATATTTCTATCTATCTATCTATCTATATGTCTATCTATCTATCTATTTGTCTATCTCTCTATCTATTTATCTATTTATCTGTCTATTTCTCTATCCATATATATATATATATATATATATATGTCTATCTATTTATCTATCTCACTGTTTATCTGCCAATTTGTTAATCTGACTATCTATCTATCTATCTATATATTTGTCTATTTGTCTATTTGTTAATTGGTCAATCTGCCTATTTATCTATCTGTCTATTTATCAATCTGTCTATATATCTATTTCCTACTTTCTATGTGTCTATCTATCTATATATTTATCTATCTAATTCTCTATCTATTTATTTAACTATCTATCTATTTGTCTATCTATCTGTCTATCAGTCTATCTATCTAAATATATATCTTTCTGGTTGTCTATTTGACTATATATCTAGCTATCTACCTATCTATCAATCTATCATTATATTTATCTATCTATATATTTGTAAATATGTCTATCTATCATTCTCTCTATCTCTGTATATTTATCTATTGGTCTATCTATCTATCTATCATTATATATATATATATATATATATCTATGTTTCTACCTGCATATCTATCTTTAGATATAAATGTTTATCTGTGTATCTAACTATCTGTCAATGTGTCTATATATCTATCTGTCTATCTGTCTATATCTCAATATATCTATCTATCTATTTATTTGTCTCTCTATCTACAATCTATCTGTCTATCGATCATTATGTTGATCTATTTATCTATCTATTTATCTATCTATCTAGCTATTTGTCTCTCTATCTATCTGTCTATTATATATCTGTAAATCTATCTATCTATCTATCTGGATATCTAGTTATCTGTCTATCTATCTTTCGGTATATATATATATATTACATCTATGTATCTGTCGAACTATTTATATATCTATTTGTCAAATTCTCAATTTGTCAATTCATCAATCTATTTATCTGTCTAATTATTTATAGTCGATCAGTCAATCTCACTATCTATGTATCTGTATTTCTGTCTGTCTGTATATCTGTCTATCTGTATATCTATCTATCTATTTGTTTGTTTGTGTGTCTGTCTTTCTAACTAACTAACTATCTATCATTATGTAAATCTATCTAACTATCTATATATAGATTTCTCTATCTATGTATCTTTCTATATATCTATCTATCAGTCTTTCTGTCTACCTATCTACTTATGTATCAATCTATAGTTTTTATATCTTTCTGTGTATCTATATTTATGTCTGTCTATCTATCTGTATTTTGTGTATCAATCTATCTATCTATATGTTTATCTATCTATCATTCTATCTATCTATATTATTATATGTATATTAATATATCTATCTAACTATCCATCTATCAATCTATATATCTGTCTATCTATGTATGTGTCTATTTGTAAATCAATCTAAATGTCTATCTGTATATCTGTATATCTTTTTATTTGTCTATATGTATATCTATATACATATCTATGTGTCTATCAATCTATATGTTTATTTGTTTATCTATCTATCTATCTATCTACCTATGTATCTGTTTTTCTATCTCTTAATTTGTTAATCTTTCTATTTGTATATCTATCTATCTTTCTATATATCTATCTATCTATTTATCTATCTGTGCATCTGTCTATATGGCAATCTGTATATTTGTCTATCAATCTGTATGTCTATCTACCTATCTATCTATCTTTATATCAATATAAATGTCCATCTGCCTATCTATCTATTTGTCTATCTATCTATCTATCTATTGTTTATCTGTCTATCAATCTATCAGTCTATATATCTAATTGTCTATCTATCTATATGTCTATCTACCTCTCTATCTATCTATCTATCTGTATATTAGTCTATCAGTCTATTTATCTATTTATCTTTCTGTCTATCTGTGTATCTATCTATCTATATATCTATCTATCTATCTATCTTTCTATCTGTCTATATATCTCTTAGTCTATCAGTCTATCTTTCAATTTGTCTATGAGTATTTCTCACTATATGTTTTTCTATCTATCTATCTGTTTATCTATCATATTGTTTATCTGTCTATATATCTATTTAGTCTATCTGTCTATCTGTCTATCTATCTATCTGACTATCTATCTTTCTATATATCTGTTTATCTATTTATGTGTCAATATATATATGTGTGTGTGTGTGTTTGTCTATCCATCCATCCATCTATTTGTCTATCTATCTATCTATCTATTTTTCTATCTATTTATTTGTATATTTATTTATCTATCAATATATCTATCTTTATCTCTATCTATATATGTGTCTGTCAATCTATCAATATGTGTATCATTCTATCTATCTTTCTATTAATCTTGTTATCTTTCTATCAATCTATTTATCGATCTATCTATAAATCTATCTATATGCCTATCTATATATCTATCTTGGTATATGTCTATATGACTATTGTCTAACTAAAAATCTTTCTATCTATCTTTCTATCTATTTGACTATCTGGCTTTATGGATATTTAGCTATCTCCAAATCTATCGATCTACTGTCTATCTACCAACCTATCTATTTATCTATCTATTTATCTATCCAAATTTATGGATATTTATCTATCTATTTATCTATCTATTTGTCTATCTATTAATCTGTCAATCTGTTAATTTGTCAATCTATCAATTTGTCAATTTGTCTATCTAACTAATTATATATCTATCAATTAGTCAATCTATCTATATATTTCTCTGTATTTCTATCTATTTATCTTTCTGTCTATTAATCTATCTTTCTATCTATCAATTTATCTATCTCTCTATCAATATGTGTATTTGTCTATCTATCTATATGTGTATCTATCAATCTTTGTTTATTTTTATATGTCTATTTATCTATATTTCTACGTGCCTTCTGCCTATCTTCATATCTGCCTACCTACCTATTTATCTACCTACCTATCTATCTATCTTTCTATATAACTATCTATCCATCTATCTATCACTCTATCTATCTATCTGTCTATCAATCTATCTTTCTTTATTTCTATATGGCTCTATATTTTTCTATCTATCTATCTATCTATCTGTCTATCTGTATATCCATCTATCTATCTGTATATCTGTCTATTTACATATTAGTGTATATGTATACCAAACTATCAATCTATCAATCTACCTCTAAATCTATATGTCAATTTGACTTTCTATATATCTAACTATCTTTCTATCAATCTATCTATCTTCTATATATCTATCTACCTATCTACTTGTCTATCTATATGTCTATCTGACTATCTGGCTCTTTATCTATCTATCTGTCTGTCTATCTATCTTTCATACTATCTATGTGTCTACCTCTCTCTCTATCTGTCTATCTATCTATCTATATGTCTATTTGTCTATCAATCAATCTATTTATATGTCTATATTTCTACCTATCTATTGGTCTATCTGTCTATTAGTTTATATATCTATTTGTCTATATATCATTTGATATCTATCTATCTATCCATTTGTCTCTATATCATTTGATATCTATCTATCTATTTATTTATCTATCTGTCTAAATGTCAATCTGTCTATCTATCAATCTTTCTATATATATATATATATATATATATATATATATATATATATATATATGTATATATATATATATATGTGTGTATATATATATATATATATATATATATATCTATATTTCTATATATCTATTTGTTGGTCTTTATATCTATCTATCAGTCTATCCGTCATTCTGATTATCTATCTATTTATCTATTTGGGTTATCTGTCTATCTATCTATCTACATATTTATATATTTGTTTATGTGTCGATGTATCTAAATTACTATCTAGCTAACTATCTATTTATCTTTCTTTCTTTATATTTACCTATCTTTCTATCTATCAATCTGTATATTTATCTATCTATTTGTTTATCTATCAATTTGTCTATCTGTCTTTTTATTTATTGATCTATCTATCTTTTTGTCTATCTATCTGTCTATCTATTTGTCTATCTATCTATCTATCTATCTGTATATCTATCTATATGTCTATATATATATCTGTAACTCTATCTATCTAGCTATCTAGATATCTTCTATATATTTATCTATATATCTATCTATCTACCAATATATCTATCTATTAATCTCTTTGTCAATCCATTTATCTATATATATATATATATATATCAATTTGTCAATTTTTCAATCTATCAATTTCAATCTCTCTATCTAACGAATTATCTATCTATCAATTAGTATATATATATATATCTATATCTATATATATATCTATCTATCTTCTGTCTGTCTATCTTTGTGTCTATTTATCTATTTGGCTATTTATTTATATCTCTATATATCTATCTGTCTATCTATATATCTATCTATTAATCTATATGTCAATCTGTATGTCTCTATCTATGTATCGCTATATCTATCTATATGTTTATCTGTCTATATGTCTATCATTCTAGCTTTCTTTTTATCTATCTGACTATCTATTTATATGTCTATCTGCCTATTTATCTATCTATCTATCTGTCTACGTATCTCTATATCTATCTATCTATTTTCTGTCTATATTTTTTTCTTTCTTTCTCTCTCTATCTATATATCTATATATTTGTCTATCTCTCTCTCTCTCTTTGTCTGTCTCTCTTTCTTTATATCTATATGTCTATCTTTTTATCTATCTTCTATCTATCTGTCTATTTTTCTATCCATCAATTTATTTATCTATCTAACTATATATTTGTTTATCTGTCTATCTACCTATCTATCTATATATTTATCTATCTATCTATTAATCTATCTATATGTCTATCTATTTTTATGTCAATCTTCCTATCTATCTATTTATCTATCAGTCTATCAATCTATCTGTATATATGTCTTCTGTCTATATATTTATTTATCTATCTTTCTATCTATGTATATGTCTATCTGTCTATCTAGCTATATATATATATATATATA